>PVNU02004051.1:2400000-3600000 GCA_003013855.2 Liriodendron chinense
ATGGGGTCGAACCGGGCCGGGATGAGGTCTAGCTGGTGTGCCTAGAGTGGTGATTTGAGCGGGAGGTGGGTGCGGTCGGTTCACGAGAGTAATTGAAGAGGGGGAATGCATGGCAGGGGTGTGGAGGCCAATCGAGACGAGACGGTTCCAGCCAAACCAAGAGGCGCCGATCGAGTCAGAGTGCAAGGTTGAATTGAGAAGACCTAATCGAGTCGGGGTGTGCTTAGAGGTCGAATCAAGCGAGCCCGATCTAGTTGGGGGGTGTCTGGTCGAACTAGGCAGGCCCGGTCAAGATAGGGTGGGTCCAGTCGAATGGGAAGAGCTCAATTGAATCAGGGTAGTCCAATTGAGTTAGGTTGGGGTAACAGGAAGAACAAGTTTGAGAGAGAAGAGGAGAGGAGAGAAACCAAATTCAGTGAAAGTGTGGTATAGTCTTTTCTTTATTATAGTAAATGATGGTTTGGGTGGGAAAAGATGGATTGGGTGGACAAGAGATGAGTAATGTGGAGATGAGGAAAAGAAAAGAAAAGGTAGGTTGCCCTCTCATAGCAGATCACCTGCTTGATACCATAATAAATTTAAAGAATTCACTTCTCTTTCCACCATACATCGAGAGTCTGATATGATATCCGTGTAAATAGAATAAGATACATGGTGTATGCACGGATAGGATAGACACGAAAGATTCAAAATTCAAAGGAGAGTTTTGTTGAATATCTCTCCTCTACAGTTACATTTACATAACCATTGAAGAGTCCTTAGTGGACAGGTTTCCTTTGGATTCATCTATAGATCTCCTAACAACTATCTGTTGGCATTTTGTGGTTTTGAATTTTGGAGTTGTTACAAGGTTACAATGGAATATTGCAAGACAGATGATATTCATCTATTAGGGCCTGTTTGGTTGTAGAATCCAGATTCTAGAGAAAATCTAGATTCCACTGTTGGAATCCAAAATTGCAGAAACTAGAGTGGAACCCAGGTTTCATCCGGAACTTGCTGTTTGGTTGAAAACGGTGTAATTTCCAACCATTGCTTGTGGCATGGCCCACTTGGGCTTCAGATCCGCCTGAGAACCTTACCCTTGGCCTATTGTAGTCCCGCAAGACAGATGGCCAGGTTGGATGGCAAAAAAACATTATAGTGGGCCCTAGGAAGTTTTTAATGGTGGACGTTCAATCAACACTGTTTTCCTGTGGTGTGGCCCACTTGTGATTTAGATCTACCTCATTTTTTGTCCAATGCCCTTAATTGAGCTCTCAAAATTGATGGACCGTGTGGATATAAAACACATACATTATAGATGTACAACGCATATATGGAGGTGGTGACACGCACTTCTGCCTCTTTCTCCTTTCTGTAGAAACGGTCGCCCACACCGTTTCCACTAATCCCAGTTCCAGTCCATTTAGGCTTCCAGACAGAATCCTGTTTTGACTGGAACTTGCCACCAAACACACCAGTTAAAATAGCATTCTGCTGGAATCCGGGTTTTAGGCTGGAAATGGGTTTCCAGATGCCAACCAAACGGGCCCTTAGCTTATTATGCTCTTTTATAGTACAACTGGTATGTGCAGACTCAGTGCTGCAACTTGCAAATTTGAGGTTGCAGTCTGCCATTTGACTTGTTATCCATTTAAGAATACAAAATTACACAGTTTTAGATTTAGGGCTAGTTCGGGCATGACGTTTGAAAATTGCAATTTTCAGGCAACCATTATAGTATGTGCTCCGCCAGTCCACTTCATGAAGTTTCCTGTGATTCTTCAGTAGTTTGGTTCCCCAAAAGGACAGGAAACTTTGTGATGTGCAGGCTATCTAGAGTCCTAGACCTTGTTAGTTGTGATTTTCTGAATTGCAATTTCCAAACGTCTCAATGTCGATTTCTCGAAAGTTTCCTGTGATTCTTCAGTAGTTTGGTTCCCCAAAAGGACAGGAAACTTTGTGATATGCAGGCTATCTAGACCCCATTAGTTTTGATTTTCTGAATTGCAATTTCCAAACGTCTCAATGTTGATTTCTCGGGTCCTTGTTGTATTCATTTCAAAATGGCACTGTCCGTCCCTTAGTTTTCTGTTTATTGGCTCTTTGCAAGCATCAGTCCAGAAATGCTTATGGCTTTTGATTCTGCTTTCTCCCATAGTCACTTTTGCTCTTTCAACCTTGTGTGTATGCTTCACAGAATCTAACTGTTATCAGACTGGACTGCCAGGTGTACGCTCTCTCTGTTGGGTTGTGATGGCTTCCTTGAAGGTGTCAGAAATTTATTAGAACATCTCCTACTCACAAACATTACTGTTTTATATCATGGCTCGTAAGGGAAACCAACAAAAGAATGGCTTAGATCGCAATGCATCACACCACAAATTTACAGTTTCAGATTCGGTAGGTGGACCTTTACCAGAGAAAAAACATAAGGCAAAAGCACATGAAGGAAAAACTGTTGATGGAGAGGAGCTTCCAAATGCTAACCACCAATGCAGACCTAGTAGTCCATCAGGAGATTGTAAGAAAAACAACCAAAAATCTGCGAAAGCCTCAACCAAAGATCAGTTGGGTGACGATTTACCAGGTTTGGTGAAATCGGTGTCTATGTCAAGTAATCCAGGAGATGCTGTCGGAAACGAAACTGCATCCGATGCTACTGAGTTAAGAGGAGATGATGGGGTGCCACTTGGAAGCAATCCCAGTTCAATTAATTTTAGTACAGGTCACATGCAGCATGGTTTGGCTGATGAAGATGTGATGGACGGATCAGGTTCCTCAGGTGCAGTAGCCAGTATGAGTTTAAAAGCTTCAGCCTTGTCCATTTTGAAAGCAGCCAGCGTATGGCTTGAAAGGCAGAAGCCCCTTTTTGATGCTTTGACAACCATTTTTTTCAATGCCCGCGATTACATCTGCCTTAAGACCGAGCATGCATATCCTATTATCTGGAGGTGGCTATCGCATTTTGGGAAGTTGGTGCTACTTCTATCCATGGTTTGGTTAGACTGTAGTCTTAGGGGCCTGGACTCCTTGCTACGCCTAGGAACAACATCCTTCTTCACAGTCATTTGGTGCAGCATTCTCTCAGTAATTGCAATGGTAGGAACTTCAAAGTTTCTTATAATGACGGTGAGTTACTCTCTCTCTCTCGTTTTACTCTTCTATATGCATAGCAAGAGGAATTATAGGATGTTGAGCTTCAACTGAGGTTCCCAATTCCATGCAAGTGAGGTCCACTGTTCAGAGATCCGGACAGTAGATCTGACAGGCCCCACCTTGGATGGTGATGCCCTAAAAGTCTCCTCAACGTCCTATGTAGATTTATAATCTTTCAATCAGGTATATTTTTGGGCATCCCCCATAGTTGGGCCCATGAGATCAATGATCTTGAAAACCGAACCATTGGCTCCATGTTTAATGGAATTGAGAGGCTGAGCAAACTGCATTTGCTCAGGCTCATCACCCTGTAGTTTGTCCATTGAAAATGGCAAGCAATTTGGTTTTGAGCACATGATTCGTTAATCTGAATTTACATACCGCAGCAAAGAATAGTTTATCATACCTCATTATTATGGAAATAATACTGGCCAAGGATCTTGTTAAAGAATGGGCCGCCAAATCTTTGGCTATGGTGCCATCTCAGTTTCCTGAAAGCAGGGCAGATCTGTTATTTCTTTTTCTGTTTGTTTTTGTAATTCTTTGGCTCCGGTCTTTGTGTGTGTGTGTGTGTGTGTGTGTGTGTGTGTGTGTGTGTTGTGTGTGTGTGTGTGTGTGTGCGCACGCGCGTGCGTGCGTGCCCGACCCTAAGTATCTGGGACAAGGCTGTGATGATCATGCTGATGGCAATGACACATCTGCGGCTGGTTTTACATTCTTAAATGTTGTGGTATGTGAAAGAAGGAAAGAATTTTATGTGAATACTGTCCGTTGCTAACCTTTTGGCCTTCTGAAAGAGAATGTGTAACGGTGTTCTTGATTCTCATGATTAATGGAAAGCGTTATTGGACCCCAACATATATAAACCCTGGATGGCTATTCCTTCTCACATCCATGCCAATATCGAATCACCAAGTTGAGATATGCATGTTATTGTTGAAAATTTAGCCATTTTATCTGTTGGAGAAGCACATCTTTTGGCATGCTTAAAAGAAATATTGACATTAGGGAAAAACTTTGATACTCTTGCAGAGCGTGATGGATGATATGCAGGCACTTAGAAATTGCATATGTGGCATACAAGTAATTCAAATTAAACTTGCCAAATTATGGGTCCCAGTTCAGATGTATCATACGGTTAGAAATGAAAAACATCCAATGGTCCTATTTCAAAGAATGAGTATCCATGTATCCAGGGTCAGGTTGTTCAACCAATCTAATTCTGGGACTGACTTATTGACAGTGGGTTTGACAATTTAGTCAGTTTAATTTGACTTAATATATGCCACATTGACAATTTCTGAGTGCCTGCATATCAAGTGTCATAGGTTGCCAAAGTATCAAATAACTCGCCTTGACATTATCCATTTGGAGAAGGGACTAACTTGTTTTGAACCTCTGTGTATTCTAATCATTCTGGAGACTTATATTCACTTGGAGAAGGGACTAACTTGTTTTGAACCTCTGTGTATTCTAATCTGAATGATATCTTCATTTTCATGAAACGTGCTCTAGCTTTATTTGGAATGTCCTTATTGCCAGTTTGGTTGACCTTAGAATTGCATTTTTGTTTCCTCACACTGCAACATTCTCTATGCAGGTAACGGCTGGTTTACTGGCTCTTTTTATTGGTTTCACAATTGCAATTTTGGTAACTGTTGCCTTTGCAACTGTATTTTTGTGGTTGTATGGAAGCTTTTGGACTACGGGTTTCGTCATTTTTGCTGGAGGTTTGAATGCAACCATTCCCTTGACTGGCGTCCATCTCTTATCTGTCATTTTACTCAGTGAAAATTCAATGACATTTTTTGTTGTTTAAAATGCAGGGTTATCGTTTGCTTTGAGCCATGAACGGCTGGCCCTCTTGATCACGACCATTTATTCCCTACACAGTGCGAAATGCTATGTCGGATGGCTCGGTGTGCTTTTGGGAATCAATTTATCATTCATTTCAAGTGATGTTCTGATACACTTTCTAAAAAATAACATAAGTGAGCATAATAGATCTAATAGTCGCCCGGAGCAATCAACGCGGTCAGGCTTTTTCTATGGTGAGCCTATGCATGCTTCGCAATCAGATGATGCCGCTCGGGCTACTTCTGGTAGATCAGCAGACCATAACCCAGGAGCACCTTCGACCAGTGGGGCCGAGGCAGAACTAACATCTGAAGATGAAGTTATTCGGCTCTTAAACTGTAATGATCACTATTCAGCATTGGGTTTGTCCCGATATGAGAACATAGATGTTTCTTTACTCAAGAGGGAGTACAGAAAGAAGGTACCTAGCATATCTTTCTTTAAACCATTAGGTATATGATTAGAGCTTGCTATGGCTGCTGCATGAGTTGTGTTTTGAGTCCTTACCCTCGCACATGCTAATGTGCAGCATGTGGGCGAGATCCAGACTGTTCATCAGGTGCACTGCACCACACGTGCTGTGAGCCAAAAACAGACCATAGGTGGGCAGTGGGCTACACTTGCACATTGAATGTGGAATATTGGTTAAATTCATTTCAATTGTCCGTTCTCTTCTACACTTATGGCCCAAACTGACGTGTGGTTTGGGGAAAAGCCTTCATGAGAGAGCACGTCCATGGTAATTGTATCTCTATGCCTGGGCTTTGAGCCCTTTCTGCCACTGAAATAGTTCAGTGTGCTCATCAGTGCCTGACCAAAGATGTGGCTCATTTGACCATACTATATACGGTGAGACCCACACGCACTTAATGAAATTCTCGGATCTCGCACATATGTACATGCCACATCGGCATGTGTGGGGAGCTCCTTTTTTTTTCTGGTTATATCATTTATCCTTTTTTTCTCGAACTTGCTTGAGTTATCTGTTGTCATTATCTTGTGTTTAGGTTTTCTTGATAGTTCCCGTAGTTGAATATCTGTAATTTGGTTGTCTAGGCAATGCTGGTCCATCCGGATAAAAATATGGGCAATGAAAAAGCTGCAGAAGCCTTCAAGAAACTTCAAAATGCTTATGAGGTAAGGCTTAGTTTCCAGTCCTTTTCTGAACCTCCTCTTTTTTTTTTTTTCGAAACTGTATCTTCATGTAATGGTAATCTACACATCCAGGTTCTGCTAGATTCTTTGAAGCGAAAAGCATATGATGATGAATTGAGAAGGGAGGAGCTTCTGAACTATTTCCGCAAGTTTCAAAGTGCTTCCCAAAAGGTGTGTTTCTTTTCCATTCCCACCTCCTGGTCTTTTTGGAGTTTGTTCTTCATTTGTTCATTTCAGATTGAACTCACTGTTCAATTCATAGATTCAAAGAACCATTATTACAGACACAGCACTGGAACAAACAAACTTCTTTCTGTAATGCTTCGTCTTTAGTTGCTAAAATAGAGATTTAAAAGATAGCCAACTGCCATCATGAAGGGTTAGCTCAAATGCCTAGTTAGCAACTTACTGGCAATGATGTTAGCTTTGTTTTAGGTGTAAATGCTAACATCCCCCATGCTCCCAACCAAGTCAGGATTGTCTTGAAGGAACGGAAATTCTCTGTGGGATGTCATCTCACTGTCACTCAATTAGGCCACTTTGTGGAAGTCGCCTCTACTTTTTCCCCCCATGTACAATCATCTGGGTGTAAAGATAGATTCATGTCTTGATCTGGTGTGCTTTTGTACCTATTGAGATCTTTCAACTGGTGCAAGAAAGGTTTTCAGATTTAAGATGTTAATAATTTCAGATTTGAAAGTTAAATTGGATTTAGAAGTGATCCCCCTCAGAATTTCAGAAAAGTGAGCAAAGGGTGTATTTGGAGACGCCGATCTTGGTTGGCCGTTACTCAAGGTGCTTGGCATTTAGGGCGATATGGAAAGTGGAACCTGAAACCAGGCAGCTTCCATTTTCCCAAGCTCTCACTTGGGTTTGTTTGACACTTAAACAAAATCATGTTCTGCTAAATGCATGGCTTGGCAGAAAGCATTATGGTTTGCACCTGGACGTTGTTCTACATTCTGTTATTTAGAGGGAATGCTCCCTTTCTCCAATGCCTCATGGCCTCTTTTACCAACTGCTCAAGCCTGACCTGGAAAAGGAAGGGAAAGAAGAAAAAGAAAAAGAAAAAGAAAAAATCTTTCAGGCATCTCTCCACGAGAGGCGCATGTAAAGTACAAAATTGTACCCTTACTACACTAGATAAGAGTTTTTTAATGTAAGCAGATGAGATTAGAGTTTTTGGATGGCCTGTTCTATTGGAATGACGATACCAAGTTTGCAATTCTGATAGGATATAGATTACAATGGAAAAAATATATATTTTTATTGAGGCCTGCTTGTTTAGACTGTAAACCAGGAAATCCTTAGAAAAGGAATTGTTTTCCTCTGGTTGGGAAAACCATCCAGGGAGAGGAAATAGTTTTTTTTTTTCCCGGGTATTCCTCAAAAATGCAACATTTATTTTCCTTAATAAAACTTAAGTAAACTCGGTTGGTGAAGAAAAGAGCTGACTGTTGATGGCTCTTTTAATACTCACCTACACCTGCTGAGTACTCTATATCTACCCCACTACCATATTTGCATCATGGTATGGGTTTCATGTGTAGCACCGGAACATTTTCAATTGGATTTCCATAATTTTACTTGTCAATCCAAACACATGAAATCCAACTGAAAATCCATTTCCACGTGAATTTCTGTTGTAGTCCAAGCAAGCGGAAGGTAATTCCCTTCCATCTTTGCTGAAGTCAAACATCTCTGCTGAAGTCAGCTTTCCTTTTCTTTTTCTTTTTTCTTTCTTTTTTTCCCATGGAAGTTTTTCCTTTCCTATTTCTGCTTTCTCCCTATGCAAACAGGCCCTTAGTACAGTCCAGAGTTGAGTGATGTGCATGCTTTCAGCATATTAGATTTCGTATGAACTTGTTTCCTTTATTTTATGTTGCTGTATTTTTACAGTTTTTAATAACTCTGAATTACAGTTTTAAAATGCCGTCTTCCCTCTTTTTATAAATTACTTGAGCTTTCAAAGTACCCATAATTCTCTAGAATGGAAGACATGGTCCCTTCGCTTCTGGCTTCCCTCGTTCTGAAGCTGATGATGAAGATCCTCATGGAGATTCGAGAAGAATAGCCTGCAAAAAGTGCGGCAACTTTCACATGTGGGCTCATACAGATAGATCTAAATCCCGAGCAAGATGGTGCCAGGTTTCACTTTTTCATCTTTCACTTTTGCATCTCTGCATGATTCCACCCTATTTGTACATGATGACTGAATGGGATGATTATGTAGAAACAGATTGGTTTAGGCCGTTCTTGAAAATGGGATTTCTTCTTTTGTAGGAATGCAAGGATTTTCATCCAGCTAAAGATGGAGATGGTTGGGTTGAACAATCTTTTCAGCCGTTTTTGTTTGGCTTGTTGCAGAAGGTATTGATCCATACAGCGTTATTGCTTTGATCCATTAGTTTCTTTATTTTTTATATGATGTAAATCGTATGAGGTATGAAAGAATAGCTCTTTCTCAATGTCTTGATTAATTATTTAATTGGAATTGGATTTTGATGTTCCTGAATTTCATCCTCTCAACAAGGACAGAGTAACGTCTCTTTTACATCCATGCCACCACATGCGTCACACTGTCGACATCTGCGACATGTGCAGGATCCAAGCCATCCCCTTGGTGAAGCTGTACAGTGCCCTCCCCAAAAGTCAGGCTCGTCAACACTCAGGTGGCCTGCTGTTTATGAAAAAAAAAAGGATGGCTAAGAAATAGTTTAGTCTTCTAAGTTGCCCCTTTTTTTCCTAACATTCTGGCCCAAATGGTGAGCGGACCAGCCTGAATTTTGGGCAGGGGCATCTACAACACAGCGGGACCTGCCTCATGAACGACTTGGATCTTGCACGTGTGTGCCCCCATTGGCACGTAGTGGCATGTAGACTGGGATTAGATAACATTTATATGTATATGCATGCATATGTACAAAATATATGTAGCGTCACAAACTTTGATCATTTTGGCATTTTAAGTTACTAGACAATAAGAAAACAAATGTGGTTCACAACGATGCCATCACAGTCTGAGTTAGAAAAATGCTGGGCTATGAGGATGCGATATCAGGGGGGAGCAATCGAGTTCTTCCCGGCATCTCCTGTCATCACGGTCGAGGGGGCGATCGCAAAGAAGCCAACAATGTTACGGGGACTCATTGGAAAGAAGTGAAGCTTGCAATAAAGAGGAGTTGTTGTAGCCTCGTAGGTTCACAAGGATATCGGTAAAACCAAACGCAAGGAAAAGATAGTTTTCGATTGGTGAAACTATGTAGAGGAGTATCTTCCAAGGGTCAGCAAGAACAAGGGGGTTGTGGAAGATGGAGAGTATATTACAGTATCTCAGCAGAGATCTAGAAGGACGACCTCCTGAAGGCGTATGTGGGAAGAAGATTGCAACATTTTTTTACGGTGTAGGTAGATAATTTCCTAGAGGATTGGAACCAAACAACTTTCAAGGACATCATTGGGGATTATGGGAAGATCAAAGAGTGATTATAGCAAAAAAGAAGGGGACTATGGAGAAAAGGGTTTTCACATTTGTTTGAGTGGAGGCTATGGAAGATCTGGATGAGCTGTCGACGCCATTAATGGGTATGAGCTGGAGGAAGAGTGCCACAAACCAATATAGCTAGGCACGGGCCGGAGGAGATAATTGTTATTGTAGGAGAGGATCGAATCGCGATTCATGTAGCGGTGGAGTAAGAAGTTTGCTTCGATAAAGAGACTCTGGTTATCAGCGATGATAGCCACTTCAATGCAGCGAATGAGGAGACTAGTAGAAACAGTAGTGGCGGATCAGGCTCTCGAAGGCGAAGGAACACTGGTTGGGTGCTCCAACAGAGCTCTATTCCAAGCAGAGACTACATGGGAGGTGACGATTGGTTGCATGGGGGTAGGTGAGGAGGCACCAAGGGGGAAAAGGTGACACATGGACAGTTTTGGAGAGAGAAAGCTCTCTCAGTCTGTGCTGGTCAACATCAGTCAAACCCAAGAGACACGTGGCATGTCTATAGAAAATGGGTGGGATTGAGACGAAGACGACGTAGGAAACTAATGGTGGTATGAAGTGGGTTGACACGTGCCAGAGGGAGAGGCTAAATGTGGAGAGTATCATACCCCCTGGAGATGCAATCCTTGAAGTGAGGAAGGAGTCTCCCACTCGTGTTGAAGATTCTACATGTGTGGAGACTTATTTCTTGACTCTCATGCCAACGAAATTAAAGAATGCCACTCATGCAAAGAGGTATTTCATCTTATATCAAGTTTCTCGATCTCTTTCGAATCGGAAGCAAATTATCGAGCTGCAGTTGAGAGCAGACATTCTCTGGGACATTGCAGCTATGCGGAGTTAGCCTTTATGCAGATCTATGAGAGAGCCACCTTCAGGGGGAAGATAACAATGCTTCGGAAGTGGTTTCAAAAGATGGAATGGCAGTAGTAGCATATCAGGGGAAAGAAGAGACTCAAGAAAATGCAGAACCTCTTCAGGTAGGGCCTGTAGGGCTTCTAAGTCAGTCGGTTAGCAGAACTGTCTGAAGAGCTGAGACTACAAGAGAAGGCGATCTAAATAGTTGCAGCCATGCTGGATTGTATTGAATCAGCAGGTGAAAGTGAAATAGTACAAGGTTAGTACAAAATAACCCTGCTTTATTGTCCACTAATCTGGGTGGGAAAGTTTCGGTGGCCCTGTGGAATGCACGGGTTAAAAGATATTTTGGGTAGAGTGCGTCGGGTGCTGGGGGGCTGCTGGGGGTTTCTTTCGTGGACAGGGAAGAGGATTATTTCAATATATTAAGAAACAGGGGAGACAAATACAACAGAAGGTACAGAACAGCTTGTTGCAAAAGGTGGGTAAGAGTAATAGGGAACTCAAGAGGCTGTCATTGGCAATAAACTATGAGGCCCCGAGAATCTCCAAAGAGTGAGGAGAGGACAAGAAGGGGCAGAAAGGTATCCTAATGAAGATAATAGGCTGGAGTGTCAGAGGATTGGGGTGTTTTAGAAAGAGACATTAAAGGTTTATGTAAAAGGTTCAAGGCAGAGATAGTGGCATTGCAGGAGACCAAGATGCAATCAATCAATCAGAGGTAATAAAAAAAAAAATGGATGGCATTGGATGTCATTGGTTCAGCAGGGCGTCTCTTAATAATCTAGAACAGGAATGTTTGGGCGACAGAGGAAAGTTGGGAAGGAATCTTCTCACTGTTGATGCTGTTTCAGGAGGTGATGCCAGGTTAACACTGGATATTTATTTGTGTGTATGTGCCAAGTAATCCAACTTTGTGAGAGGCATTTTGGAAGGAATTAACCGAATGTTGTCAAAAGTGGCGACTCCCATGGTGCCTCGGTGGGGATTTTAATACAGTTAGATATGTTTGACAAATCCAATAGGGGTCGGCACACTTGGGGCATGAAAGAATTCTCTAACCAGATTATAAAAAAAAAGGAGATGATTGATCTACCTATGGGAGATTTAAAATTCACATAGACAAATGGACGAAAAAAGTTAGTGAAGTCAAAATTAGATCGCTTTTTGATATCCTTGGATTGGTGCAACAAACTTCCATTAGCTCATCAAAGGGGCCTCTACCAAGATCAGTGTCAAGCCATTGTCCAATATTTTTTAAGGTCGAAGAGGAAAATTGGGGTCCGTGTCTTTTCACGTTTGAATTGGCTTGGTTTGAGGTAGAAGGCTTTAAGGAGATGTAAAAAAGTGGTGGTCGACACTTGCAATTCAAGGACATGCAAGTTTCTCGTTATTTCAGAAGCTTTGCTGTTTAAAGCAAAGATTATTGGTGTGGAGAAAAGAGGTCTTAGGTAATCAAGAAGTGGAGTTGAGTGAGGTACTACAGAAAATGCAAGTGTTGGACGCTAAAGAGGGGTGGAATTGTCAGAAGAGGAAAGAGCATGGTAGGAGGTTTATGATGCGAAATATAGTGCAATGCTTTGGGAGGAAGAAATAAAGTGAAGACAAAGATCTAGATCAAACTTGGCTTAAAGAAGGGGATAGAAACACAAAGTTCTTCCATGCACTGGTAAATGCTCAAGCCAGAGTCAAAAGTATAGATGTGGAGGGAGTGAGGGTAGAGGAAAAACCAAAGGTGTGTAAAGCCATAGTAGACTTCTATACGAATCTACTTTTGGGTGAAGATTGGGTTTGACCGAAATTAGATAATCATATGATTCCAAAGGAGAAGGTGGATGATTTGGAAAGATCAATTGTGGTAAAGGAAATTAAACAGGCAATTGAAGAGTTAGGAAAGGATAAAGCTGTGGGGCTTTATGGCTTCCCCATAGCTTTTTTCTAGGAATTCTGGAAAATGGTTAAAGATGACTTAGATTGCTTTTATAAAGGATTTTCATGATAGCGGGAAAATAGTAGTTGAGTTGGGTGAAACTTTTATAGCTTCGATTCGCCAAAAAAAAAAAAAAAAAAAAGGCACGGATAGTTTGCGGGATTTCATTCCTATCAGCTTGCATGGAAGCTCATATAAAATCTGAGCAAAAATTTCAGCTTCAAGATTTAGAGTAGTCTTGTCCAATGTGATCTCAAAAAACACAAGGGGCTTTTGTGGAAGGACATTAGATAGTGGATAGCTTCCTTGATTACATGTTAGGTCATGGAGGATGCAAACAAAACCGGAGAGGTTGGATGCAGGCGTGTCGGCAAGGTTTTTCAGTATTGGTGAATGGATCTCCAAAAGGTTTCTTCTCGACATTGATGGACTTGAGGCAAAAGGATCCGTTATCTCCATACTTATTTGTGGTAGTCATGGAGGCCTTTAGTAGATTGACCTACAAAGGTGTCGAAGTAGATTTACTAGAAGGATTTAAGGTGGACAAATCAGTGTTCTAAGTGCCTCTTCTACAATATGCCGTCGATACAATTTTGTTTTGTGATGTGGAGGTTAAAAAGGTGGAAAATCTGAGAAAGATTGTTGTATGTTTTGAAGCAGTCTTCGCCCTAAAGGTGAATATAAATAAGTGTGAAGTATTAGGGATTCATTTATTGTTGGAGGAAGTGACAGAGTTTACAAATATCTTTAGCTGTCAGTCGGGCTCTTTTCCTTCGACCTATTTGGGCCTCCCATTATGTATAGGGAGACTGGCTAAGAATTTGTGGGAGAAGATGGTGGGAAGATTTGAAAGGAAATTTTCGAGTTGGAAAAGAAGATGTTTGTGATTTGTCCCTTAGGGGTAGGCTAGCATTTATAAAGGCGGCTATGTCGAATCTTCCAGTTTACTTTATGTCATTTTTTAGTTGTCCAAAATCAGTTTTGAATCGTTTGGATAAAATTAGAAGAGATTTCCTTTGGCAAGGAGTGAAAGAGTAACAAATTTCATCTAATAAAATGGGAAGAGGTGTGTAAGTCAGTACAACAAGGCGGTGCAGGGATAAGGGACTTGGACCTAATTAACTCTTTGCTTTTGGGAAATGGCTTTGGCTTTTTGAGGTGGAGGTTAAAAATGGTATGAAGTCATGGGCAAGAAATATGGACTGGAGGAAGGGGGCAGATGGATTAGAGCGTTGTCCTTGTACAAATCATCGAGGGTTTGGAAAGCAATATCAGGAATAAGGAACAAGTTCGAGGGGATGGGCTTTTCTTTGGGGGACGGATAGAGTATTCAATTTTGAGAAGATGTTTGGTTGGGAGATGAACCACTTCAAGAAATTCTCCCTCGCCCTGCTAGAATTTCGGTGGATCCGAACATCTTAGTTGCAGGTCATCACTCTAAAAAGAAGGGAGCGAGGTAGTTTGGACCCTGCTATGTGGAAAAAAAGTTGTTGGATGAAGAAAGAAGAAGAAATGCTCATCTTGTTGGAAATGCTTCAAAAGGTTTCTTCAATGGTGGGAGAGAGAGAGACTCTATAGTGTGGACTCAAGCAAAATCGGGCAAATTTTCGTTTAAAGCATTCTACCTTTATATTTCTGGGGTCTCATCAGCTACACAAATCAGTTATACAGCTTGTGTGTGGCGCTATAAGGCTCCCCCAAGGCAGTAGCTTTGGCTTGGTTAGTCAGAAGGAAGAAGAGGTATTGACAGTTGATAATCTTCGGAGGAGAGGGATGGTGTTGACAAATATATGTTTGATGTGTAGTGAATGCAAAATGTCAGTGGATCATCTGTTTATCAATTCTTTGTTTGCAAATCAGGTTTGGGATAATTTCTTGGAGGATTTCGGAGTATATTGGGTCATGTCGGGCTCCATTCGTGATTTTTTTGGGGCCTGGCATGGGGGCAGGCTTGATAAAAAAAGAAGACGCAGTTTGGCAGATAGCTTTAATGGCCGGCATTTGGTCTCCATGGGAAGAAAGGAACAATAGATGTTTTCAGAAACATAATTGGGCAATGGATGTATTCAAGTGAGCTAAAATGCATGTAAAGGAATGGGCACAGGCCTTTTAAAGGCATAGTTTTTTTTTTTTTTTTTTTTTTTTTTTTTTTTTTTTTTTTTTTTTTAAATTATTATCCTGTTTTCCTTTTTTTTTTTTTTTTTTTTTTTGCTTTGTATTCTTTCAGGCTTTGGCCTCGTATAATAAAATAGTCGCCTTTCAAATTAATACGATGCCATTTTGAACAGGTGGATGCACCTTGTGCATATGTTTGCGCAGAAAGCAGGATCTATGATGCAACTGAATGGTTTATCTGTCAGGTAAGAATCCATCTTCTGATTTTCACTTTGGATGACTCCTTGATAGATCATTCAAGAATGTGTTTGGGACCTTTCACAGTCAGTAAATACACAACCGTCACCAAAACCGTTTGGTGTGCGTCAACCTCTTTTGAAGTACAAAACAAGAACATACAAAACCGGACACCCAAAAGAAGAAGAAGAAGATCAAAACTAGATCACTTCAGGGCTAAAGGCCCAAACCTCTAGGCTGTGTTTAGCATTGTCGGTAACAGACAATAAACACCAATCTCTCCTTATTTTACAGCAAGGAAACTTTGAAAGGATACTTAAAACTTCCTGAATTGACATTAGGATTTGGTGCTAACCTTTATGGATCTATTGCTTCAACCTTTGAATTTCAGTAACTAGAGTCTAGAAGTACCCAATACAAGGTAAAAACACACCAATTTCTTCCATCCAAATTAAGGAATCCATCTCTTTTATTCCAATGTTGTTGCCTATGAAAAAGGATGGTGGTTTCATATCTTAGAACCATTGTATCCTCATTTTACTGAAATCCTTTTGTTGGTCTGTGAAATATAACACCCTTGTGTAATCAACTTGTGCCTTGTGATTTAGTGCATCCAACCCATAAATTCATGGCATAAATTGGATGCATTTTGGAGGAACAAAGGGCCTGTTTGGTTGTACACCAAGTACCCCAGAATGAGGAATAGAATGGAATACTGCCCAGCCTATGTGCATTTTGCAGAAGTGGAGCCATTCGGTATGTCCCACAAAATGCAGATGCTGAGTTGTAGGGCTGTCAATGGATCAGATCTTGAACCGGATCTGATCTGAAGTCAATCTTTTTAAATTGGATTTGAATCGTTATCAGATCTATCAGATCGAATTCAGATCCTGAACACAGGATCCGTTTGTAATGGTATGGGATTTGGATATACCATGACCCAATTCGATTAGGATCAGATCTGACACATATATAAATATCTTAGCTGATCCTTTTATAATGGTGATGCTTTAAAATGTAGTTAGGTTTTGATGGGATGTTTAAAAGTTTAGGGGAAAAACCATTATTCTTTTAGTGGATTATTGTATTAAAAGAAAGGAAAAAATGCATTTACTGTCTTAACCTGATAGAAATCGAATTTTCAAATCTTTAACGAATTTGAAGTGTTTTTAGGATCTGTCAAAATTCAGATTGAATTTGGATATCGGTTATTCTTGATCTGATCAGATTCTGATATGCACAGATCCCCTTCGAATTTGAACCCTTTTTCAGCCTAGTGAGATGTGCTAGACTCACCCATCTGCAGAGTCCGCCCTGAAACGAGGATTTAATGATAATGGGACAGATGCTTCCATCTGCATTTGGCAGAAATGTTTTAAAGCTGAACCCGACCTGTTTTTGTGGATGTCTGGTCCACTGGTTGGATCTGTGCTGACCCAGACCCGCCTGGAAATCTGCTTGATAGAAAATCTTTAAGATGTTAAGGAATTAGCAAGAAATTCGCTCTTAACATGGTGGTCACTCATGCATTTAGTTTATTAGTAGAGGCTATGGGTTTGACCTGTTTCTAGTGAACCCAGCCTTTGCTAGACACCTCTAATCCAAACCAGTCCAACTGCAGATCCAGAATGGTCCGATTGGTCCTGTCTGTGTTTTGAAGTGCTGCTTGGCAGGCATTCCAAACCAGCCCAAAGTGCATTACATGCATCACGTAGCAGCAGGATTTAGCATCTCCCTCTAGTTGTTCTCCATTCTCTTTTTTCCCACATGACGAATGCATGGGTTATTGCAGGGAATGAGATGTCCAGCCAACACCCACAAGCCGAGCTTCCATGTTAACACCAGCATCACCTCCAAGCACAGCAACGCAAAGGGAACTGGTTCGGCACACCGGGGTGGAGGGATGCCAACAACCAACATGGATGAGAGCATGACAGAGGAGGAATTCTTTGAGTGGTTGCAGAACGCAGTGCAGTCGGGCATGTTTGAAACCAGCAGCCCAACAGAGAACCCATCTGCAAGAGCTGGCAGCAGCTCCAAGAGTGGCAGTGGCGGCAAGAAAAAGAAGAAGGGAAAGAAGCAATGGTGAGCGTCCCTTGTGTGGAAGCTCAGGACGTTTGAGTTTTCAGGCATGTGAGCTGTGAGCTATTAAAAGAGGAAAGGAGTTAAAGCTGATGCAATGTATTTTCACTGCCTGACATGGCTGCAAAACTCATTTATGTTCTATCTCCATATGAAGTTCTGTATAGATCGGCTCCCGTGTTTTTTCCCCCTTAAAAGCATCCGATGATATTTCTATGCATGATTTTAGATAGATGGCCTGTAAAGTAACCATCCAGAATCATTTTCCATAAGTCCCTTTACAGTGCCAACATGTTGGATGTTGCCTTCTCCGGAATATTTTCACTTATTGCACAAATGATCGTATATGTGGGGCCACCACGCTGCATTAGTGGCCATCCAACTGTTCATTGGATGTATCCCCTGATGTTAGTTAGGTCTAGATCCCGACATCCATAGGTCAGGTGGGCCCCACCAAAAGGAAGAATGGGAGACATTGGGGAGGGGGGACAGCTCGCCAAAGGGATTAACAGATTGAATGTGCATTCCAGTTTTGGGTATGTTTTCCAATTCAGTCATCAGATGAGCCCCACTGACATGAATGGACACAAACTCAAGCCATTCTGAACTTTGGACGATAAGTGAATGTATGTTGGATCGTGCCCAGTGCCGTCCCACCTAAGTTCAGGGATGATTACTAGAGATTTCCAGCGCCCATGGGACTCACTGGATGCTCGGTTTGGATTTCTCATACACATGACAGCATGGATGGCCCCCACAATTCAAATGATGCCCACATCAAATGAGACTCAAAATGAATAGCCATTTGTCGGGTGCTCGTTGCATATGGTTGGGACCTGGGCCCTCCTCGTTGTGGCAAACAGGTCTATTTGGGCTGATGACACAGACCAACCCAGTGGCAGTCATGGAGTGGAATTGTCTCTCTAGAAAATGCTACTTGCAGGTGCCAAACGCAGATGCCCAAGACGAGTGCCAACGAAGCATATAACAAGATCCAGGTGGTTCACCATGTGGACCGTGATAAGGACCTTTCAAGACCAAAAAGGGTGGATCTACCCACTGGGTGGGCCCGGTGTAAGCTTGCTCTCGCACAGGTCGATCTGCTCTTCAAGTAGGCTTGCCCACGCATTAGAGAGAGAGAGAGAGAGAGAGAGAGAGAGAGAGATTTTGTAAATTCATCTCGCATACAACAGCTAACAGAAGGTGCAAAGCCAAAGTTCACTTTGCAATAATCAAGACCAAATGTCTGATAAATTCAGTGAAAACGATGAAGAAAATCTTTTATCTGATCGATGTATGGGGGCTGGGTAGGTATTATATGACCTGATTCATGTTCCATCACAACAGAGCTGCCCTCTTCAAATAAACGGGTGAGTTCCATGCTGACGGAGCGTGCTATCTGCCTGTCTTTACCCTCCCCACCACCAAAGATATGAAGCGAGGGACAATTTATGGAAGATCCACAGGCAATGTTTTCTGAAAATATTCGAAACCCAGAACATAAAATGGCAAATCTGAAACTTGGAGCATTGTCATCTCTTCCTCGCTGTGCACAGAGCAATGCGGCCATTGCAGCGCCTTGTGAAAATCCCAAGACCCCATCAAATGGACCCATCTGAGAGTACAAGGTCTTTAGATAATCATATGATTCTTCAAATCCATCTGTTTGATGCTGATACTGCAGCGGATCAAATGGTTCATCTGCTGCTTTCCAGTCCATTTCTCCTGGGCAATCAAACTTCGGAGCAACTAGCCACGCGAACCTTTTCTTGCAACTCTCCGGTGCCCGAAGATGATCTTGCGATGCCTTACTGACGTCATTCATCTGTCGTGGTGATGGTGATTCTTCAGACCCATGATTCGGTTTGGTTGGACGTGGTTGGTAAATAAATGGAAGCTCATGGGGTGCATCAACATAAACAAACTCTGCGATGTTTTTCAGCTTCTTAGCTAGCGATGCGGTTCTTCCCTTGAAATTTGATGCATTCTGACGGAACCCATGCAAGCACAAGATTCGCAGCTTTCTTGGAGGCATGCCACCTGTGGAATCGTGTTAGCAACTGCAAGAAGCTGGCCTTCTTATTCGGCCACGGCAAGAAAATGAACAGAGAGAAGGAATGGAAATGGCATCAAGCATCATATTGCACAATTCCAAAGGTAGTGTCAATTCATTTCAGAAGGTTTGTTAATCTTGCTCACACCTCTCTAATTTCTGGTACATTTGACAACTTATCCAGAGCCTATGACATCCAACTCAGGCATGTCCCACTGTGCAAATTCCCTGGTGCAATTATTGGGTCGAACTACTCATGTTGTGCCATATGTACAAAAAGCAGATGTTTATTGGGTCAAACTAATGTTGTGCCGTATTGGGGTGTTCTCTCGTGTGTTCGTTCTGTTTATAGGGACTGGGCCCGTTAGTGTTGGGGGCTCTTTTTGGTAGTTAGGGTGCTGGGGTTTTTTTTTTTTTTTAAGTAAGATATGTTGAGCAAAGGGAAATACACAGAGCATACAGATTCGGGTAGAACCAGGGAACAACACCCGGAGGCTACCTATCATGAGCTCCCTAAGGCCCAAAGACAAAAGAAAAGACCTAGAGGGGACCTATATCCCTTCTAATGGAGCCCAAGACCTAGGGTGCTGGGGTTTTTGTTGTACCTATCATGAGCTCCCTAAGACCTAGGGTGCTGGGGTTTTTGTCTTTTCTTTCTGTTGTTGGTTTTCTTGCTGTTTTTTTCTTTCCCCTGTTGCCTTCTTTTCTATTTTGTTTGCCTTGCTGCTTGTTGTCTTTTTTTCTTACTAATAAAATTATCATCTTTCAAAAAAAAAAAAAAGCCCAACTGTGACATTCAATGCTCGTGGCCCAGCAATCAAGCCAGACTAAAGTTGTGCCACACACCGACAACAAGTGGATGGTTGAGACATGCCCAACTGTCAACAATGCACATGTACCACCAATAGGTAATAAGATGAGGGAAAGTGGACTTAGATGGTTTGGTCATGTGCAACGGAGACTAAGAACTGAGCTGGTTATCAGTGAGTTGGTGCGAGTTGAAGGCTTTGAAAGGGCAAGGAGAAATCCCGGATGGAGATAGTACAAAAAGTCTTGATGACCTATTGTCTAACTGAAGGTATGGTCCTTGATAGAATGGAGTAGTGGAACAGGATTCATGTAGCTGACCCCAATTAATTGGGATAAGGCTTAGATGACGACGACATGCAGCATACATTAGCATCTCCGCATGCATGTGCATGCCTGAGTAGAGAGATGCAGGTAATGTAAGGAAACCCCTTTGAAACAGTAAAAAATACTACAGATAATATTTAAGATCAACCACTTGATCAATGTGGATGAGAATGAAAAAAAAAAATTTGCATTAAAAGTGATACAGACCTTACCGTCTCTGAGAGGGAGCTCAGGAAAGGATGTGCTATGATCGGACAAGGTAGCAAATTCAAGCTCAAGAACTCCAGATCCACCACATTTTGATCTTGAATTGAATTTTTCGTTCTCCATCATCAGCACTGGCCCATCTCCCTTGCCGTGCTTCTGGCACAGCTCACAAATATATGCCACACTACCCTTCCCCTTGTTCACAATAATATATATAGAATAACAATCAGCTGAAAATGATTCAATATGCATTGATACGAGGCATTCTAACTTTTTTTTTTTAATTATCATAACTAAAGATAACAGAGAATATCTATCAGCATATAACTACGGTCTGGATAGGAAATCAATGTACATGAGACAGGGCCACCATGCACAAAATGCCCTTCCATAATCAGATGAAGCACCCATGCCAAACTGGCTTTGATTGATGGAACAAAGAAACAGACGTCAACATAATGGATGACAAGCAGTAGTTACACTTAAACCAAGCTCGTCTGGCATTGCATGGTCTACTCAACTGTCTGTGAATTTTTTGTGGGTAGAGCGCAACAATTGGGTTAACGTGCATTGTGGGCATTGACTATCTTGGCATTTGAGTGGTGTCTGGTAAACATGCACTGGTAGGCCCCTTCCCATTTTGTACAGCCAACCACTCGAGCATGTCCTTTTTTTATCCAATGGCGATAGATGTGGGGTTTTGTGTCCATTCCATTGTGCTCAATGGGCTTGTCTGACACGGCATGCTCTAGACCCTAGCTTTTCACAAATTCCGCTTTTTGGGTAGGACATAATTGTTGGGTTAACATGCAACATGAGGCATGACTATGTTGGGATGTAAATGGCTTACAGTACACATGGATTGGTGGGCTCCTTCCTATTGTGTCAAACCAACCACTAGCGCATGTACTCAATAATGAAACTCCATGTTCATGCGACTTGTCTTCACCCATATACCAGTATGTGACCCTACTTTGCCTGGTTGCATTTTGGAGAGCACGTCTGTGTAATAGTTGGGACTAGGGATTAGTTCTGGGTGGGGCCATCTTGGCATATGAGGGTTGACAATGCAAGCCTCTGCCATGGCCCATTTCAAAAAGCTTGGGTAAAAGAGGAAGGTTGAAATCCAATACGCAGCTGATTGTAGAACTTTTGACTGCTACCTTTTAAAGCCCACCCCAAATTGGCAGGAGAAGGTTTGGATGACAACGATGAGACTGCTCTGCAGCTTGGAAGTTTATCAAGCAAAGGTTTCAGACAATGCAGTGCCCTATTTTTCTTATTATCTTCTATCATATGGAAGGTGTTCCCTGTATTGTGGTAGCAAAATATAAAATAGAAGGTGACAGAACATTCTGTTAGCATTTCTTCACTTGTTCAGTGGCCGGTTGAGCTTCTGAAAACTGTAGCAGATCTGCATTAGAAATTTAAGGTTTACAAGCTGCTGCTGCTTGTTCTTCTTCTTTCTTTTTCCCCCCTCCCTTTTTTTAAAGGTTTATAAGCATCAAATGTATAGTCTTGACATCTTTCGAGAAAAAAATTAAGGTTGGATTTCAACCACAAAGAAAATGAATAATATTGTTATCCAAGAAGAACATGGGGCCTGGAACGATGGGAATCTGGAATTCAGTCAGCACATAGAATGTGCAACCCCTCGATCATATTCACACTAAACATGCAAAATTCACAGAAGTGGTAAAGATGATAATCCCATATTGTAATTCACAAAAGTTAACAACAGCAAAATGTGTATCATATGCACAACATCACCAAAAATCTACAAAAGAAATTATTTAGGAATGAGGTTACACAACGTGCCAAATACAATGCCAACAGAAATATAAAAACATTAAAGAGGCATTAGGACCTTAAATTATGAATGGTCCCCAAGAAAATAACACCTCAGTCATACTAAGAATTTCCTTTCTATTTCAGCTCAATAGAAGAATCTTATCCCATTGTTTTAGTTTAGATGGTGAATTTGAGTTGACATCTCTTTTGAGGCCAACAAAGTAGTTGATTAATTAGCTAAGGTGTTCGAAGATTCACACCATGTATTGGGCATGCTTTGCGAGTGTTATGTAGTGGACTTTCTGTAGTTCAGAAAAATGCCATTCCACATCTTTTATAACTAGGAAATAGTGCATCAGCATACTGAAAGACAATGCTGAAGAAATGATAGCTATGCAGACAAACATCTATCTTGTTAATGGAAAGAAAATTTACAATACCTAAAGACACTTTTGAAAAGGACTCTCAAATAAAGATGGACTTGAGGGAGAGATGTAAACACAAAACCATGTAACATAGATGTATAAACTGAAGAGTTATATGGAGCAGACCTGGCAACTATCGCACACTAAAACCAGCATCCGGCAGTAAGTGCATCGGCAACGTGATGAATAATCGTCGAAGGAAGAACTGCATACTAGGCATGACCCAAGAACATCTGCATTCAAGTTTCCAACTGCAATCCTACAGCAGTGCATTGAGAAGTTGGAATTACTTCTGGCATCATTCATGCAACATGCATTATCTGATCATACATGGATAATTCTGCAATGCTGATATATCCATGCAGATAAGATTTGATATGGATATGGGATACAGCTAGGCTGAAGACCTTTGTGTGGACGACAGTAGCTGATAAAAATTCTCACTCTAGAGCCTAGACAATCTCCAAAACCACAATTGGCATAGGCAAAACATATGCATGGGATGTGTGAAAGGGATGCAGAATCAGTGGATTATCTATTCAATGCATGTGAAGTAGTTCGGAAGACATTGACCAGTTTTTGCGCCTTTTTAAAGTCAATTGGGTCTATCCAGGAACTATGGAAGCCTTGAGCAAGGGCTCCTACAAGCCACGAGACAAAGCTCTATGGAAGATGTTACCCCATGCCATAATTTGGAAATAAAGAATAAAAGAATTTTCAAAGAGAGAATAATTTTTGCTCTACTTGGTCACCAACATCAGGGCATCTTTAGCCTCTCCGTGTACCTCCTTAGATGTGTTTCGTGGGGTTCCTTTGACCAAACTCTTTTGTGAACAGAAGGGGATTATTGATGACCATTGATCAAGAACTACGAGTTGCCCAATGTCAACAGTAGTTTGATGGGCAACCCAGGAGTCTGGCATCAGAGGACTGGTTGGAGACAAGAACAGCTCTACTGTTCTGTCCTTCTTGGGGCCAATGGGAAGTGGAAGTTCTAACAGATCTGAGCTTTTGGTGACCAAAGTAGGAATTTAATTATTTTCAGAGCATTTTGAGAGCCCACTCATTTTGGAAGGCAACTCTTTATCAGCAATTGCATGGGTGCTTCTGAGAAGACCTCACCTCCATGGACTCTAGCACTTATCTTAAATGACATTAGAATGCGCAGTCAGTCTTCACCAATTAGCTTCAATCATGTCCCAAAAGAAGCCACTGATATAGCCAATTCGCTTGCAAAGGGAGTCCTTAGGGCTAATTATTGTATATGAACTCTTTAGCCATTGGCTTGATGGATCATCATTCCTTTTTCTTTTTTATCTTATCAAGTTATTGAAAAAAAGAGGAATACAGCTAAACTGTTCTTCAAGCGAATCTGATAAATTAATGACACCTGTAACAAAGAATTCCTTTAGCATCTTACATAATTTCTTTAAGATGTATACATGGTAAAGACAATACACAAAACTCATCTGTATCTGAGCTTTTGGAAAATGCAATTGTGCGTCCATATCACCATATTCACAACTGTATCTAGACATCGAAGGGAAAGAACTGTTTAAACAAATTACATGGATTGTTAAATATGCTAAGAAAATCATACCTGTGGTCAAAAACAAAATTCTTTCCTTTGAAAAAACCGCCATCTGGAAATTGCTCTAAATAGCGTTGTATTCCACCGAATAACTGCCATAAATCCCAGATTATCAAGAAAGGTTGTAGGTCATCTACATATAGAGTTATATTCAAAGGCATGATTGTTCCCACTTGTGCTAACATATATGCATGTATGACGATTCCTGTGTGTGTTACATTGCTTCTCTTTTCTTTTCTTTTTCTTCCTTTTTTTTTTTTTTTTTTTTTGAGAAGATCATCATCATCATCTAAGCCTTATCCCAACTAACTTCCTTTTTGAAGATAACGAGATAAGTTAAAAATTAAGAAGTGGGAATGTCATTCTCAATACAAAAACAATGCTGGGCAGCACCTGCAATGACAAGATCAAAGACCAAAGATCTCTTTCCGCTCTGCCAGGGCAAACAAAATGTTTAGCCCGCAGACAGGGAACTAATAGCATGGGAAAAAAAAAAAACCATGAAACCAGTCTCCCCTTTTGTCCATTTCATTACATCAGGCTGACAAACTTCCACATGATATTCAATTGTTGGGCATTTGTGGATTGTTCTACTTCTACCTACCCTCCTGAAATGTGAGCACTGCAGCCTGAATATCAGACTGTTTTGAAATGGGAACCGGAATAGCTAGGGCAACCATACCTCCATCAACAGATAAAATCCCCCTCCTCGTATATGCAGCTACTGCATAGTGTAATTTCCCAGAGCAACTCCCTCACTTTAGCGCCTCCTACTTTGGACATTCAAGACTTCCACATACTCCACACAGTATCTTCTTCCAATCCCTATGCAGATATTCGACAGAGATTCCTGCAAAATCTTTGTGATTCAGGGCCCAAGAAAACAGGCTAGATACTACTCTCTCCATGATCTTCAGGATGGGCAGCTATTCACCCTAAAAAATGCATCCATTTCTTTTTAAACAAATCACTGGCACGGTCTTCCACAAAATTCTGCCCTAAATTTAGGACATCTACACCAGCTCTCCAACACATCAACGACCCTTTTTTTCCCAGATCAGCCATTCAATCCCAAACAAATCAAGGAATCTATACCAGATTTTGTGGGCAAGAGGGAAATGGAGCAGACGGTGATTTGCGGTCTCCTCTTCCCTCTACGCACGATGCACCTGCTGGGCATGGAGAAACCTTTTTTCTTGACGTGAGCGACGTCAAAGATCTTGTCCTTTGCTGTGGTCCAATAAGAAGGTATGAAACATTGCTTCCATTGGACCTGTGAGCTTCAGGAAATAAGACTTCATCGCCCGATTCTGTTCATTTCCAGACTTTGCGATCAGGTGCATCTTTGAGGCCTTTGAACTAGTTCCAACACTTTAATCAAATCTGAGAACTGGGTAATTTCTTTCATCCCTAAGATTCCTCCTCCACCTGATGTTACACACAAGTTTTCACCCCAATAAACTCAACATGCACCTTCAACAAAGCAGCTCTATCAAAGGCTACTGTATATAACACCGGGAAACTGGAAGCTAGGGACACACCCGGGGTTTGGATGAATGGCTAGCGTTGTGGCTCTGCTCCCCACAAACGCGAGTTCGACTCCCCTCCCCATGCTTTACCCGATGCACGTGGTTTGCAAGTGATTGCGTGCATCTGCAGGGATTAGTCTTGCATTAAAAAGGGGCGGGGGCACCCTGTCGTCATTAAAAAAAAAAGGAAGCCAGAGAACTGTTGCTGATCCACACATCATCCTATATTCCAACTTTATAACATCTATTGACTTTGAACCTTGTGCCTTCCTGTACAGCTTTTCCCCTGTTTTTTATTCGTTGCCCCACACTAAAAATCACTTTCCAAACCATTGATTTCGCCTTGTTGGGGTTACAAATGGGCTCCCACCAACCATTTTCCAAACCATACTTATCTTCAACCACCCTCCATAGCACATTCTTCTCATTTTTTAACCTTTACCACCACTTAGACAAAAGACTGACATTCCATTCTAAGATTCTGCCCAAACCCAATCCTCCCTTGGACTTGGATTGTTTTACTTTCTTCCACTTGACAAAGTGGAACTATTTCTGCTCTCTCCTTCCCTCCCACAAGCAGTCCCATTCGACAGCGTCACTTTGATCAGAGCAATGTTGGCCCAAAAGATAGGTAACTCCAATTCCATGAAGCCAAACGATTCTCGAATTTCTCAATGACCAACATTCACATTCGACTGTGCTGACATCTTGGCCCCCGAAGAAAGCCTGAGATAGGAGATAGGGAAGGTCTCACACTAGCATCCCAAAATTATAGCCATTGTTTCTATCTTCTCATCAGCAATATCCACTCTTCTTTTTTCTTTTTTCTTTTTTATGACGACAAGGTGTCCCTGCCCCATTTTAAGGCGAGACTAATTCCTATAGATGCACACAATCGCCCACAAACCACGTGCATCGGGTAATCCCAAGGAGGGAAATCGAATTCGCGTCCATCAGCAATATCCACTATTACTATCCTACTTTTCCAAAGTAAACCTTTTAAGCCAGAAACTGCTTTGTAGTTCTCTTTTCTTTTAATGAAGACATTTTTTTGTCTCCATGTAAATCGTTGACTATAATCAACCTATGTAATAGACTATTAGATTGATTGTAATCAACTTACGTAATAGTCTATTACACTGCGCCTGTAGGAGTTTTGTGCTCTCATTACCAGTCCCAAGAGCGATTTAGGAGGGTTGCGTCGGGTTGGCAGCTTGTATCAAACTTATGCCATAACTTCCATCATGAATCCAAACATAGAGAAGGATTCATGTTGCCAACCCCAATTATTTGGGATCATTATGGGTTCTTTTTCCCCTTTTGTCCCCATGTGTGAGAAGTCCTGGCCTCCTAGTGCATGTGGTGCACAAGTGCCTGGATAAATTTTTGTCACCATGTGAAAGTGTGAAACAAACTGGCCAACGCACCGGACCTTTAACGTCCCCAAGTGGAGTCGCCAATTAGTCAAACAGACTGGCCAACAAGCTAAAATGATATTTGATGACTGCACGAGGATGTTACTTGTCAGGTCCTGCTCCGGCTCCAAATAATCTTGTGCCATGATGTAGATGGTAGTAATTAGTGGGAAAATAAAAAAAACTTCTACAAGCTAAAATGATATTTGGTGACTGCACGAGGATGTTACTTGTCAGGTTCTGCTCCGGCTCCAAATAATCTCGCGCCATGATGTAGATGGTAGTAATTAGTGGGGAAAAAAAAAACTTCTACAAACCAGTTTTGAAGTGACTCAATCTCCAAATGTGCAAAGATATAAATCATTGTAACATTCTGAACCATTCATGAACATCATGGCAGATATAATTTTACTTGATCACTAAAAATGTCAAGAATGATACGAGTTCAGTGAAGTTTCCAAATGTGTTTTCTTTTCATGGCAGTCAAGAGAAATATCTGCCTGAATAAATATGAAATATCACATGACCGTTTATATGATTTTCTACCAAAAGAAAATCATTGCAGTGTTTTAAATAGTGAATAGCGTGTGGCATAGCGTTCACCCCTTTGAAGCGTGAGGCGTAAGCTACATAGCGTGTAGCGTAAGCTACACGCCACTAGTAGTTTTTTAATCAAGATGCTTGGTTGCACCAATGTCATGATATTTTGTACCAAATTAGACTGATTCATAATGAAAGTTAACAAAATTTCATTGTTTTTTATGCAACAAAATGGAACCTAAAGTAATAGGAAAAAGGCAATGATCAAGTATAAAGGTAAAGAAAGAGCAATGAAACTGATTTAATATTATTTTTTATATCAATTTACTAAAATCATTAAAAAGGTTAACTAATTTTTATTGGAAATGAAAAAATGTAACAAATCATTGAAAACATCATGTGAGCTACATAGCGTGTAGCGTAGTTACTCAGCGTGTAGCGTATGCAATTTATGATGTAGCATAGGCTACATGCAACTTAAGCTATTTTCATGAGCTACATAGCGTTAAGGCCATGCTACGCTACATAGCGTAAGCTACACGGTACATAGCGTAGCTATTTAAAACACTGAATCATTGTAACAATTTCTAGACAGAAACATACCTGGAAGACATTCTCAAAACCTGCACCCTTGGACCTGATATAGGCTGAAGCCATTTCGCACCTAATTCCTCCAGTGCAGTACCTGTAACATAAAACCATTGATCCAAAAAATAGAGCAATGAAATACAGTTTAAACCATACAATGGAGACTTCCTCCTATTAAAAGGTGGAAATTGTTGATAGTGCTATTTGCTTCTTATGATAATAAATTACAGGCAAAGATGTTTCCAAGAAGAAAGATTGATACTAGGATGTAAATTTACAGAACGGTATTGTCTGAGAGGAAGAGAGGGGGGGGGGGGGGATGATTTGTTGGAGAGAGGACAGAGACAGGAGGGGAATGAGAGGATGTGTTTGAGATTTGTGAGAAGAGAGACAAGAGGGAAATGTGTTTGAGAGAGTGAGAGAGAGAGTTTGGATTTCCAAGCTTAACAATCCGGCTTCCATATATCGTCGTTGTCTAGGATTGTAACTCCCTAGCTTTTATTAGTAGACTCCTGAAGCAGTCGCAGAGCAAATAAAATTACTAGAGAGACTGAACATGCGAAACCATGATTTGGGAGAGCAGTGATTACATGAGAACACAACTGCCTTGCAATTGTTTTGAATGGTTATCTATCCAGGCTGGTAGGTCACTATATTGCCTGATTTTTGGATCTAAGGTCTCCACATTTGGGGTATGAAACTTCCCAATTCTTGTCTCGTAAACATTCCTTGCATCCAACAAGACAAGTCTTTTATCCTGAATAGGGTCCAAAGCATTTCCTGGGAACCAAAAGTGGCAACGTCAATATCAACATTCTCCTACAAAGTCACTAAACAAAAATCTACCACCATAAAAGAACTATACAGAATGCCTTACAGCCAATTTGACATTTCAACAAAAAGAGAGTAAAGTGTCATTTACAAACAATAATACGTACCAGCATTCTGAAGAACAGAATGAAACTCGTTTGCTGAGAGATGCCTACCAGCATTTGAAATAGAAGGAGACTTCAAGAGAGGATGCGAAATAAAAGTAACTAATTCCTGTAGAAGAAAATAATCTCATTAATATGATAGAGAGCGTGAATTCACAACTTCTTAACATAACCAAGAAAGCATGACAAGTTCAGTGTTCTCTAAAACATCAGTCTTGGCCATCATTATCATCAAAGCCTTATCCCAACTAATAGGGGTCAGCTACACAATTCCTGTTACAGCATTCCACTCTATCAAAATCAATCTTGTGAACTATTGTAATAATATTGAAATTTGATATGGAAACAGGAACTTAGATTTTTTTTTTTTTTTTTTTTTTAAGCGTTGAGCCCATTCCACCACATAAAGCATTGCTCTTCTAATGACCAATTCCACATTATTGATTTTGTTTGGAAAACATCACTCGTTCCTCTCGCCCCATAAAGCCCAAACACCGACCAACAAGCATAATCTCCAAGAAGCCCGAGCCTGCTTCTGCTGACTCACTCCGTGCCAAGCCATAAACATCCCTCCAACTAAATTCGGCATTGTTTGATTGATGTTAAAACTCGAAAGGTAACCACACACCATAATCTATGTGCATACCGGCAATAGATAAATAGGTGATTGACCGATTTGGCATCTGCCACGTACATTAGACAAACATTAGGGATTACCATAGATCGTTTTTGGAGGTTGTCCACTGTCAAGATCTTTTACCTACCAACTAGCCAACCAAATGCCGCTACCTTTGGAAGGGCCCCGTAAAACCACACATGCCTCGTGAACAAAAAATCGTTGTTCCTCCTTTACGCTTGAAGTGAAAAATAAAAGGATTGGATCAAGAAGCTCCCAGATCTATCCTTTCACCAAATCATCTTATCCTACTCTTCACCCACTAGAATACACACCTAGATATAATCTAGAAGCAAAACAAATTCCTCCACCTCTTCATCCAGAAGGTATCTACAACATGGAGGGTCCCAAACAACAAACTCGTCAGAAAATGTGAAGCACCTCGCAAGTTGCAACCTTAATATTACCCTCCATTGAAAGACGGGTGATTCTTGAGAATTGGACTTGCAGAGGCATCTTGCCGATCCATACATCCTTCTAAAAACCTTTCTCCCCGGTACCAAGGAAAAACCCGACTCCCATAAAAAAATTTAGATTTCACACAAGAGACCCTTGTCCATATAGTCGATGCTCTATACAAGGAAGAATCTCCAATGCATTGCCCCCCGTCCTGACATTCATACTTGTTAGCAATCGTCTCTCTTCATAAAGCACCTTTCTCCCAAACCTCCAAAGCCACTTCCCCAAAAGAGCGATATTCATTGTCCCTAAATCTCTAATACCAGCCCCTTCTTCATAGGGACTTACATGCCTCACCCTAGCTTAGCAAATGGAACTTTTTCTTCTCTTCCAACCCTGCCACAAGAACTCCCGCCGCGGTTTTTGCAATCTAGCCAACACCGACTTTGGACATCTAAATAATGGCATATTTGACAAAGCAACTTTGATGAGGCTGATTCGTCTTCCGAGGGAATGGAACTGGCTCTTCTATCTAGATAATTTTTTTCAACATTTCTCACTACTTTGTCTCAAAGATGTTTTAGCCGGCTTCCCAATGCACAAAGGTAACCAAGAAACGTTAAGGGGAATGACCCTACCACACACCCAAAGATAACCCGCCATTCGCTCAGCCTCCTCCCTAGTCATACGAATGCCCGACATCTCACTAACTCTCAACCCCGATACCACTTCAAAGCATCTTATGATCATCCTCCACTTGTCCACCATTGTAGCATCAGCCTCACGGAAAAGAATTGTATCGTCCACAAACTGAAGATGGGAAGCTAGAGGGCTTGTTCTATCAACGCAAAAGCCTTAGAACAAACCAACCTCCTGCCGAAAGCTTCGACTACTACCACAAAGAAGAATGAAAGCATATCGCCTTTACCTTACCCGCTTGAACTTTTGAAGAAACCTTTTGAAGAGCCATTGACCAAAACCAAGAACCTAGTTGATCTGACGCACTCCCTCATCCACCTTCTCTGCTTGCTCCCGCAACCTATTGGCCCTAGCATGTAATCCAAAAAGTCCCAATCCACATGATCATATGCCTTTTTCCAAATCCAGCTTGCATACAACACCATTTATAGCCTCGTTATATCTCAAGTCAATGCACTCATAAGCCATGAGGGTGGTATCCAAAATTTGACAACCCAACACAAAAGCTCCTTAATTTTTAGATATGACATTAGCCAACACTACCCGATATCTAGAGGCTAGATCTTTGGCAAGGATCTTGTACGACCCACTTATCAACTAATAGGAACTCTCCGCACTTGACACCTTTGGAATAATGGAAATAAACGAGGCCCAAAGTTCACTAGAAAGCCATCCCCTTGATTTAAATAAAAAAAAAACCTTTGAAATAAAGCTCAACACATCCCCTTTAACAACTTCCCAAAATACCTAGAAGTACGCCAAAGTGAAGCCATCCAACCCCGGAGCTTTGTCTCTTCCCAAAGAATTTACTACAACGCATCTTCACTTGACAAGCAGCTAATTCACAAATTTCTTCCTTATCATCTAGCCACTCGTCTACCACTACATTGTTGCTTATTTTATCTCCTTTGGCTTGAGCACTTGCAATGTTATGAAAAAAAAATCTAGTATTTTTATCCCTTCCTTTAACTAAGTGGCTCATGAATGTTGCCTCCACTAAATCTCTTCTTCCTTTAATCAGCTCGAACAGTCTTGCACAAGCTTTGTTCATAATGCTTTTTCCACCCCCATCAACTTTTCCTCTTCCACCTTCATATCTAGAGCTTGAATGTTGCTAAGAATATTTTCGGTGTCCGCTTCCCTCTTCCCCAAAACTTTCCTCTTCCATACATTAAGTTTCCCTTCCAACATTTTCTGCCTCTAATGTAATTTGAAACCGACAAAACCTTCCACATTGAAGGACTCTCACCAATCCTTCACCATTTTGGAAAAACCTTCCACCTCAAGCCACATCAACTCAAATTTCAGGTCCCAATTCTCCTCCTCAACTTCCGACACAAGAGGACAGTGATTGGAGACTGGCTTTGATAAAGCACGTTGAGCTACTAACAGAAATAGTTCTGCCCAATCTGCCAAGACTAGAAATATGTTAATTCTTGTTATCACCTGACATTCTTGACCATTTCACCATGTATACTTTCCACCTCCCAAAGGGAGGTCGGTCAATTCCTGTGATTGAACCCATTATGAAAAGCCTTTCATGCTGCTAGTAATCCTACCTCCAGTTGACTTTTTGTAAGTGAATCTAGTAACATTAAAGTCACCTCCCACACACCATGGGTAGTCAGCTCTAGCCCAAATTGCACTCAATTCTACCTAAAATTTGCCCCTTTTTGTTGCTGCATTCAGCCCATGAATAGCTATAAACAACCATCTCTGGAAACACCCCTCAGCAAAACCGACACAACCCCCAAACTCTCTTTCATATAAACACTATTGTCCCAAGCTAACATAACACCCCTACCAAAGCCATTTGCATCAATGGCCACCCAATTTTTAGATGAAATGTCCCATAAAGTATCTAGCAACCTCCTCTCAAAACCCTGAGATTTGGTCTCCTGAAACGAGATAACCTGAGCTTTCACTCTTCTACACACATCCCTAATCTTCCCTCTTTTCTCCCTGCTCCCCAGCCCTCTCACGTTCCAACTCAATATTTTCACTTAGGCATTGATCTCCTCCTATGTCCCTTCCTTCCCTCCCCCCCAACGCACCACCCGACTCGTAAGAACCATTAGGAATTTAGTTTACCACAATTTATCAGATTTGTATGACGATGGTGTATAGACCATCTACCTTTTCTAGTTTGCTTCAAAAAAGCTACCATTTAAAAAGGGGAAAAAATAAATAAATAAATACAGGAGGAAAATGATGGTGGACAATTACATCATTTTAAGTCAAAGCATCACCTGTTTAACAATACATGTTTATATTGGTGGATAGCCTTGTTTCCTAAATATAGGCCTAGAGACATCAATGTCATCTACATAGTGCCACTCACCTACACATGTCAAGGTGTGGAATTAAGTTAAAAGAATCCTTAGGAGGTGTTCTTGCCCATTATCAACTTTCTCACTCAATGGGCCTACATATTAGGAAGGACTTTCAGGACATGAATGTTCATGATCTCATGAAAAGTACTCTTCACCCAAAAGTGCACATGCCAAATGTTACTTGTGTGTTGCATAGTTATGTTTCGCATTTTGTCGTCTTCATGTTTATGGCCTTTTGTGGAGCGATTCTGCATAGTTATCTTTACCATTTTGTTACACTTCATCTTTTTGCTGAATTGATTGAAGATCTACAGAAGCATCAAAGGGTGGAACTGACTGCCAAAGGTGGTGTGTTTTCAAATCTATACACGTCTAGTTTAATTCCAACTCTATTGCTACATTAGCAGACATCTTCATCTCCACTATAAATATCATTACTGGAGTCATCCCCATATGGTGTATTGTCTTTCCTTAAAAAATAAGGAAAAAAAATCGCATGTATAGTGTATTTTTGAAAGGTATAAAACTCAAAAAATCCCATGAAAGAACTTGGGTTTAAAAGGTCCAATTCCATTGAAAGTGAGGGCCTTTGTTTAGCTGGATTGTCTAAGAAAGGTCCTGACTATTGATAATCTCAAAAGGAGAGGAATGGCAATGCCTAACAGGTGCGTAATGTGTTGCAATAATGATGAAGAAGCTCTTCATCTATTGTCCGTTTATGCATCATCCATGAGGGTGATGAAAAAAAATTGGCATGGTTTGGGTTATGGCAAGGACTGCTTCCATCTTGATCAGTGGATGGTTTCCTCCTATGTGGGGTCCTTCGAAGATTTTCTAGTTATGATGGTGGTTATCAGGATTATTTGGAGGGTGAGAAACGATTGATGCTTCCAAAACAAGTGCTTCGGAGGCAAATGTATATAAGATGGCTAAAATAAATGTAATAGGGTGGATCTCTTGTGCAAAGGATTTTGATCCAAATGATGGATCGTTGTTAGCAGGGATATAATACTTGTAGATGGAGCTTTTACGCTCAAATTCTAACAAATAAATCGTTCCAATAAATGTTATCTTTCAAGAGAAAAAATTTAAAAAAAAAAAAAAAAAAATTCTGGCTTTACCTGCTTTGCCGTAAGGTGAATGTTGTGTTGAGGAAAATCCCCACCTCGCTTTTTTTTTTTTTTTTTAGAGGTAACTAAATTTTTTTTTCAAAAGCCCGCCGAAGCATAAAAGAATACAAACCCACAACCACCTACACTAAACAAGAAGAGCGGCCGAAGCCGCTTTAACATAAATTGGCCATTCAATTACTAAGTCGTTAACTCTTTGAATGATAACGCTCTCCTCTTCTATAATACTTCAAAAACATCACTTGTTCCTTGTTCCCCAGATGGCCCAGAGGATTGCCATGATGAGAAGCCTCCTAATAGCTTTCCACGCCTCCCCCCCCCCCCGGCCAGGCCCAAAGTAATTCCTCCACCGATCTAGGCATAACCCAAGACATGTATAAGCACAAAAGAACGTGACCCCATACTTTGCAAGCAAAGGGGTAAAGGATGAAAAGGTGATCAATAGACTCTTCACTCTTCATGCACATAAGGCAAATGTTGGGGAGAACCATCGCTCTTCTCTGGAGGTTATCAATAGTTAAAACTCTCTTCCGCCATACTAACCAAACGAAAGCCACTACCCTAGGAGGGGCGTCATAAAACCAATGCTAAAAAGGGTAATCAGGAGTCACACCGGAAGGCGTTCTGGAGATGAATCTTAACAGATTTTTCACTAAGAACTTCCCATCTCTGCTTCCTACACACACAATGTTATCCTCTTAGTAAGGGACCGGCTTGACCGGTCATATATTTTTGTCTCCTAGTGGAGAGCTTCCATTCTATCCTTTCAATAACCTTGTCCCAAAGATGTTTAGCCAGTTTCCCCAAGCATAGAGGAAGTCCAAGATAAGTAGTCGGAAATGATCCCGTGTGGCACCTAAACGCACTTGCTAAACGAACCAAATCGACCTGCTTAACATGCACCCCAAGTATTTCCGATTTGAGCCCATTTATTTTCAAACCCGAGACCACTTCAAAGCAAACAAGAATCTTCCTTAGCTTTCGAACACTTTCTTCATTTGCCTCACAAAAGAGGAGAGTATCATCCGCATTCTGAAGGTGGGAAATAGAGCCTTGAAGTTGAAGGTTAGGGATCCGAGTACTGTGAAACAAGCCATTCGCCTCCCCTTTTTTTAGCATCGCACTAAGAGCCTCTGCCGCCACCACAAACAGATAAGGAGACAACGGGTCCCCTTGTCTAAGACCCTAGGAAGCTTTGAAGTATCCTTTAGGAGACCCATTTACCATAACAGAAAAAGAAGCTGAATGGACACAGGCCTTTCCCCTTCACCTTTCACCACAGTGAAATCTCCTGAGCATAGTCCAAGAATTCCCAATGAACATGATCATAAGCTTTCTCTATGTCCAACTTGCAAACAAGACCGCTCGATCCTCCTCTATGCATGGAATTGATACACTCATGGGCAATCAAGGCCATATCCAAAATTTGCCTACCTTTAACAAAAGCCCCTTGAGTTTCTGAAATAATATTAGAGATGCAATCTCTCAACCTGAGGGCCAGGATCTTGTAGGGACCCACGATAAGACTAATAGGTCTAAAGTCCTTGAGCTGCTCCGCTACCTCTCTTCAGAATCAAGACTATGAACGAGGCCCCGAGCTCAGATGACATACGGCCATTCTCCGAGAACTCCACTATAAATTTTGCAACATCCTTCCCAAGAACGTGCAAGAACGTGCCAAAATTTCTTAAAGAAAGCTATGGGGAATCCATCCGGGTCTGGGGCTTTCTCCCCACACAAAGTACCCAAAGCTATCTTCACTTCTTCCTCCGAGATCTTCCTTTCCAAAGAAGCCGCTTCTTTAGGAGAAATCTAAAGGAAATGAAGGCCATCCAGCCTCGGTCTCCCCCAATTTTCATCAAGCAACAACTTCTTATAATAGGACACAACAACATCGCAAATGTTATCTTTCTTGGAAACACATTCCCCATCAACCACCAAAGAGGAGATTCTGTTGACATGGGCACTGGCACTCACAATATTATGAAAGAACCCGATATTCCTATCACCTTCCTTCAGCCAAATTGCACGCGATCTTTGCCACCACCAGATCTCCTCCTCCTTAGCCCTCGTGCAAAGGCGGAAGATAACGAGTCCCTCTTCCTCGTATCTTCCTCTGTTAACCCATAGTCCTCTTCTTTCAAGTCCAACTCGTGCATCTCATCGGCTATCTTGTTGAATTCCTCCTCCCTTCCTGTAAACACCTTTTTCTTCCAAAATCTAATTTTTTGCTTCAGCAATTTCAGCTTACTGAACAGCCTATACCCCGCATAGCCATCAACTAAAAAAGAGGACCACCATTCTGAAATATTAAATCACAAAAACCGTCGACTTCCAGCCATGCCATCTCAAAGCAGAAAGGTTTGGGGCCCTAATCTTCCTCTTCCACTTGTAGCACTATTGGTCTGTGATCAGAAATGGTTCTAGGGAGACCCTGCCTCCCTCTTTTCTGTCAATTGGAAAGAAGTGGTACAATGAAATTTTGCAAAGAAAACTTTGTCCGATGTTCCTTCGAAAATCCAGGATTTGTCGGGGGTGGATGTATTCGGGATCATTAGGGTGCCATTATCATGTCTTTCTCCAGGCCGGTTGGTGTTCAATACTCAAATTGTGCAGAGGCCAATGCACTCTTGCAAGCTGTCAAGCTTCTGACAAGACTCAGCTTCCCATCAGCCATAGAGGAAGACGAATCAAGAAATGGTATAGGATAGGCGTCTGTTCGTGGAATGTCACGGACCTGGTTGAAGAAGTGTGGGATTTATGCAAAGGAAAAGATATAGTATTATCTCACGTAGGTCAAGATCCAATGAAATAGTGGATAAGCATGCTAAGCAAGGAGTGGGAAAGACATTCTTAGTGTTTTAGATCACAGATCTGCTAAGCCTGCTATAATATGGCGTTTGTGTTATCCAGATGTGACTGGTTGGCCCACATATTGTATCAATCTTGAGCTAGCCTTTTGTTGTAGTTTATTTTTGCTATTTTTTGTTTAAGAAAAGCTCGATTACCATTTGAAAAAAAAAAAAAAAAACTTTCAAAAGAAAGCCAAGAACTCAAATAATCATTTTAACCATTGTTCACCCTGCAGTCGTTGGATATTAGTTAAATCATAAGTTTTTTTTTTTTTTTTTTGAAGAGTTTAAATCGTAAGATTTAAATATCATGAACCATAAGATTCAATTAGAACCTTTGGAGTAAATATCATGAACCATAAGATTCAATTAACCTCTGAAGGAATAGCCAACGAGGTTAAAGGTGTGTGGCAATTACTTCTTCCGGCTGTTTGGTGGGCTATTTGGGGAGAATGGAACAATCGCTATTTTTGGAATATCGAAGGTTCTTGCGAAATGGTGATAGCCCGGGTTAGGACCTCTCTTCACGACTGGGCTTTGTCCCAAAATGTTGCTCAAGAGGTTATTTCCAAGGTCCTTGGGATGTAATTTTTTCTGTCTCTGTATTCTTTTACCGTTGAGTTTTTCTCCAGGCCTTTAATAAAATTTCCATCAACCTTAAAAAAAAAAAAAAAAAAACTAGGACTTCGGAGAATGGCATCAAACACTAGAGTAAAAATGTTTCCCATAAGATTTCCTTTGAATAGCAAGATTAAAACCGTAAACATAAGGTTTTAATAACAATAATTCACCTCCACCCGAGGACCTGAAAACGATTAAGGATACCGCCTATAGTGTCTCTTAAAACACCACCAATGCCACCTTCTAGCTCCCTGGTGGCGGACATTCCACTTCACTATTCAACACCAAAAAAAAAAAAAAAAATTTGAAAAGATCCGATGAGGGTATCCACGAACAATTTGGGTCTCATATCAGCAATCTGTACAACATGTCACATAAGCTCCAGAAATTCCGAAATGTTGATATTGTCCTAAGATTTTAAACCACAATGATAAATTTTTAGATATATTAAAATATTTTTTGAGAGAGAGATTGAAAATATTAGTAGAAAGATCATAGTGATACGAGTTGCCAATACAAAGAACCTCAAGACGGACACCTTTTGCTAGAAAATCGGCAATAGAGTTTGCCTATGTACCTACCTTGGAAAATGACCATCCTCGAGTATTGTAATGCAACTTCCTAAAATTTTGAAAGCAGGATTAGAAATTTAGAATATGGGAGAATGTAGCAATGAGATAGACTTGTAGTTTCAAATAGGTACCATTAAGTTCGCATATTCACGAAACCTAAACAATAACTTTGATTGTTTTGAGCAGCACAAGCTCCATACAAGTCAGTGGTCAGAAGCTTTACAACAAATCAAACTACAAAGGCTACTTATTAACAAGAGTAGGATGTCAAATCCTACTCACAAGCACATGCCAACAACGCACATCATGTGAGATCACAGTACATCAGTTGGGCGGCTGCACCATGTGTATGCTGAGGCCCGCCAATCATGCCAGTCCAGTCATCAGGTGGGCCATGTGTGTAAACTGAATGTGGGCTGTTGGTTAATTTTTTAACCATCCATTTCTTTTATATGTGTAGCTGACCTGATGACCAGACTCACCGGATTTTCAGGCCACACAGACACAGCACATGCATGGTGCAGCCCACTTGACAAACATCCAAGAATTCGCAGACATACAAGAACTTGTCGTGTCTGATGAGAGTAGCCTTCACATTTCTCCTCAAACTATAGAGAGGACCCCATCTTTTAAGCATATGATCATCAATAAGAAGCAACGAAGGACATGAGTGGACCTTGACAACGCGTATGGAAAGAGAAGTGAATCCACATTCTTGAGCGACCCTGTCATTTGAAGGGGAATGGCAAGACGCAAGCTTGAAATCTGTGCCTTCAAATAAGCTATTTGATTTAACTGCCGAAATATGATTCTCCAATGCGGACAGCTTTCCACCAACCTTCAAAATTCAAAGAAAAGAACCATGAAGCGAATTGATGGTATTTTGCAGTCTGATCAGTTTCAGCTGCGTTTGGATGCACTAGTGAATTGAATTGCAAAAATTCAGTTTAATTCAGAGGAAGCAACAAATGTAAACAATGTTTCCCGACATCAATATTGAGGAAGCAGCCCCCAAATTGCAGTTATGTTTCTTTCAAGCCCGACTCAGTAACATAACTGCAATTTGGATCCAAGACCCGAATATAGATGCAGAAGAAATCAAAGTTTGGCAAGTTCCATTGCGTTCCAATAACAATCGCAATTTAATTCGATAGCACGCCCAAACACAGGCTTCCTTAAACAACATATACCACTTGCTTCAAAGTTCAAACCCCACTAGATTAACCTATGGTTAGCTAGTGAAAATTGAAGTTTCTTCCAAATGGCCAGCACTCAGCACAGAGGCCGTGTTTTAGTGATCCAGACCGTTCATCTGGTGGGCCAAGTGATAGATGGACAATGCTCGTTCAAAATCCTAACCGTCTGATAATTAGCCAGTAAATGGTCGGCTAAAACAAAAGCATAGCAGTCAGACCACACCCAACAACCAAAAAAAAAACAGATTGGATGGCTAGGATTGTCCGACAGAGGAGAAACGCAAGATGAACGGTCGGGATCAGTGAAAAGCAAACCCTGACCTGTCCAAAACAGGACAGGTTTTGCGGAATCTGACGATTCATGTTTGAGCGACGGACAGAGTAAGAGAAATGGCGCGACGTACGGTGACATTGACACCGTCGGGAGCGAGGCGGACGCGGCCGAGGAGACGGAGAGAATCGCAGTTGGATTGGTAGAAGCGGAGGAGTTCTGAAACGTCTGGAATCGAAACGTATTTGTAGTATAGAAGAACTCCATCTACTTCTTCTCTCGTCGCCATGGATTCCCAGAGAGAGCGAGAACTCTCTTTCAGTACCAGCTCCCAAACTGGTTAAATTTACGGAAGTGCCCCTCGAAAGGAGAGAGATGGCAGAGAAAAAGCCCTAGGGATTCCAAATGAGAAGGTACTCGCGGGAGTAGGAATCTCGAAAACTACTCTACACACAGTCTCTACTCCGCGCGTGTTCAGAATGCAAATACGAGAGCAGTTGCCATTGAATCTCTGGTGACCCGACTCTGTGGGGCCCACCGTGATATATGTGCTTTATCCACTCCGTCAATCCATTTTTCTACCTTATTTTAGGGTATGCATCCAAAAATTAGGAAGATCAAGATCTAAAGTAGACCACACCACAAGAAATAATAGGGATAATGACGCCTACAGTTGAAAGCATCCTAGGGCCTACCATGATGTTTATTTCCTATCTAACATGTTCATAGGGTCACACTGACCTTTATAATTGGAAAATACAAATAATAGCTTGATCTAAACTTATGTGGCCCCCCAAAAAATTCCACCGTTCAATCTCTACTTTTCCTTATGGTGTGGTTCACTTGAGCTCCGGATCTGTCTCATTTTTCATACCATGCAATAAAATAAAATGATTTGAAAAATATGGAAGGACATAAATCACAGTTGGCACCCCAGTATCCCAAGCGAGCGTGTCTCGAGGCAATTCTCCCAATTCTAGGCATCCCATTCCCATTTCCCCGTGGTGTGGATATGATATGAGCTGGGAAAATGATCAACGGGAGTGAATAGTGGCCAGGTTGGACGATCGTGCATGCATCAAGGTAGCTACCACGTAGGGCTACCTATTGTACGGAATCAGATCCACATACACTTCAGGCAATGGACACGATTGGAGGGTGTGCGTTGAATTGTCTCGTCATTCCCTTGGTGGGCCAGATGCGTATCTTCAATTTGGACGGATGATAATCTTCCTAGAGTCGGATTCCTGTGATAGTTCACCACCACTTTGGAGATTGGTAGTCGGCCTTCAACCATACAAGTACAACCCAAAATTATCATTTGAGGTCGGCATCTGGCCCGCGAGTGGGGAAATAGAAACTACAACCCAAAATTTACATTGCTATGATGATAGCAGCCATCTGATTCTGCCCTTGGAATTTGGACCACCCACTATCTTATTTTCATACAGCCATTTTATATGACTTGTACGGTTAGGATTGCTTGATCAATGAGATTTTGAGGATGTTATCCAGCAACAGCGCCTCGCAGTTTTGATTGCGTGGATCACTGCATATGAGTGCCACGAGGGAAGGATGAGTCACCGCCCATTTCAAAGCTGTGGTTAACTCTCACGGAGTATAGCTCGTCAAGAACTTCCAGTGAGGGTGCCTTCGTGACGCTGTGGGACCAACCTTGATGTATTCATTTTTAATCCACAACGTCCATCCATTTTTCCAGCTCATGATAGGGCACGATTCCAAAAATAAAGTAAATCAAAAGCTCAACTAAACCACGCAAAGGGAAACAGTGGTGATTGAACGTCCACCATTGAAAACTTTTTGGTGGCCACATGAGTTTTGGATCAAGAGGATATTTGTGTTTTTACTTCATGCATTTTATTGTTACCTTATGAACATGTTGGATGGCAAATAAACATCACGGTGGGCCCTAGGAAGGTTTCAACGGTAGGGGTTATCATCTCCACCGTTTCCTGTGGTGAGATTCACTTGAGCTTCTGATCTGCTTCATTTTTGGACTCATGCCTTAAATGAGGTGGAAAAGCCGATGGACGGCGTAGATATACAACACATAACCAGTGGGCCTCAAAGCTTAAGTAAACCCACCCCACTTGCCCAACATGAGACGCAAGCCACTAATCAAGAATGTCCGTACAGGTCTAGATCATCACCGTGGTATGGCCCCCCAGGGGGTTCGTCTTAGTCTTACACACGCGCAAGGAAGTCGCTTGTAGCTGCGTGTACAGATGCATGCATCATAAAGCCACAAATACACGCGAGAGAGGTATATTTACGAAAATATCCTAGATTCTCAACTAAATTACTGAAATCGCATTATTTGCTGGAGTGAAAATGTTACAAATATCTACTACTATCTGAGCTATTTATGTAAAGAAATAAAAATTCCAATGGAACTCCTCTCGAATTTCTCTTCCTCTCTCTCTCCAAACAGCTTCAAATCCATTCATAAAGGGAGGATTTTCATCAAGGGGGAGATTTCTTGCATGGTCTCTGCAAATGGGTTTTCTTCTGCACGGCCATTTCTCATGCAGAAGCTCTCTGTGGAGAGAAAATCAGTTATAGCAGCAGCAGGAAAGAAGAATAAGAAGAAGAAAGAGGATTCTCATAGTTTTGTAGCTAGGCCAGATGAAGCTACGGGGCCCTTTCCTGAAGCTGTCTTGCTTAAAAAGGTAGTTTTGAAAATAACCCGTTTCTCCTCCTCTTTTGTTTTTCTTTTTTTTTTTTGAAATGGGGTTTGGGATATTTTATTTTGATTTTTTCTGGGTTGTACGAAGGAGATATATTAGTTGGGTTTTATGGGTTTTTAGGATTTAAATTGGTTTTTTATTTTTTATTTTATGGTGTGAATATTTGTTTGATTTTTTTCCGAATTGGGTTTTGTGATTTTATTTTTTTTAAGATTTTCCAGAATTTTTTTTTCCTTCCTATAGATGATAGGGTGATTTAGAATGGTTGTTTGGATTCTTTTCAGGATAATAGTTTGCGTTTTTTTAAGTGAAATTTTTATTCGATATAATTTAATACTTTGTATTTGAGTAGGATTTCGATTTTTTTAGTAGAATATATGTGGTTACTTTGTTTATTTTATTTTATTTTATTTTCAGAGGGATGTTAAGGAAGATGGTAGAGCTGTCCCTGAGTTTGCAGATGCTGAAGAAGGTGTGCGACCTCTCTCTATCTCTCTCTCTCTCTCTCTCTCTCTCACACACACACACACACACATGACTTTATTGTCATTTGATGTTTTATGTGTGGTGGAATTGGTTGACAATTTGCAGAAAAGCTTTTCGACTTCCTTAACCTTCAACTGGAGAGCGATTTGAATGTGGATCGAGGTAAGCATATTGCACTGTCATTTATTTCTTTTAAGTAGGATTAGAACGATGTATATGTTGTATTTATGGTCATATATTTTATTATCTATTTAGGTGGACACGTTAATTGGGATGATACATTTATCACGATAAAATGCAAGCTCGATCCTATTTTGTTGGCTATTGCGTTTGCACTGATAACAGCGGAAAAGGCAGAATCCCACCTTTTGCATCTGGGATTCCACCTCAAAAGGACATGCTTATGATGAGCAATTGCTAGAGGAAATGAGTGATCTTTGGATGCATCGGATGTGAATTAGATGTAGACATGTAGTAGGATGTAATTTGGCTACTTTCTTGACCACTCCATAACATGACTGTTTTAAATTGTAGTCACTTGATCGTTCCAAGCCCTTCATGTAATGGCAATTTGCTAACAAGTACGACATACTGAAGAAAATAACTTGCAATTGCAAACTACAAGGGCATGTTTGGATGTCACCAATTTCATGGAAATCAATGGAAATGGAAGGGAAAAAAAAAAAGGTTTTCCATTGATGTGACAGCTTGAGATGTTTAGATAGAAAAGAAAATGGAGGATTCTGCAAAGCTATTATTGTACTTTTTCGTAGTTTGGATTCTCTAACACAAGAAAGTAGTTGAAAATTATCGCATAAATATTATATTTCTATTTGCTATCCAAAGAAGACTATAAAAATAGAATCCATTTTAATAGTGCTCATGGAATTAATCATCAACTTTTCTTTATTTTCTCTTGGAATACATGTATTCAAACATGGTCGTAGAGCCCCCACCCCTCTATCTGTCCTTTTGTTCTCCATCCTCAAGCTCTACCATTCTCCCTTCTTCTCTCACCAAAGTTGTGTTTGGTGAGCTATCTCAGACTTTATCATCCACTTACTTTGAGGTTTTACATCTTCAACTGCTGTTCTTGTTCAAGTGGTGCGCATACACACGCTTTCCAACAAGAACTTTTTCATTTGGATTGTTTTAGTGGATATCTTCAGTGAAGTTTGCTACAAGGTCATGGTCTGGTTTCAATTCTACGGCTTTTGGATATTATTGTTAATCATTTCAACCAACTATTCAAATTAAATCTACATTCTCGATTAATGGCTCGAAGCATAAGTTTTGGAGGCATTTGATCCACTTTTATTGAAATTACATACGCTTAATTTGATTGACTTTTGGGGTTTTACTTAGAACACTGAACTCATAAGTATGAATTATCAGATTTTAAATTTCACGAAGTTAGTCAACTAAAGTTTGTTGGCTGTAGCTGATGAGAACATGCATGTGTAAGCTCGTATCCATGCGGTCACAATTCCTATCATTTTTATGTTTTCTCTTGTGAGAAGCTTTCTCTTGGTTTTTAACAACGGGACTCACAAACCATAGAGGCATGAAACTCAATATCATATATTTTATAATCTGTATATGACCATGTTAATTAGTTTGACTCTGCTTGTTGATTAATTGGTTTAGTCAGTTCATACATCGGCAAGAAATTTCATTGTTTTTTCCACTTTTTTGCAGTGCGTCACTATGAAGTGGTTTATTTAATTCATGAAGATCGTGTGGATGATGTTGAGAGTGTAATTTCAAAAGTTCAAGGTAGTCTACTTGCTTCATTTTCTCTCTCCATTTTGCAGTCGACCATGCTCGATGATGTTAGAACTAAAAGGTCACAACATATTTGATTTGTGTGAGAGAGAGAGAGAGAGAGAGAGAGAGAGAGAGAGAGAGAGAGAGAGAGATGGTACATGTTTTTTTTTTTATTCTTTTTTTTTATTGGAGGAACTTTTTTAAAGTCTTGTTACAAGTTGCAGTTGCAATTTGAAAAGCATTCTTTCTATTTTATATTAGAAATGTCCTTTCATTTTGGAATAAAACTAAAACATGCTTGAGACCCTGAGGTATCTTACCGATATTTAATGCCAACTAAAATGAAGTTTTTTATCTTTTTGCAATTTCAGATCCACCTAAGTTGTTAACTTCAAGCCTGCTGTGGATAGCACAAGCTGTAATGATGAGACTAGGATGTTGAGAATAGATAGCATGCAGTATATCCTACTAGCATTAGCTTCAGTTTATTGCAATATAACACATGGCATACTGCCATACTCTCATACCATCATGCTGCCAAAAAAACAAAACAGTAACATGTCTAGGATCTCTATTCTATGGGAAATGCTCATGTGTGCCACTGTTGATTGACACTCTTAGTATGCCTTTGGCATACGTGACACTTGAATGATCAAATCATTGATCTGGATGGCACATTAGGCCCTGCCTACTTTTCATGGTGGCCTACCAAAACATGCTAATTGAATTTTGCTGCCAGGCCACAAAAGGGATGGTGATAGTCATATGATGAATATGGTTCCTTGGATACACACAGTATCCGTCGAGAGGATTATTCATTCTGATTGTTGCGCCTTCGATCCAAACCATCCATTTTTTTATGGCATTGATTAGATGGAAAGATTCCTTTTGGTGTGAATTTTTCCATCGTAGCCCATGAAAAGTGAGATGAAACTAATCGATGGTCAAGATGATGATTTGACTATCCATGTTTCTAAAAGCAGCAGGTGCATAAAGAGCATTGATGTACCTAGGCTGTACTGCAATTGGCCCCATATTTTAATGGTTATGGCAGCATTTGATGCACAATTTGATTGAATAACAATAATTCAATTCAAACAAGAGGAAACAACCAATCTCTAAGGAGGTTTCCAACTACATACACCAAGTTACTGGTGTCAAATTGCAGTTAAATTCCTTGATTTTCCAACTTGAATAACATAATTGCAGTTTGGAGCCTAGGCAGCTAAATTCTGCCTTTACTGCGTGATTGAAGAAATTTGTGCGATTCAATTCAGTAGTGCATCCAAACGCAGGTGGATTTAAGGCAGTTGTTTTTGAGGGATTGTAGGGGCAGCACCTCTTGTGACGTTGTTACTTTCGCCTCTGATCTTCCATTACTCATTAGCAGTATTTTCAGGACAGCCAATGATTGTGCTTGTGACTTCATTTTTGCAGACTTTGTAAGAGAGAAGAAAGGCAAGATATGGCGGCTGAACAATTGGGGCCTTCGAAGACTGGCATACAAAATACAGAAAGCAAGGAATGCAAACTACGTATTGATGAACTTTGAGCTAGAAGCGAAATGGATCAATGACTTCAAGAGCATGCTAGACAAGGACGAGAGAGTCATTCGGCATCTAGTGATAAAACGGGATGAAGCGATTACGGAGGATTGTCCGCCTCCTCCAGAGTTCCACACCCTCCGTGCAAACGTCATGGAGGATGACATGGATCAGTTTGATGATGATGAGCAGGATATGGATGATGAAAATGAGTTGGACATGATCGGCAATGATGGTGATAATGATATTGAAGATGGCATTGTTTTCATCAATGAGGATGGTGATGATGGAGAGGATAATAGGCATGATGGATTGGGCGGTGCCAGTAGAGGGGCAAGAAGAATTTTGAAGGCTGAGAAAATCACTAGGTAGTTTCATGAGTTCAGTGCTTGTCATTGCTATTAAGTTGACGGACAATACACATTAAAATGATCTGAAGTTCTCGTCAAGGATGTTCATGACATAGTGAAGCATGGACATGAATTTCCTACAATGAGCTGTAGGGAGCCCGAGTAACAAAAAAGCTGTTGGGTCCACCATGATGTGTTTGACATTCACTCCATCCATCATTTGCGCCAGTTCATGTCAGGATGTCAGCCCAAAAATCCAGCTGATCTAAAATCAAGTGGGCCACACAGCAGGGGAAAGCGAGGATGGGAATGCCTACATCTGAAAAGTTCTTTGGGCCCACTGGAGTTTTCAATCCATTTCATATTTGGTTCTCCCCTTCATCCTAGTTGGACTCACCTTATGAACAGGTCCGGTGGTGGATAAATGACAGGCATCCCCATCCACCACTTCTCGCCTGATTTTTAGCCTTATGTCCTAACATGAGTTGGTGCGAACATGCATACTATGGTGGGCTCTGCAGAGCTTTTTGTTGCACACTCCCTACAATTACTGTAGTAGGAAATTCACATCCATGATGTATGGAGCTTGTGGGCAAGTTTGGGTGTCCCCAACTTTCTGGAAGGGCAAATGTGTTTGGGGTGGCCTTAGAATATGAACAGTTGTGCATTGATTTCTGCTTCAAGTCCAAAAAAGGGGCCATACCTGTGCTTAGTCATGCTTAAGATTTGACGGGGAAATTCAGCTTCCATTCAACTCTATGCATACGCACACATTCAAACTAGCCCAAATTCTAGTAGATCTATATTTACTGTGCTGATTCCTCAGTAAAGAAATGATCTACTGTCTATTGAGTTTTTATATGGTTAAGGGAAGTATAAAATACACATGAGAAAGTGGGTTTTTTGAATCAGAAGCTTCACACAGGTGGTGTGTTCTGTTCAGAATGTTTATTTGATAATTGAGTACAGAACTCGATCCATTTTATTAAAGCCATCAATCAAATCTTACCATGAACCCATCGAAGTGCCTGCTATGTGGCTGCAACTAGATGCCACAGGTTACTCCAAATCAGTTTTATGGTAAGAGTCGTTTGAAATACCAGCTCACCCATGACCCATGAGATGGATGGTTGATTAATGACAAGTAAATGATTAGGTTTTGTTATAGTGAAAGAGTTCACAGAGACTCCTCTCAGATTGTATGACTGCTCTCTAATTGCAATTAAGTTGGTTTGTCAGTTGAATTTTTTTTGCCTATAATATAATTATGGACAACAAAATCAGTTCTTGAAAGGGAATAATGACCATTTCCAGATTACATGACCCCATAGTTGTGTAGGGTTTCTCCTGAAAAATGTGGTATTGATTTTGTGATTTCACCCTCAAAATTACAAACAATGAGCTCCAAAATCACTCAAAAGGAAGAAAATCCAGTGAAACTGCCAAGAATCTCCCAAGTTGGTCGGTTCTTTTCCTTTTAAACCAATAGTAAGGCATGCAATGATGATGAATTACAACACAACTGTAAAATTTCTTGAAAGCATGTGAGAAATATTTCTTGAAAGCATGTGAGAAATAATATCCCAAGCTTCTAAGTTTGCTGTGGGGTTGAATGACAACACTGTAATGTTTCTCAAAAGCATGTGATAAACAATATCCCAAGCTTCTGTTTGCCATGGTGATAACCAAGCGCAACACATCCACCAACAATTATAAGAGAAGGGCCAGTTTTGGGCGTATCTGAAAAATGCAGGCCACTGCCATAGTGAGAACATGCCCCCATAACAGGTCCAAACTGTTATCACTGCATTTTCATTTCGGACATCATGGATAGGGGGCATCTAGCACATCCCACCATTTGCATTTCAGGGATAGCATCAAATATTCTGCCTCTGCAAAATGCCAGCTGAGCATCACTCCATTCAAATTTCACTCTAGAGTACGTCCAAACAAGCCTTGAATGTGAACAAATCTCATGACTGGTAAGACATACGGCATGGAAGTAATCAAAGATGCAGACCCATCATTCAATCAAAGAAATTTGGATTTCTCCATTGAAAAGAAAAGGAAAAACACGGGTAGTAAAAAGCTTACAATTTTGCAGGCATCCAGAGATGCACCACAGCATCTACTTTTGAATCAAACCAAAAACCCCGACCCTTATGCGGAGAATAGTACCAGCTCGTGACAATAAGTTCAGACAAAAACAAACCCGTAAAACCTTAAAACCCAGTAGCCTGTCTCAACCAAATTTGAAGCCACCAGAAGGGAGATTTGGCTGGCTACCTCCAAACTCAAAGGAATTCTGATTGCCCTCCCCACCAGCTTGAAGATTCTGCTCATCCTCTTCGTCCTCGACCCAGTATCTTTCCAAGATCTTCACGGCCTTCTCATAGATTTCATTGTTGTCATGGCTCTGCAGATTCTCAATTTTATCCAACCCCTCACATTCATCAATCAACTGTGCATAAATGTTCACTCCACCGTTGTTCCCCAATTCTTTCTCGGCCTCACCCACCTTAAGGATGTTCTCAAGCCCCTCCAGGCACACCGTCACAATTCTCGGGTCTGGGCATGCTAGAAGATCACAGAGTGGCTTGATACAACCTTGGCTCACCAAATAGCTGCAGGGAAAATGATCAATATTAGCAGTTGGTGGCAGATGCAGAATAGCAGCAGAGATTTGAGTGGTTTAGGATCTCTTTCTGCATTGTGCATGCCATAAATTTACATGTGATGGTAACTAAAAATCCACCAAGGAGTTCATTTGTAAAAATAAAGCTCAACATACGAGCAAAATACCAACAACACTGCTTGATTTTCTGACTGTTCAATCTCCATTTTACACATGCTTCAGCATTTTCCCACATGCACTTGTTTCAATGATTCTCAGATCTGACAGTCCTAACCAATAGAATGGTTAGCATTGTCGCACCAATGTGATTTTTGAGGTGTGGCCCATCCAAGGCATGATCTGCCTGATGGTTGCTTCAGATCTGGAATACATTTACCATGTGTACAAAACACAAGCTGATGATAAAGCAAGCAAAGAAAGTGGCAAACAGCGTAGTCTATCACCCTGATGTTATAATCAGTACTGTCATTTCACCCCGAAAAAAAAAATGAAAATTAGAGATGGTACAAAACAGGAAGGACAAAAAGGGGGCATACTGGATCTGCTCATTAGAACCCCCAGAGGTGGCATTCGAGATAGCCCATGCAGCTTCTTTCTTGATATCGAATTCTGCATGTTGGAGTAGTTGTACTAGTGGGAGGATAATGTTGGCATCAATAACAGCCTGTAGCAGGAAATGCAAAAAAAAAAAAAAAAAAAAAAAGCAGACAGAAATGAACAAAAGATAAGTGGCAGCAGTCGGCTTCTTTCCATTGAGTAGGCAAAAACAATGATGAACATATGAGGGAAATCATATTGGCACCCTATGCTTTTGATGCATATACCTCTTCTTTTCTACTTAGGTATCAAAATTGTACACTGGCACTTCTCTAATACCTGTAGCCGCAAATTAGATATTACACAATGCTTGTCTCAGAAGATTCCACAGTATGCTCCCAGTTTGATATATAGGCCCCATGCACCCAAAAAAATCCCCCAGAATGGAAATTCCTAGCTTCCAAAGCTTTCAATAGGTAGCCACTAGCCAGCAATTGATGGTTAAGACAGAAAATATGGCAACAGTCCACATTCAACCAAGGAAAGCCCAAAGATTGAGTGAATAAGATCTTCCGATCTGGGTTTTTTTTTTTTTTTGGTGCATTGGGTCATCCACATGGGGCCCATTGAATTAACAGTACGGATTTCTGAACCATGGGCCCCACTTGTGCAAGCCAATAACCTGAGCATTTCATAAATTCTAGGGCCAAGGATTCTATAATGCCTTTAGAAATAAAGGGTTTGTGCATCTAAAGGGCGTGTGCATCAATAAGAGAGGGTGTAAATATCAGTTCCATAGAAAAATCCATTATTCAAATGGGAAAACACAGTTTTCTCGAAAGGATAACAGAAATGCATTAAATGGGGGGCTTGGTTAATTGTGAGTTACCAAAAAAGAATGGGAATGATGGTTGTTTACCTGTATCTGACCTCTATTCCCGGCAGTGATATTTGAGATTGTCCAACACGCTTCTTTCTTTATGCTTTTTTTGTGATTCTGTGTTAGAAGTGCATAGAGACAACGGAGCACATTGTTGTCGATGACATACTGACAAAATACATCACAGGTTATATCTTAACATGAGACAATGGTATCAAAATAAAGAACAAACTCATGTTTGTGCACATGCAAACACATAGGTAGTTGTTTCCTTGAGGCCAACACAGACAGAAAATCACAAAGACACAAGGCAAAATAAAAAAAATAAAAACATGCTCGCTGCAGATGCAAACACAATGACAACAAAAAGGCATGAACGCATGCAATGAAAAACATTCTCACTACATACAAGACAGGCATTAATGCATTTCAATGTTCCAGTATATCTTTTTTACTCATCAAGGGTATGTTGGATTAAGTTGTAAGCAACATAAGACATGTTATGATATATTAGACTGGCTGATATTTTGTACTTTAATGCATTTCATGTCCCTTTTTTTCTCTCTTTTTTGAGGGATATGCACTCATGTCCTTTTGCACTCTCTTTACTTTTGATAAGGGCTCTCCTTTAATTGTAGATATGCACAAGGTTGTTTCAATAACTCATGTAACTTGGATTATCTATGATTGGATCAGGCCTATTGAAGAAATACATGTTCATCCAAATGGAGAAATTGATCATCCAATGCTATCCTCCTTTCTCAATGTAGTAAAGGTTGAACTTAATAAAGTGATCATTATAAGCATTAATCTTTCACAATTTGCAACTCTCCTGTAAGACAGAGACCTATAGCATCGAGGTGACTAACACTAAGAGACAGACCATCACACTAAACCACAGAGAAGTAGAGAGCATGAAATGCTTTGAATAGGATGTGACATAAAGCAGATGATAAGTTTAGAATCAAAACTAGCCTGTCAATTCAGGTCTCTCTAGGAATGAAGACCATGTATGGTATTGGTTCAACAATTAGTATGATTCCATGGAGGAATTAACAAATGGAAGAGTTGGTTCATGAAGGATGGATAAATGAACTAATTCATGATCAAGTTAAGGTCCCATAAGAGCAATTTGTACCACCTTTGCTCTTAAAAGAACTCCCAAGAAAATTTATGATGGCTGCCACTCCAAATCCAAAGTATTTTTTTGAAAGATGATGATTGTATTGATTAATTGATTGAAGAAGAGGAAATGAATCCCTGATACAAAGCTTTGGCTGAGTATCACATTCTTAGCTAAAATATAGGCCAAGTCAATGGCTTCTCTGTCAATATTGGGAGGCAATACGTTTAGCCTAGGCCCTAGAGGTGGCATAACAGATTTCATAAAGAATTGGGCTCTTTCCGGTAAACGGCGGTGGATGTATGGGGAAGACTCAAAAACCTTGTGTAACAAAGGTAATTTGAGGAAGTGCGGCAAGTCCAATGGGGGTTGGTTTCCAGGCTTTCCTCCTGAGGAGTGATAGAGGGGAGTTGATGTTTGCTAACTCAAGCTATTGTGTGGAGGTAGGATGCTTTGGCTTTTGCACTTGGAGAAGGGTTACGCATTTTCACCTCTTCACTTGATGAAAAATTAATTATCAAAGGAGACTCAGTAGGTTTTGGGCCATTTTTTGAAGTCCATTTTTTTTATAGGACATTCATTGAACGCCCTTGGTAAGATCAATCACGGGTTACGCTGCGTCAGGAGAGTGCTACACTACCAGCCGCATCAGTAGCTGTTGGGCCATTATTCAGGGCCTAGGAGGTTTAACCATTGTATGTTTCATCTTTAAATGTCATGTTGCTTCTTCTTTGAAAGGTAACAAAAAAAATTGATCAAAAAGGCCGAAAGGTAAACTTTTCCGTCCAACTACCTTGGGCTACCGTTGTGTATAGGTAAGCCCCCGATAGGTGTATGGGATAACATTATTGAGCGGTTTCGTAAGAAGCTCTCCACTTGGCAGCCTAAATCTCTTTCTTTAGGTGGGAGGATCACTCTCGTAAAGGCTTCTATGTCAAATTTGCCCGTCTATTTCATGTCTTTGTTTAAGTGTCCAAAGGCGGTGTTGGAAAAATTGGAGAGAATTAGAAGGGAATTCCTTTGGAAGGGAGTGGTTGGCAAGCATAAGTTTCATCTCATTAAGTGGGGGGAAGTTAGCAAGCAGATGAGGAGCAAGGGGGGGCTGGTTTGAGAAGTCTCGAAAGGAAAAATGATGTGTTGCTAGGTAAATGGGTGTGGAGATTTGGGGTGGAAGAGGGGTCTTTTTGAAGGGAGGTAGTGGGTAAGAAATATGGGGTGGGGGAGGGGGAATGGTGGATTCGTCCTTCCTCACTGTATAGATCTTCTCCAATTTGGAAAGCAGTTGCCTGTGTCAGGAATGAGGTTTGGGAAGGGGTTGGGTTTTCGCTAGTTAATGGTGAGAAGATGTTTGGGTGGAGGAGCAATCGTTGAGTGAGGTGTTTCTAAGGCTACCTAGAGTGGCTTCGAAAGAGGGTCTTGTGGTGGCTAGGTGCTTCTCGTTCCAAGGTGACACTTGTTCTTGGGCACCACCGTGTAGGAGGCCCTTGAATGAAGAAGAGGTAGGGGAGTTGATTGGTTTGTTGGCCCTCTTGGATAAGGTGAGGCCGGTCTTGCACGTCTCGAACTCCATGGTGTGGTTGAAGCATAAATCAGGAAGATTTTCGGTTCGCTCGTTCTATTCGCTTTTGGAGGGAGGTGATAGCAATGAGAAGAGGCCGACGGCGAAACTTTGGAGATATGGAGCGCCTCCTAAGGTGGCGGCTTTTGCTTGGCTAGTAGGATATGATAAGGTCTTGACAGTTGATAATCTCAAGAAAAGACGGATGATCCTTCCGAATGTGTGCTTGATGTGTTACATGGATGACGAATTGGTCAATCATTTATTCATTCATTGTGATTTTGCGAGGCAGGTGTGGCACCTGTTTTTCAACCTTTTCGAAGTTTTGTGGGTCTCCCCAAATGATATAGGTTCGTTTTTCTCCATGTGGCATGAAGGTATGAATGGCAACGCTGGTCGGAAAGTTTGGCACCTTGCCCTATAGGCGGGGTTATGGTTTCTATGGGCGACAAGGAATAATAGGACGTTCAGAAGCAGGGCAGGCAGTCTTCAGGAAGTGTTTTCCAAAGCAAAATCTCATGTTATAGATTGGGCGGCTGCTGCAAAGTTTTCATATCGTTTCCCCTCCTAGCTGGTTCTAGTTTCATGGGCCCTCTTTGGGGTTGTATGGTTTTTCCTTCTACTTTTTTGTATATTCTGGCTTCAGCCTCTCTTGCAATAAATTTGTTCTAATCGCTCAAAAAAAAAAAAGGCCAAAAGGCCAAATAAATTGCAAAGCAACAACCCAAGAATAAGAAGAGAGAATACAATCAGCAAAAGCGATTGAGTTCGAGGACCAATCCACTACAACCAATTTAGCCAGCCTAACAACATCCGACGTTGCCCCACTGAGATTGTGGAAACAACGATTTTCCTTTCTCCCCATAAGGCCCAAAGACCAGCAAATAAAGCCAACCTCCATAACCTTCTTCCTTTCATCCCAATCCCACCCCATGCCAGGATAGAAGGAATTCCTCGATTGACTTCAGCATCACCTAAGCAACACCAAAGATACCCAAGAATTTCCCCCCACAGCCCTTAGCAAAAGGGCAGTGAATGAAGAGATGGATGACCAATTCCTCATTCCACAAACAAAGCAGGCAGACATTAGCAATCACCATCTTCCTCTTTTGAAGATTATCGATTGTAAGCACCTTATTCCTACCCACTAGCCACACCAATGCAGTAACCTTGGGAGAAGTAAGTAGAACCAAAGGAAAGACATGTGCACTATTTCAAGTGCTCCTTGGTGCCAAGTATAACCAATGAAGCAACCAATAGGCTCCCTTGAGAGCCAGTAGCCAGGGGGTCACTCACTAACAGTCTCTCTATCTCTATTGATAGTCTTCATTTTCAATAAATTTTGTTGCCTATCACAAAAAATCAAAAAAAAAAAAAAAAAACCAACTCCATGTCTTAGATGCCTATGAATTGTCCAAGAGGCAGCATTCTAAATTTTGTTCCACAATAAAAGCTCAGGAGAAGGTACCGTTATGAATCTACAATCCCGCTCAAAGAATGTTGGCCTCTGGTTTTGTTGGAGTCACCCCAGCTCGAAGGACCAGAGAAAGTCATATGGGTGACTGCAACTTGTACCTTACCACACCCCTATCAAATCCAATTTCTAATATACGATGAGCGCCCACCAACATCCAATCACTTAATCCAAGCCCAGGGCAAGTACCAAGACTAGTAAGAGATTTGATCCATTTGCAGTTATTCATGCACCAAAAGCTTATTGTAATACATGGACTGGATCCTTTCACAGAAAAGAAGGCTGTGCATCGCTGTCCTAACTCACAGTGCAAATACTAGCACACTTCTTGCCTGTGGTTGATGGAGGGTGGCAAATGGGCCAGAACAAGGCAAGAAAGAGTCCAGCACATGAGATAAAAACTTCAGTCCTGGCCCAACCTTTCTGGAATTGGGCCCAGACTGGACCAAAACACCATCCAAATGCTCAGCCCACTTATTTTAAATAAGTCGGGCAGGACAGGACCTATTTGGCAGGCCTGAGGCAAATGCAAGAAAGTCCAGCCGGATTAATTATCAGGCTAAAATACAAGCCCATTTCCAACCCACAGGCCTCAACACTCAGCCCAAACACAGCTAAAAAAACAGGCTGCACTCGAGATGAGCCATCTTACAAAGTGTTTCTTAACTCAAACTAATTCTCATTCCTAGTCCTCCCAAAATGCATTTTTTGTAGCACAGCCATAGGACCACGTGAAAAAACTGGCCAACTCCATTATGCAGAAACCAGATCACTATTGCGGTATTATAATATGATTACCATGCACTGTCGGAGGACTCTTAAGTCTTAACTAGAGAACTCTTAATCAAAGTGTTTCTTAACTCAAACTAATTCTCATTCCTGGTCCTCCCAAAATGCATTTTTGTAACACAGCCATAGGACCACGTGAAAAAACCGGCCAACTCCATTATGCAGAAACCAGATCACTATTGCAGTATTATAATATGATTACCATGCACTGTCGGAGGACTCTTTAAGTCTTAACTAAAGAACTCTTAATAGCAAGCCAAAGCCTCATAATATTTATGAAAACACTCGGTCATCCGAAAGCAATGTAGTGGACTGAATTGCTCACAAATCCAATAAAAGCAAAAGGCATCGGGTAGCCAAGACAGCATTTACAGTCCTAAAAACATTGAGTAGACATTACTTTCTATTCGTACCAATCAGATGCATGTGGGAGAAGCGATAAAGAACCATAGGGGCAGTGGAGGTGTGACACACAATTAAAAAGAAAAGAAATATGACTTGCCACTCATTCCATGTGCCCAAATGCATTTAATGCTGAAATCATCATCAACATCATCGTTAACACCACTGCCGCCTCCATTCCGCCAAAGTAACCACATCCACCACCACCCACACCTTGACCACCGGCGCCACCATCAGTCACCATAACCATCACCACCACCATCAGTCACCATAATTATCATCACCATCATCATCAAAATAGCCTTGTACCAAATATTTGGGGCCAGCTATTAAGGATTATGTTTTGACAAAAAATGAAACCAGAACTCATGATTGCTTGGTGAAAGTTTGGGCACCAGCTGCCCACTTAACACCAAACCCTCTCCCCCTTCCTCTCTAGATAAATTAGCCATTTCTTCCATTTCATCCATCCATTTAATTTCTTGGAGTAATGCATCCCTCATCACGTATACTCTTCTACAGTGGATTTGTTCCACTCAAGAGTTTCACTTTTAGAAATTGACGCTTCTTGAAAAATCTATGACCCACCTACCCTTCCATTCAAATTCCTACACCAACCCTCCATTAAATTGATGTTCCACTCTGAGTTTCACTTTTATAAATTGATGCAAATTTAAAGGGCAAGGGGCCCCTGGACATTCTTCTTGGTTGCAACAAGATGATCGGATGCCAATTTGGAAAGAAACAATTGGTAAATTCCAACGGAATGATCTTGCCGATCCCTCATTATGAAGCAATCCAACCTGCTCATCGCTGGGTCTTCTTGATTATTAGACAAATGAGTGATCCACCTCCTAGTGGCATATTGATGATGGGTTCACTGTCCCCAAACTTCCTTACATGGTGTTATTCTACAGCCTCAAAACAAAGGAATTACATTGAGATCACCTGCAATGCACCATGAAAGGCCCTATCAATTTTCAACTGAAAAGAGCTCCAACCCCATATCATGCCTGGTTTCTGCATCATTTAGACAATATGCTGCCAATAACATTTATTAGAATTTAGAAGTGAACTTCCTTAATTTCAATCTTCCAAGTTCCCACGCATTATTTTACCGCACAATTCCCAGATTATTCTATTATTTACCTTCTCCAAAATCGATTTGGATCATTAAGATATCAATGCTAATCATTTTCTTTGACTAGCATTTTTTTCCTCCTAGATCCCAGTCCTCTGACGTTTAATGAATAAACAGTGGGAAAGAAAGGAGTACAATGTGATGCCTGCTGAAAATGCCGTCATTCGGAAGTAGGAATTCAAAACTCCATTCAATGCATGAAAAATTGGCAACAAAATAAGAAATAAGTGCCACAGAGAGAGAGAGAGAGATTCATTAAAAAAAAATCAGAATTAAGGTCCATAGAAAATGTAATATAACCAAATGTAAGCTGAATTGTTTTTTAAGAGAAGTCATGTTTCAATCATACTCAGAAAATCTAAAAGGGCAAATAGACTAGAAGCAGATATGATAATAGATTGTCAAGGATCCATCTGCATCTATAAATGGCAATCTTATATCACACATACAAACATGATAAATACCTGAGTCTGAGTATCATCGCCGGTGACAATATTTCCCACTGTCCTGAGAGCGGGAATAAGAACCGTTGGTGATGGATGACTGGAGGAGAAAACAATTCTTGTCAGCACTGGTAATCAAATAACTCTAGGAAAGAAAGAAAAAAAAGAACTATGGAAATAAAGAGATGCCTGATCACATAATCAATTTAGAGAGAGAGAGAGAGAGAGAGAGAGAGAGAGAGAGAGAGAGCAAGGTTTAGCATCATACAGCAGAAGTTCCACAAGTCTCGGACAGACACCCGCCTCAATCACAGCCTGGATTTTGTCATTGGTGCCATCAGAAAGATAAGAAAGAGCCCAGCAAGCATCTGTTAGGACCTCTTCATCAGTTGAATGAATTAGTCGCTGAAGAGCTGGAAGTGCAGGCTTTGTCTGATAAAACCAGCAAACAAACCAATTATTGTTAAGCAATTAACCGACCTATGCCACTGTGTTTACAGAAATTTATAGCAAACTAGAAAACTTCTCCAACAGTCTCCACACCTGTTCAAATGGCGCCGGTGGCTTGCCACGGCAAAAGTTGGATAAAGTCCATGTAGCATTCCTCAGCATTGATAATTTTGAATGTTCATTTAACTGAGCCAGCAAAGGCATGAGTGCGCCATGACTAAGAACAAGGTCCCTACAACTTGGTGAGTCACCAGCTACATTACCCAAGGCCCACACAGCCTGTTTACAGCCAATGAGCAAAAAGATTACCAGACTAAAAACAAATAATGGACTTCTCAATCCACAAAGAGCAAAAGATATGAGAAGCAAATAGACCTGTTCTCGAACATCATCACTTGAAGAGCTGAGAAGTTGCACAAACAATGGGACAGCACCATGATCAATGACAACCCGTGTATGCTCTGATGTACCAGAAGCAATATTGGTCAAAGCCCATGCTGCTTCAAACTGCAAATAATAGGTTCAATTAAATTTGAATAACAATTACAATATGTAACAGATCGATAGAAAATACTGAAAATAGGCCATACGGCCCATACCTGCAGTTGAGGTAGATCATGCCTGGGAAGGAACTCCACAAACCGAGGAACAACACCTGCATTAATGACCTCGTCGATAGGAGGGCTGCGCTCTACACAAATACAAAACAAGTTATCGATTACCAAAGCAGGTAAGTACACAAACAAACAAAGACACATGATCCAAAATGAGATTATGTGCAATACCAATTGATAAAAGCTTCCTAAACTGAGTAGTTGCATCCAATTGCAAAGCAGGATTGTCAGACCATACTCCTTGTACCATTCCTGGAAGGCTTTCCAACTGTTGGAGAGAATCAAGAATAAGATATCAATAATCTGATTATCAGAAGTAAATAACATTAAAAAGTTGTATGAAGTGCTGGCATTATCATCATCATCACCATCTAAGCGTTATCCCAAGTAATTGGGGTCAGCAATATGAAGCCTTTTTTTGCGATTTCACTCTATCAAGGGCCATAACTTCAATAGACATATGTCATCAAGTTTACTACCTCCACCGACATCCTTTTGGCCTTCCCCTTGCCCTTTTAGAGCCTTCAACTTACACCAACTCACTCCTAACCAATGCAGTTTTTGGTCTCCGCTGCACATGACCAACCATCTAAGTCTACTTTCCCTTGCCTTATTATAGATTAGCCTTCATCACAGAATTGCTGGAATTATATACTAGTATGGTTAAGAGTTTGTTTAATAATCTTTTTCATAGGTAAACAAACTGGTTTTCAAACCCGAGCCACCATTGAGCTATAGGTTTGTTTAATAATCTTGCCACCCCCTCTCTACTAACTAGTGTATTAGATAACTTTTGTTTGCTTTCTCCACCTACATTGACTAACACGATATTTATCCAATATACCAGGTCACATATATCCTCGATTATGAAGGGAAAGTCAACAAGGTTTGGTATCCTTCGATGGCACTCATTTAGTCATCAATCCACTAGTAGGTTCCGAGATAAACATAATGAAAAAAATTCAAAACCCTTCTACAAGAGCCCTTGCCTCCTCATCGTTTGAGCTACTAAAAGGCAGTTCAGAACCAAAAAAAAAAAAAAAAATCACTTTAAAGCACCCCATATCATCCCTAATAATGCATCCATCTGGATGGACCCAGATTGCCTGATGACCCATCAATATTTGATCACCAATAGCCTGCAGGGGGAGGAATCTATCATCCACCTTGCAACTTCTTTATTCTTCCAATTTCCAACTGCCACTTTCAATAACCACTCTCAAATTTCCTACCATGTTCAACCCTTACAATGTTGCTACACCTAAATCTTATTTTTACTAGCCTATCGAATGCCGACATTTGTTGATAGATTTTTTTCTTGTTGAAAGTTTTCCTAGTCTCTAATTGATAGATTGTTATGCCCCCTATAAAGCCAAAACCTCTGCTTCATCTGAATCCACTGTTCCACGAAGGAAGCTGATTTGAGTCCTTTAAAATGACAAATCCAAGTGACAGAGCACTTAGGTTCCAACCAGTGATTGCAGTATCGATAATATCGGTTGATATATCGGCCGATATTATCGATATCGGGCCAGTAATAACAAATAAAAATAAAAATGACTGACTCCTGTGTATCGCATGATATATCATGTGATATCAATAATATCGCACGATGTATCGATATCACACGCTATATCAGTAAAATATTGTATTTTTTGTACTGTAGGCTCCAAATATCGATATCATCCAGGTATCGATCAGACGCACAAGAGTCCCCCATTTTGTAGAAAAAAATGATTTTTTATTCGATTTTCTTCTAGTTTCTCCTCCCTAAAAATAAAAAAAATAAAAAAACGTTAGGCCTTCGGGCGCTCCGCCCCGAACCCCGGGCAGGGGCGCACCACCCCCTGCACCCCCAGCGAGCTAACCGCGCAGCTCAACCCACGTTCCGACTTTACGTAGGGGTCATAGTTTGTTAAGTCCAATTAGCCATTTTATAGATTTTATTGAGTCCTCATATAGATCTAGGCCATAGAGGTCAAAACTACATTTGGAGGATACTCAGTCAGTTGCATCATCCATAGGTATATTTCTCAACTCTCTTGCTTGTTTTACTTTGTCAATAAATTGGTTGTGTTTTCATTAATGTCTTCTTACATTTATATATCTTATGGAATCAATTTAAACAATAGTTGCATCAGTTCAGTCAGACAACGCATAGCTTAGGATCCTTTTACAAAGGAGCTCCATTATGTGGACTTTCATTTTTACATATGATGATTTAAATGTGTGTATTAAGGTCTATTTTAACAATCCTTGAAGTTTCATTGAAAAATTCAATCAATTTCCCAATGTTTCCCCATGTTTCCCAAAAAGTGTGATACATTCCGCGATACAAACGATATTTCCCTACCGATACCCGATATGTATCTTTATCCCAAGGGTGCGAAACGTAACGCGATACCAATACTGCGAACATTGGTTCCAACCACAAGCTAAGTTAGATATCAGTCCCCTATTAAGCAAGGCCTAGAAGATTTAGACATGCTAGAAGAAAAATATGCAGATCTGAGAAGGCTTCAACTCAAGCTCCCATACAGAGGTATGTCCATGACAAATTGACAATGGGAAAATGTTACTTGAGATTTGTATTCCACACATGGAAGCAATTGAGCGAAGAGAGCCAAACATTAAAAAAAAAAAATCCTTAAATGGCATCAACTCCTTATACACTGGACTTGAATTCTACCATTCTCTAAGAGATTAAAAATTCAAAAGAAAGACCTCATTAAAAATCCTCTTACCCTTAACAATGTTTCGTTCTACAGTGCACATACAAACACAGATGGCGCTATAAAAAAGTTCCTTATTTTGAGTACTGAGCTCTAAAAACCCACAAAATGTACATCAGACTTCTTTTCTGTTTTCATTAGAATTCATTAAATAAAATGACATGTCCGCTGCAACTTCTAGGGCTTGTTTCCAAAGACTTGAAACCTCAAGTCAAACAGATTCTTTCCAACCAAATCACACTGACGCAGCAGTGATTTGGGGAAGATATGCACCATTTGGGTTCAAGATTCAAAAAATGCGTGCTTGCCTAACAGCCATTTTCCCAAATTCTGGTTTGATAAACAGCTGGATCTGCCCAGATCCTCATTCGGGCAGACATCCAAACATGCCCTTTGCCCACCTGAAACCGATTAACTACCCCCAAAACCCCTGATTTGAGCCCAAATTAATAATCCAGAAGCCAAAAAATAATCATAAAAACAACACCAAAAAACCCAAAACAATAAAACATGAAAAAACAAAAATATATAATAAATCAAAAAAAAAAAAAATCAATTACCAAAACGCATCACAATCATGAAAATACCTTCTTTTCAACCCCAGACGCTCCCTGCGAAGAAGGTTCCAGCGACTGCTGAGATTGTAGAAGCGCTTCTCGCCGTTTCTTAAGGAGATTGTCCTCTCTCCTGCTCTTCCTGATCTCAACGAGATTGTCTTCTCTCCGACGCCGGGCTTCGTCACCATCGACACCTGTCTTGTACGATTTCTTGCGGACTTCGGTCCGAGAGGTGGGTCGAAGAGACATTGCTCTCTCTCTCTCTCTCTCTCTCTCTCTCTCTCTGCACGCTTATTTCTTTTCGCTTGCGCTCTCTAACTGTTCGTTGAAATGCCTCAACGAAAGAAAGCAGAGATCCAACCAAAGGAGAGAAAGCGTGTTGGGGAGTGTTTGGAGTGTGAAGAAGAAGAGAAGAAAAGCAATCATTGAAGGATGAATATAAAAGGCTGCTCGCCCGCCCATCCCTATTTGCCGGTTCGGTTGTTACGAAATGACCGAAATACCCCTGTGACTCCCTGCCGTTGGATACTTGTGATGTAGGAATCCTACGATACGCCGCACGCATCCTAGCACACTATAAGCGCGTTTCCAATTCTTAAAAGTGGTGCCCATGTTCAGGTGATCTTGACCGTTGTTCTATTGTGGTCTACCCCGATCGTGAATTGGAACGTTTTAGAGACCAAAATTAGGAGCTTTTTCGATATGAATATGGACCAATTTGCATTTCTCTTTTTAACCGTCCATCTATGGATAATGAATCGAAAGTCTGAAGCTTTCCTATCAAGATGAATTTTGACTCAAAATCCTCTACGGTGGGATACAACAGAAAACGGTCCTGATTGCAGAAGCATGACTCCATCTAGTAGAATTGAGAAATTGTATGTAATGTGCAAAGAAATGGGCTACCTATCATGTAATTCGTGGGTGGGCTTTCTCGGTTCTTTCAACGGTGAGGATTGTGTGGGAAAGGTCATTGACAACGCCCTCTGACCGTGAAAGTCATCCAGTCGTTGCTTAAAAAGCATATCTAAAACTCATGTAGGCCATGTCAAAAAAATAAATGATAAATTAATGATTATTAAACCCTTGAAGCCATTAAAGTTTCAAGCCTAACTTATATTTGTTTTTCAATTCTTGTTATAAAAGGATCTTATGACACACAAAACTACTATAGAACTAAACGGTGAGCCTTCAATTTACTTTACTTCCTCTGGTGTGGCCCACCTTATCCCTTCATCTACCTAATTTTTTGGATTATCTTCTTGGGTTGTTTGGGAACTTGGATTTATAATGCATTGAAATCTAAATCACAATTACAAGGGAATCAAGGGTATTCTGAATTCTCAATTTTATTTGACTTAAATACTTGGGAATCCAATTCTTATGCTTGTAAACTTGTATTTGGAATGTATTGAAATTCTTTAAGAGCTTGTTTGGATGGAAGGAATCTATAATAATGTAGTGTGGTTTGCTGTAAATGTGTAATGATTATTAATATGACAGTAATCTGAAGTGAAATTGTATGTAATACTAATACCACTTTGGTAGCTGTAATTTTTTTTATATGCATGTATTGTACTCATGTGATAGAATACATGTGGATACAACTTACCTAATATGTGTTATGTCCACACTATTCATCTATTTTGCAGGATCAGGTAACGACATGACCTCAAATATCAACTTCATACAACACTTTTGTAGGTTGTGGGAAGTTTTTAATGGTAGGCGTTCAATCTTGACTGCTTCTATGGTGAGGTCAATCTTCATTTGGATGTGGCTCATTTTTTTTACATCTTTCCATACAATGATCTCGCATGATGAATGGACGGTGTGGATATAACACATACATCATGGTGGGGCCTACAAAACAATACAACGCCAACACAACTCCACCCATCCAAGTCAATGAGCATTCCTATTGATTCTTGTGATTTGATAGCTTGGTTTATCATAGCAGCTACAAGGAGTAGTAATGTAATTTTTACATTGCATTACTGTGGAACTCGATCATCCAAACAAGCCCTAATATATTAACAGGACATGAATTTAATTAACCATATCAGCTTTCATATCTCAAATTAGCAATTATATGTAATATTTGATAGGATGATTGTAATAAACCTATTAAAATATATACTTTGACAAAAAATGGGGAAATTTTGAGCCTTGGGTGGACCACAAATGTAAGGATAACAAACAAGTGATTCATTGATGTTTTCTAATTGTCTAGATGTTCAATTTTGAAAGATTTGGATCATTCTCTTGATGTGATTTTAGTGTTACAGTCAATAGTTGAATTGTTTTGGAGTATCATTGGCATGCCTCGTATATATGAATTAGTAGCTTAGTGACACCTACCTTTGTTACACACGCAATTCTTCTACTTTCAAGAGGAGCAAAAAAAAAAGGTATTTCATTTGGACTACGTCATAATCACAACAATTGCTGGGATTTTAAGACACCAAAAAGTGGTATTTGACATACCTTTGATTTCATTTACTGTTGAATCTAAAGCTACCAAACACAAAATGTAGCCACTCGGATTTGAAATACACCCATTCCAAATCCAAGGTATCAAAGAACCCTAAGATAAGCTAGAGAAACTGCTGGACATAATGGATGTTACACTCACGTCGTGCTAAGCTTCATAGAGTTGTGTTATGCAGGCTTATGTAGGTGGTTGTTATGAATAGCTTGTACTTGCTTGCGTCTTGACCTAATCACACGAGAGATCCAGTGACAGAAGGAGGCGGAATTTGATTGGACCACGTGTCAGTGTGGAAAATGAAGCCCATACAGGTATATTTAAAATGGGTGCCCTTTCGGTACCTTTAGGTACTACATCCTAGGATTGAGCTCTAGCCCATTATGTAGTACAATTTGATTTGACAGCAACCCATTGTAAGAGATGGCCACTAATTGAGTACATTTTCACGGGACAACTTTCAAACATGCTTTCCATGGTACTTATTATACAACAGTTACTTGTACAATCAAATCTAGGTACTTTGAAGTAGAGGGAGCCTGTCACGACGGTAGACCAAATCTAATCAATGTAAGTATATCTTTACTCACCTGTTACCTGCTTTCCCTTTTAATGGAAGCCGATTAGGTGCTTTCCTTTTTTAACTAGTGGATTGGGTGTGGCATGGTATTACCCAAGATGGTGCTTCTCTCATTATGGGTCCACCTTAATATATTTATACCATACCCATGCCGTTCGTCCATTTTTTCGTATTGCTTTTAAGCTCAATTTCAGGGCATGAGTCTGAATACAAAGAAGATCCAAATCTGAGGTGGACCATGCTACAGGAAATCGTGGTGATTGAATGCCCTGCCACTAAAAACTTGGTAGGTGGGGCCCACCCTAATGTCCACTTGCCATCCAACTTGATTATAACATACATGAACATGAATGAAGGCAAACCAAATATCAAGTTGATCTAAAACTCTTGTGGCCAATTAATGAACAATCACACTGTTTCTTTTGATATGGTCCACCTGAGAATTGGATTTGCTCCATTTTTGTGCTCATTCTCTAAAATGACCTAGAAAAATGGATGGACGGCATGGATATAGAATAAATACATCAAAGTGGGCCCCACGGTAAGGGTACCAGCTTAGTGGGTGTTACCCCTACAGTTGGGCCTACATTGATGATTTTATGTATATCCACGCCGTCCATTTGTTTCTACGGATCATTTTGTTATGATATGCCAACATTTATAAATATCCAAATCTCAGGTGGACCGCAACAAAGGAAAAAGTGGTGATTGAGTGCCTCACCATTAAAATTTTCAAAGGGCCTATCTTAGCTTTTTATTAACTTTTATTTTCAATCCAACCTTTTTAATAATTTTAATAATATCTTTTTCAAGGAAAATTATAAATATCAGATTGATCCAAAACTTTTTTGGTCCACAAAATGTTTTTAATGGTTATTCATCACACTTTCTATTGATATGGTCCACATGAGATTTGGAACTTCTTATGATCTGGAAAATCGTCATAAAATAAGATATAAAAACAGATGGACGGTGCGGATATTCAATAAATACATCAAGATAGGTCCCACACAGTAGGGGTAACACCCACTAATTCGCTCCACATCTAATCGGCTCAGGCCCATTCCGAAGACTCCGCACTTGGTAGACTACGATAGTTCATACACATGCACTTAAAAACTCCATACATTGCTTTTAAATCGACCATCCAAATTGTGGGACCTACTGTAGATAGCTCATAAGCCTAAAATCAGATTGATCAGATAATCCTGATCTCTGATTAATGGCTATTTGATGAATTCAAACCATTGACTATTTTTCATGTTAACCGTTCATTGACTGTCCATTAATCTTCTATTTTCTCTATTAGTTCAAGATAATAATTCATTTATGAATCATCTAAAGTGGGGTCTACGATATTAACGGTTTAAGTTGAGTTAAAAGTATATAACATAATCCATCACCCTCTGCAAAAGTTTCTACTGTGGGTGTCCGTTGCTCGAACAAACCCTGACAATAACTGATTACCTACAGGCAATGACACCACAAGTTGTACCATGCCATCTCTCCTACCAACATGCCACTTTTTCAGAAAATCACTACCCTAAAAACAATGGTCCCACAATAAAGATGGCCTATCTTTGAAAGCTGGTTCATCCGTTCATTAGGTTAGCCATAAATGTACATTGAGGAAGGCCGTTGGTTTTCTATTGATTATAATAATGTGGTCCACCTGATAATCGTACATGATTAATTTTTATTATTGTTTATCTTACTAGTAGTAAATATAGTTTTAATGGTACTGATTTCCTATATGAGTGTAATATTGGCGATAAAAATGGTGCTGTACCACAAGTTGCGGTACCTTGCCTGCAGGGGCTCAAGTACTCAGCCCTGGGCGGGGGATGTTGGTAGATTTCCTGGAACTTCCTGGTTTTGTTGCCAGAGATGTTAATTCCAGACGCTCATCTTCAAGCGCCAATCAGAAACGCGCTATGATTACAAATGTAGAACATATTCTTGGGATCCTGAGCGTTCATAGTGTGGAACATGTGATTGGTATTCACAAGACTAAAATTTATTTTGATTAAATATATTGTATGGGCCACAAATTTGCAAGTAAACGTGCGGTTAGAAAATCAATTTTGGCAAATTAATATATTTTGCTCACTTGATAATTTGGTTTACATGGTTTTAACAAGCACTGGAGGGACCATATGATGAATGTCTTAGATCGCACTTACATATTAAATTCTTGCGTTTATTTCTGTCGCTTAAAAATGGGAGAGTACCAAGCTGTTGTTCTAAAAGAAATAAGGAACCTTTAACTCTACGTTGATAGTTAACCACCATTTCAACGGGTCCTGATTGTCAATTCAAGCCTTCTAAATCAAATGACTAAAATTAACCTTGTTAGAAGAGCATGATCTACCCCCTACCAAGGTATTCTAGAACACAACAACCATAACCACTGTTGTGTTATGTAAGGGCCTGTTTGAATGGAAGGAATCTACAGTAATGTAGTGTGGTCTACTGTAAATGTGTAATGATTATCACTACCATAGTAATATGAAGGGAAGCTGCATGATACGATTGCTACTTTGGTAACTTTAAAATTTTTTTATAAGCGTGTAATCTACTGATGTCATTAAATATACATGGACATATAACTAGCCTAATTTGTGTTATATCCACAAGGACCATCCATTTTGTAATATCATTTTAAGGTATGACTTCAAATATAAGCTTCATCCGACACTTCTATTGATTGTAGGAAGTTTTTAATGGGAATCGTTAAATCTCAACTACTTTTGTGGTGTAGTCAATTTTCATTTTGGATGTTACTCATTTTTCCTTTCTTTTCATAAAATGATCAAGGCAGCTTTGCCCATAGCATTTAAATATTCCTATGATTTGACAATGTGGTTTGTTTAATTGACTCTAAGGAGTAATAATGAAAGTTTTATAATACGTTACTGTGGAACTCAATCATCCAAACAAGCCCCAATGCTAATGGCCATAACCATTATACATCGTCAGCCATAACAAAAAAAAACAACCCAAAACAGCTTATAACCATCATAGTTACAACCATCTTAAACAGTTAATGGTAGCGTCCATTACAACTACTGTAACTGTTGCGGAATACTTTGATCCCAACTATCAAATTGGTAGTTTGAAATCATTGAATCCACTGCATTAGAAAATATTTAATACCCAAATGTAGGGATTGACTTTCTAGTATGCTTATGATCTGGACGTTTTAGATATCTGCATATGCATGCGGCGTCTAAAGCAGATGAGTCACCACCATTTCAAGATTATAGTGGACTATCACAGTTTGGGGCCATTTGTGGGTTGAACCAACACCACATCAAAACAACAAGCGGTCAATATCATTGGAAGGTACAGTACAGTACGGTCCTGACCAAAGTGTTTGGCGGCTAACACGGCTTTTAGCTGGACACTGCAATCCATTTTTCAGTGGTCCACACCGTTGATGTGATGAGCCTCCCACTGGTTGACCATATTCCAATAATTCCCTTGTTATGATGTGCTGACAGCTATGCAAAGAGAGCTACCACCTCTGTGACATGACTAAAGAAATTTCCACAGGGTCTTTGGCAATTTGTGTTTGACATCACTTGAAACGCAAATCACAATTATAACTAAAGAAATTTCCATAGGGTCTTCGGCAATTTTTATTTGACATCACTTGAAACCCAAATCACAATTATAATGAAATTGCATTAGATGGAATTAATATCATTTTACATAATTACTGCATGTTTGGAAATATTATGGTATTTTGATCATCACATCCCATGTTTAGGATCAAAATTTTCATTTAAGAAAAACATGGTATAAGTGAAGCCTACATTTGGTGGACCATGAAATTGAAATCAACGACCACATTTCACAATTGATTCCAACTACTTGTATGCATATGTAACTCAAATGTCACATGTAAAGGGTGCATGTAGGAGGAATGCGTGGATAAAACATGTGTCAACAAGAAGGCTATTAATGGGGTAGATTTCGAAATCCACAAAAAATCATGCAGTGTCTACTATTAGCACTAGAAATAATATTGAGATTGATCTAATCTTTCTCATTGTTTCTAAATGCTAAATGAAATTTTGCACAGGATTAGATGCAATTCTATACCACTTAATACCATGCACTAAACATGATTTAATTGTATTTGGCATTTTGTAAGTTATTGGAATCCAAAAATTGTATTCGGCTAATAGATTGAAATAATTAACTTTCCAAGCTCTATGAATTCTCACACGAGCCCACTATAATGTTGGAATCTACCCCATGCACCAGGTGTGTCACCCGATGTTAGGCCTAAGGACCAAAATTCAACCACACTTGTGATTCTGGTGGACCACATTGTTGAAAAAACTGTAAGGGCAATGCTCACCCTTGAAATTGCTTCCCTTCATGTGGCTCATATGAATTACAATTGCGCATGATCTTTTATCTTTGGGTATAAATTTTAAGTTTGGCATCTAATAGTTGAAATGGATTTTATACTATCATCACGATAGGCCTTTGGAAAAATCAAGGGTGGATCTCTCTCTCTCTCTCTCTCTCTCTCTCTCTCTCAATCATTTCATTTGATGTGGCCCACCTAAAGCCTAAGTCAGACTAATTATTTTGGCCTTGGACCTAACTTGAGATGATGCATATAATAGTCGAAGTGGATTTGGTATAAATGTCATGACAATAGGCCATGTAAAATCAAGGATGTATTTCCTCTCCCAATTGTTTCTAAATCATGAAATGGACCTTTTTTTCTTCTTTTTTTTTGCACTAAATCAAGAAATGGGCTGATTTTTGTACCATGGTACTAACATAGGGTGCTACACTTGGTGATCAGGGTGAATTTCACATAGATACTACAGTGGGGTTCATTAATTATTGAATGTGAACAACTTAATTTTCTGTAGAGAAGATCATGAAAGAAGCAGGATACTAACCCACATGGAAAAGCTCAAAATTCTTGCATGAACCTACTATCTTGTTTATATGAAATCCACCTAGACACTACTAGGCGTGTCACTCTATGTTATGCCCATGGCCCAAAATTTAGTCACATCCATGATTCAAGTGGACCAGATGGGTGGAAAAAGTGTTCGGGAGAATGCTCACCCTTTGAACTGTTTCCCTTCATGTGGACCACTAAATCATAGATGGATATGATTTCTTGACCGAAGGATTAAAGTTTAATGTAGCATCTAATGGTTGGAGTGTATTTCATATAATAATCATGGTGGGATGGAAAAATTAAGGGTAGGGATCTCTCTCCTAACTATTTCCCTTCATGGTTAGAATGATTTTTTCATCCAAGACCTAACTTGGGATTACACATCTAATGGTTGAAGTGAATTTCACATAACCTCACAATGGGCAGCATAAAAATCAAGGGCGGGCATCCCTTTGCCAACTATTTCCCTTGGTATGGCCCACCAGATTCATACAATGGGTTGATTAATTTTTGTCATGGGCCTGTTCAGGTTGGATTTCATATAAACATCATGGTGGAGTCCACCCAAGCTCGCCCAGGCCATGTCCATCTATAGCTATTAAACAACACCATATTCAACCATCAGATTTTTTACTATTGGAGGATTCCGAGGTGATTGGAATTGAAATCACAGCTTCGTGAAGTAATTAATAACAAAAGTGTCATTCCACACTAATGAAGCGACTTCACTTTATGTATTTCACAGCAATGCATGCCAAATCACTCTGCCAAAATGACCCCTTGTAGTAAGAGCTTTTTCTCTTTTTAGCTGGGAAATGGAAGTCTATTTCTCCCTTTATTTGTCAGTGACCCATTGGGGCTGCATGAATTCTTCCATTTAAGATTTTTCAGGATAATTGAGTGCATTGAACATCCCTACAGGTATGACAAACATGTGATGAAAGATCTAAGATGCTAGGTGCATGGTTCATATCTTACTTGAGGATTCATTGATAATAAGTGTCCGATTCAGACGAGCAGGACTAAGTTGAGTTTTTTTTTTTTTTTTTTAAATATTTTAAGTGAGGAATACTCTCTTATTACTAACTCCAGGCTAAGTTGTAGTTTAACCCACACCAACTCAATTTCAAAAAGAATCAGCCCAAGGCTCAACCCAACCTGGCCTAAGAAATTACAACCCAACTCTGTTTGTGTCAAGTTAGATTGAGTTGAGTTTGGGGCAACACCTGTAATTGGTTGACTAACATACATAATAAAACAATCTATCAAATAATATAATTAAAGCAACACATGTAACTGCCAAAATAATACTAATAAAATAGAGCTTACAATCATGGTCCATGAACAAATAAAATCAAAGAAATTGACTAAAAACTCATTAAAATCTAGAGACCTGCATGAGAAATCCCGACAGATGGCACTAACATTGAAGATCCACGTCACTCATCAAGTAGTGCAACAATATGAAATTCTTGTGGATAAAGACAATGATAATCGGTTGATGGCATAGGTTAATCATATATTTATGTATATATGTATGTATGTGTGTGCGCGCCATAGCTCACATGTATCGTAAGTTTGAGTTCATTTTGAGTTCAGTTGCAGCTCAAACCCAACCCAAGTGGGCGGATGGATCAAGATGATATTTGTGTGGTCTTTTCATCTATGTGTTTTTGATCTTATCAACAGGTTGGATGGCAAATAAACATTCCGGTGGAATCCATGAAGTTTTTAATGGTGGAGATTCAATCAAAGCTGTTTCCTGTGGTGTGGTCCACATAAGATTTGAGTCAGCTTCATTTTTTGGATTATACCCTAAAATGAGCTTTCAAAACGGTTGGACGGTGTGGATTTAAGGCACATACATCACTGTGAGCCCCACAGTGAGGGGTCCCACCCACCTCGGTGGATCCAGGGTCTCACCTAATCCGCTCCCGTGCGTAAGCATGAAGCCAATTCAGCCAGGTGGGCCCTTTGTTGAATGGACAAGGCCATGGTATTGGCCCCACACGTCCAGACGTGGAAATGTGAAAGATCGGGACTGTTCATCAGACGTGGCCCATGCCAACGTTGCTTAGTCCCAAGATCAAGACGTTTCGCTGGTCTGGTGGTTACACATGAATGGGTGGTTAGAAAATGGAGAACTGATCACATACAGGCTGCATGTTAGCTCAGCATACAGCCCCAACTTTCCCTCCAAAATGTCAAGTATGCAGTACATCCAATCCATATAAGTGGTGGGCCCCACCCTTAAAAATACCTGAAAAAAATATCAGACCGATCCATTTGTCTGGTAGACCACAACGTCAAAGTCAGAAGATGGACGATTGCCTGACTCAACCTACAGATGGGCCCCGGATAATCAGTGGATTTGTCTGTTTTTCAAGGAAAGCGATCTTGATGATGAGACTGCAGTTTATACGGCACGGATGTCCTGCACGAGGGATACTTTGGCGGGAAAGATGCAGCAGTGATCAATTCTTCAAATGGACAACAGACCGCGCGAGAATATTCGAGGAATGCAATTTGCAGCTTCTCATCTGCATGCATAATACACAAGTGTGCCAAACGAGGGGACATGTGCGAGATCTGAAACGTTCATTTGGAAGGCCCTTTGATGAACTTCCCCATGCCTAAAAATATGCTGGACTTACTCATAGTAAAAGCCACACATCTATATTTAACTGTCATTGTTGGTTATCTTTTATTCCAAGGCTTCATTCTCTCATGCTTGTGTGCACCTGCTGATAAATGAGCGGACCAGATTTTCAATACAAGCATTCACTGTGGATATCGCTCTATCAATGGTCAGGATCTCACAGATTTGGGACACTCTTTTTCTAAATATCTGTTCAGGGCATGCCAGCTGGATGGTTAGGATTTTCCATTAAGCAAGACTCTTCTCTCACCCACCATAAACACTGAGAGCGGATTAGGTGGGACCCTGTCCTCACCCAAGACGGTGCGGCCCTTACCGTGGGGTTACCATGAGGCCCACCTTGATGTATATATTATTTATCCACGCCGTTCATCCATTTTTTCAGATCATTTTATGACATTATCCGAAAAATGAAACAGACCTAATTATCAGGTGGACCATACCATAGGAAACAATGTTAATTGACCATTAATGGGCCACAAAAGTTTTGAATCAACCTGATATTTGTTTTTACCCCTTCATCCAGGCTTATGTGACCTTATCAACAGATTGGATGGTAAATAAACACTACGGAAACATTAAGGTGCGCCCTAAGAAGTTTTTAATGGTAGGACAGTCAATCACCACCTTTTCTTATCGTATGGTCCACAATAATTGGATGTGCTTTATTTTTGAGATAATGCCCTAAAATGATCTGGAAAAAATGGATGGACTGCGTGGATACATAATACGTATATCAAGGTGGGCCCCACAGTAACACCACGGTAAGGGCCGCACCGTCTTGGGAGAGGCCGTGGTATCACCTAATCCGCTCTCATAAACACTGGACCCCATAAGTTGGACAGTCCAAATCAGCATTAGTGTTCACCAGTTGTACAGTTAATACATGAATGAGTACGAACTTCCATACTCTCGCACTATTTAGGCATGAAGGGATTCTTGCGGCTAATCCTTTGAACCACCCCAAATAAGAGCATTCCATGTTTACTCTGAAAAAAAAAAAAAAAACGAAGTATAAAAAATAATAAAATGGAAAATGATATTGAAACTTGAGAATTGCCTCCCTGCAGGTTTTGCAGGTGAAATATCGGACGGACACGGTTAGCTTAGACGGCCTGAATTTTACCCACAAATTCAAATGGACAGTGCAAGATGTAGAGGTGCAAATTTTTCACTCTTTAAACTTTGTGTTATCTCATAAACACAACTAATTTCCTTTGCCAATGGTATTAGATATGTACTGATAGTTTTTAAGCATGCAATTGTCAAAAAAAAAAATTTCTAAGGCTGTTAGTTGATTCACTTTACTTTGGACAATTAGGAAGTAACACAAGCAAATAATGATAATTGTAAAAATTAAGACATTAAGACCTGGAAAAATCAAGAAATAGGTCATTGAAAGCAGCCTATAGGAACCGACCTAACAAGAAATGAATAACGAAGATAGGTATAAGTCTCAAAAGACACCCGGATCCATAGCTCAGTGGTAGACCAAGTGAAGATAGCCTTCTTTCAACACTAAGGTCATAGCATCGATTCCCATAAGGGAGATAGCTAACATTGTGATGTGACTAACAGGATGGGTGGGTGTACTAACAATGGAGTGTGTGGACTAACCCTTGAAAAAGAAGAAGGTATAAGTCCAAAAAGCACTTTGTTCAAGATTGTGCGAATGAATGTGAATGCCTGTTTGCTTGTCATAGTGGGACCCCAAATGAATAGGACCAAGTTTCGTGTCATTCCATAGTGATGTTGACAACAATTCAATGCTTTCTCTGAAATTGAATGTAGAAATCTAAAGGTTCTAATTTAAGGCTAAGATTGTGTCTGGTGGCATGCATATAATGACAAAGAAAACTCTAAAAAAGTTATAGAGAATTCCATATAAACATGGCTCAAAACACTTCTACCAGTTAAGGCCTGTTTGGATTATCAATTACAATAGTAATGTATTATGTGGTAAATGAATAATGATTACCATTACTACATTTGTTGGAAGTTAGACTTGAACTGTGATCATATGAAATACTCCTCTCCAATCTCCACTTCCAACATGTATAGTACTTGCACTAATTAGATACACTTGGATGTAATATCCTCAATATATGTTACATACACATCATTCATTTATTTTGTAATATCATTTTAGGGCATGTCCCCAAAAATGAGGAAGATCCAACACTCCTATGGATCTTATGAAGTTTTCAATGGTAGACATTTAATCCCCACTACTAGCTATAATGTGGTCTATTTTTGCTTTAAATTTATCTCATTTTTTTTTATCTCATTTCATAAAATTATCATGTGAGATGGATGGACAGTGTGGATATAACACATACATCATGGTGGGCCCCATGAAACTATACCATATCAACACACCTGTGTTAATCCATGACATGCTGTGATTTCTAAGGATTACCATGATTTGGCAGTTGACAATATACAATCAAAGGTAATAAGTAACTGTGTGAGTTCTACCCTACACTATCGTTGTAATCTATGATCCAAACAGGCGCTTGGAGATTTCTCGAACCTCTTAGGATTTCTACACAACTTTACCACTTTCTAAAAGAGTTATGGCTCATGCACAAGTGTCTTAAGGCCAGTGTATTTTTAGAATTACACTATACATACATGTTAATGAATAATAATTACTTTTAAGTAGTGTTAGGAAGAGAGGGAAATACCCCTCTTAAATGTGTCTCGAAGACCATGCATGACATGCGCAGAAATTAAGTAGTGGCAAAATATGTGGGTCTCACCATAATGTATGTGTTTGACCTATACCATCCATCCATTTTATCATCTCAGTTTTGGGGTATAACTCAAAAAATAGGTAAATTATAAGCTCAAGTGGACCACACCATAGGAAATAGGGGGATAATGATGTTAACCATTCAAAATCTTCCTAGGGCCCACAGGGTTGTGGGCCCATCATCCAACTTGTTCATAAGGTCACACTGACATGGATGAAGGATAAACACAAATATCAGCTTGATCCAAGACTTCTTCGGCCCCCAATAAGTTTTCAATAGCAAGCGTTTAATTCTCCCATTTCCTTTGGTGTGGTCCACTTGAGCTTCAAATCTACCTCATATTTGGGTCCATGCCCTAAAATGAGCAGGTAAAAAAGACGGATGGCATAGATCAAACACATACATAATGATGGGTCCCACAAATTTCAGTGAATTTCGTTTATAAATTTCTCAATTTTGGTGTCAAAACATTTGGAATACAAGCACCTGTCCAATTATAGGGAAGACAATAAAGTGAATTATAAGAGTAAATAACAAATGCTCATTTATATTTACAGTGTAATTGAAAAAATTAACAAGCCCCAGCGTACATAAATACCCAAAGATAGGCTAAGCCATATCAAAACTTCAAGACCCTATGATAAATGTCCAAACTCATTTAAAGTAGGCAAGCAATCATTACCGAAGTCTAAAGAAAATTAATAGATGGCAAGAACAGTGCAAGTGGAGAGCAAGAGAGAGGAGAGGAGAAGCAGATTTAAAAAGCTAGTATATTTAATGATAAATTCTCACGTCGAATGATGAGCTAGCATCCACCCAAAACAACTTTCGACATGTCATTTGCATGTGATGTTAACACGTCCAACAAGTGGGCCCAGGGGTGGAGCCAGGATTTTCTTCCGGTGGGGGGTCATAAAATGATCTCTCTCTCTCTCTCTCTCTCTCTCTCTCTCTCTCTCTCTTAATGGTTGGACAGTGTGGATACAACACATACATTATGGTGGGTCCATAGAACTTGGTGGCATCACTTCATTAGCGATCTCCCTTCAGTAGCTAATCCGTGTCCGAGAGTTCTTGTGGCCGGATGTGGATTTCCTGCTAAAGCCATTCACATTCCTGCATTGGGAAGTTACGTGGGGCCCCACTGTGATGTTTGTAATCAATCCACACTGTCCATCCGTTTTGCTTGTTTGCTTTAGGATAGGAGACAAAAAACGAGGTATATCCAAAACTCACACTAGTGGGAAAAGTGGAAAAAGAAATGCCCACCGTTGAAACCGTCTGGGTCCACCTTGATGTTTATATGCACTGTTTATAAGGTCATTTCTATTGGGATAAGATAGAAGACGCCTAGGCGTTTCAACAGCAGGTCTCGAGCTCGAGTGCTAAAGAGACACACTAACCCCATTGGTGGGTGGGTGCATTGTGTGACTAACCAAGTGGGTGCGTTGCCTAGCTAACAGGGTGGGTGCATTGCATAGCTAACTTAAAAATAAAAAATAAAAAATTGAAAAACTAAAAACTTAGCCTAATAGTAAACTTTTGTAGCATATGAATGTTTAAATTGCTCAATCTCCACTATTTCCTCTTGTCTGACCCACTTGAGTTTTGGATCTATTTCTTTTTTTTGTCTTATGTCCTAAAATAAGTAGACAAAACGGATGGATAGGGTGGATTGATAAAAAAAAAATCACGGTGGGCCTCACATAACTTCCCTGTGCGGGAACTTCCTATGAAACCCTTCCATAGGAAATCCGCATCCCACCAGGATCTAGCTAGAGACCAACGGTCATATTAAGAGTTTTCTGGGGCTTATTGTGATCTATATGTTTTATCCATGCCATCAATCTATTTTGACAAATTATTTTAGGGCTTGAGCCCAAAAATGAGGCAGATCGAAGGCTCAATTGGACTACACCACATGAACCAGTCGGAATTAAACACAATTAAACTCTTACGATTGAAAACTAAATGCCCCCCCCCCCCCCCCCCCCCCCCCTCATCCTTACATGGCTCCGACCCTAGTTGGGCCCCACATAGGGGATTACTTTGTGTAAAAAATCAACCTCATCCATTCAATATAAGCAGACCACACCACAGTTGTATTATGTTATTTGCCATGGGCTATTCATTATTTTCTATGGTGTGGCCCATTTGATGGGTGAATGAGGTTGCCTTTTGCTCCTCCAACTGACTGCATTTGAGCATTTATCCTTTTCACTTGAGGGTATTACATCTTTTTAATTATCTAATTTTCCTTTCTGTTGCTTAAGTCCTTATGTTTTAATCATCTTAAGGAGGCATTTGGATCGTAAGTTATTTAAGCTGCTTATGTCTCTAGTAGCTTATCTTGATTTCTACTTATTAAACTAAAGTGATTAAATAACTTTAAATAATAAAAAAAAAGTTACTTATAAGTGATCATAAACCAAACTTATCTCAAATCAATTACTCATCTAATGCTGTAAGTAGAAAAAGTAACTTATTTGGTGGTACCTGTTGGCAAACATACAGTAGATACATAGCAGGAGGTGGATAAGATAGACTACCTATCCTTTCAGTGCATCATCACCCTGGGTGGGCCCCACATAGGGGATTGCCTTATCCTAAAGCAACTTAATTCTCCACCCTACATTTTACCACAATTTCCAAAAGAGATGTGTGAAAATATGGAAAATCCCATACATACCTTGTGAAAGCTACTTGGGTTACTTTCTCTAATGGGGACGGATGACCTAACGTTTATAAATCCACCCAATCCATTCAATGCATCATCACTCTTTATTTAGCCTTGAACCTAAAATTCATGAAGTCATCAAAACTGTGCATTGTCAGTGTCCACCGACCGGTCGGCCAGTCGACAGTATGGCTGAGTTTGCAATGAAACTCATTGGACGATTTTTCACGTTTTGAGATTGATCGTCAGACCAGTCGTTGAGATCTCAGACTGATCGCCCAACCAGTCACAGAGTGCTCAAACCGGTCTGGGGACAGGTCTAAGTTGAGGCAGCAGCACGAGGTTTTTGGTGAAAACTCTCTGGACAGTTCACGACCAGTCGCCCGACCGGTATGTGGTCTGCGGAATTTGATAGCATCGCGCAGTTTCGCACTACAAGTTTCTAATTCCAGGTTTCCTCTTAGAAATATGTTTTTGAAGCGTGTTAGACTCTATTCTAAGCAATACCTGAGTGATCTAAATGGGATTAAGGTTATTGGGAGAGAGGATTGAGAGTTTTGAGTGCCTTGTTCCTCTTTGAGATCTACTCGGGTAGTTCTAGCTCTGTAATCATCTGAGATTTATAGTGGAGGTGTCGCTTTGTGCCGTGATTTTTTCCCGCAAGGTTTTTCCACGTAAAATTCGTGTGCTTTTGTGTTGTGTGCTTGTGTGGCTGTTTGTGATTATTTGATCTTCTTCGGTGCTTCCACTAACCGGATTTCCAACAAGTTGTATCAGAGATATCGTTGGAAGGTTGAAGAAGAAGTTTTTCTAAGTACGAAGTTCGACGTTGAGAAGTTCTTGGATAAAAACAACTTTAAGTTGTAGAAGGTGAAGATGCGTGCCATCCTAACTGAGCAAGGGGTCGTGAACGCCCTTGGAAAGCGCCCTACCGAGATGAAAGATGAGGAGTGGACGGAAATGGATGAAAAGGTTATGGCATCAATCCAATTGTGCCTTGTTGATGACGTCCTCTATAATGTCATGATGGAGAAGACCGCTGTAGAGACATGGACCAAACTAGAGAACATCTATGCGAAGAAATCTCTAGAAAATCGCATGTATCTAATGATGCAACTCTTCACTTTGAAAATGACGGAGGGGACAGATGTGGAGGACCACATTATTATGTTTAATAAACTGATTTCAAGTTGCTCGATGTTGGTAAGTAGATGAAGGACGAGTATCAAGCCTTGATCTTATTGAACTCGCTTCCTAGTTCATATGAGTCACTTAGGGACTCGTTGTGTGCAGGTAGGGACACTATTAGTGTCGAGACCGTTGTTTCAGCTCTTCAATCGAAGGCCATGAGACAGAAAAGCGGTGATACTAATTCCTCCTCCGAAGCACTGTTTATGAGAGGAAGGAATTCTGAGCGAGGTGAAGGATCGTTGCGTTCTCGATCCAAATTAAAGGGCAATGACAAATGCAAGTTGAAGTGTTAAGGATGTGGGCAAGTTGGGCACATGAAGAAGGAGCAGACTACAAGAGTCCTAAATATAAAAAGGAGAAGTCAGGTGATTCTTCTGGGGAAGCCAATACCGCTGAAGCTAAGGAAGGTGGTAGTGATGTGTGCGAGGTCGTGACGGTGTCAAAGGCTAGATCTCTTTGCGATGAGTGGATCATGGACTTTAGGGCTTCGTATTACATGTGCCCAGATAGAAGCATCTTTACTTCCTACAGGGAGTATGAAGGAGACTCGGTATTTCTAGGCGATGACTACGCTTGCAAGGTTGTGGGTATTGGTACTGTGTGCTTCAAGATGTTCGATGGGTTTGAACGAACCTTGACAGAAGTGAGTCACGTTCCTAGGTTGAGGAAGAATCTTATCTCCCTTGGTGCACTCGAAGCATTAGGGTGCAAGTTCACCGATTTTGACTAGTTCTGCAAAGTTTCAAAGGGGGCCCTTGTAATTATGAAGGTACAAAGGCATGAGAACATTTACAGACTGATTGGGAGCACTTCAGTAGGTGGAGCTGTAGGAACTATAGCAGATTCCACGTTGGCACGTATGTGGCATGCACGCTTGAGTCAAATGAGCGAGCGGGGCATGAAGGTACTCTCTGAACGATCTTTGATTCCTTTAAATCTGTAGACTTTAGTATATGTGAACACCGCATGTATGGGAAACAGTATAGATTGTCTTTTAAAGGGGAAAACATGTATATAAAAAGGTGCTTGATTATGTCCATTCCGATGTAAGGGGGCCGTCGCCAGTTATTTCTGTTGGTGGGTCATCATGTTTCGTGTCGTTTATCGATGACTATAGCAGGAATGTTTGGGTTTGTTTTCTGAAAAATAAATTCGATGTCTTCATGACCTTCAACTATTGAAAGGCGATGGTGGAGAATCAGTCAGGGCAGAAATTGAAGATTTTGAGAATCGATAATAGAGGTGAGTTCACTTCTAGGGAATTTAACACACATTGTAAGGAGGAGGGGATCGTGAGGCATAATACAGTCCGCCACACACTAGAGCAAAATGGTGTGGCAGAGCGGATGAATCGGACTCTTTTGGAGAGAGCCCGATCCATGATTAGTAATGCTAGGTTGGGCAAAGAGTTATGGACCGAGGCCGTTAACACGACTTGTTACTTGATAAACTGGTCACCCTCTATGACAATTGAATGTAAAATCCCTGAGGAAGTGTGGAGTGGTCGTACGCTAGACTACTCAAGTTTGCCGGTCTTTGGTTGTGAGGCTTACTCTCATGTACCATCAGTTGAGAGAGATAAGCTAAACCATATGGTTAGAAAAATGGATCTTTCTGGGTTATAGTGATGGTGTGAAGGGATATCGAATATATGACTCTGTCACACGGAAGATCACCTTGAGCCGAGATATTAAGTTTGATGAGGGTTATTTGTTCTGTAAGGTTGCTACAAAGGAACCAGAAACATTAGAACATGTTGACACTCATGAGGACATAGATGAGACACGGCTGATACTAAGGCGCAGACAGAGGTACAGGATTAGATGGAGCAGCCACCTGTGCGAATAAATCTACCCAAGGATCACAGGTTACCGGCAAGGTATAGGGATGACTTGAATGTTGCATTCGCTCTCATTACAAATGAGGAGGATCCGTCTAACTTTGAGGAAGCACTACAGAATGTAGATGCTGAGAAGTAGAAGACGACAATGCAAGATGAGATGGACTCCTTGTACAAGAATGAGACTTTGAAGCTTGTGGAGCTTCCAGTGAGCTGAAAAGTGATAGGGTGTAAGTGGATTTTTCGAAAGAAACATGATAGATATAAGGCAAGGTTGGTAGCGAAAGGGTACGCTCAGCGTGAAGGCGTGGACTTCAGTGAAATTTTTACGCCAGTTGTGAAGCAAGTATCTATGAGGTTCGTGTTGGCGTTGGTTGCCCAATACGACCTCGAGCTGGAATAGATGGATGTGAAGACTGCTTTCCTGCATGGAGAGTTGGAAGAGCAGATATACATGGTGCAACCAGAAGGTTATACAATGCAAGGGGTCGAGAACAAGGTTTGTAGGTTGGGTAGATCGTTGTACGGTTTCAAACAGTTGCCTAGGTAGTGGTACAAGAAATTTGATTCCTTCATGATGAGTCAGGGCTTTACCAGGAACGAGTATGATTATTGTGTTTATTTCAAGACACTGAATGATGAGAAGTTTCTCATACTGGTGTTATACGTCGATGACATGCTTATTGTCAGTTATAGCATGTCTAACATTGATGTGTTAAAGACTCGACTTTCAAGGACATTCAAGATGAAGGATCTGGGGGCTGCAAAGAGGGTTCTTGGCATAGATATTCATAGAGACAGGAAGAGGAGCATGTTGTGGTTATCTCAGGAAGAATACCTTGAGAAGGTATTGAAAAAGTACGAGATGGACAAGTCCAAACCAGTCAGCGTTCCCCACGCGGCTCACTTCAAGCTTTCTTCTGAATATTGTCCTAAAATGAATGAAGAAAAGTATGTTATGTCTCATGTGCCCTATTCAAGTGCTGTGGGTAGTTTAATGTATGCCATGGTCTGTACAAGACCAAATATTTCACAGGCTATAGGTGTTGTTAGCTGATTCGTGTTTAACCTGGGCAAACAACATTGCGAAGCTGTGAATGGCTACTTCGATACATTCGGGGTACGCAGGACTACGTCTCGACGTTTGAAAAGTCTAATGACAAGTTAGTTGGTTACGTCGATTCTGACTACGCAGATAGTGTGGACAGTAGGAGATTGACTTCAGGGTACTCGTTTGTATTAGTGGGTGGAGTGATTAGTTGAATGTTTAAGCTTCAGTATGTGGTGACTCTTTCCACTACTGAAGCTTAGTATATGACGGTGACAAAAGCTTTCAAGGAAGCTGTTTGGTTGAAAGGAATGATAAATCAGTTGGGGCTTCAGCAAGAAGTCATACCGGTTAACTGTGATAGCTTAAATGCTATAAATTTAGCTAAAAAAATCTGTTTATCACTCACGTACTAAACACATTGACGTGCGTTATCATTTTATTCGACATGTGCTCGAGGAAGGAGATGGAATCTGGACAAGATTCACACTAGCGTGAATCCGGCGGATATGCTGACCAAGGTGTTCCTTACAGAGAAATTCAAGTTCTGCATAACTTCTCTAGGATTGACGAAGGCTTAACGAAGACGCAGTGATGCATGAGAAGTGACGACTATGATTGATGATGCGTTGGTTCTTTGAAGAGTAGAAGTGATGGTTCGATGCTTTGATGCCTTGGTGGAGTTTGTTGTGAAGTCATCAAAACTGTGCATTGTCAGTGTCTACCGACCGGTCGGCCAGTGGACAGTATGGCTTAGTTTGCAATGAAACTCACTGGACGATTTTTCACGTTTTGAGACCGGTCTTTAAGATCTCAAACCGGTCGCCCGACCGGTCGCAGAGTGCTAAGACCAGTCTGGGGACAGGTCTGAGTTAAGGCAACAGCATGAGGTTTTTGGTGAAAACTCTCTGGACAGTTCACGACCGGTCATCAGACCAGTCTGCGGTCTGCGGAATTTGATAGCGTTGCGCAGTTTCACGCTACAAGTTTCTAATTCCGGGTTTCCTCTTATAAATATGCTTCCTAATCGTGTTAGACTCTATTCTAAACAATACCTAGGTGATCTAAACGGGATTAGGATTATTAAGAGAGAGGATTGAGAGTTTTGAGTGCCTTGTTCATCTTTGGGATCTACTCAGGTAGTTCTAGCTCTGTAATCATTTGAGATTCATAGTGGAGGTGTCGTTTTGTGCCGTGGTTTTTTCCCGTAAGGATTTTTCATGTAAAATTCGTGTACTTTTGCGTTGTGTGCTTGTGTAGCTGTTTGTGATTGTTTGATCTTCTTCAGTGCTTCGCTGACCGGATTTCCATCGGGTATTACATCTTTTTAATTATCTAATTGTCCTTTCTGTTACTTAAGTCCTTATGTTTTAATCATCTTAAGGAGGTGTTTGGATCGTAAGTTATTTAAGCTACTTATGTCTCAAGTAGCTTATCTTGATTTCTACTTATTAAACTAAGGTGATTGAATAACTTTAAATAAAAAAAAGTTACTTATAAGTGATCATAAACCAAACTTATCTCAAATCAATTACTCATCTAATGCTGTAAGTAGAAAAAGTAACTTATTTCGTGGTACCAGTTGGCAAACATATGGTAGATACATAACAGGAGGTGGATAAGACAGACCACCTATCCATTCAGTGCATCATCACCCTTCTGTGCATCATCACCCTGGGTGGGCCCCACATATGGGATTGCCTTGTCCCAAAGCAACTTAATTCTCCACCCTACATTTTACCACAATTTTCAAAAGAGATGTGTGAAAATATGGAAAATACCTTACATACCTTGTGAAAACTAGTTGGTTACTTTCTTTAATGGGGACGGATGACCTAACGTTTATAAATCCACCCAATCCATTCGGTGCATCATCACCCTTTATTTAGCCTTGAACCCAAAATTCAGGTTGATTCAGCACTCAGATAGACCACCCTATAAAATTATACCTGAAATCCTTTAAATTCATGTGGTGTGGCCCACTTGAGTTTTCGAATACTGTGATTTTTGGATAATTCTTTCATTGTGGTGAGGAAATTAGATAAATGGATTGGATGGCATATAAAACCCATGGTGGGTCCTATACAAAGCTAACAATCGGCATCCAATCCCGACTTACTTATAGAGTGCGGCCTACTTGAGTTTTGGACGTTCATGATTTTTGGATTCCAAAATGAACATGAGAAAGAGTACTTGAGGGACGACATGGATCTCATGAAAGATCCACCCAAGTAGTCTCAGTGAACGTCCCTAAAATCATATCTTCACATCCTATCTACACTTGCACGCTTAAATTTTATATTTTGACCCTCCAAGAGAGGATTGCTTGGCTTAAAAAAGTGGTGATGACTCTTCAAATATACACGTGGAGTAGTTGTACCACAATCTAGACCTTCCAAATGACTGACCCACTAAGGATGGAGCATGATAGAAAATTGTCACTGCAATAAAACAGTAACTATATCATTTTTCTCCTTCTTATTTACACATTTTTTCTTTCTTTCTTTTTTACTTTCGCCTTTAACCATCCATTTAATAGAGTTGATTGGATGGCTAGGATTGATTGTTCAATGTAATTTTATAGAATTTGGATCATCTGCTTAGCTTCAACATGATTTTCCTGTTTGCCTATGACTGATTGGACCACCTCAGCGCAAGTCACTGCTGCATTAATGCAGTCAGTGCTGAGCTGGACCAATCAGGTTGTCGGCAAACAGAAAAAACAGGTTGAAGCCGAGCAGATGATCCAGACTCAATTTTACATATATACTCTGCCCACAACGGGACTCGCCATTTGGATGGTATAGACAGCTGCACATGAGTGCTACAACATGTGAGGTGGATGAATCCCCAACAATTCTTAAATGGTGCAAGATTAACACACGAGTCGAATACATCCTTTACTATGGGAACAGATTGCCTTTGACCCCAGGCTAGGGCTGTCAACGGGTTAGATACGGGCTAGATCAGTGATGATCCGTATCCGATCCGATTAAAGATATATTAGACCCGAATCCGATTCGAATCACAAGTATATGATCCGAACCTGACCCGTTTAAATATTTTGAAATCCGTTTCTGATCTGAATATGATTTGACCCGATATCCGAATATGATACAGCCCATGTGGTTTTGGAAAATGGCAACCGAAAACGGGAGAGAACAGGAGAGAGGGCACCGACCGGCGACCGACCATTCATATTCCAGAGAGAGAGAGAGAGAGAGAGAGAGAGAGAGAGAGAGAGATGCTCTGTTCACAAGGAGGCATGGTTCCGTGCGTGGAGAATAGAGACGAAGGAAACGGCTAAGTTTTTTTTTTTTTTTTTTTTTTTAAATTTTTAATCGGGTCTTTAACGGGCGGATCAAGGTTGATCTGAATCCGACTCGAATATTAGACGAATCGTTTTTGGGTATCCGAATCCGACCCGATGATCCGATTATTGATCCGAATCCAATTAAATCGGAGCGGATCTGGATCAGATATGAATCATGATCCATGTCGTTGACAGCCCTGCCCCAGGCATAGAGCTATACCTGTGCCCGGGGCTGTGTGGGGCTCATAGACATGTCCTCGAAAAATCCACTCCGTCCATATGTTTTTAAAGACCATAATAAGATAAGATTCTAAAAATCATGCAGATCCAAAACACAAGTGGGCCATCCCAAACGAAACAGTGGGAATCGAAACGTCCACCATTAAACCTTCGTGGAGCTGACCGTGACATTTGTATGCCATCCAAACCGTTCATAGGGTTATTACCATTCGGATAAATGGTATGTAAAAATATCATCCTTAAAAAAAACTTCTGTCACCCCTAGGCGCTCAATCCCCACTATTTCATATGGTATGGCCCATGTGGGTTTTGGATCTTCCTGATTCTTAGATTCCTCCCCCACTGTGGTCTTTAAAAACAGATGGATGGAGTGGATTTACCATGTGCATCTCTGTGGGTCACACACAGCCCCAGGTATATATATATGTGTGTGTGTGCTGGGGTCACAGGCAATCCGCTCCCTCTTCATTTTTTTTTTTTTTGGTGGGTTAGTTCGCACACCCCATTGTTAGTACACTCATCCACCTCTATTAGTCACATCACAATGTTAGCCACCCCACTATAGGAATCTATAGCAAGACCTTAGTTTTGCAACGAAGTTATCTGCGCTTAGTCTGCCACTTGAGCTATGGGCCCGGTTGTAGAGCTGAGCATGAGCATGAGCCAAGCCAGCTCGATTAGCTCACTCGACTCAGCTCGAATTATCTCGATTCGAAGGTTAGATTCGAACCAAGCTGAGCCATTTTCTCAAGCTTGAAATGATTTTCAAGCCGAGCAACCCAAGCTCAATTCGACTCGGCTTAAAGTTTGGCTCGATTGAAGCTTAGCTTGACTTGGTTGACTCACTTGTAAAAAACTAAAAATAAATATTTTTTAATCCCACATGGAAGTGAAAATAGAAATAAGAGATGAAACTCTCTACAAAAATAAGTGAAGGTGTCAATGGGTTTTGGGCAGTCTTTGGGCCCAATTTTAAATAGCTTTAAGCTCAACTTTTGGGCTAGGCTTACCAGGCTTGAATTGGGCTCAAACTCACTCGAAAGCTCAGTCGAGCTAGGTCGAACATTTCAGTCTAACTCGAATGCAGAGCCAAGCCGAACATGAGCTACGGTGGTTATTGAGCGAGCCTCGCTCGAACAGGGCTCAGCTCTGCCCGGGTGTAGCAATCCGCTCCCCTTTACTATACAGTGCAGTGGCTAAAAGTTTGTAGAGCACCGTCTTGACATCCTCGGCTTTTACAAAGTGGGACCCACATTCTAACGAACCGTTGGTCTTGCGAGCTAAATTATGAATGGCCCATGAAACAAAAATCCCAAGTACAAATCCAAACTCATCAACGGCCGCCAACAAATAGATGGTTAAGAAAGACGCTACATCCATGCTTCTCATTCAATTCAACCAAAAACAAGGTCAAATATTCAGTGGCTGAGATCTTCTAACATGGAGGATTTTTTGGGACATAAGCCATCCATGATGAGGCCGTTACAATGATGATTTGGATTACTAAACCATGTGCACCACTCGCACAAAATGAAAACTCTAAGCGAGGCCCTGACTGTGGGGTTCACCTCAATGTATGCATTTTATATCCCCACCGCCCATCCGTTTTCCCCTTATTTTATGGCTTGATCCAAAAAAATGAGGCAGATTCAAATCTCAGGTGGACCACACAGTAGGAATCGAATTCCCATCATTAAAAAGTTCTTACGAGCCGCACAAGTTTTGGATCAAGCTGCTATTTGTGTTTACCCTTCATCCAGGCCTATGTGACCTTATCAACAGGTTGGATGACAAATAAACCTTACAGTGTGCCCCAGGAAGTTTTTAATGCTGTGCGATCAATCACCACTGTTTTTCGGTGGTGTGGTCCACTTGAGATTTGGATCTGCCTCATTTTGGGACCATGCGGCAAAATTGATGGACGGCGTGGATATACAACACATATACAGAGGTGGGCCCACGGTCAGGGCGTTCCCTGCCTCACCAAATCCGCTTACAAACTTGTACATTGTACAACTAGTTGTATGTGAGACCTCAATTATTACACTCTGTTCTATAGCATGAAAATTGGAAACCTAAATGTCACTGATTTTTGAACCAAGATTCATTCCCAGTAGGCCCGAAAGTTGGACCGTCTGGATTGAATTATGCATGGCCCACTAACGGTGGATGGATGCACGAGTATGATTCACTATTCTCTGTGAACCAAATCAGAGATGATAATTAAAAATCATGCCTGGGAAATGACAATCAAGGACCAGAATCCTCTACAACACCTTTGTAGGAAGAGCGTGCAAAACCAAAGTTATGTGGGCCCATCGTGATTTTTTCTTGACATCCAATCCATCCATCAGAAGAAACACCTCATGTCAGTGCATGATCCAAAATACTAGTCGGATCCAAAATTCAGATATGCCACACTACATGAACGGTTGGGATAGGGACTCCAACATAGAAACTTTCCTCAGGCCCACATTGATATCTATCTTCCATCCAACACGCCAATCAGCTTATAAACACATTACTTAAGATACATACGAAAATTCATTCTAATCCAAAAATCAGGTGAGCTACACAAGAGTCAATTTAGGGGTTTTAGTCGTATTTTATATTGGTGGATGATAGGAGAAATCATCAAGCTTATATTTTCATATGAACGGATAAAAATAATCGGATCAAAAGATGGACGGAGTAGATGACATATATACATCACAATGGGCCCCACAGATCTCGGGTGGTTGCACACTTCCTACCACATGGGTTGCAGCTGGTTCCGGTGCGCAATCAACGGCAATTTCGTAAAATTTACTATGAAACTTGAAAGAAAGCACCGATCGTTGGCAAAACGACCTTCGACCAAACATCCATTCATTGCGAACTACCAAGCGAACTAACAAGCATTCCTCACTAATTAAGGCATGCGATGGGAATTAGAGTATTCCTACTCGCATACCTACTCGCGACATATTCACTCCAACAAGTCACATCAGTCCACTGATCAAGCCAAGGCTATCAAGTATCTCCACCTTGTATAAGTCCCATCCTAAAAAGGAGATCAGACCGCTCATCATTTTTTTGGCCACACACATATTTTTAATGAGGACCGTCCATTCTTTTCAAACGCCATCTCTCAATAACATTTGAACTACCTAATGAAAAGATCTCGATCCGTCAATCCAGGCATAAATGTGGTGTGGCCGGACCCAATCAAAGGGCCCGTCTTCCATACACGCAACATGTGCCCCGCGAGTATTTTGTTGTGCGAGTACCCTTAGGATCGAGGTTATCAAGAGAAATGTTAAGGTCATTCTTCAATATTGAGATGAAAGAGTAACTTCAGGAAACACGTGGCAAATAAATCAATTTTACAAGATCTAGGCCATTCATTATGATGGGTCCAATTTTACAATACTCAAATATTAATCAGATTGATTCGCTAACAGATTGGGCCAAACCACATGAAAAATAAAACAAATATTTCACAAAATGTTCATGAATTCAACGGGACATTTGATGATTTCAATACTATAAATTTAGAGAATATAATATTTAAATAACTACCCCATCCCATTAACAAGGTCAGGATCTACCACATATATTATAAATTGGTACTTGTACTGCGATTTTCCACTTCAGCTATGATACGCGCGAATCTCTTTAATATGTACTAATCCTGCCGCCATCAGTCCCCACCCGCGCTTATCTTTGAAACAAAACAACCTCTTTCTCTCTCTCTCTCTCAAAACCGGACAAGGATTGGACAGTGACCCCGCCACTAGCCAAAGGCTAGTGGTAGGTGCTCTGTGGGCCCCATAATTATGTATGTATTTCATCCATGCCATCCATCCGTTTTAACAGATCATTTTAGTACTTGAACAAATAAATGAGGCAGATCTAAGTCCAAGGTGGACCACACCACAGAAAAACAGTAGTGATTGAATGTCCACCATTAAAAAACCTCCTAGGCCCACTGTACTGTTTATTTGACATCCAAACTATTGATCAGGTCATACACACCTGGATGAAGGGAGAAAACAAATATCAGCTTGATCCAAAACTTCTGTGGCCCCCAAGAAATTTTTAATGGTGGGCGTTCAATTAACACTGTGTGGTCTACTTGAGATTTGGACCTACCTTACTTTTGGGCTCTTACCATAAACTAATCTTAAAACATAGATGTACGGAATGGATGAAACACATACATCATGGTGGGGCTCACAGAGTACCTACCACTAGCCACCTGGCTAGTGGCTGCGTCAGTAGCCAAACCGCCTGCCTCAAAACTCCCCTTTTTCCCGTCTTCACCCCTCCCGCTCTCATTCTCTATCTGTAGAAAAACAAGTCTAGGGTTTCTCTCATTTTCTCTTTGCTTTTTCACCATATCCGCATTTCCAGAAACCGGTTTCCATCTTTCTCTGTGAAATGCTCGCCAATCAACAGGTTTTTTCACTGTAAACCGATCTTTGGAGCTTTCTCATCTGCAATACGGCGAGATGATGACGCTGACGATCTCGGGACCTCTAACGCCGGGCCAGGTACGCAGCGATTCGAAGAAAAAGATGCGATTTCTGATTTTGATTTGTCGTTTTGGAATCCCGCATTTCGAGTTTTCTAGTATGCACATCGCATGGGATTGTGGAGAGTGATTGATAGTTTACATCAGTTTCTTGAAAATTCTCCCTTTGGATTATAGATATAGTATTGATTGAGGAATTACACGATGCTCTGACTGAGCATGGCAGATTGTGTCCATGTATGTGGAAGCACACATACACGTGGGCACGTGTTTGCTCAATCCACCTCATGACTGTCCTGTGTTGTGCATAACCTAGAATCATGACGTCTTGGTGATCCCAGTAATCGTTGTGTTTGTCTCATTGAATTTGGATCTTTAACAGGTTTTCTTTCTAACTATCCATTCAATGATCACTGACTGAATGGTTTGGATTGCCCAATGAGTGTGATTTTTTTGCTGATGCAACATCCAGAATGTGTCCTAGAATTCAGATGGACTGGATTAGTTGCATGCATGACTATGTTTACATTGAATGCGTGCATGAGTATGATTCACCCACTGTACTGATATAACTCCACATGACTGCATGACCATGATCCATTCGCTGTACTCTGTGAAACTATCCTGCAATTACTCAAAACCTACCAATTCAGCAATCTGGATTGGATTGTTGATCCAGCTATCCATTGATTTATCATACTTCTATAGAGTTAGCTGGGCATGGTTACAACACACCTGGCTTCACTGGAGTTTATGAGGCTTCTGCAATCCTCAAAGGGTATTTATCAGCCGTGAGGCCCACGACTAAATCATATATGCATGCTTAATCATAGTAAATCATCTGTTCTTTACCATGGCCGTGTAAAATGACTATAATTATAGTTCTCTGTGCTTTGAACTTCACTGCTTCGCATTTTATGTTTTCACATATCTGATGCGTTTTCACACTGCAGGGATTCGTTTAGTTTACAATGCCTCATATCATATGTGTGGAAACTGAAAATGCACACATGCACATTATAAAGCTGACAAGATGAGTGAATAGTTCATGCTATCAATAATGTGTTTTATCTTGTTCTTTCTGTGAATGTGGTTTCTTCGTTTTTCTTTGTTTTCTCTGCTGAGTAATTCATAAGTATGAATTTTTTTTTTTCATTCTCACTCTATCCATACTGACCCTTTTTCCAATATATTTTTCTTCAGGTGTCATTTTTCCTTGGGATCATCCCAATATTTGTAGCATGGGTTTATTCCGAGTTGTTAGAATACAGAAAAAAATCAATTTCTACGAAAGCGTGAGTACTAATCTTCCAAATCTAACAAATAAATTTTTCTGTGCATCGATCTGATCACTGCTTTGTCTTTGGATCTGTAGTTGGGCTCATTAGAATAGCGTTGTTCTCTTCAAGAGAACTGATCATGTACTTATTGCATGCATTTTGTTAGTACTCGGCATCCAACCCATACATGGTATCTGTTTCTTTTTTATGCTGTTCTATGATGGGGTTGGTTCCTTCTTTACTGGCAGGCATTCTGATATCAATATGGTCGAGTTGGGAAAGGAAACAGTGAATGAAGATGACAGAGTTGTCTTGTTGGACGGCGGTGTCAAACCTGCTTCTCCTAAAGTTCACAACCCATCCGTTGCATCACAACTTGTCAGGTTTGCTCCATAAAGCAATGGACTTCCTAAAATCAAATTTAAAGCTTTTCTCCTCGATCCTAGCTATCCAAGTTTCATCTGTTGTCTATTCTGGAGCTGTTCAGATTCTTTCTGATGGATGATTCATACTTGCTTGAGAATCGATTGATACTGAGAGCCCTGTAAGTGAAACCATTTTCAAAATTTGGGATTATAAACACTTATATTAAAAAGTTATGTTGGACGATTGAAGTTTTTGACTTTCAGATCTGAATTCGGAGCTATTTTGGCCTACTTCTACATATGTGATCGAACGAATCTCTTTGGAGAGTTAAAAAAGGTGCAGTTGTTATCCTTTGCCAAATACAAATGCTAGCCCTCTGTTAATCAATAGTAGTCTCTAACCTCGTTTACAAAGTTTAGGCTTCATCTTGAGTGCCCCTGGGTGGATTAAACATTGGTTTAGGCAGTAAGAGACTTAAAACATTGCATCAAATTGGATGGGGCGCTGTGATTGGCATGGTGGTTGGGTTTTGAGGCAGGGGTGTCGCCTCTGTGGTTTTTTTTGGTAGGCCCTTGTGGCCGCGTTAATAAAATATCTTAGCTTTCAAAAAAAAAAAAAAAAACATTGCATCAAATTGGCACCAACTTTTTCTTGTATCTACAGCTCTTAGGGGACAACTGCATTTCATTATTAAAGAAAATTTAAACTTCAAGAACTACAGTGCTGTGTAGTGTATGTCCCAGAATTCGAAGCAAATGCATATGAACTAAACCAGGGCAACTGGTCGCCCTTATGTCTGGAAAACTGAACTTTCCTGGTTTAACATGTTTGTTTCCAAGGAAAATAAGCAGAACTTTCCAGAGATAACATGTTTTTTTGGTATTGAACAGGAGCTTCCATAAGCCCACGTGTGTACAAGGGAGCCTGGGCACACACCTCCCCATTTACCAAAGTGACATACATGTGCAATATTCAAGCTGTCCATCTGATGGCCCAACTATGCCATTGCCCTTGACAAAAAAATTGGCCTGCCCACTGATCAGTTGAGCTATAGTTCACAATACCTATGGTTGGATAAAAAACTGAGCTAAGTTTTTCTAAGCCACCATTTATTTCTAGCTTTTGTTTGATAAGTGGACTGGCTTGATATTTTTAGACACCTGTATATTGGGAAACCCTTGATGGGAGGGTTGGATCCCAAACATGCGTGCCACGTTGGCATATGCGTTGGCGTGTAGATGGCTCTCTTGTGCACATCTGTGGGCTTAGCAAACCTCGTTGTATGAAATTTGTTATTGATAAGGACAAGTGAAACTTAAGCGAAACCTGAGGTTAGCAAAACATGTTTGTCTTGAAGGAAAATGAACAGAACCTTACAGGCACAACATGCTTTTTAATATTGAACAAAATTTGTTATCGATAAAAATGACGGGAGCTTGAGTGAAACTTTCTCAAAACACAATGATACCATAAGCTGTTTGTATCCAACGAATATTGGACAGTATCAGTTAATACCACCAGAAGTAGAATCGGGTATCTCACTTCTTGAAACCTGCATGCAGATGTGATGAAGATGGGTATCATCTTCCTTTTTCTGATTTCCGATTTGAATTTGAAGTGTTCAACCTGATCTGTCATTTTGATCAACCTACCCAAAAAAGTTAATAGTAACTCTAGCTAATCAATTTCAATCTTACCATTCTATAAAAAAAGGGACATTGGGAAACTTGTTCCCCCAAGAGGGCATTTTCATCATCAATTTGTTGAAAGATTCAAAATATCAATTCCAGTCACTATGCCTAGAAATGGTAATCAATGGGGAGATGCATGTGTGTGCATGCTGGATGAGTCAGCTTTGAGTTAGACATCTTTTCAATTTGATTCAGTTATTTTTGTAATGGAGAACTGGGTTTCCATGGAAACTTTTACCTAATAAAGCAGGTCATAGATATTCATATATTGCAACTGCAGGGATCCGAGCTTCATAAGACAGTGTACAATCGCATATATGGTGCTGGAAATTTTCATGAGGTCCAAGAGGATTTCAATGGGACAAAAGTAATTATCACGGGAATGCAGAAGATCCAGTGACCAACAATGAAAATAATTTAACACCGATTACAATGAAAACAATGATAGCATCATCATCATAGCCTTGCCCCGGCTATTTGTTATCAGCTGATTCTCAGGATTGCTTGGCAAAAGTTTTACGACTGGCTCGACCTGAAATACCATCCTCTCCTGGGCTTGAGGCCAGCTAGATTGTTGCACTTTAACCCAAGTGTCACCAAGACTGATTACCACATGCGTGTACGTAATTTTACAGCTTGCTTGCATTGACGTATGCACTTCCGTTGTCAATTTCCTTTGATTCTTTGTATCCAATCCATCTGTTCCTTTAGACTTTGCTGATTACCTCAAATATTCATTACTATTTAGTCGTTGTCATCATCATCATCATCATTCTGGTATGGGGCTTGGGTTTTAGGTTGTTTTAAGGAAATGACTTTTCTTGCGCATCTGGCTGGGCTGTTTATGGTGACTATCGCTTTTGTTTGCAGAGTTACAATCGGGATCTTTTCCTGTTTCTGTACTTCCTTCTCATCATTGTTTCAGCTATGACTTCTTTCAAGATCCACCATGACAAGTCGCCTTTCTCAGGAAAATCCATACTTTATCTGAATAGGCACCAGACTGAGGAATGGAGAGGGTGGATGCAGGTTAGCCGTTTATAACATGAACATCTCATGTGAGGAGCAGCAGCTTATGCTGACATTCTAGGATATGCTTTTCCTTACCATTGCTATGGCGGCGGCTTTGTATTGTCAATTCGCTCCCTAAGACTTCTCCTATTTTCCAGGTATTGTTTTTGATGTACCACTACTTTGCTGCAACAGAGATTTATAATGCAATCCGTATGTTTATTGCGGCATATGTGTGGATGACGGGATTTGGAAACTTCTCTTATTATTACATCCGGAAGGATTTCAGCATTGCACGGTTTGCTCAGGTAACCAATTTCTAAAATTGGAGTATACTTGTTATTGCAGTAAGATGCACCAAGACTTGCATATCATGTTTTCTGGTTCTAGTCAATCTGTTGCTGTCAATTAATATCTCATTGTACAGATGATGTGGCGGCTTAATTTCCTTGTGGCATTCTGCTGCATCGTGCTTAATAACAATTACATGCTATACTACATCTGCCCAATGCACACCCTTTTCACTCTCATGGTTTATGGTGCACTTGGAATTCTAAACAAATATAACGAGATAGGGTTGGTCATTGCTGCAAAAATCGTTGCCTGCTTTTTGGTGGTTATTCTGATTTGGGAAGTCCCTGGAGTATTTGAGTTGATTTGGAGTCCATTCACATTCCTTGTTGGTGAGCAGCATGCTGAAGCTTTAGTTCCTTGTACATTCACTTGCAATGCATGTTTGTTTTCCACGTGAAAGTTCTATGATCCACACAAAATGTGCAGGTTACAGCGACCCAGATCCTTCAAAACCAAAGCACCCTCTCTTGCATGAGTGGCATTTCCGCTCGGGGCTTGATCGCTATATCTGGATCATTGGGATGATATATGCTTACTATCACCCAACTGTAAGTTTTGATTTTGTCCAGTTGCCCTATTACTGTTTTCAGAGTGTCCTAAGAAAATGTCATGCCTTTACAATCTTCTAAGATGCTGATTTAATTTTTTTTGGAATTCTCATTTTCTGCTGTCTTGAGTTTAGGAGCTCTCTTTCTTGTGGATCATAGCTAAATTGGAGTTACATATTTGCTAATATAGGTTGAGAGATGGATGGAAATTTTGGAGGAAACTGAAGCAAAGATTAGAATATCAATCAAAACAGCTGTTGTGATGATTTCATTAGCGGTAACCTGCAAAAAATGTGACGTGTCTGCTCAACACTTTTAAAATCCAACTTCTGTTCTGATGCATGCCTTGTTATGTAATTTTAGGTGGGCTACCTCTGGTTTGAGTATATATACAAGTTGGATAAGATTACTTACAATAAATACCATCCTTACACATCATGGATCCCGATAATGTATGTTTTTCCCTTGAACGTATTGAGTATTGGTAAGTTATTTACCTGATACGGCTAGTTGGTTACTAATATACTTTATAGCTTTTTTTCTCCCCCATTTTGGTGAACCAGTGTCTACATTTGCTTGCGAAATTTCACTCAGCAGTTCCGCAGCTTCTCATTAACCCTTTTCGCGTAAGCGCACTCTGATTTAATCTAGTTGTTTAAATAAACTATCCCTTTATTGGACAGAACCACATTTGCTGCAGATTCTGTCATTATGGTGAATGGACTTAACAAATTGCGGGATTCTTGTCTTGGGTTTATCAGGTGGCTTGGAAAAATAACACTGGAGACCTACATCTCCCAGATCCCCATCTGGCTAAGGTAAGCATGATGCAATCAATTCTGTACATTTCCCGTCAGGATTTTGTTTACCCCACAAATCAGTCGACAAACTGGAATTGGCAATCAGTCTGTACATTTTGCGTTGAGATTTGCGAGTGTTTGTTTTTCACCCCACTGATCAGTAGACAAAATGTTACTGGTATGCACTTCGATGAACTTGCAAACAATCATTCAAAAGCTTAAAATTGGTAGCCTTCAACTCATGAAACTCAGGTGATTTTGGTGCCTGATGTAACTTTTCCGTCCTGAGACATCTCTCTCTCTTTTTTTTAAATATTCTACCACTTTCAACAAGTGATGAAGACGTTGTCAATTATTTTTGAGATGTTCCGACGATTTCCGAGTTTCAGTAAATCGCCAAATTTCTGATTTATATATTATTATCAATGCCCACACTTGGTTTCTGTGTTTTCTACATGAGACCCTACATGTTCTCCTTGAAAGATTTGCTGCAGTCATGGTGGATGCTTGAATTTTGTAAAGAAAAACTATGGAATGGATCCAACAGTAGTTAAATGGACGCTTTAATAAAGGCGAACAAGGTTTAAATTTAGTTTATTGGGCATTGTATGGATGCTTTAATAAAGGCAAACAAGGTTTAAATTTGGTTTATTGGGCATTGTATTGTTTATCACCAATACAGTCCTGTATCGTCCTGCATTGGACTTGGGGGTGCAACTCGGTTGGGCTGGGTTGGGTTGAGGGTCAACCCAAGCATGATCCTGACCTCAAGAGGACCAACCAGCAACCCAACCCGACCCGGCTGATCCAAATACATGTGATTAATTCCAACCTGACCCAAATTTGCTCAACCCCATCCCAACCCAAGGACATTGACAACCTGACCCAAACTTTGGTTGGTCAATCTAGTTCAGGTTGACCCGAGTCCAAGTTGCAGCCCTAATTGGACTGTTTCCTGGCGATACAGGCCGATACAGTTGTATCATTCATGGACAACATGTATCGGGCCCAATATGTACCGGTTCCAGATGATACTTCAAACCTTGGGTGTGAAACCAATCTCTTATGCAAGTGAGCTTGTTCATCAGAGTCTTTGGAGGGTGCATTACATGTTGCTGTGTTTGAGTAGACGTGGTCTTTTGTGCTGCTAGTGTCAGTATTATTCCTTTTCCATAAACATTATTTTGATCTTCTTCCTTGGGACTTTTGCAGGTCAGGCATTCCTGACGGACAGCCTAAATGGTTACTCTCTCTCATCCCCAACTACCCGCTTCTCAACTTCATGCTAACCACTTCCATATATGTTGCCGTATGTAGCCCATAACCCCAGGAATCTCATCCTAATGATGAATGCCATTCTTTAAAAAAAAAGAACACTTCCTTGCAGGTTTCGTACAGACTTTTTGAACTGACAAACACATTGAAGACGGCATTTGTCCCAAGTAAAGATAACAGACGCATTTTGCACAACATGATTGCAGCAGCAGCAATTTCAACCACATTGTACTCTTTGTCCTTCGCGTTTCTTCAATTTCCTCTGATGCTGGTACGTTTTCTCCTCTTCTTGTATTTTCCATCAATAAGGTTTGGAAGCAATTTTATTATAGTAGGATATTACAATCCACATGCTGGTAAGAAAGGGCTTCTTAATCAAGTAAGATAAGCAGCATGAATTGTAGTGTCATATCCAAACCGAGTAAAATTACAGAGGTTGAGAGGTCTGCTAATATCTGGTTTTGTTAAATTCTACTAAATCATAGGTATGAAAAATCCAAGGTGAATATGGAAGCATCCAAGGTTGTCCTTGTGTGCGTCTTCGCCACAACTGTGCTGGCAAAAGGTTAATTGTACATGTATAACAGAGATGAAGACAGATGTTGGCCTGGATGGTGTGGTCCAGGGTATCTCCTGTGTACAGAAAGTGATGGATATGGATCTGTACGGCTGTGCCTGCAATTGACGCCGTGTCTGATGATATGCCAGTTTTTTGCTATTCTTATGTAAGTGCCACGATTTCAAAGTGCATTACTTCCATGCTGCACATACATGATATATGAAATTACTTTTTTTTTTGGGGGCTGTTCTAAGGGCCCGTAGCAAATGAAACCATTTTTTTTTGTTTAACACACGCACTCACACCCCTCACACACCCACACACTCACAAACTCACAGCACATTTGCTTTTTTATACCACAATGGATACTGGAACCCATGATCTCACTCTTGAGTCTTACCACTGAGTTATGAGTAAGGACCCCAAATGAAACCATTTTATTTTCAACTTAGGTGCCAGCTTTGTTACCATTCATATAGTCACTCCATTTTATTCCTTGTGTTGTGTGTGATTGTCATGGGGTGTGGCCTTGCCATTTTGGATGCAGGGATTGCAAACCAACTGGTTGCTTGGGATCCGGTCCATTGACAAGCTCTATCCATTGTGTACTGAGTAAACTCTGTGGGTCCACTATGATGTGTCTTATCCACGCCGTCCATCTGTTTTACCAGCTCATTTTAGAGCATAAGACCAAAATTGAAGCATATCCAAAGCTCAAATAGAACACAGAGGAAACTGTGTGCTCACTGATGAGAACTTCCTGGGGGGCCACAGTAGTCTTGGGTCAAGCTGATATTTGTTCTCCCTTCATCCATGTCTGTGTGACCTTATGAACAGGTTGGATGACAAATAAACGTCAGTGTGGGCCTTGGGAAGCTTTCAATGGACAGCATTATCCCCACTGTTTCCTGTGGTGTGGTCCACTTGAGCTGTGGATTTGCTTTGATTTTAGGTTCATGCCCTCAAATGAGCAGGAAAAACTTATGGACAGCGTGGATAAGACACATACATCCATGGTGGGTCCCATAGAGTTTACCCAGTATTACTCATCATACAATCCTTTTCCTATCCATTCATGCATTGCGTGGGAGCTGTCATTTTACTGTTGGAAGTGACGGTGGATTGGGTAACGAGTAACTCAGAACACTATAGCCTAATGATAGCTTACTAGTAAACTCTGTGGGGCCCACTGTTGATGTATGCCTTACCGTTTCACCAACTCATTTTAGGGCATGAAGCCAAAATCAAAGCATATATCCAAAGCTCAACTGGACCACAACGTGCAAAACATAGGGGATAATGACTTCCACTGTTGAAACTTTTGTCATCCAATCTGTTCATAAGGTCACGCAGGCATGGATAAAGGGTGAAAACAAATATTGGCTTGATCCAAAACTTGTGGCTCCCTAGGAAATTTTCAATGGTCAATGTTCAATTTCCACTATTTCATGTGATGTGGTCCACTTGACCTAAATGATATACTAAAATGGATGGACAACGATGGATAAAAAACATAGATGACGGTGGGCCCCGCACAAGCATACTGAGTTAATACACTATCCACTCTCTCATGAGGTAGCCAACTTGTTTAGGATTTCAGTAGGTTCAAGATCCATGCCGTTCTCCTTATGGATGGATCATCTACTAAGTTGGATTCACCTGACTGACAGCTTTAGATCTTGCACCCATGCGCCAAAGCTGGCATGAGTTGTCCAAATAGGCTGATCCCATTTATGCTCAAATACAAAGCTCAAAAAAAAAAAAAAAAAAAAAAAAAAAAAAAACTAGGATATTGTATGAAACCAATGCGAGTTTTGTATTGTGTGACAATCACATGTCCTGCTAAGCCTTCTGCTCTCCTACAAGTGACCAAAGTTTTAAATTGGTCCCTGTTCTCAACACAAAGGGCCTTTATGCATGGCGCCCCTTGTTCTTCCTCCCCCCCCCCCCCCCCCCCCGTTTCCTTGGGTGGAGCATGATGGTTAAGGACAGCAGCAGCAAACTTAATGGGTATACGCAAAATGCACTCTTGTTGGAAGGAAAAGACAATTATCTACTTTTGGTCGGTATATGGTGCGAAATTTGTGTGTGTGTGGCTTGTGTGGCTTGAACACATGGGTCTCAGATTAGATGAATCTTGATGCATCACGAGCCAAGTTTTATGCTTGCCTGATCATTGTACAATCAGATTCGGCATTCATTGGATTGTTAAAGATGAAAAATAACTAATAGTTCTATTTTGAAAAACCAAGTGTTTGCCAATCAAAGGTTAGGATTGTTCAGCCAATCTGATTTCAGCAATATGACTTGGCAACAACGAGTTCCTCAGTTTAGTGCTACATCAACCATCATACTCTGCCAGAGTGTCAAATAACTCCCTCAATAGAAATGCCTGAAATAAATAATGATAATAATTATAAAATAAATAAATAAAGGGTCATTTCAAACCTTCCTCTTTGCATTGGTAAACTACCAAAGCATCAATAGGATGAGGTAATTGAAAGATTCGGAGAGTACTTAGCTAAATGGAAATGCCGATACCTATCTCTTAGCGGTCGCATATACTTATTAAGGTAGCTCTTTCGAACCTTCCCCTATATTTTATGTCGGTGTTCAAGTGCCCGGTGTTGTTGTCGTCAAGGCTTGAGAAGTTTCAGTATGACTTCTTGTGGCACAGGATGGAAGATAAAAAAGAAATTTCACCTCGTGGGATGGAACAAGGTATATAAGTCATTCGAAGGTGGTGCATGAATTAAAGGTCTGAAATTTTTTGAACTTGCGTTGTTAAGAAAATGACTTTGGAGGTTTGGAAAGGAGAAAGGGGTGCTTTTAAAAAGATGTTATTAAAATGAAATATGGGTGCACGAATGTAGTGTGGTAGACTAGGGACTCTTCTCTTTACAGATCATTGACTTCGTGGAAAGGTTTCATTTCCATAAAAATGGCATTTCTTTAAGTCGTTGGATTCTTTCTTGGAAACGGTAAGAAGATATAATTTTGGAAAGACATGTTGGTAAGAGATCCTCTGTTGGAAGTAGACTTCCCTAGAATATACTACCTTGCTCCAGATTCATCCATTTTAGTTTCTGGTGTAGGGGGAGAGGTGGTTTTGGAACCACATTGTCAAAGATACGTTCGTGATGTGGAGATTTGAGGAATTTGTAGTCCTTTTGAATGTATTCATCTTTGTGGCCTGGATATATCCTCATTGGATGGCTTGCTTTGGAGATTTGACAAATCAAGTGCATTCTCGGTCCGGTCCTGCTATGCGTACCTCACTAGGAAATTCTCGGCTAGAGAAGTGAAAACTAAGCACGTTTGGAACCATTGAGTTTCTCCCAAGATAGCAGCCTTCATTTGGTTGGCAGGGCAAAAGGTTTTAACAGTTGATGATCTTAGAAAACGAGCAATAACCATTCCGAACATATGCTTATGCTGTGTGGGAGATGAGGAAACGATGGACCGCTTGTTTGTTCATTGTCACTTTATTAGTATGATTTTGACTAATATATTATCCCATTTTGGAATGATGTGGTCTTTTCCAATGTCAGCGGGTGATCTCATGAAAGCTTGACATAAGGTAAGACTGGGAAACGAAGGGGCAATGTTAGGCTGTGTTTGGATGCCTATAAGTTTTTTATGTTGAAAGTTACGGATAACCTACTTATAGGTGTAAGTAAGTTACAGGTAATCTTGTTTGGATGTAAGCTGGAACTTACTTACAGGTAACTTAGTTTTCGTGTTTGGATGACCTATAACTTAATTACAAGTAAGAAGCTGTATATTCACATTAACCAGAGCTTTAAGTGGGGAATCAATTAAAAAACAAATTAACACATTAGCTAAAAAAATATATATGCCATCTTATTGAGCCCCTCTAGATGAATAGTTGGGCTAATTTTTTTACTAAACTAATGGTCAGTTGAGCCATAAAAGTGGGCCCGTGTATTCAAAATGCCTTTAATGAGAAATAAAAAACTCAAAGAGTAAGCAAAAAGGAACTAAAAATCCTCATTTTCTTTCTCCATGGGCCCCACCATGATGTATGTGTTTCATCCATGCTGTCCATCCATTTTTTCCATAACATTTTACAGCATGAGCCAAAAAGTTAGGGCCACAAAAGTTTTGGATCAACCTAATATTTTTTTTTCCTTTCATCCAAGTCCTTATGACCTAGATGTCAAACAAACATTACAGTTGGCCCCATGAGGTTTTTAATGGTGGACATTCAATTACTTATGTTTCCTACAGTGTGATCCACTTGAGTTGTAGATTTGCCTCATTTTTTGGATCAAGCCCTAAAATGACTGGGACAAATGGATGGAAAACATGGATAAAGCACATACAAGATGGTGGGCCCCACAGAGCACCAACCAGTAGCCACTTTGCTATAGCAGTGCCAGTAGCCAAACCGCATCTGACTCAAGCCCCGACGCAAGATAAAAGAAAAAAAGAAAAAAAAGAAAAAGAAAAACAAATCGTCTGGAAAAAAAAAGGGTTTTAGGGCATAGTTCTGCTGGAGTTGGACAAGAAAGGGAGAATGCCGAGAGAGAGGGAGGGCTACTGGCTTCAATACAGGTAAACCTACCGGCCGCCTCATCCTTCAAGAGCCTTCAATAACCGCTCATTCTTCAAGAGCCTTCAATGGCCACATCTCAAAGCAGGTAGCCCTTTCCTTCAATGTAGTTGCGATTCTCCTAAGAAATTTCGAATTTGAAATTTCCAACCGTCGCATGTGACAAAGATACAAGTAACTTGAAAAATGACATTTCTCCCTGTGAGATTTTCACATCATTTTCCTGTAAGAAAGTTACAGGTTGAGAGAAAGCAACTAGTAACTTTCTTCCCCCAAACACCATCCGTAACTTATTTACATGTAACTTTGTTACATTTTACAGAAGTTACAGGCATCCAAATGCCCGTTAACAAGGATGTCCCAACTGTTTGGTTGTCTGTGGGAGAAAAGAAATGAAGATGTTTCCAAAATGAAAGCAAGTAGGCAGAGAGCATCTCCCGAAGGGTGAGCTTCTCATCATTGAGTAGGCCTCCAGTTTTAGGAACCTCAAGGATTGTAATTTCTCTTCTACGGCTGTAACTAGGTCAACACCTTGGCAGCTTAGCGTTGTTTGTTTGTTTGCTTTAATAAAATTTCTGTTATCATTAAAAATGAAATAAAAAATAAATAAAGGGTCATTTCACTACTAGTATAAGTTCTGTATACAGTTCATAACACAAAAGGACCTTCGGATTACCATTCTGCAAAGAAGAAAACACATTGTTGTGCACACGTAAATTACTCACATTGGCAATGGCTGCTGGAACTCTACTTTTGGGCCGTCCAATGCAAGCGACAATCTCCTGTGCTCCCTCCAACGGGCATGTCCTCAAATGATCAGGGGTGACCGACAGTTGGTGGTGGGGATCATTTTCATTGCATCCTAGCCCCCACCTTGAGACCAGCAGACTAGATGCTTTTAAAGATATCTCATCCCATCCCAGGGAGATTGGCCATGGAACTTCATTTGGTCCTGTTTCTATTCTCCCCCTTTTCTCTAGCACGTTTCTTGTACAGCCTATCAAGAACACCCCTCGCTTCACAGTTGGGAAAATTGGTGAGATCGTAATAGTGCGGTGCTATGTCGATCAGCCTGCAATGGAAACAAAAAGATGTAACCAACTCCCAATTTTCATCACATTGGGGCATCTCAGAATGGGAATCCACTGCAACTCGTGCACATTGTCTGATCAAGAAATTTCTTCAGAGAGAGTGCAATGCAATGCCTGATTGTTTTATATACCGATGGGAATGATGGGGCTTATGTACTGTACACATGGCGCATAGCTTGAACTGACTAAATACTTGAGACCCAGTCCTCATCCCCGAAATCAGATTATTAGACAAATCCTGACCCCTGATTAGTGGCCATTCGTACTTGTTTTTACTGTCCATTCAATGCCCTCCAATGGGCCAGTTGGGATCATACTTCCGGAGTAATTTTTGGGTGTTTGATCCATCCACAGTGGATTCCACTATTTGGCTCCAGATACATGCCATGCGCACAGTACGGGAGGCCCTTTGCACTTTTCGTTGTTGCGTGACTCAAAAAGAAACAAGGATTGACATTGAAAGTCCCAAAGAGGTGGACGTGGATTGCCTGCGATCCCTAAGTGCAGCAAGTTCCTGCAGTCGGAAGCTAGGTGGGATCCACCCTGATGTTTGTTAGAAATCCAACTGGTCCCTCGTTTTGCCAGCTCATGTTAAGGCCTGAGTCCAAGATGAGGCAAATCCAAAACTCAAGTGGGCCACACAACAGGAAACCGTGGGGATTGAATGTCCATCTCTGAAACATTCATGAGGCCAAAGAATTATTGGACTAGGCTAATATTTTTGTGTTTTCAGTTCATGCCAGTGTAAATGACCTTATTAAGGGTTTGGATGGCATACAAACATCAGAGTAGACCACAGGAAAGTTTCAATGGCAGGCATTTTCCTCCCTACTTTTTCCTATCGTGTGGCCCACTTGAGTTTTGGATCTGCCTCATTCTTGGGCACGTCCTAACATAAGCTGGAAAAAGAGATGGACAAGGTGGATTTCTCACAAACATTCACAGTGGGCCCCACTTAGCTTCTGACCACAGGAACGGGTTGCAGGCAATCCAAATCCAAAAGCATGTCTTTGAAGCGAATTGCTCACATCCAACTGGTTGGTGATGATTTAATGTCCACCTAAGATGTAACTTCAAACCAATCATTTCCGTATGACATCCAATAAGTTGGCTGCGCCATGAACATCACCTTGTGCAAAAATCAGCCCCCATCCACTCCTCAGGTGAACAACACTATAGAAAATAATTTATAGCTGCTGATAAATGACAAAATACAAGTGTAGTCCACCTGATTGGATGGGGCTGATTTTTACACATGGTGATCCTCATGGTGGGGCCAACCTATTGGATGAGTTGGATATTGTACACACATGAGACGTTGAAAGTTATCAGTTGGGTGGACAGTAACTTAGCATCCAACCGGTTGGATGGGAGCATGTCTCTCTTTAAAAAGGGCTGGTACGTGACAAACATGAAGATCACTCCTACTTTGGATAAGAAGCAACCTACCACTCTCCTCGAACATCTGTAACCATGCGGATGAAATTCCTACTTGTTAAGACATATTCATCGTAGATGACCCACTCTGGCTTGTGATCCAGGCAGTTGGATGGATGCAAAGCAACCCCCTACAAATGCACAGAGAGAGAACACAAACACTGGCATTGCATAAATGCGGAAAGAGAGTGGAAAAGAACAAAAAACAATGGCAAGGAATCAATACGGCAAACATACTTGATTATCTTTCACCGTTAAGTAGTCCCCACTGTGCTCAAGGTGAGCCACCTGCATAAAATACCCTGCCAGCATAGCCTTTCTTATGCTGGTGTAATACTGTCGGCTGTTGAAATCCATGCTGCATAGCTTGAGGTTGAACCGCGCCATGATGCGCGACAGCTGCTGCCTCACATTATCGGCTAACGTCAACGCCCTTTGATTGACAAAATTCTTGTAACACCATGAAGGGTCTTCATCTGCAACATCCCGTTGGGAGAACAAATCAGAAAATCCAAAACAAATGGACTGATTGATACTTCCAAAAATTCCACAAGAAGTCGGTGCTTACTGTTTTTCTTGTACTCATGATACAAGTGTAGCAGTGTAAGGTGGTCCCCGTCAATGTGGCTAAACCGGCGTTTGGCTTTATCTGCGGCTCTCTGAGCCTCTTTAGGCCGTAGAAAGCAATTGGGTACTAGAGAAAGAAATTTGTTATCACAGATGAGGCCCATGATAGGTCAGCAGATGCATAGAGGCGAGACGACACCACTTGCTTCATGAGAGAATACTGAGAAACTGCAACTATCTGCAACAGCACTTGCTTAAAAAATTCTATGGTGCATGCTGACCAGTGGCATGGAAGCCAGAACAAGATGGTTGCGGACAGCAAGCTAAATGAGCAAAGAGGAGTTATATGATACTCTGGCTGTGTATGACGCTTGATATGCAGGCACTCAGAAATTGTACAGGTGGTATATGTTAAGCTCAATAAAACTGACTAGATTGTGCAGCCGAATGTTGCCAAGTCACAATCAAAAGATCAGATTGGTTGAAGAATTCTGACCTCTGATTCAGGGACACTTGTGCAAATAGGCTTTCAGAGATTTTTCATTTTTAACAGTATGTCCATGAATCTGATAGTCAGATAATCAATTTTTTATTTTTATTTTTATTCATGATACATCCACGTGGGGTATATTAATTTGGCCGGTTTAATTTGACTACTTGTATGCCACATGTGCAATTTCTAAGTAATTTCTATGTGCCTATGTATCATCCATGACACCACCAAAGTATCAAAGTTTTCCTCATGGGCAAAACAGATGAGAAATGATCACATGCAGCCCCCGTATCTTAACTTCACACATGGGCCTACCTTTCTTGCCAACATGTTACAGGTGTAGGATATCGAAAAACTGAAAAAGGTGGGCCACACCACAAAGATCACCTGGTGCGAAAATCAGCCAATCCATTCGTTTGGCCGGACATGATGTTGAAATCAATAGGCAGCCAATGATATGACTCAGTGTTGCCCACCTAATTATTAGATTGGCCTAATTTTCATGCCAGAGGGAGCTTCATGGTGGGCTACACCCTTTGCATGGATTGGATTTCCTAAACATGTGACATGTTGGCAGGAAAGACGGCTGTATGTGATCATTTCTCATGACACACATCAACGTGAGCAAGATTGAGGGTATTGATTTTCACCTATATATGTGCATGCATGCTCATGCAATGGCACAGGTTCAATAAGACACTGTAACAGTTGATCACAAAACGTGCATCAATGCATGTGGTACATGCACCTTCCTACATGATACGAATACGTGCGGAATATTTAAGCATGAAACAGAAGAAGAACATATACAAAGCAACAGAGAATTTCCACACATACCTGACAGCATAGCAGAGATTGTGAGGATTTCATTGGAACAATTGAACTCAGGGCTAACAACAAGCATCTTTGACATCTGAGGATCCAAGGGAAATTCACTCATAATTTCACCCAACTTGGTCAAGTTTCCCTCATCGTCCAGAGCACCCAAGTAGTTCAAGACTTCCAGTGCACGCATCAGTGTTTCTGGGGCAGGAGGGTCCATAAAATCGAAATGGACCAGATCATCAATTCCAAGCCTTTTCAAGGTGAGAACTGTGTTTGCCAGATTTGATCGCAGAATTTCAGGAAACGTCTGTGGCTGAAGATCATCATTGAAGCTTCTTTCAGTGTACAGTCTATAGCATTTCCCAGGTTGCGTTCTACCAGCACGACCTGATCTCTGGTGTGCGCTTGCCTTTGATATTGGCGCGACAAGCAAAGATTCCACTCGCACTCGTGGATTGTATACTTTTTGTTTAGCAAACCCAGGATCGATCACATAAACTATACCGTCGATGGTCAGAGAAGTTTCTGCAATGTTGGTCGACACCACAATCTTCCTTCCAGGAGGACCACCTGCCCGCAGTGGAGGTGGAGCAGGGTCAAATATCTTCTGCTGCATAGCCGGAGGCAATGCAGAATACAGTGGCACTACTTTAACAGGCCCCGCGTTGTCACCCAGATCATGGATTTCTTTCGTTATTTTCCTGCACGCATCTTCTATCTCCTCCTCTCCAGTGAGGAATACAAGTATGTCACCAGGAGGTTCCCTCGTGTGCATCTGCACAACAGTCCGAATTGCTGCTTCAAGGTAATCCTTCTCAGGATTCTGCGTGTAGAAAATCTCGACTGGATGAAGCCTTCCGGGAACTTTCATTACTGGCGCATTATTGAAATAAACACGGAACTTTTCAGCCTCAAGCGTTGCACTCATCACAACCATCTTCAGATCCTGTCTGTTTTTTAGTACTTCCTTTATAAGTCCAAATAGAACGTCTGTTGCCAAAGTCCGTTCATGAGCTTCATCAAGAATTATCACCTGGTATTGTTCCAACAGTGGATCTGCCATAGCTTCTCTTAGAAGCATACCATCCGTTAAGTACCTGCAGCCAATTTCAAAAAATGAATACAAAACAATCTGGTGCTATAGGCCTAGCCACAAAATGGAAAAGATTCACAAGGAAAACCACAGACATTGAGCTTCAAAACAGTCTTCTCTACCATAGACGGAAACTTACTTCAGAACAGTTTTTGGACCGCTGCAATCTTCAAAACGGATGCTGTAACCAACTTCTTCTCCTATTGTTACATCCATCTCTTCAGCTACACGTCGAGAAACGGATGTTGCAGCCACTCTACGAGGCTGGGTGCATGCAATCATCTTACGCCTGTCAACTTTATCGAGAGCACACCCAGCTTCCAGTGCAAACTGAGGAATCTGTAGAAAACAAACTCCTGTCAAACACCTTGGGTCAACCAGACAAAGTGGCATAACTCAAACCATGAATTCTGTGAACAATGGTAATACCAAACTGTGAAAAGTTATGTATCATCAAAAAATAAAAATAATAACAGAAATTTGACAAATTTTCAAGAAAAAAATAGTACAGGAGTTTGAATAAGCATTCTAAAAGGGACTATAGTGAATCAGAAGTTCAGAACAATAAGGTAGCCCTTGCATGCAGATCATATAGTACTGCAGGAACCAAATATGAATCAGTTCTCAGGGAAGAAAAAGTTACATTCTGACAATTTTCAAAAAGTGCTAGATGTAGAAAAACTGGACATGCGCATTTACTCAGATCAAGAGCCTTCTCCGTGCTTCTTCTTATTGTTGTTTTCAATACACTACATGCTGATTGAAATCATTCGGACATAATGCAAAATATACTTAACTGATTTACTTTTTCTCAGAATTATTGCAGTGAAACAACTAGTAGTAGTAGTAGTAGTAGTAATGGACGGGGCTCCATGGCAGGAGGTTGTTGCTAGCAAGTATGGGTGCCTTGAGGGCAGGTGGTGGACCAGGGATTCCACATTGTACAGAGCTTCAGTGGTATGGAAAGGGATATCTAGTGTGAACACTAAATTTAAGTAAGGGGCAGGTTTCTCTTTAGGGAACGGGGAAAAGATTCGCTTTTGGGAGGATGTTTGGACGGGTGACTTATCTCTACGAGTCAAATTCCTGAAAATGAGCTGCCTTGCCCTGGGTCACAGTATATGGCAGCTAGCTGCTATTCTTTATGTGGAGAGTCTGTAGTTTGGTCTCCACTGTGTTGCTGAAATCTCCGGGACAATGAGGTGAATGAATTAGTGTCTCGTCTGGATTGGTTACATCTTTGTTGTCCGACAAACGGCGATTTTCACAAAATGGTGTGTGCAAAAAACAAGTCAGGCAGCTTTTTGGTCCGGTCTTTCTAATTAATGCTAGAGAAGAAGGGAAAGAAGCTTGGGCAGAAAAGTCACCTCTGGCATTACGTAGCTCCTCCAAATATTGCGGCCTTTGGGTGGTAGTAGGAAGAGAAAGACTATTGGAGGGTGAGCGGTGGAAGAGAAAGAGTATTGACTATCGATAATCTTCAAAAGCGATCAGTGTCGATCCCTAATATTTGCCTCGTGTGCATGCCTAACGCCGAATCAATTGACCAACCATTCATCCATCGCCCTTTTGCGAGCTAAGTGTGGAATGTATTTCTATGAAGATTCAATTTAGCTTGGTCTATGCCCCTTACTACCGGAGATCTTTTCTTAGCATGGGATGGTGTGGCTTTTCCTAAGTAAAGGTTTTATGGAGACTGCTTATTGGCCGACTTATGAGTGATTTGGGAAAGAAAGAAATGGAAGGAGGTGAAAGCAATCAGGGGGAGTGGGTCGCAAGTAGGGAATTTTTCTTGTAATTGAATGGGCTGTGGGCCTTGGTTGCTTTGGAAAGATGTAAATTTTTTTTTGTTGTGTTTGTTGCTTGGGTTGTAGCTAGCACCATCTCAGTGCTTCTTCTTTTCCTTTCAATAAAAGTTACTGTTTCCTTTCCCAGATAAAAAAAGAAGAAAGAAAATAATCAGGAGGAATCCAGGCATCCTTGAAGATTCTCATGTTCCTCTCTTTCCAAATCTCCCAACAAATTGTGAATGGTGCTAACTTCCAGAGGACCTTCCCCTTTCCTTTAATCAGGCTGATACTCCACTGCATAAATTCCCCTTCCAGGGATCCATTCCTGACCTGGGACATGCCAAAAGCCGAAAGAAAGAAATTCCAAATAGAGTTTGCTACTGGACAGTGCAGGAGAATCTGGGGGCTGGATTTCTCATTAGATTTAACACTAACCACATGGATGAAGAAGCTCTAGGAGGAGCAGATGACTTCCAAAAAGGGATCACAAGCTGAGACATGGCTTCATTCAATAAGCAGCAACTATCTAGGGTGGTAAAAAATAATCATTCTTTTTGGGCTCAAAATCACTTGTAAAAAATATCAAGGGTTGTAATTTAGTTATGAGCCAATACCAAGTTCTTGCTGATGAAACTGAACTACTTGTCATCACTCCTTTTCTTTTATCACCTGGACTACTACTTGAAAATTTATTCTCTCTTCATTTCTACTTTATGTTAGCCTAAAAATTAACCTGCTCCATTCTTTTCAAATTTATTGTTTTCTATTAAAATACATTTGGATTAATTGTAGTTAATTTGCTCCCAACACATTCATGCCATTTGCCGTAATAACATATAAGCCCCTCCTGCTCCATCTCATTTCACTTAGCTTTTACACAACCCATCCAGCTCGGGGTTGAATTTAACTTTGGATCACAACCCATTTAGGAGAAACTCATTTTAACAAAAAACAACAATTTTCATACTGCCAGTGTGTTTAAACCAAATCCCACCCCCACCATGAGGATCGTCTAGTGCAAAAATCGGCTCCATCTACTCATCAGGTCAGCCACACCACAGAAAAAAAATGTCTAATCATTGATAAATAACAAAATAAAAATGTGGTCCACTTGATGATGTGGCCAATTTTTGCACAAGGTGATCCTCATGATGGGGCCAACCTATTGGACAGGTTGGATGTCGCATACACATGAAAGGTTGGAAATTATCCAAAGGATGGACTGTAATGTGTTGGACCTGAGACCTCTATATAAATTATGGATTATCAAGATTATTTTTTAATCCTTACTCGAATACAAAACTACTGTTAACTAAAATGAGATGAACTCATTTTTAAACAACAATCAAACAGGCCGTAAGAACTTTTCTACAACTCTCCGTAGTGTCCTTGAAATCGAAAGACTATGAATTGTTATATTAAAATTTCATAGAATTCAAATTCAGTCCAATGACAATTAAAACTACCATAGATTGCAAGAAAGAGAGATTCAAATACCAAACCTGAGTTGTTTTCCCACTGCCAGTATCGCCAACCAAGATCAATGTCTGATTATCATTCAGAGCCTGCAAGAACTCATCTTTCTGCTGCCAGACTGGAAGTGTCTTCCTCTTCTCCAGAATCTCGAAATACCGCTGCGAGTAAGGCCGGTTGGTCCATATATTAGCTGAAGCGCCACTGAAAGATCCATTAGCTTCTGGCAGCTCGGCAGAGATGGAATTCACGTCCACCGCATTGGACAAGCTCATCTTCTCCCTCCTATCTGACATTCCGAGCAACCAGAAACCCTACAAAAAAATCCCCAAATTGCCCCTAGAAATCTGCCAGAAAGAAAAGCTGAAATCGAGGCAGTATAACTTCGATTCGAGGGCGTTAATCTGAGATCTTCAAATCTACGGCGCAGAGTCGAATCAAAACCCGGGAAATCCAGAAACCCTAGATGAGAGGATTAGGAGGGATCGATCTTATTCAGCTTTGGGTTTTGAAAATCTGAGGGTTCAGAAGCTTGTGAGACTGGAATTTTGCCGTAGAAATTAAAAACCGTCCATTTCGGATTTCGACGGCTGTGATTTCCCGGTTTTTTCTGCCTCTGCAAGAAACCGGGGGAAATGAATCTGTGTTTGGCTTGCTTTGCTTTATACAAGGGGTTTCAACGGGCCGGGTCCTGGAAAGGTTCCGACCCAGGCCCGACATGGGCAGGGCTACCGGTGGGGCTATAACTATAAGGGGCGCGGATCTGCTAGTCCCAGGGGGGCATAAGAGATGGTTTAAAAGCTTTGTGGGCCCACCATGATGTATGTGTTTTATCCGCGCCGTCCATCCATTTTTACGTCTGATTTTAAGGCACGATTCCAAAAATAAGACATATAAATCTCAGGTGGACCACACCACAGGAAAACAATAGGGATTGAACGTCCACCATTAAAATATTCCTAGGGCCCACTCTAATGTTTATTTTCCATCCAACCTATTTATAAGGTCACGTAGACCTAGACGAAGGGAAGAAAATATCATCTTGATATCAAACTTTTGTGGCCCCTAAAATGTTTTCGATTGTAAGCATCAATCCCCATTGTTTTCCTGTGGTGTGGTCCACCTGAGACTCTTTTCTGACTCATCTGAGACTCTTTTCTGACTCATTTTCGAATAATGCCTTAACATCTGATGGAAAAATGGATGGACGGCATGGATAAAACACATACATCATGGTGGGTCCCATAGAGCTTTGAAACCATCCCTTATGCTATCCTGCATATCCGCGCCCGGAGCCAAGGAAGCAGATTAGGCGGCGTGACGAACATTAGGGCTGTAAATGGTCGGGTTTGCGGCGGGTTTAGTTAAAACCAGACCCGCCCATTTACTAAATGGGTTTAGGTCTAAATTTCAGTCCCAGACCCTTTTACTAAATGAGTGTGCTTGGGCCAACCCCATTAGATTCATTTTATAAATGGGTCGGGTCCAGTAGACAAAGATCCACCCTGACCCATTTATAAATGGGTTGGGTATAATGGGTATGGTTTTAGATTTAGCATGCAAGTATTTTTACCAAGTTTAAAACCGAGTATGGACATGTCCTTGCCTAGATGGGTCTCATGCAACATAGACCAAATCCACCCATTTACTAAATGGGTCCCATGCAATCCCGCCCATTTACTAAGTGGGTCTGATTCGGGCCTAATACAGAGGAAACCATATCCGTTTAGCAATTGGGCCTGTTCTTGGACCCAGACCCATACCATGTAACAAACAGGTAGGGTCTAGGTAGCCCATAGGTCTGCTAACCCATTTACGGCCCTAGCCAACACCACCTCCCCCAGTGGTGTCTGATGTGTTTGGCGTTGTGGGGTCCACCCTCATGTATTGTCTTTATATCCACGCCAACCATCTGTTATTCCATGTCATTTTAAGGCATGAACCAAAAAGATCTTAAGCTTGAGTGGATCACACGAAAGGAAACAGTGGTGATTGAACACTTGTCATTAAAAACTTGTTGGGGCTACGAAAGTACTTTTGGATCAAGCTCATATTTGTATTTTACCTTCTTCCACTTTTGTGTGACCTTATCAAGAGATTGTATGACAAATAAACATTACGGTGGGCCCTATGAAGGTGTCAACGGCAGATGCCATTTTCCCACTATTTCCTATGGTGTGGTCCACTTGAGCTTCGTATCTACTTCATTTTTTGTTTCATGCCTTAAAATGAAATGGAAAAACGGATGAACGACATGGATATTAAACACATACATCAGATTGTGCCCCACCACACCCAACGCATCAAACACAACTGCTGGGTGTTGTATGGGTATTTTTCTTTTCAGCCCAACTAATAAATTAGCCAGGTTTGGGTATACTCCAACCTATGTCTGAACCAAACAATATAATAATAATAATAATAATAATAATAGTTTCATGTATTAAACTAGTGGACCGTTTAAAAACCTTCCATGTGGCCCACTTGGGGCGTAAAACATTTTTGTTGTATAAGTAGGCTGTGTGCCACCTATAAAAGTTAGATACAATGTCAAGTTTTCAAGTAGAATTTATATGCCAAATCAAGAGTGGTAATAAAATGGGGAAACATTTAATACTTGGGCTGTGTTGACACTTGATACAAGGACGCTAGAAATCATATATGTGGCAAATGATATCTCAAATTAAAATGAAGTAAATTGTGAAAATCACTATTATTAACTAATATGCGAAATGGTATCAACTCCCAAGTGGGGGTGGCTAACATTGTAGTGTGACTAACAGGGGTGGGGCGTACTAACCGCCCGGTGTGTGAACTAACCCAAAAAAAAAAAAAAAAAAACTAATGTCCCAAAAATACATGGTTAATAATCCCAACCTCTAACTTACAATACTGGTTTGTTGAAATAAGAATATGGGATATTTGTCACTTTTAACTATCCAAAATATGTTAAGCAATCTAAGAAATAGAAAATCCAATAAGCTTAACTTTTGGTTCATTATGCATATAATTTAAAATTCGCAATTTGGTTAGTCAATATTTTAATTACTTGTGCAATGTTATATTAATAGTTATAAACTTTTAGTCATAGGAAGGACCCAAAGCAACGTAAAGAGGATATTTTAAAGATAATGCTATATTTTATTTTTTAAGAAAAAAATATTTTTTTTATTTGTATGATGAAATTTAACTTAAAAAATTATTTGTTTATGCCTTTCAAAATCTCAAATAATAAATGGGTACCCAATACCTTAGGGGTATGCCAGTACCTAGGTATGAGTATAGGCGTCCATTTAAGGTGAGTCTCAGATTCCTTGTATTCCAGTTCATCTAATATGTTACCTAATATGACCATTCATACATGTGCAGTTGTTTACACATGGCCTAACTTTAGCATATCCATCCCCGTCCATCACCTACATGCTTCATTGGATATGCTAATGGGCCGTTTGAGAGCTCCGTTTTGGATGTATTTGGAGGTAAATGAATTCCTTATGGCTGCATTTTACATTTGGCGTTGTGTTTTTTGAGGTAAATTGAATATGAAGTATTTGAAATACAAAATTTTAGTATATTTTGAAATTCTACCTTTTTGGTATATTTTAATTGGAGTTAAATGCCTTATTTAGTTCCTTGTTTAAAGATAATAGAGTCCAATGTTTAACGAATGTGTCATTAGGTTATTAATCCATTGTACATGTGGTATGCTGATGATATCCAAAATAACCCAATTATTAGTTGCAACATGAAATCACATTAGTAGAATGATTTGAATAGTAGAAATGTTGGCCAAGTAAAAGGATGGTAAAAAAACATTAGTGAGTCGCTCGTTTGTGATCCTTTTATTTGTGGCCCACCCAAGGTTTGGAATTTCATCATTTTTTGCCAAATATATATTTCAATGCGATTATTATAATCATTCCGTCACATACCACATATATAGACGAGTTTAGTATTTAAAGTTGATTTAGTTAATCAAATTTAAATTTCTGTGAATAAGCTGATTTCAGATATCAAATTTAAGTTCCTTTAAATATGCTAAAGAATTTCAATGCATGCAAATTATAGGCATCATAGCACTAATTTTGAATTCTAGTGCATTTTAATTACCAAGTTGTCCAATATAATTGAAGATTTAGAATCACCTTAATTCTAATGTAATTGTGATTTGGATTCTGATGCATTCCAAATACAAGCACCTAAGTCAGCCCTGAACGGAAACTTGGAGATCATTGGGTGCAAAAATAGGTGGATCAATTCATTTGGTGGGCCATGAGTGTAAATCCATGGTCCTTCGATTGTCTTTTTTATAATATGATCCACCTCATGAATGGATCATCCTGATTTTGGCACTAAATGATCTTGAAGGTGGGGCATACCTTTTCAGCGGCCTGGATTTTGTGTGCACGTTAACGTGGGTTGTATGCTGCTCAATGAATGTGCCTTCTGACCTAATATAAATGAGTATCTTCTCATGGAAGGTTGCTTGCTTTTCATTGCAGCCATCCATTTTGATGGCCAGGGCCATTAATATTATGTTTAGATTCTAATCATTTTCACTGGGCCACACTGTTTGAACAGTTTGGACAACCGTCACAAGTATATGCCAAATGCCCAGCGTCCTTGTGCCAGTGGATGGTCATACGGTCATTTACTTCGTGAGATTTTTTTTATTTTTTTACCCGCTTGCGAAATATTTTCTAGGCTTGAAAAAAAAGAATGATACACGGTGCAACAGACGTGCAATACATCGATCACAGTCCAATATAATCTAAATGGTAGGTCCTGTTCAAGATGAGGCATAACCACAAGTGAAACTGATTGGGCAATCTATTAAGCTTCAATTTAGACACTTGACCATATGATTGCACATATGCAAGTAGGTATATACTGGGCCTGCCAAAGTTGTATGTGACTCGAATCAACCTGAATACCTTGTGACCTTGACCAGAGCACCGAAATAGGCTGACTAAAACTAGATTTGAGAAGATGACTATCTAATTAGCCACCAATTGACAAGGGATCAAGCCATTTGTGTAAGGGAGGATTAGTCTTTCAGATAAGTTCCTTTTGTCTTGGATTCAAGAACTTTGATTACCACAGTGATAACTTTGTAGTGTTCAATAACAAAGCCAATACATAAAAGAAAATAAGAAATGATTTCATTAAACTGAATAAGAATGTCGTACAATCAGTAAATAAGTAATGAAGCAAAATAAATTACTAACGTTCTAGGATTGTCATCTAAATTTAGACGACAACCAGCAAGTTATAACCTAAAGGAATCACTAAATAAAAACCTAGAGATTTGGGGTCTAACAATGGGGTCGTGGATGAAACAAAGCTAATTCTAACTTGCTGCAACCATGCATTGAATAAAAATAAAGAAATTAAATTAAACTACACTAATCGATATAGACTTGCTGTAGCATAGCTGTTGGACATAAGTGGAGAAGCTAAACTAGGTTACCCTAAGATAAGATATGGGTCCATGTGGGACGAAATGATTTGATAGGTAACGTCAAGCGGAAATAGAGATTAGACTGTTTGGATTAATAAGGCCTGAAACTCTTTGTTCTTTGTGCTTTTATTGACTTCGATAGGCAGTGCCCTTATATATGTTTGCTTGGCTATTGCGAATGATGGGCCGATCAGTTAGCAGCCTAGGCCTATTAAGCTTCTAATTTGAGAAGAAGCTAGCTAACCATTGCATTGCCATGTATATTTGGTTTTTCATTTCTTTAGCAATCCATGGATGTGCACGAGCATGACCAATTAAATTTGACCATGTATCATCAAGTATCACTGCCTTAGCATTATTGCAGCTTACATATGCTATTTGGACACTTTCAACCACATGTCACTATGAGAATAACTGCAATAACACTCTTGGTGTGACACAAGTCTCTAGCGAAGGTGTCCTTCTGATTTTACAATCTTTTCTCTGCGCTTCCTGAGAGTACCTTTTTCTGCTTTCCAAACGAGAGTGCCGACATTTGATGATATCTTATTCGTTGGATCTAACTATAACAAGCCAGGTGTAAACACAATCTTAGCCTCAGATGAGTCATCAAAGTAGCTAAATTTGGGCCGTTGATCCCTACACATCCACAAGCACGTGTGCAAACATAGAACATGTGTACTACATCTGAGCTCTCCACTTGGTGGGTTCACAGCTTAGATCTTTTGGTGGGCCACAGCGTTCCAAATCATATGAATGCTTGGAAAAATAGTGTTTAACTATAGTTTTAATTTGTACACGATTTATGACCCGAGGAGGAAAACTGTCCAAGCATTGTCTCTAACAAGATAGAAAGCTTAAATCCTTGTGAAATTAGCTAACCTCCTACTTCTGGTATTGCCTTGTGTAGACACCCCATCCAAGATAGGTTAATTTACTCCATTTGATCTGAATTGACAATTGAAGCTGATTTCGAAAGCACCTTAATCTTATCTCAGTCACCCTGAAAAAATCCCAATATAAATGCTAGAATTGGACGACCGGTTGAAATCTGATTTCTATTCGGTCAACCAAAAGCACCTTGCATCAAGAATGCCTTAGGATTTGAGTTCAGTGCAGTAGCAGCAAACTGATTCCCGCTATCCATTATTGACCTGAAATTACTGAGTTTTCTATCCAAAGAAAGTCCCCAGATTCGAATCAAGCAAACTCAATGGCAGACAGTAATTGGATTTGGATTCACCAGCATCTCTATGAAAGGGTTCCTCGTTCAAAAAAAGAAAAAAAGAAAAAGAAAAAAGAATTTGGGAGATCATGGGAGAAGGTTTCAACAGGTAGAAAAATGGAGAAATAAAGAGAGAATTAGAGAGAGAGAGAGAGAGAGAGAGAGAGAGAGAGAGAACTACCTAAGCCATCTCAAATTAGTTCAAGCCCTTCCAATAGTTCAGATTGAATGGAGTAAAGGTAGATCCCAAAATATTCAATCTAACATTTTGAATGTCGAGTCTCTCGGATCCTCTCTCATACATCCAGGCGCATTGTGATCCATTTCTGGTTATAACCGCAACATTACATTATTTTTACATTCTTGCTGAGTTTTCTTAAATTTTCATAGACTTTGTCTCCTTCGTCATGATCAATGTCAAGTGCTGCACTCCATGGTTGTGACAACAGTCGGGCTAAGCTAGATCCTTTCCCCTCCTCTAGAACTAAATAATTCCAAAAAAATAAAATAAAAAATAAATCTCATAAAGTAAAGATTGTGCTTCAGTATGAACAAAGATGAGTGCTTAACTCCATTCTCCATCACTAAAGCCCTTACTCAAGATTAAATGTGGTAAACCAATCACAAGAGTCACTCAAGCTAGAGGCTTTGATTCTCTGATCTCTTCTAAGCCTATGATATCCAGCGAACTGTAGATACTGAATCCATTAACTACCGGTGACTCAAGTAAAATCATACTATTCACAAGCCACCAACATGGCAGGTTTTTTTTTCCAGTGACCCCATGAGCGTATCCACACTTTATTTTAGCAATTTTGATAGGGCAAGGTGCCCAATGCACCACAACTACAATAGGATGGACTTTCAACACTGAATTGTATCTTAAATGATGATTTTGAAATGTTCTAGTCTAGATTCAATGCTAGTGTATGGAGTAGATTTTCACCCTGGATTGCACCTTAGACTATAATCTAAACTGTTCATGTTCTCATCACTGTCTTATGGAAATTACGACCTTATAATGATGCTTACCATCACGTTCAAATTCAAGGATCAAAGGTTTAGATCATCATAAGCAGAATGTAGGGATCACTGTACAGACATTGGGCATCATTATGATGCTTATGAGAATCTACACCCAACAGACAAACAAGGTCATTTGTCATGCGAATTTTGAGTTGGGCCCCGTCCCATCAACAGTGGGGGCCCACAGATTGGACAGCTTGAACAGGAAAACATGCATGACATGTGCAGGCAGAATGTTAGCACTTCATGAGGGTGGAAAAGTGAGAAAGAAATGATGCATCCATGAGCTCTATTTGAGCAAGCAGATAACCTCTCTCACATCACATCTAAAAGTTCCTACCTTGTACATGGCTAGACTGTTTCCACATTAGTAAAAACCAGTTTCTAAAAGAGAGAGAGATGCAAATTTTCAACCACAACACTAAGAAGGGAGAAATCTGCACCAAATTTGGCCGAGTGGGTTAGGGGAGCCTCACCTATGTCAATGGAAACAGCAGCATTAGTTTTCAACAGATGGGTCCTACCGCTTTGATGGTCTCCCATCATCCTCGCCCCCATCATCATCATCAGAATCATCTCTACTCGACCGCTTCCTCTTTGCTGAGACCTCATCCTTTCCAGCACCACCGTCATCTTCATCGCCATCTTCTTCATCAAAATCCTCATCTTCTTCATTTTCTTCCTCAGGTTCAAAATCACTAGCATCCTCCTCGTCTTCTGCCCGGCCTACAGGTCGGACGAGGTATTCAGTTCCCATATCCTCCTGAAATTGAGACTAACATGTCAGAAATGCAAAGAGAAGGGAAGAACCCCAGATGAGGTAATAGTAATGGTTGAAGACAACACATCCACAAACATCAAATGCACTGCGAAATTAATACATAAATGTTAGCTTCGAATGTATCACTATGAAGGGCCAGTTTGGAAATAACACCTAACAAGGAATTGGTTCCGCAGGTGTTGAGTGGAACATCTGCCGTGTATTTGGGACAGCAAGGAAAAACAGAAACGCAGGATTCTGTGCCAAATCTCAATTGGGATGAGAACAGACCATTCTTGTCTGAAATTAAGATATTTGGCATGCACATCCTACCAGTCACTTAACATGAGACTAACCATCATCCTGAAGAAAATACCCAGATATCACACAAAAGCATTCAGTCAACAGTGATAGTCTCTAACTGTATGCAGGGGTGCGCTCCAGGGATACTGGTACCACTGCAAGACAATGGTAGTAGCGAAAGAGGTGGGGCCCACATGATGTGTTCAAAGAATCTACCCCATCCATAAGATGCATCACCTCAGAAAACTCCCAGAGGCCAAAAAATAGCCTGATCCAAAACTCAGATGGGCCACAGCACATCAAATAATATTGAGGGAATGCCAAGTGTTAGTTAGAGTCGGGGTTCAACCATGTTGTGTATCATCAAAGGCCATTCAGACACTTCATCCAGTCCATATTAAGGGTCAGGCCAAAATTCAGGCCGTTTTGCAACTCAGGTAGGCCCTCTGTGAAATTCAAGGGTTTGTGTTCCCTCCCAGGTTGGTCCATTTGCTGTGGCCCAGCTTAATTTTGGATTGGGCTGTTTTTTAAGTCCTTGCAGTTTTCTGAGGTGACACATCTGGTAGACAGGGATTGGATGGTGTGGGGACATCACGTGGGCCGCACCTCTTCCCAGTACCACCACAAACTCAAGGTGGTACTGGTAACACCGGCCCGCACCCCCTGCAAGTGTGAGAAACAACAGTCCTCTCTCAAGTGCTAGTGACAAGAAGAAAGAAATCAAGCCATAGCTGTGTATAATGATGCTTGAAATGGGTGTCTGATTATTATTATTATTATTTTAAATAGAGGAAATGTGATTTCTCCATGTGCTGTCTTAAACACTTCTACATGATCTGTACATTCATATCATATAGACTAATAAAAGAGAAGGGAAAACAAGAAATTGACAGGAAGGCTGGAACTGATAATGGAATCCAGAAGTTCGATATAAGAAGGCACAAGGAGGACCATGAACTGAAGCAAGACTACTGTCATCAATGACATGTTTATATAAAAACTGAGAAGGATAAACAAGTCAGCTCTTCAAGATTTCTTAGTCATATTGCAACAGCAACACCACCTTAAAGAGAAATCATGAGTGAGAACATCATGTGACAAAACCAGTATCTACCCATCAATTTATTTCAGCATATGACTTTCTTCTCAACCAATTAGGGATAAGAACAGATTGAAGGAGCAGCAAAATGTATGATGAAAGAGGAATTACAGAGTCCTGATGCATCAGATCATAAACGGGCTCTTGATGCACGGACATTTCATTCAAGTGGAAAGACAATTGATCTCATGGGACCCACATGCAGATGAGAGATGGCCCAAAACTCTTCAATATTGGAATATCCACACCACCATATCTTTATCCCTTTTCCATGGACCGTTGCTATGTTTTTTCTGTCTATTTGTAGGACCTCCATCCACAGTTGGGCCCATAGATCAATTGCCTGGAACAGAACCTGTGGGCCCCATTGGAACAAACTGGTGCATCAGGACTATACTTCACTATGATCAACTAACATGTAGGAGGCTGCATTGTACAAGCAATGCATGACTAAATGAAAATCCATGCATATTCTTGAAACAGAAAAATGACAGAACACACTGCAAACAGAAATAAAATTAAGACTAATGACTGATTTGCAAAGGAAGCTTCATTGGGAAAAGAGGAATGCTGATATGCACACACATGTGGTGATCAGGGCTGATCTACAAGGCCACCGTGTGGATGTGATATAGACTAGAAATTGCAGTGATTGGAAATTTCTCTCAATCACTGGTTATTCGATAACTTCTCCTTTTGAAGGCCACTGATTGAATGGCTTATCCCTTTCTTTATGGAATATGGCCTATCCATTTGGTGGCCCACCAGATAGATAGTCCCAATCGACATGCATGTTCTATGATGTTCTATTGCTTTTCATCTGTCCATAGAAAAAAGAAATGATTTTTTATTTTGAAAAAAGCAAAATTAAGCTGAAAACATCTGAAAATAGACTAAATTCATTGAGGAACTATAGACCCTGGTTTCTATTCCAATAACTAAAATGTATGGTGGTTTGCGGGTCTAGACCATTGATCAGATGTGCCCCACTGAATGGATCATACCCCAAAAACTGTTTCATGCATTGGAAGATCCTAGCCCTCCATCCTTTAAACTCATTTTCCATTGGATCTGAACTGTTGTAAAAAAAAATTTCTCTCCTTCCAACCATAATCTGCATTCTGCCATATGGACATGGTCCATGAATTACACTGACAGCTGGGTTTATCAGAAAAAAAAGGGTCTGGATACCAGATCCATGGGCCCCACTTCCAGGAATAAAAAACTACAGGGAGAGAAAGTAACACTTTCTTTGAATGTTATTCTCACAGAATGCATTTGGAGAGGATAAAAAGGTGAAGAGAGGTGCTAAAAATTTTCAGTACTTTTTCTGAGAAGACACACTTTGGAAAATGTTTTCCGCCAAATGTCATTTTCTTCTTGGAAAGGATTTTTCACTCAAATACTTTCTAAAGCTCCCAACAGCCCTCAGAGAAAATAAGATCTTAAGAAACTTTGTACTCATTTGGATGTCGGTAAAATCCTCTAGCTGTAAAGGGTTTGAAGGTAAGGACATTATAGGAGCTGTTTGGATGTCTGTAAAATCCTTTAGGGGTCATTTGGATAAATGGGCCATTTTTGTGTTTGGATGCTCCCACTTGCTAGTAAATCATTTACTATCTGTAAGTCATTTGTAAATCATTTATTATCTGTAAGTCATTTACTAGCAAATGCCTTCTCCCATTTACTAGCAAAAATGTGAGATTTCATTTACTAGTAAATGAGATGAGGGGTTGTAAATGGCAACGGATCTAATTTTGAAATTTCTGCTATAAAGCAGATTCACACCTGCTGTTGCAGGCTATCCAACGGCTCTCTCTTCCTCTCCCTCTCTGCAATCTCTCGCCCTATCTCCCTCCCTCTGGTGATCTTCCAAGCTTCAAAGACCCTTCCGGCAGGGGCTCTCTACCGGATTGACGATCTCAACCACCTCCAGCGACCTCGAATTCATGGGCCCACTTGTATGGCTCACATACTACTCGGTTTTCTTTGAGGATTAACTCTAAGCTTTAGTTACATAGGCTTAACCCAATGATCCACATGAAAGGAAATTCCAATATGCAATTTGAATGTTATTTGCTGATTTGGTTTTCAGGTCTGAATATACAATTATAGGATATAACCCATTTACAGGCTATCCAAACACCGTAAATGATTACTAGTAAATCGTTTATAATCATTTACTAGCACCTAAGTCATTTACTAGTAAATGATTTACTAGCATCCAAACTAGCATCCAAACGACCCCTTAGTTGTAAAGGGTTTGAAGGTAAAGACATTATACGAGCTGTTTGGATGCATGCTTGTAATTACTTGTAAACACTTTCCAGATTACAGGAGCTTTTAGAATCACGGGCTATAAAGACTTCAACACCCAAATAAAATATTATTAGCAAGGGAAGGTTTTAGACCAGATATTATTCAAATGAAATAAATTATTAAATTCAGAAAAATCAGAAAAGAAAAACCACCACCCAAAAAGCAAAAAAACAACTGAAAATAGATATACATGGAAAATTAAAATGCACAGCCAAAGAAGAAACCCATGAATAGATTCAAACAGAGTAAGAAAATAGTTACCAAGAAAATAATATACATTTCTAAATCGATATAAATAAATTAAAAATAATCCACACATTACAATAGATATACACATACACACGAACTAAATAATCAATAACTGATGCTGAAAAATTAAAAAATAATAATAAGAAGAAAGCAAAAAATCTAAACTACGGAAAAATTATGAAAAAAATCAAGAATATAATCTAAAATAATCCCAGAAGCATTTAAATTTTTTCCCAATATAAAATGATCTAAAAATCAACAGCAATAAAAAAAAAGAAGAAGATCATACCAAATAAAAATTAAAAAAGAAAAGGAAAATAAATTCAAAAAATTACCTCTTCCTTGTCTTCTTCATCACCATCCTCATCATCATCAGTCCCATCCTCATCGTCGTCGTCGTCATCATCATCATCGTCATCATCTACCGATAAGACTTGAGGACCGTCGCTGGAGGGTAAAACCTCTTCAACATCGTCGTCGTCGTCGTCGTCATCGTCGTCGTCGTCGTCGTCCGGCACCACAATCTCATCAACCCCATCATCATCGTCGTCATCGTCGCCGTCATCATCATCATCGCCACCATCATCAACATCATGCTTACCATGGGTTTTGCCATTCAAAACCCTAATTTCCTTCTCTTTCTCTATTTCCTCGTCCGTGATCTTCATCGTCTCTCACTCTACAAAAATTCAAAATCGAAAAACCAAAAGAAAATAAAAAATCGAAATTAAAATAAAATAAAATAAAAAACGGAGGGAGGAAACAGAAGCTGCTCCGAGTTCTACCAGGAGCTCTGGAAGCACGATCTCGGCCGTCCAAGCACGAAACAGCGCGGATCGATGACGTGGCAACAGAGCGGACGGTTGGAATGCCTCTAGCGAGTGCGGAGTGTTTTCTGTTTAGTCGTTTCTCGTGGGGACCTTCATTATTCCCTCTCTCACGTGCGTGAATGGATCTAGGGCTGACGTCAGCAATAATTAGGGTTAGGGTTCGAGCGAGATCCACAATGTTCTAAAATCTGTCCGTCCGTCGCTACCGAATACTAACCACAGTTGTTAAGAAAGTAACCATAGTTAAGTGAAATAGGAAGGCGATTCGCGTCCAAAAGGATTTTCAATACTCTTCGCATCGCGGCGTCGAGATTGGAAGGCTTAGGATACAATCCTAACCGTAAAAAAATGTGTCCCTACACGCAATCATATTCCCTATGACAAAAATCCAGTCTTTAATCTCTTTAGATAGATCAGTGATGATGATAGAAATGAACGGTTAGTTTAAAATGAGCAGTTATACTGATTAAGTGTAGAATATGACTAATCTGACCGTTGGATCGGCATGGTTTTTGGAATTGGGGGGAGTGTTGAAGGTGGGGCTTGCCTGATGAGTGGACCGGATGGATCATATTCACTTGGGCTCGATTATCCTTCGCATTTCTCAGAATTCTCTGCGATTTAAGTCGCTCGGATTTTTTTATATATTTATTATTTATTAAAATTTTGTCCATGTTTCCTATCTCGATGAGTTCTACCAGATGAACGGCCCGGATCACATGGTGGGGTAGAAGCGGCCACCCAATGAGCCGGTTTGGCCTATGGCCTTTGAACGGGATGGATCACGTCGGGCATGGGCTTTCAACTTGGGTCCTTCGGTTCGATCCGAACCGAGCCCATATCAAGCCTCTCAAATGAAGTGTTTACAAGTAGGCCTATGGGTTGGACCCGGACCGAGTAGGGCTCTCAATGGGTCGGATTTGGACCGGATCTAGTTGGATCCGGCTCCAAGTCCATATATTTGTAAATAGATTCGGATCCAAAAGGTGATATCCATATCGGAACCATTTATAAATTTTTTAGATCTATTGCCGATCCAAGATCCATATAACCATCGGATTCGGGTTGGATCTAGGTCCGAATCCACCCCATTACAAATCTTTTATAATCCACCCCATTACAAATCTTTTATATATATATAATTTAGTAGAAAGATGATGCAAATCCCACTATTTACTGTGGTATGATCGACCTAAGTGTGGCATGTCTCAATTTTGAATCATGGCTTAAAATAACCTGATCGGATGGCCAACATGAATATGACATATACAGTAAGGTGACAATGAGTTGGATCTTAATCGGAATCGGATCAAACTTATATATGTTTATGTGAATCCAAATCCGGTCCATTTAAGTAATTAGACTTATTTTAAGATCCAAATTTGGTCTATTTAACTACTCGGACCTCTTTTAATATCTAAATTCGCATTATATGGATTTGGAGCGAATCGGATCTCGGATCTACTCCGCTCCATTGAGACCCCTAGGACCGAGTCCATATTCGGGCCTTTCAACTGAACTGTGTACAATTAGGATTATGTTACAGCGATCAAGACCGTTGGTTTATTGAGTATCTACGCTAGGACGTGGATTGGGTACTACCCAGCTCGTACCTAGCTAGGAACAGACAGGCCTCTGAGGGGCCACTGTGATGTGTGGATTTTATCAACACCGTCCGTTTGATCCAAAACTTCTTCGGACCCTAAAAAGTTATCAACAGTAGATGCCTGATCCCAAATGTGTGGTCCACTTGAGCCTTGGAACTGTCTCATTTTTGGGCTCGTAATTGAAAGAACTCGAAAGTGACACGGAAAAATGGATGGACGGTATAGATGAAACCTATACCTCACAGTGGCCCCTCAGAGCCCGTCCATTCCTAGCTAGTTACATAGTGCACAATCCGTTCCCCACGTTGGATAGACCGTGCGCTAGAGCCACGAATCCAAACCGTTTAATTTGTGGAATTAAAGTATACGGCTGAGAAGAGAAATGACAGCAAGCGTTCTAAGCTGAACTGAAAAAAAGACCCAAGTCAATGGCTGGGATCTTTCCCTCTTGGTGTTGAGTGTGGTCCATTCAAAGCAATGGTCTGAATGAGCAATACAAAGCATAGGCCACCATGTTAGGGCTGGCAAAGCGTCAGGGGCCCCCAACTTTGTAGTGTCAGGACTTGGGCCCTAAATTTATCACAAGGGCTAGGCCTGGTCTTGAAATCTAGGCCCATATCTAACCCGAGCAGGATTACCCATCAGCCCAATCGTTGGTGTTGAGACATGGCAGGATTTTATTGGTGTCCTGCTGCCAAAGGTGGGCCCGGTCGACACTTAATTGACCTAACAACTTTTAAACATGTTTTGAGTGGGCCCTATCTCTGTCAGTAGCACATGATCTAATCAAATCTTGTAATGCTCCAACTCTCTTGTTGGGGTCACCATGCAATCTACCTGCCAAAAAAGCCAGCTGGGAGACAAGCGTTTTAACAGCAGGTCTCAGGTTCAAAATGCTAAGGAGACACACTGATCCCTGCAACACCCCCTCCCCCTTTTTTTTTTCTTCTTCTTCTTCTTCCTCCTGAAAAGCGAGTAATTTTCTTTCCTTGGTGCTTCAAGCCCCATCATTATATTTCAAGGGCTGCTTCGCAGGCATCTAAAAATGAGTTTATCTCATTTCATTTAATAGTAATTGTGTATTAGAGATTTTGATCTCTAATATATAATCTTTCTATGTTCACACTAATCATATATATATATATATATATATATATATATATATATATATATATATATATATATATATATATATATATCTAATACAAAATTATTGTTAACTAAAATGATCAAAAGAAGTTGATTAGCTTACCATTATATAGTATAACTAAGCAAACTAGTAAACCAGATATATCTCTGATGAGCTGATGTGGTATAATTTGATTCGGGTATGTGCAGCGGTCAGAGATGGGGCTAGTTAACAACTTTCAAACATACTTAAAAATTTTGGTAATGACTCTTCAAATACCGAGCTTCATAAAGCTATGTTGGACCCATCATGATGTATATATTTTATCCATATTTTATGCTACCAACAAAAATAAGAGGTAGATCCAAATATCAGGCGGTCAACACCACATGAAAACAGTGGTGACTGAACACTCACAATTAAGAACCTTTTAAAGGCCATTGAAGTTTCGGATCAAGCTGATATTTATGTTTTCCCTTCATTCGAGCCTGCGTGACCAAATCAACAAGTTGGATTGCAAATAAACATTATAGTGGACTCTAGGAAGTTTTTAATGGTGGCTATTCAATCACCACTATTTCCTTTTTCCTATGGTGTAGTCCTCCTGAGAGTTGGATCTACCTCATTTTTAAGGTCAAGCCACAGCCTGAATAAAACACATACATAGATGGGTCTACAAAGCTTTTTCTTGCACAAGATGCTTTATGTTGGTTATCTCTGCATGTGAACCTATCAAATCCTAACAAGGAATCTAGAGTGCACTGGCACCGCAGAACAGTACAGTCCCACCTAAAAGGAGGGCTGGGCTCCACCCTCGGTTTTGCAATATTTAAAAAAACAGTTGGAGAAAGGCAATTCATGGGCTGAACCGAGGCGGGAGCATAACAACGGAATTCCCTGGTAAGATAGTATTAACCATCTAATCTTTTCCTTCTAACTTGAACCACTCATTATTTTACTTTTTAACCATGTATTTGATAGTCATTAATTCAATAGTTGGAAATTATTTGATCAGATGTAGTGTTGGAGATATGCTCCATCCACAATGGGCTGCACAATTTTTATGGTCTGGATGGTTGAAAATTAGTGCCATGTGTTAGAATGAGTCACCACCATTTTGTGAATAGTGCATAACTAACATAAGTACTTCTTGCCCTAAAAGAAAGAGGAAGACTATAGTCACCTTAATTAGTGGTGTCCTTCCATCTTTCCCACTGGCATGCCCCGTCCGTAAGACATCCTTACAGTGAAAATGGTAGGCCCCACCGTGAAAACAACCCTTCCAAAAGATCAGGCTAATCCACTTATTAAGTGGGACCCACCTGTATGTTGAGTAAGAATCCCAATAATCAATTGAATCCATTGGTGTGGTCCATTTGATTACAGATAGGAATGATTTTTTGCGCCAGTTGATCATTATGGAGGGACCTTCCATTTTCTTGGTAAGGGTGTTCTACCCAAGTGGTACATTATGGTGTTGTTGCGAAGAGGTGATATATTCAAGCTGGAATACATCCACAATATAGATGATTTCAATTTTCGGGGTCATATTTCAATAATCATGAGCCACAATGTGGATGATTTGTCGGAAAGAAAACTTTAACCGTTGTATCAATGTGTCGCTGACCTAAAGTTTGTCTTCCAATCTTGAAGTTTTTTAAGGCAACCCAATCATCATATTAACATTTTGGACCACCTATCATGACCCATATTCAATAGTTACATTGTCAGGTCACAAAGAAGCTCTTAGCTGGTTACCATATACCGTAGAGTCCGGTTCACCGATTTTGAAAATGACAGTGACTCATCCTTCTCACATGTGCGGCTATCCAAACTAATTTAATTGGGTGGTGCATGGCACATAGAAAATCTCACTTAAATTGATACAATTTGAGCAATCTTAACCATTCATTTCATGGATATCAAATAGATAGTTAAAAGTAAAATAGTGAGTGGTCTAAATTCCAACCAGAAAAAATAAATTGTTACCATCATGGTCTTAGTGTGATTTTTGAGCCATAATTCATCCACCGTCCAAAATGGATTAGAATAATGTAAGATTATGCCATGTGTATTGATGAAGAATAGCCATTATTTTTTTAACATACTAGGAACTTTAAAATTATCATGGACCAAAAATTATGCTTATACTAGTATTGACTATGCATGGGTGGATTAATTAGACAGTTGAAAATGAAAATTATCCAATTAATCCTATCTCATCAAACAATTGTCCATGAATCAGATACAGTGGGTTCCACCATTTAGTCAGTTTAATTTGAGCTAATTATCAGACGGATGTAATTTTTGAGTACTTGCACAACAAGATTCATATGGAGTATCAAGTAACTCCCATTGATGAATGGGGTGGGTCGCATCTACGTGAAGTCATTACCTCTATGTTCAAAAGTCATACCTCATGTTTGGTTGCACAAGTTGGCTTAGCGATTTCGTAAACGACACCATCTATCCATTTACAAACAAGCTAAAATGATAGAGGATTTCGTACCGAAAAACTTGTATATTGTCTTTTTTCCCTAATTTTTTTTTTTAATTTCGATAAAAATAGTAAGGTTGCTATACATTCTAAATCCCTACTTCTTGCCATTGGTCAGGTTTTTTTCAGGGATCTAAGCCATGTTTCAATGATACAAGCTATTTATGATGGGTTTCCTCCAGATATGTAGTCTTCTAAGCTTTGAATGATCAAAGGGTTAAAATATTTAAATCTTGTAGAAGATCAGTGTGATAAAGACAGGATAAGAAGAGTCTTTGCTTCTTTTGTAAAAGTTAGGCTAATTTAAAAAAAAAAAGAAAAATTGCATTGAGTTTGAGGAATGACTTGTACAGGAAAGTAAAAATTATGGCTAATGCGCCAATAATGGACTCTTAGAGGAAAAATGATAATGTTTTAATTCACATTTACAATTTCATACAAGATATGTTGCAAAGGCAAATACTGATTTAGGAGGAGGAACACATTTCCTTTCTAAGTACTTGATTTAAATTAAGTTCATAAAATCTTCATAATTGATAAATAGCGTGATTCTACGTTCCATTCACCATCTTATAAAAGCTCGAGCTTTTAGATCAAGTGATAATTTAACATAGTATCAGAGCAAAAGGTTAGGGATTGGGAAGTCAAGCTTAGCTTGTTTATGAGCTTCTCTCTACCCTTGTTGAATATATTCCTGAACCTTGCAAGTGGTGATTTGACGCCCAATTTCATTTAACACATTCAATATGAAGATTATTTATGGAGAAAATCAAACTAATTAATCCACTCATTAGGTGTACCATACCAGAGAAAACAATTCATTGTTGATGATCTGATCCAACACTCAGGTCTGGCCCACATAAAGAGTGGACCATTCTCTGATTTCACAATAGATGATCCTTGATGGTACCAAAATATTCATGACCCAGGGTGTGAGTGGTGACATGTGTGCAAAATCGAATATGCTCTTTAAGAGAATCCCCAACGGTAGCTAGAGGCCATGTCTCACAAATCATGATGATGCAAACTATCAGGTGGCCCACAAAATTAATATATATGAACAGTTAATAAGGGTTTTATTAACGGTCTGGATTCTATACACAAGTGTGTCCCACCCATCATCATTCTACTTGGTTTTTAGGACATGGCATTTCAAAGTAGCAATGGTACAATTAACGGCTCAGATCTCTTATATGTGGCAGTCATTTATACGAGTGAGGACTTGAGTGAGCGCACCTACAAGTTACCCACAGACTTCCCTGGGCGGGCTAGATGATGATGCGTGTTCGACCAGGTCCGTACTACTGGGCCTACAGTTACATGATCCAGGCCGTTGATCTGATGGCTCACACGGTGGATGTGCATTCTTAGGCAAAGTCCAGATAAGAACGATGTAGTAATCGAATCTTTTAAGTCTTTTTATCCAAACCGTGTCGGCTTCGGCAGTGACTACAGGTCGGTGCTGGAAAATCTCTGTGGGCTACAGGCCATGATGTATGTATATTATCCACGCCGTCCATTCATTTTTCCATCTCAATTTAGTAGAAGAGCCAAAAAATGACGTAGATTCAAATCACAGATGGACCACACCATAGGAAACAGTGGTGATTGAACGGCCACCATTAAAAAATTCCTAGGGCTCTCTGTAATGTTTATTTGCCATCCAACCTGTTGATTAGGTCACATATACCTGGATGAAGGGAAAACTAAATATCATCTTGATCAAAAAATTTTGTGGCTCCCAATAAGTTTTTAATGGTGGCCGTTCAATTACCACTGTCTAATGATGTGGTCCACTTACGATTTGGATCTGTCTCATTTTCGGGCTCATATCATAAAATGATCTGGAAAAATGGACCGACAGAGCCGATGAAACACGTACATCATATAGGGGCCCACAGAGCTTTTGCCAGCACCGACCAGTACTTGAGTCGGTGCCATAGGGGTCACTACCGAATCCCACTTCTCTATCTTCATGATAAGGACATACGATCAACGGTTTCAATCATCGGTAGAAGAGCCAGACATGGACAAACCAGACTATTCTGGCATTATGCATATGCATCTTATATATCAGGTCCCATGATTCTTTGGCACAAAAGTATGGAATCTTATCTGCCAGACACGTGGCATGCACGAAGGCCAAAGTCTGAATTTCCAAATCATGGGCCATATCGTCGGAGCCCGAGAAAAAAAATGTAGATTGGATGATCTCAACCGTGTCAGGACTCTGTAGGCCCACCGTGATGTCTGTGTTTTATACAGGCTGTCCATCCCTTTTGTTTGATTATGTTTTAGGCATGAGCTCAAATTAAAGCATATCCATTGTTCAAGTGGACCATACTGCAGAAAACGGTGGGGATTGAGCGCTTAGCATTCAAAACTTATCAGGGCTACAAGTTTTGGATTAGGCTGATATTTATGTTTTCTCTAGCACTGTACACTGGTTGAGCTGAGTCGAGCTTGGCCTGCTTGACTCGGCTCAGGCATCAAAGGTAACCGGCTTGCTTGGTGAGCATCTAACCCCTGCTTGGTACTGAACTTATTTATCTAGCAGCCAACTCCTGCTCAGTGCTTGACTTGACTTGCTACAAGCTTAAATGTCTTGCTCGACTCAAGTTAGCTAGTAAATAGAGTGACTTTAAGCCGAGTTTGAGTTTTCAATTTGAGTTTTTGTTTTCAGTTGGGTTGGGCTGCCATGGACCATGGACAGTGGCTAGCCAGGAGGGAGAGAGAGAGAGAGAGAGGGGGTGCTAGTGTTAGCCCGGAGGGTGATAGAAAATAGACAGAGAGAGGAGAAAGAGAGAGGAGTAGGCATGAACTGTTTTTATTTTTTATTTTTTTAAGGTTATGGTTGTAAAAGTCAATAATGGTATTTATAGCTAATAAAAAATGAGTCAAACTGAGCCGAGTCGTTCTGATTCGAGTTCAAGCCAAGTATCAAATTAAGTCGAGTGGAGCTAGGTCTAGCTCAAGACTCAACTCGAATTTATTGAAGCACTCCACTCCATTTTTGAGTTGAGTTGAGCAGGTTAATTGAGATTACTTGACTGCTGTACAGCCCTAGTTTTCACTTTGAACATGTTTGTGTGACCTCGTGAACAGATACGATGACATATAAACATCACTGGGCCCTTCCGAAGATTTCAACGGTCTACGTCATTATCCCCACTGTTTATGTGGTGCAGTCCTCTTGAGCTTTGGACCTGCTTCAATTTTTAGCTCATGCCTCAAACTAAGGTGGAAAAATGGGTGGACGGCCGGGATAAAACACATACATCACAGTGGGCCCCACAGAGAGTCCTGAGATCACTTGGCCACGTGGTGTTGTGGTTCCCACAGAATCCGCTTCCGTCTTCCGTCTTGAGTGTGGTGCACGTTGGATGGCTGGGATCAGTCTACACTTGTGCCCCAGGTGACTATTGACTACCGCACATTTATGGTTGCTACGCGGTCACCTAAAAATCGTACGTTGATCAATCAGCTAAATCAAACTGTCCAAACGGTGGGACCCACCATTTAAATGCCATCATTCTGAGATAATACCCGTTGAATAATCTAAACCACTGATTCTTGGACACTTGTTTGCTAAACAGGAACGCTGGCACTATATCTCGACCGTCCAACAGACATTCACCAATCGACTAATTAAGTAACCAAACGTGTGTAACCTTTTGTTTTCTGTCCATCTAAAATGAGGCTCGCCATCTGGACCGTTTAGCGTTAGTTGCTTATATGCCACGTGTAGAATTGCATAGTGCCTGTGTATTAACCATCACACTCTTCCAGAGTATCAAACTTTCTTTCTTGTATATGTACACGGCTCGAAGACCCATATGATGAGAGGGAGAGAGGGACAGAGATAGAGATGGGGAGGAGTTGGTCGGCCTCTATATTCCGGTGGCCGGAATTTGACCTCTCCGAGTGGACGAGGTCGTCGCCTCTATTCCGCTGGCCGGAATTTGACCTTTCCGGCCTAACTCCGAGCTGGTCCCCATCATCTATTCGATGGCCGGATTTCCACTTCGTAGATAGCGTGGTGTGGCCTCTCATCACGGCTTTCGAGTCGTTGGCGTTGGTGGGCCTGCTCTGTTTCTTCTTCGTCTTCTGTGGTTGTTGCAGCCTCTGAAGATCACACGTGCGAACTCGTGGGGGCACGTGAGTCACGTGGGTATGTATAATTACAGTTTTTTATTTTTAAAATTTTAAATTTCTTCTGTATTTATTTGATTTTGGAATATATAATAAGTTTATTTGGACTCTTTAGATTGTGATTTTGTAATCGTATTTTCCTCTTTGATTATGGAGTACAAATGACATTTAGACCCATGTTTTTGATAAACACGCCCTTTTCGAGGGTATCGGGTGCGTTGGGCGTTCAACCACCACTGTTTCCAGTGGTGTGGTCCACCTGAGAGTTGGATCTGCTTAATATTTGGGATCACGTACTAAAATGAGCTGGAAAAACGGATGGACGGTGTGGATATACAAGATATTAATCAATGTGAGCTCCACACGATCAGGTTAACACCCAATCTGCTTCCATATCAGAGAAAGGGTGTGGATATCTAGGAATTATTAATTTGGAGAAATTACCGGAGAATCTCCTCACCGTTAATTTACAATTTTACTGTACTATTACTCTGACCGTACGGATGGAGTGTGAAAATACACTTTTGCCCTCGTCCATTTTTCAAGGCATCAAGAGACTAGAAACGCCACCGCAATTGACGGAGGTGCACGTGGCATGTGTAGCCTTTAAAGCGGGGGAAGTGTCATATGTGTGTGAGATCCAGTCCGTCCATCAAGTTCGCCACCTTTGATCCCCAAAATCAAGACGATACAATACACGAGTGGGCTATGAAAGAGGGAATGGTGTGGAACCCAGGAGATTTTTCATCCCGCCGAGGCACCAAAGTGGGCCCCACACACACAACTCATGTTGGGCGTCCTCGTCCCAACTGTACTCGGTTTTTGTGTTCTAGGCTAATTCCTGCCTGATTTTTAATTTCGAAGGGTGAAATGAGGGACGCGGATTAGGTGGTACTGTTTGGCAACGCCACCCCCAACGGTGGTGTGTTGATGTGTTGGGTGGTGTAGGGCCCAACTTGATGTATGGGTTTTATATCCACACCGTCCATCTGTTTTTCCAGCTCAAATAAAGTAGATCCGAAGTTCAAGTGGACCACACTATAGGAAACAGTGGGGATGATGACACCCATCGATGAAACCTTGCTAGGGCCCACCATAGTGTTTATTTGTCATCCACCCGTTGATGAAATCACGGAGATGCTAATGAAGAGAAAACACAAATATCGGCCTGAATCAAAACTTTTGTGGCCTCCAAGAAGTTTTAATTATGGGTGTTCAATCAACTCTATTTTGTGTGGTGGGTCCACTTGACCTTCGAATAAAACGAGGGGCAAAATAGATGGACGGTGTAGATATAAAACACATGCATCATGTTGGACCCCAAAGCCTAACACATTGCCAACACCACCCGGAGCAGCGGTATGGCAATGTGTTAGGGGCTGTAGGGCTCACCATGTGTCCGTCCATTTTGCCAACTCATCTGGCATGAACCCACAATGAAGCAGATCTATAAGCTCTAGTGGATCACACTATAGGAATCAGTGGATAATCACACCTATTGAGGAGACGTTCAATCACCATTGTTTCCTGTGGCATTGCCCACTTAAGCTTTAGATCTGCTTCATTTTTGAGTTCCTGCCCTAAAATGACTAGGCAAAATGAATAGATCACATGAATATAAGGCACATGCATCACGGTGGGCCCCACAACGCCCAACACATCACCACACCACTGCTGGGGGTGGTGTGGGCAACCCCACCTTATATATCCTTATACAAACATGAGATGGTGCACTTGATGGAGGGGGTGATCCACCACATTTTGATACGTGAATTCCATTCAGTCCATTGATTCTACTCCTCGATTCCAGCACCAGGAGCCAAAATCCTCCTTTCTTAGCACCAAGAGCCAAAAATCAGCTAAATCCACGTCTCTTAGTAAGGCTACATCAATGATAAAATGGGAAAGTTTGTGTGTGGGCCACCATGGTGGGTATCTTCCATCAAACTAGTTACATTCTACATCCTACAGCCAATACAACATTATCTAAGCTCTATGGCCCACCAAGATTTTATGTGACATCTACCATAATTAGGTGGATCCAAAACTCAAGTATGCCACACCATAGGAAATAGTGGAGACCAAGCCGCTACATACGCCATCCAAACCGTTCATAGGGTTTTTACCACTTAGATAAACTGTAGCCACAAATATCATCTTCATAAAAAACTTCTGTCACCCCAAAGCGTTCAATCCCACTGTCTCGTGTGGTATGCCCCACTTGAGTTTTGGATCTGCCTGATTTTTAAATTACTTTTCTATTGTTGTCTTCTAAAACAGACGGATGGAGTGGATTTGTCACAGACATCTCTGTGGGCCCCACAGCCTAGAGCACAGGAATATCTCTGTGCCCGGGTTACAGGCAAATCCGCTTCCGTGTTTCACGTTCTTCGTGAATAGGTTGTTGTCGAGGATTCTTATCCAAAACCTTCTCTCGTTTTTATCCATCTCTCTCCACGACATACGTGGCAAAGGTTGCATGGATGAGGGCCGTCCATTTAGTAGAAGACCCTATAGATGGGAGTCGGATTGCGTCCTTCCTCACTTCATACCGAGCTGTGGAGGGGCCCACTGTGACGTATCTGTTCATCTACTCAGTCCATTCCATTTCTAAGATCCGGCCAACCACATGAGACCAAGAATGAGCAGGTTCAACGGTGCTCAGGTCGAACACACCAAATACTTACCTCGGGTTACATTAAATGCACCAAGCATGAAAGGCAAGTTACATTAAATGCACCAAGCATGAAAGGCAAGCTACATTAAATGCTTAATAGCCATTTCTATTCATATAATGGACCCGACTGATAGTATCTCGTATCTATAATGGACGGGCGCGAATTAGGTGTTACCTGGGAACAGCTTAGTGAGTGTTACCCCTACTGTGTATGATGGTATTTTGTATAGCCACTCCGTCCATCCGTTTCTACATCTCATTTTAGGATGTGGTTCTAAACATTATGCAGATCCAAATCTCAAGCGAACCATACCATTAGAAACAGTGTGATTGAGAGCCCCACCATTAAAAATTCCATAGAGCCCATCGTAAGGTTTTGGTAATGTTTATTTGCAATCCAAGCTCTTGATAATGTCAATAAGGTCTTGATGAAGGGAAAATTTAAATACCAGATTGATCCAAAACGTTTTTGGTCCACAAAACGTTTTTAATGGTTATTAATCACTATTTCTAGTGTTATGGTCCACCTGAGATTTGGATCTTCTCAAGGTTTTGGATCACATTCTAAAATGACACGATAAAACAGATAAGACAGCGTAGATATGTAAAATATACATCAATATGGGCCCCACACCGTAGGGGTAACACCCACTAAGCTGTTCCCAGGGTAACACCTAATTCACGCCCATTGTGGACGACATGCTTACGATGGTGGGTCCCATCGTGACCTACCCGAAAGTTCGGGAGCGGATTAGGTGAGATCCCCAATCCACGGAGGCGGGTGGGACTGCTGACTGTGGGGCTCACAGTGATGTATGTGTCTTAAATCCACACCGTCCAACCATTTTGAAAAGTAATTTTAGGGCATGATCCAAAAAATGAAGCTGATTCAAATCCTAGGCGGACCGCACCAGAGGAAACAATCTTGATTGAATCCCCTTTGTTGAAAAGCTTCATCGATTCCACCGAAATGTTTATTTGCCATCCAACCTGTTGATAAGTTCGAAAACACCTAGATGAAGAGACCACACAAATATCTTCTTTTGTGGGCCACAATATGTTTTTAATGGTCATTCACCACCGTTTCCTATAATATAGTTCATCTGGGATTTGGAACTGTTTCATTTTTTGGATCATGCTCTAAAATGAGCTTTCATTGTTAATGTAGTTACATATATCACAATGGGCCCGATCAAGGGTCCCACCCATCTCGGTGGATCTGGGTCTCACCTAATATGCTCCCTAAAAGTTCTGGTATTGCACGCGGATTGCATGGTGTGCCCCACACCACCGGCGTCCATTGTGTGTTGGCGCCCTAAGTTAATGTATGTATTATATTAAAACTGTTAAAATGGTGAGATTATTTTAGGAATGAGACAAAAACTGAGACAGATTTAGAGCTTAACTATACCACAACACATAATGTAGTGGGGATTGTATGCCTACCATTGAAAACTTCTTAGGAGTCAGGAAAGCTTAAGATCATGCTGATGTTTGTGTTTTCCTTTCACCCAGCTACCTTATGAACAGGTGGTGGGCTCTAAGAAGGTTTTTAACAGCGGGTGTCATTGTCCCCACTGTTTTCTGTGGTGTGGTTTGCTCGGGCTTTGTATCTGCATCATTAGTAGGTGCATGTCACAAAATGATCTCGCCAAATGGATGAATGGTTGGTATATGACAAAAACATGGGGCCACATAACTCCAGGGAGGTAGGTGTTGTGTGTCACACCACGCAATCCAGTTCTGCCTAGAGATGTGGAACTAACTCAGTGCGCCACACTTTCCAGGAAGTAATGATTTCCAACGTTGTAACCTTCCTAGGGCTCACATTGATGTTTATTTGCCATCCAACTTCTTCGTAAGATCACACAAACATAGACACATACACGGATGAAGGTAAAAAACAAATATCAGTTGATTCAAAACTTCCGTAGCCCTCAATAATTTTTCAATGGTAGACGTTAAATTCACACTGTTTCCTGTGGTGTGGTCCACTTGAGCTTTGTATATGCTTCATTTTTGGACTGATGCCCTAAAATTATCTTGTAAAATGGATGGACGTAGTGGATAAAATACATAAATCACGGTGGGTCGCACTGAGTTTAGTTACTCAAGTACGCAAACCGCTTCTTATTAAATAATCTATAAATCGTTTGCCTGAGACTTGAAAAAAATGGCGAGGGCAATAGAGTATTCTCACTCTCTGTCCGTACATCAGAGGACTGGTAATTTGGTATGGCAGTTTGTAAAATTCAAAAGGCTTTTTTTGATTTGTTTTTTTGGAAAAATGAATGACTTGGGGGGAATTTTCTGGTAAAAATCTTGTATGACCAAACGTCAATACATTGTTTTATATTAAAGCTGAGCAGGTCTCAAGTCCAACTGATTGAACCAGAGGGTACGGTCCACCTAGCAGATAATTCCAACTTGTTAAGTTCATGTGAAATCCAACCCTTCCAATAGTTTTACCCCACCAAGAGAATCACCCAAGGAAAACATCAACCCTATATACTCATCAGGTGGGCCACACCATAGAAAACAATGTGCTATTGATAAATAGAAAATTACAAGTTTGGTCCATCCGATGAGTGGATATGGATGATTTTTTGTACAAACTGATACTCATGATGAGGAAAAATATTGGACGGGTTGGATCTCGCGGAGACATGAAAGGCTGGAAGTTATCATTAGCTGGCTGGAAGTTCTAAAATGCGACTGGAGGGTATGGTTGTTATTCGGAACTCGACGCTTCTGATTGAGCTGGCTCATGGGTCGGGTGGCATGAGATTGTGGGGTCCCATTGTCTGGTGGTTGTATTTGTAATCTAACAGTTCAGATCGTTTGGGAAGGTTGAATAGTAGGTGCTTGGCCAAAATATCTGGGCACGGCTTCGGTGGATCCTTGACTGTGGCCCACCGTGATGTATGACTTATATCCTTTCCGTCCATCCATTTTGAAAGATCATTTTAGGGCATGGTCCAAAAAATGAATCAGATCCAAATCTCAGGTAGACCACACAGAGAAAACAGCAATGTTTGAATACCCACCATTTAAAACCTCTTTGGAGGCACCGGAATGTTTATTTTCCATCCAACCTGTTGATAAGGTAACGAAGACCTGGATGAAGGGACCACACGAATGTCAGCTTGATCCAAAACTTTGGTCGCACACTGTAAGTTTTTAATGGTCAATCGCTACTGTTTCCTGTGGTGTGGTCCATTTGAGGTTTGGATCTACTGCATTTTTGGCATTGTGCCGTAAAATGAGCTGGAGAAATCTATGGACGGCATGGATATAATAAAAATACATCAAGCTGGCCCCACCGTCAGAGATCCGTCCACATCGGTGGATGGTGGATCCGGAGATCCACCGACGCCGCCCCCAAAATATCTCTTGCAAGAAGCTGGCATGTAGTTGCCACGTAGAGCACGTGGACGGAAGCTGCTGGTCATGGGCATTTTTGGTAAGAGAAATAGTTTGGTACTCTGGCAGACTGTGGTATACGATAGGCAGGCAGTTAGAAATTACTAGTGAAATTGTACACGTGGCATGAAAGTAATTCAAAATAAACCGTCCAAACCATAGATACTGTTTTATACGTATCAGGATAAAATAGTCACTTCTATTTGATCATATAACTGTTAGATTTCTGGTCATAAATTGGACGGTTGAAAATGAAAATATCTCAACCGATCTTATTTTTAGAAATAAAATTAGGAACTACTGGGTTCCGTAAATTAATCGGTCTAATTTGAGTTCATATGTGCCACGTGTACCATTTCTAAGTGCCTGCGTATCACGCATCATTCGCATCCGGAGTATCAAATAATTCCGCTTTCGTTTCTTCAATCATCGTTGGTGTCTTTTCTGTACGGGTATCATGGGCCGGTCTCGGGCCTGCAAATTTAGAATTTTACAAAGAATCGGCCCGAAATAGTGCAAAATCCGGGCCGAGAACTACCTAAGGCCCGGCCCATTGACAGCCCTACTTTTCTGTGAAGGATGAGAAATGCGACAGCTACTGGCTGGATTAGCCTAGCAATCCAAGTCCTGCTGCTCCCACATGCGCTGATCTGGCACGTTTGGGATGATCTGGGCCATTCATTAGGTGCTATACACCGTGCATTTACCATGGTTTAAGTATCAGGGTGGTGAAACCATCAGGTGGGCTGTACGCGTATAAAATCTGGGGGTTGCGTGATTGTCGAGTGCACATATGCTGTGCACCTGAACGGGTCGGATCGTATAGACTTGCCACGCATTGGAAGAATGGCAACTCGTGGCAGGGATTGCTAGTCGATAACCGCAGTTACAAGCTACCAAACACAATTGAGAATTCCACTTCACACCAATTTCATAATATTTGTAATTTGAATTTGAGTTTATTTTGAATAAAAGTAACAATGAGGGAGTGGATTTCTTAATGATAGCCCTTGTAAGTTGTTAAGTGTTATGGGGTCCACCATGATATGTGTGTTTTATATCCATGCCATCCTTCTCTTCTACCCCTCATTTTAGGGCATGATTCTAAAATTGAAAATGAAGCACATCCAAAGCTTAATGTGAAACTCACCGCATGAATCGGTGGGGATAATGACAGCACCCACAGTTGAAACCTTCCTAGGGCTACCATGATGTTTATTTGCTATTTAACATGCTCATAAGGTCGCATGGACACATATGAAGGAAAAACATAGATATCCGCTTGATCCCTAAACTTCTATAACCTCGACTGAAGTTCTAATGGTGGGCGTTTAATCACCATTGTTTTCCTATAATGTGGTCTACTTGAGCTTTGTGTTTACACATACATCATGGTGGACCCCACAACACCTGAGCTTCACTAGGCAATTCACTTCTAGAAAATGACTAGTTAAGTGGGCATGGATTTCAGCTCTGACTTGGGGCAGCCATAATTCTACAATCTACACCATTGGTACCTTGCATCTCACCGTGGATGGATTATGATGGGAAGTTTTCCAAAACACACAATCCTAGTCTTATTGAGTTGTTGTTTACTAATATATACTATATATATAAAGTTGAGCTATTTGAGGGAGTAGAAAATTTTAATTGCTGTGAATAAGTTGAAGGTATGATTCATATTGCACCAACAAAAAGCTTTTAAATGACTTGAATTTACAAGCAACCGATGTTTGGACAGATGTTCACTGCATTAGTCACATGAAGAGACGTTAGCTATGTTTTCTCAAGAGAATATTAATTCATCTGGTTCTTTTTTACAAGGATCAGTAGCTCACTTCAAGCTTATGACAGGAGAGATTTTGCGACAAAGGCTTTATAGACCTAATAGAGTATCATATTTACTTCACGCATTTGTTACATCAGCTTATGTTAGGACATCAACTAAAATATAAGACAAAAGATTCAAGTAGGCTGTAATGTAAGAAAGTAAGCATTGGTTACCCATTGCTGAAACCATTTGTGGCTTTCTTTCTCTGTCCACTTGTATCACTCACCTTTTTGTAGTTTGCGCTTTTCCCTTTGTCTTTCTCCCCATTTTAATTATCTCTCCCTCCTCTCTCTATATGCGTTTCACGCACATTACCCCACCAAGTGATAAACCTTGCCTGTAACATTGTTAGAATAGAGGCCTTGCTATCACCGGACGACTTGCCTACTTTTCTCGAAACATGTTTCAAGAGGAGCTTTGCGAAGCCAAGCCCACATGCGAATTCTAAGTCATCCATGAGAAGGGTACCATTATTCAGATTCCCCATCCCGAGAATCAAGTCAGTACAGTAGTTATGATGGGCTGCAATTAATTGAACAAATGTATGATGGTGAAAAGATCAGCTGCATTTTGGCTGTCCATCTTTATTTCTAATATCATGGCACACCTACTGAATGGACCACCTTTGTCTGACATCTGCACAACAAGGTCCACCTGATGGATGGCTTGAATTTTTCACCTGTGAGCCATGCACATGTTGTGGTGTGTGGATTAGTCGGCTCCTATACGTGCATGTATTGCTTAGTAAAGCTCATCCCACATGTGTGAATGCCGCTGCAGATATTTTGGCTAACGAAGTAAATTTGCAAATTGGTTATAATGAGTGAATTGGATGAGTGAATTGATTATATGTAATAAGTGGAATGGATCTCTCCCTTTTCCATCTTAGATATTGTAAATATTATTATAAATGATTTGACAAATCGCTCAAGGACAAAAAGAGTACTCCGAGTACGAGGTGACCCCAACACAATGGTCGTGATGAGACATGACAGGATTTGATTGAGCCTCATGCGAGCCATTAGAGATAGATGATGTCTAGTGCCATGCGGGTCATCTCTGATAGCTGCACATGGCTCAATTAAATCCCACTACATCTATGTGGTGTTGGGTCACTATGCAATTGGCGTTTGGCATATGACAAAATGCCTTTATTGTCTATATCAGCCCAAAGCAACCTGATGAGACCCATGGATAGGGTGACTGTTACGAACGCGGATTGCATCCGGCTTCCGCCTGAATGGATTACCGTTCAGGCAAACTTATGGAGGGGCCCACTGTATGTGATGCATCCGTTTATCCACTTTGTCCATCCATGCTATAAGATCATTTTAAGGCATGACCCCAAAAAGAAGGAAGATCCAACGCTCAAGTGGGCCACACCAAATAGTGATTGAAACCTGGTGATGTCATCACTACAGTAGCGCAACGTCACAAGGTTTTGCTCCTTATTTGGTGTGGCCCACTTGAGTGTTGGATCTACCTTGTTTTTGGGCCCATATTCTAGCATGATCTTATAAAATGGATGGACGGAGTGGATAAACAGATGCATCACAATGAACCCCTCCACAAGTCTGCCCGGATGCTAATCCATCAAGGAGGATGCAATCCACGTCCGACTGTTACAGCACACAAATAGTTTTACACAGGATTGCCATTGAAGTTATAACTTCATGTTAGTTTTTATAATCAGTTGGGTCGTTTGTTTTTCAAATTATCATATAAATATATTATAAAATAATTATTATTATTTACACTTGTAAGTATAGTTCTAATCCCAAGGCGAGGCTGATGTTGACAAGTTTAGTGTTTTGGCAATAAATAAAGGTCAAAGAACATTTTGGGTACAAAAACTATGGGGCCTACCATGATGTATGTGTTATATCCATGCCATTCATCTGTTCCGTAGCTCATTTAAAAGGACGAGCTCAAAAAATGAGTAGATCCAAAGCTCAAGTGAACCATACCACAGTAAATAATGGAGATTAAACACCCACTGTTAATAACTTCTAAGGGGCTATGGAAGCTTTGGATCAAGTTAAATTTTTTATTTTCTCTTTATCCATGTCTATATGACCTTATGAACACGATTAGATGACAAATAAACATCATTGTGGGCCCTAGGAAGGTTTATCTTTCAATGGTTGAGGTTTATTAGGATTATCATTTTTTTTAATCGTGTGGTCCACTTGAGCTTTAGATGTGCCTCAGTTTAAACTTAGGGTCTAAAATGAACTTGTGAAACAGATAAATGGCATGGATATATCATATTCATCACAGTAGCCCCACATGCTTTGAGCATGTAGAAATACATAGGATTCACACGGCCTTTGAGGCAGCAATTACTCATCTATCCAAACAATGATGAGAAATAATGATAACCCATTTCTAGTGATTTAGAGCCTAATTAGGAAAATCAAATAGATAAGAGGAAAAAAAAAAAAAAAAAAAAAATAGAAGCAACAACAATGGTACTCGAGTCTTGAGATTGGTGACTTGGAAGGAGAATTTGGAGGAATGGTCCATCCAAGGTGGGATGCAAAATAGGGTGGTCAGATTTCTTAAAGGTGGCCCACTTGTCAGATCTGATGAACGAAGCACACCGTTTCAAAATATTGTGGCAAATCCAATGAATATTACTCATTAGGTGGACCACCTCACAGAAAATACATACTACACTTATTATTATTTTTTTTTGTTTTCTTGTGAGGGCAGAAAATACATACATGAAGAGGTTCCTCAAAAGCCACGTGGAAATCCTCCCACAACCGCTGATGTTCTTTGGGTGGGGCCCATACCCATCATTTTTTTTGTTACTAGCTAAAAAGGTAAGTGAGAGGACAAAACCATTGGTACTTGGATGCCACTTTGGAGACAACTTGAATCTCATTTGCTAAAGTGAAAAACAATCACATAGGTTGTTGAGCTTTGTGGGGCCCACCGTGTATCTGTGAAATCCAGCCCGTCCATCATATGAACCTTGCTATCTTAGGCTACAAAGGTACAAGTTTGGTGGGTGATGGACCCGACTTTCATCTGATCCGGACAGACAGCAGTCCTTGTAGGTGGAAGCTCTGTGGGGCCCACCAAGATGTTAGTGGAACATCCACTCACTCCATCAGTTTCGCCAGCTCATATTAAGGACATAAGCCCAAAAATTAGGCGGGCCAGCGTGATCGGAAACATTGGCACCATTGAAACCTTTGCGGGCTCACCGTTTATATATTTACCATCAAAATCGTTATTCCCACTAAGATGAAGAGAATGCACAAATGATATTCTGATCTAAAGCTTCTTCAATTGTGGGCACAAATGATATTCTGATTCAAAACTTCTGTGGCCTACTAACGTTTCAATTGTGGGCGTTTGATAGCCAATGTTTCTGATTTGATGGGCCACTTGAATTTCTGATTTACCCTATTTTGGCTCTTTAAACATTCTACCCAAGATTACTGATAATACTCGAATTGACATCTGATCAGCACATAGAATTATTGAAAACATGAAGGGAATCCGATTCCCTTAGCATCAAAAGTCTACTTAATCTCTCTACGCAGCTTTTATCACCCAAAAGACTTTTGAGGAATGCAAAAGTTGGCCATGTCATCAATAGCAGGAATTCGTTTCCTATCAATCTAGTATATAAAAATGATTTTATACTGCTCACTTCCTTCATCTCTCATGTTTTCCCGGGCAAAAGAGTGGGAAGTGAGTTTAAGATAGAGGTTTGTCTAAGTGAGGAGCATTGATGTAGAGCGGGCCATAAACCTATTCATGGCATAGATGTAATTGGACCCCGGGTGCGTTTGGATCGAAGAAATTTAATCTGATCGAAAGAAATTGTCATTCAAAGTGCGAACTGTAAAACAACCATAACTTTTTATCCATGAATCATTATGGGATGCACGACCTATGAATTTTGACTGGAACAAGCCATCCGGAGCCAACCGACCAATTTTTAACGGGTTGCATCACTCTGTTTTTCTAGAAAACAACTCATTTCTATTCGAAATTTGGGTTTTACGAAAAAAATCACTATTTTTAGTAAGTTTTGGGTTGCTGTATTTAGGGCTGTCAAATGATCGGATTTGGAGCGGATCGGGGCTGGTCCGAATTCGACCTGATTTGTGATCTGGATGATTTGACTCCGACTTGAAATATGATGGATCTTTAAACATTTGATCCGAAACCCGACCCGATTGAGATTCGGCTGATCCAAATTCGATCTGACCTGATCATGTGGGGACCATTCAATAGGTTGGATGGTAAATACCGTGGTCTACTTGAGATAAAATATATGTAGTTTTTTTTAATATGTATTTATATATAAAATATATAATATTATTTAATTCATTTTAAATTCGGATCGGATCTTAAATGGAGTAGATCCAAGGTGATCCGCATCCAATCCGAAATTTGAACGGATCTGATTAACAAGATCCGAATCCGACTCGTTGATCCGTATTGTTAATTAGAATCCGGTAAAATCGGAGCCGATCCAGACCAAGATCCGATCCGTTAACAACCCTAATTGTATCTCTTTAGCCTTATAATTTTAGTATGTGATGTATTCTTAGGATTTTCTTCTTATGATGCCATGAATGATCCGGTAAAGCTAAATCAGGACTTCCTATTTTTAGCAAATTTTATTATTTCGAATAAATTTTAGTTTAGTCGCATTATGACTCTTAACTAGGATTTGCGTTTTTTTATTTAAAACATTGTGATATTGTTTTAGAGATAGACTAGATTTAATCTCATTTTAGAGATAGATATCAATAAAATATTTTGAATTTTCTTTATCTCTCGTGGATTTAAGAGCCCTTACACCTTGTGGATTCAAGGTTCATATCATATAGAAAAGATGGTGTTCTTCCTCTATTCATCTTACACCCTTCCTTGTGTCAAGTAGACTCGGAGAGGCTCGGTGGGGAGATTATCTACTATGTTAGGAGGTTGCTAGTTTTAAGAAAAGTCCATTAATCTCAAAGTAGGGTTGGAATTAGAAATGCCCGACTAACTCTTTCCATGTAAGAGTGCCTAGTTTTCTTCTTTCTCACTCACATCTTCATAAGTTCACATAAGTATTTCACCCATAGCATTCAAGCATCCTACTTCTGCTTTCTTTTTTTTTTATTTTTTTTATTTATGACTATTATTATTTTTATTTTTTACTTCAGCGTTTGTCCACTTGAACCCTAGTCTAGCCTCTTCTAGAATTCTTTAGATATCTAAAAAATTTAAAATTCTATAAAGTAGAGATCATACTTTATGTGGATAAAATAAAAGGTGCCTAATCTTTTTATTTTTCTTGTCAGGCCCTTATTTACAATCTTTGGTCACAGACTAAGCGCAAAAGTCGACAATGTTAGGGAATTTCAAGATTTTCCAACCCTCATGTGATTTCACAGTTTTTAGTCATAAGTACATTCTAAACTTCTTTTAACTAGTGCTGACTCTAAATTGTATGCATCAATTCAAGTCAATACTACGCCTCATAAGGCAAAAACATATCTATATTGAGAGTGCTAGCGCGGTGAGTGCGATGCGCAAGAGCGCTAGAAAAGTGAGTGTGACCGCTTTGTGCTGAGAGTGTTCATACGCTCGTGTCCTAGCATGAGTTGACTAAACTGATGAATGGAGTGGATGTCACACGGACATTGTGGTTGACTTGACAGATCAACTTCGGATTATAGAGAAAGTGCCATCTCTAGGGTGACACCAAGGGGAACGATACATAGAATTGAGGGTATGGGAGTGGATGCGGTCAGGTCCCGGTAACAAAGTGTTGGTCATGTTGTAACCGTGGGCCCACCTTGATGTATGTGTTATATATTTGTGTTGTTAATCTGTTTTCCAGCTCACTTAGGGCAAGATCCCAGAAATGAAGCATATCCAAATCTAAGGTGGACCACACCAAAATAGTGGTGATTGAACGCCCACTGTTAAAAAATTTCTGAGGACCACAGTAATGTTTATTTTCCATCCAACCTATTGATAAGGTCACATAGATCTAGATGAAGGGAAAGCACAAATATCAGCTTGTTTCAAAACTTTTCTGGCTCACAATAAGTAGTTAATGGTCAATCACCACTATTTTTTGTGGTGTGGTCCGCCTGAGATTTGGATCTACTTCATTTTTTTGGATCGTGCCCTAAAATAAGCTGGAAAAATAGATGGGCAATGTGGATATACTGAACATTCATCAAGATGGGCCATTATCACTGCCTGACAGAATTCGGTGTTCCCCCGACCTGACCGAATCCGCTCCCACCGGAGGGCCTACCATATAAACCTCAAAATTGTGCATTGGGCCGAACATGTTATGTAAATGCTATCCGATCCAGTCATCAGTTGCATCCCATTAATATAAAGGGCCACCTAAAAGATAAGCCATTTCTATAACTTAGGTGGGCAACGACATGTGAATTTATGATTTATGAGTCATTTTACATCGTTCCATGTGGTGTGACCCACCTGAACTTAGGGTTGTCCTATTTTCGAATGTATGGTGAACATGGGTTGATTCATCTGTTGAACAGTTTGGATTCCATAGAGATATCACGGTGGGCCCCACAGAAACTCAACCGCATGGGAACAAGATATGTACGTATGTTCTTAGACAGGTTTAAACAAGGGCTGTCAATGGGCCGGGCCTGGGTTTTGGCCAGGATTTTAAACTATTTTGGGGCGGGCCTATACAAATTTTTGGTTTTAGGTCCGGAGAACGGCCCATCGACACCCCTAGTTTAAACTTTAAATGTGATGAAATATAAGGTCCCTATGTGAATCGTAATTGTGCCTGATGTGTCCATTTGCTCGAGTGATGCCCATGTTGGTGCGATCCAGACCGTTGATATGATTCAGCCACCTTGGATAGAGGACGACACCCAGGATTTACAGATTTGGACCATTACAGTGTTTTTGCCCAAAGAGTTCAATTTTAGGCTTTGATCAAATGGTAAGAATCGTCTAAATTAGGAGACTATTTAGGTACCATTCATCTATTATGGGTTTCTTTAGAAGAACGGTCAGGGTAACTCTTGGGCAGGGTACATAATGGTGAGAACTAACTGATGAAAAGACCCATATATTCACACACATGAAAGTAGACCCAGTGTTCCCATGGGGCATGGCCTGGAGCATGAATCACCCACAAAATTTCTAGAGGTCGTGCAATAAAAAGCTATGTGGGGCCAATCGGATGCGTGCGACATCCACTCCGTCCATCATTTAGTGCAGCATGCATTTAGGATGTAAGCTCAAAAAATAAGGTTGATTTGAATCTCAAGTGGGCTAGACTATCACCCTATTTGGCACCTTGGATTTGGTGGTAAATGGGTATATTTCAAATACAAACAGATGCTTTTTGGGTCCGGCAACCTTGGATTTGGAGGTAATTTTAAATATACCTTTTTGTGTGTTTTGAAATCTCAACATTTTGAGAGTAATCCAAACGAAATGCTCCTTTTGCCTCCTTTTAAAAAACAAAAGAGTCACACATGTAACAAATGTGGCTCTCAGCTACTAATGTAATAGACACGTGGCATGCTGATGATACCCTAAAATAGTCCAATTATCAGCTGCAACACTAAAATCACATTAATAGAATGACATGAACCATTTAGACATTAGACATCTAAATGTATGGTTAAAAAAACATTAATGAGTCGCCTGTTTATGATCCTTGCATTTGTGGTCCACTCAAGGCTCCGAAATTTTCCTTTTTTGGCCAAAGTATATATTTTAATAGCCTTATTGCGATCATTCTATCAAATACACACACACACACACACACACACACAAACTAATTTGGGCTATGAAAGCTGATTTAGTTAATCAAATCGAAGTCCTGTTAAAATATCGAAGAATTCCAATACCCTCCAGTTTAGTTAAGGGCCGCGCCGCCCTGGGTGAGGCCAGGTCTCACCTAATCTTCTCCCCATGTGATGGATGCACTAGTTGTAAAGCTTTTAGAGTGAGGCAACCCTTCCCAATAGGTTAAATGCCACCCACCATGACAGGGCCGCACTCAATCCTTGTATGATAGATTTTTGGGGCATTCAAGTGGGGGAGAAGTGGAGATGAGTACAGCCGTCAGTGAAAACAATCACAATCATCCAAACACTATCAAATTCACGTGGTGGTCCATGATAAGGTCACATAGATATAGATGAAGGGAAAATAAAAATATCATCTTGTTACAAAAGTTTATTAACTCATACTAAGTAGTTAATGGTCACTGTTTTCTATGGTGTGGTCCACCTGAGATTTAGATCTACTTGATTTTGGATCGTGCCTAAAATAAGCTGGAAAAATGGATGGATAGTGTTGATATACAAAACATTCATTAAGGTGGGCCCATGATCACTGCTTGACTGAATTCGGTGTTGCCCCGACCTGACAGAATCCGTTCCTAGCGGAGGGCCCATCCTATAAACCTCAAGATTGTGCATTGGGCCCAATCTGCTATGTAAATGCTATCTGATTCAATCATCAGTCGTGTCTCACTGAAAAAGGGCCACCTAAAAAATAGACCATTTCTATTGGATGGTGAACATGGGTCGATTCATCTGCTGAACGGTTTGGATTGCATAGAGATATTACGGTGGGCCCCACAGAAACTCGACCGCATGTGAACTCCTATGCGTTCAAGGTTCCGATGTGAATCGTAATTGTGTCCCGACGCGTCCATTTGCTTGAGTGATGCCCATGTTGGTGCTATCCAGACCATTGATATGTTTCGGCCCACCTTGGATAGAGGACGACCCCAAGGATTTACAGATTTGGACTGTTACAGCGTTTCTGCCCAAAGAGTTCAATTTTATGCCTTGATCAAATGGTAAGAATCATTTAAATTGGGAAACTATTTAGGTATTGTTGATGCTGTAAATTCGTCAACAGATGATGGTGACGATTCTTTGAGACTGATGGATGGATGCCGCTGATCTCCTTCTAGACAAAGGGTTGGATCCTGTAGAACAAAAGGAAAACTAAAGGGGGTGGCTGGGGTCCAGTCGTTAGCCCTCCGATGCTTAAGTTAGTGAGATCTCGAAAGATTGAATCTCTACTTTTTTTAGTCTTTGTTTTTTCGTACCTCAATAAAGAAGAAGACGTGTCTATTTATAGACCTAGGTTGCAGAGTCGTATTCTCTTTTGAAGCCATGATCTCAGGGGAGGGATTCCCGGATCTTTGGGATTTTCGGAGCTGTCCCGTGATCTTCGAGGATCTTTCGGCGAGTTGGTTAAAGATTTCCCGAATTTTCTTCCCCTTATCACGCACAAACTTAGAGGTTTGCGGAAACAGAATCAGGTCGCAAGGCGGTCGACCTGGTGATGTCGTTTCTGAAGGCTGCTTCTCTTCCTTAGGTCGGGTTGGTCAGACCCGGCGACCCATAAGAGCTATTCCGTCTGTGATCAGATCGGTTATGAACTGTGCGAGCTGAACTGGATCCGATCTTCAAGTCAGCTCGTATTCTCACCCTGGTGGTGTAGAAGTCAGCTCGTATTCTTCCCACAACAGAAGTCCCCCCACTCCCGAGTCTAGCTCGTCTGTCTCGGGAGTAGCTTGATAAAGAAGATAAGTCGATCTGGCTTCCCTTAATGTTTCACAGCTGTCGCGCTGCCGCGCCGTCATCTCAACGGGCGGGAAAGCGGTATTTAATGCGTCGTTCAAAAAATCGAGGCGTCATCATTCGCTTGTACGGCGTATCAGCGCCCAATAGAATATTATCGAACGGGGTGATGCCACGTGTCTGGGGTGGCACGTTACTTTTTGTATGCTTCAACCAAGAGCCGCCACGCGGGATCCTCGCATTAAATGCCGAATAGTCTTTCGGATATAAAACTCGAGAGTTAGCGGATTTCTGAAAAAATTCTTTTCTTCTCTCATCCTGCTTTCCTCCCTCTTTCTCTTTTCGGGTTCTCCTTCTCCATTCTCTGCCATCTCTCATCCGGCCGGCGTACCAGTCACTTAGGGTACGCTCTTCTCATCTTCTTAGAAGATCTTCTTCCTTTTTGTAATTTTCAGAATGTCGGAGACCTCCTGTTCTGATGCTATTCCGATGGTGAGGTTTGGAGATTCCGAATCGGACCCACCTCCACCAGAGCATCAGGATATCGATCCCAGAGAATCCCATTCCAGGACAGCCGATCCTGTGAATGAAGAGGAATCTGAGGTTCCTGAGCCAGGAGTTGGGGAGACGGCTCAGAGAGATGCCTTCGAGCTGGACGGGGTGGTCTCGCGGATTACCCAGAGAGACCTAGATAATGCGAGAAAGACGTACAGGATTCCGGAATCTGTTGGTCTTAGGATTCCGGACCGAACTGATAGACCGAGCCGACCTCGCCGGGGAGAAACCGTTATCTCCCTGATGCACCTAGAGGCCGAGCTCAGGTTACCCCTGCACCCCTTTGTGCGAGAGGTCCTTAACACCCTAGGCCTCGCACCGAGCCAGCTCCAACCTAATGGCTGGAGGTGTATGGTGGGATGCTACATATTGTGGCAGAGAGTAGGGAATAATGACCTGACCTCGAACGAGCTGTTCTCCATGTACAGCCTTAAGTCCTTGGGAGGTCATGGTCTTTATTACCTCTCTTCCCACCCGGGCCATGGGGGCTCGATAGTGACCGGCCTGCCATCCTCGACAAGAATCTGGAAGATGAAATGGTTTTTTGTGTCGGGGGATTGGGAGGCTTCGTCGGACGAGCTTCGCCCTCTGGAGCATCAGGTCCGAGCTGATTTTGCTCTGCCAGGTCGAGCTATACTTAGAAAATTTTTTCAAATTTCTAATGCTTCTCACCTATCCCTACTTTCCCTTATTCTGACACGTATTTCCTTGTCTTTGCAGCCTCGGTGGCCATTAGAGTAGCTCTATCTGCAGTCCAAGAGAGGCAGATCCGAGCTGCACGGGAGTATCCGCTTGTCGAAAGGAACTTCCGCAGCTTAATTACTGTGGAATCCGTCCTCGAATCAGGTCGGTAATGCAGACATTCGCGTTTTACTTTATCAATTTTCCAAGTGTTGTGTCCTGACACTTTGCCTCGTGTTTTGGACAGGCATGGCTCCGAAGGCGGTTTCTAAGTCCCGCCGAATCCCTGCTCGGCTCCTTGAGCGTGGGGAGAGCTCGGTGGAACCTCCGAGCAAGAGGATGGCCACGGAGGCTCAGGGGCAACAAAGGTTGCCTCGATCCTTCGTATGTGGGTCTGGTCAGCCTCAGGGTTCATCTCCCGCAGGGGGTGAGACTCCGGCTGCCCAGCCTCCTGCTTCCGGGGTTCCGGTTGTCAACGTACCGGACACCTTGGATTCCCGAGCCGAGCCGTCGGCGGGTCTCCCAGCGACTCGTGCCAGTTCTTCTGGCACTTCGACAGCATCGACTTCAGTGGGGCCTGCCCGCACCCCTGCTGAGGTCGGGTCGTCGCGACCTCCCACGGCTCCCCGGCCTTCTCTCCCTGCAACCGCTCCTGGGGCCGAGCAGCGTGAGGACCAGGTCGACATGCCTCCGGTAATGGAGCATTTTGCGACCTGGAAAGAGGGAGTTAACGCCTATATGGACGTTAACCAGAGCATCCCTCAGGATCTGAACTCTCTCGCGACGTCAGATCCTGATCAGATGGTCGGTGTTGCCATCGAGAGCAGTCTCAGGGTAAGCTGACTGTCTCTTTCTTTTCTTCTTTTTCTTGATTCGTTCCACTATTATATTACTAACTGTTGTAGCTTGTCTTTGTAGGACTCGGCCTTGCTGATTATGATCCGCCAGAAGATGGCTGAGCGGACACACCAGATGCAAAAAGCTCTGGTTGCCGCCTCTTCCTGGAAGAATAAGACTGAGGCGATGAAGACCGAGCTGAAGAAGAAACTGTCTGAGTTGGCAACGGCTCAGACGGAGTTGCAGACAGCCCAAGCTGAACTGCAGACAGCTCAATCCGAGCTGAAGGTGGCCCATTCTGAGCTGGAAGTGTCTCAAGTACAAGTCCAGTCTCTGGAGGAGGCGATGAGGGAGACCTCAGCCAAAGCCCAGTCTGAGGGTAACAAGGTCGAGTCGCTGGAGGCCGCTCTCAAGACAGCTGAGGAGGAGAAGGTGGACCTGGCCCGGCTTTTGAAGGAGGTCCAGATGAAGGCTCTGGCTGACGCAAAGGACGCAGAAGCCAAGTTTGAGAGGCTGAATGCAATTTCTGAGGAGCTGTACAATCATGGCTTCCAGGATTGCAGGCGGCTCGTTCTCAAACACTTCCCCGATCTCGACCTGACTCCAGTCGACAATGATGAAGATGAGGATGAAGTCGCGAGGGAGGGACCTTCAAAGGGGGCTGCAGCCGGGCCATCCAATGCTACTGAAAGCTGAATGTATATTTTTTCCCCCCCCCCCTTTTTTTTTCTTACAATGTAAAGGAAACTTTTGACTTCAATGCAAGCCCTCAGAGGCATTTTATTCAAACGTTGTGTACTTCATTTTTTCTTTTTCATGCATACACAAGTCTCGAAGTGACTGAGCTCATTGTCATAAACTCGGCCATTATATTAGAACAGTCGTAAGGAGTAGTGCAGAATTCAGCTCAGAACGTTAACTCTGCTAGGCCGATCTGTTGTTCACAACACTTAGGAAATTTTGAAACAATTTTTACTGAACCATCACCTCGGAACATATATTTTAGACGAGATCCCGCCCGTTCATGGATAGTAGATCTTCAGGTGGTCAGCATTCCAGGGGTGGGAAAGGGGCCGGCTGTGCATGTCTTCGAGCCAATAAGTACCAGGACGACGTGAGCCGAGTACCCTATAAGGCCCTTCCCAGTTGGGGCTGAAGGCAGCGATTTTGTCTTTAGTACTGACCTTTTTGAGAACCATGTCGCCAGCTCGAAACCGCCGCTCCTTTACCCGGGAATTATAGTATCGCCTAATCCGTTGCTGGTAGGCTGCCAATCGTATTTGGGATGCTTCGCGAATTTCATCGAGTAGGTCCAAGTTTATCCGTAACTGTTCTTCGTTTCTGTCAGGTCGATGTTGGCTTGTCCTGCTCGTGGGTATCCCGACCTCTACTGGGACAACAGCTTCTGCTCCAAAAGCTAAAGAAAAAGGTGTTTCCCCAGTTGTGGACCGAGCTGTGGTCCGATAGGCCCAAAGTACTTCAGGAAGTTCGTCAGCCCAGGCACCTTTCTTCTCCCCGAGTTTTGTTTGAGATGATTTTTAATAATCTTGTTAACTGCCTCGACCTGACCGTTGGCTTGCGGGTGGTGGGGAGAGGAATACATATTCTTGATACCCAGACCTTTACAGAAATTTCGGAACCTTTCGTTGTCAAACTGTCGCCCATTATCAGTGACTATTGTATTCTAAATTCTGAATCGGCACACGATTGATTTCCAAATAAAATCTGTTGTTTTCTTCTCGGTAATGGTCGCCAACGGTTCTGCTTCTGCCCACTTCGTGAAGTAATCGACGGCAACGATTGCGTATTTCACCTGTCCCTTCCCCGTCGGAAGAGGGCCAATGATGTCGACTCCCCATTGAGCGAATGGCCATGGTCCAGACATGAGAATGAGCTCCTCGGGTGGCAAGTGAGGAATTGGGGCAAATCGTTGGCACCCGTCGCATCTCTTAACAATTTCCCGGGCGTCGTGCTGGATGGTAGGCCAATAATATCCTTGCCTGATCACCTTCTGTGCTAGCGCTCGAGCACCAGAATGATTTCCGCAACAACCAAAATGGATTTCACGCAACACGTAATCAGCTTCCTCGGCTCCCAAACAACGCAAACATGGAAAAGAAAATCCTCTCTTGTAGAGGATCCCGTCGATCATAGTATACCGAGCTGATCTATAGCGAATGCGCCGAGCTTCTTTCTGATCGTTGGGCAGTTCGCCCGTCTGTAAAAACCGAACGATAGGGTCCCTCCAATCAGGGGTAGCTGTTGCTGGAAAAACCTCCGCTGCCTCGTTTGACGATATACTTCGTTGAGGGAGGAACTCGATGGGAACCATCCTACCGAGGTCGTCGTCGTCTGATGAGGCGAGTTTCGCGAGAAAATCCGCGTTCATATTTTTGCTTCTCGGGACCTGAACAATTTCATACTGATCAAATCGTGACAGCAGCTCTTGAGTTTTTGTTAGGTAAGCTGACATTTTCCCTCCTTTCGCCTGGTATTCTGCGGTCACCTGTCCGACCACCAATTGAGAGTCACTATGTATTTTTATAGATCGGACCCCTACTTCAGAGGCGAGGCGGAGGCTAGCTAGAAGCGCTTCATACTCAGCTTCGTTGTTTGAGGCTCGAAATCCGAACCGGAGAGCATATTGAATTTGGATCCCGTCTGGTGCTGTCAGGACGAGACCGGCCCCGCAGCCTCGTGAATTGGAAGACCCATCAACGTGCAATAACCAGGTCGGAGCGCAATAGTTACTTTCTTGTGGCGGCTCAGATTTGCTGTCGTCTTCCATTTCGAGAGGTTCAGTTAATTCGACGATGAAATCGGCGATGGCCTGACCTTTGATCGCAGTTCGAGGCCGATACTTGATGTCGAATTCACCGAGCTCGACGGCCCATTTAACGAGACGGCCTGAGGTTTCTGGGTTCTGTAATACCTGCCGCAATGGTTGATCAGTCAGCACAGCTATCTGGTGCGCTTGGAAGTACGGTCTCAATTTCCGGGCTGAGGTGATTAGAGCCAAGGCTAGCTTCTCTATTGTCGGGTTTCGGGTTTCGGAATCGAGCAGGGCTTTGCTGACGTAGTAAACTGGCCTTTGGGTTCCTTTGTCGTCTCGGACTAATGCTGAGCTGACTGCCGCTGGAGAGACAGCTAAGTACAGGAGTAGTTCTTCTTTATGGGCTGGTTTAGACAATAGTGGCGGAGAGCCGAGGTATGCTTTGAATTCGCAGAAAGCTTGCTCACAGTCTGAGGTCCAAATCATCTCCTTGCACTTACGTAGCTGTTTGAAGAAGGGGAGGCATCGATCTGTAGCCTTTGAGACGAATCTGTTGAGTGCCGCAATTCTTCCTGTGAGCCGCTGGATATCCTTCATTGTGCGAGGCGAGCTCATGTCGAGGAGTGCCTGAATTTTTTCAGGGTTGGCTTCAATTCCTCGCTGGTTTACAATGAAGCCAAGGAATTTTTCCGAGCTTACCCCGAAAGCACATTTGCTAGGATTAAGCTTCATTTGATATTTTCGTAATATTCTGAACGCAGTGCAGAGGTCGCAGACATGGTTCTCTGATCGTTTGCTCTTCACGAGCATATCATCTACGTATACTTCCATAGTTCTGCCAAGTTGGTCTGCGAACATCTTATTTACTAGTCGCTGATAAGTCGCTCCGGCATTTTTTAGCCCGAAGGGCATAACCTTATAACAGTAGAGCCCCCGATCCGTAATGAATGCTGTCTTTTGCCTGTCGGGAGCGTGCATTTGGATCTGATTATATCCAGAGTAAGCGTCCATGAAGCTGAGGAGCTCGTGCCCGGCGGTCGCGTCGACGAGCTGATCTATTCGTGGCAGAGGGAAGCTGTCTTTAGGACAGGCCTTGTTCAGGTCAGTGTAGTCTACACAGACTCTCCATTTTCCGTTGTTCTTTTTGACGAGGACAACGTTTGCGAGCCATTCCGGGTAGCATATTTCTTGGATGAATCCAGCCTTGCGCAGTTTCTGTACTTCCTCTTCGATGATCATGTACCTTTCTGTATTGAAAGAACGCCTTTTCTGACGGATTGGTTTATTGGTTGGGTCGACGTTTAACCGATGGACCATCACTTCTGGGCAAATTCCAGGCATCTCTTCATGGGACCATACAAAAACGTCCGCGTACTCCTTCAGGAAGGTGATCAGGTCCTCTCGCACCTTGCCTTCTAAACATGATCCGATCTTGATAGTTCTGGTCGGGTCGGTATCAGACAACGGAATGTCGACCAGCTCTTCTGCGGGCGACCCGCGCTCCTTCTCTTCCTCTCTCGGATCAAGAGAGGTCGCATGAGAAACGGTTGATACTGCACTTTTATTCTTTCCTCGTAGGGAAAGTTCATAGCAACGACGGGCTTCCTGCTGATCTCCCCTGACCACGCCGATTTCTTCGTCGGTTTCGAATTTCATCGCAAGGTGATAGATGGAAACGGCAGCTTTGAGAGCTCGCAGGATAGGACGGCCGATAATGGCGTTATAAGCAGAGGGGGCATTTACGACAAGGAAGTCGACCATTATTATTTTCTGGTTTGGTTCTTCTCCTGCGGTGACTGGTAGAGTTATCTCTCCTTCGGGCATGATGCTATCCCCCGTGAACCCAGTCAATGCTGTCTTGACTGGTCTAAGTCGAGATCGGTCGATCTTCATTTTTTCAAATGCCGACGCGTATAGGATATCAGCCGAACTGCCCGTGTCGACCATCATCCTGTGGAGTTTTTTGTTGGCGACCATCAACGCAACGACAAGGGAGTCGTCATGTGGATGTATGACCCCTCGGGCGTCTTCTTCGGTGAAGGTTATTGTTTGTGAGGTTACCTTCGCGACCTTCGTAGGTCGGCTGGTGATATTGACAGAAGGCTTCGGTAAGGACGTCCTTCCTTGCCGCACGTAGCTTTTGTGAGAATTTCAGGTGTCTCCAGTGGTCGGCCCTCCGAAAATCATGTGGATTTCTTCCACAGGGTTGTTGCTTTGTTCCTCTGTCAAGTCGGTGACCCGTCCTTCATCTCTTCGCCCATCTGAACGCTGAGCAATATAATCCTTCAAGAAGCCTTGCTGGATCAGGGCTTCTATCTGTCGTTTCAAATCAAAGCAGTCCACGGTGTTGTGACCGTGGTCTTTGTGGTACAAACAGTACCTCGATTTCGACCTCCTATTGGGGTCGGTCTTTATCTTTGCAGGTCGTTCGAAATTGTATTTTCCTTTCTCTGCTAAATACACTTGCTCGATGGTTTTGTTGAGCGGAGTGTACTTATCGAACCGTGGCGCAGGTGATTTCGTTCGGCGAGCGGGTCTGTTCCGGGTTGGCGATCTTTGCTCGGACTTTCGTTCTGACCTGTGTCTTTTCGAGTTACTGCTATCCGGCCGATCCTTATTTTTGGTCATCAGTCGATGAGCATTGACCAGTTCTTCGGCGTTGATGTGTTTTGCTGCCCGATCTAAAAGTTCTGCCACGGACTGAGGTGGTTCTTCCCCGACAGACCAAAGGAACCTTCGGTCCCGTAATCCTCCGATCATGGTGTGCAACAGTACATCTTGCGAGAGGTTTTCAATTTGTACAGCTTCGGAATTGAAGCGTGCGAAGTAATCTTTCAGGGGCTCATCTTCCTTTTGCTTGATCGCAGCGAGATGAGTGGAATGCTTCCTCGGGTCAGTGCTCCCAATGAACTGAGTAGCGAAAGCTCGACTTAGTTGAGAGAATGAACTGATCGTGCGGGGTTTTAGGTTGCGAAACCAAGTCCATGCCGAACTTGTTAAGGACAACGGAAAGGCCTTGCACATGATATGCCCATTGGCCCCGAGGAGATCCATGCGGACCTTGAAGTTCTCTAAGTGTTCCGCCGGATCTCCAATTCCAGAGTACTGCTTCAACTGGGGAACTTTAAACCCTTTGGGAAGGGGTTCCTCACGAATCTCGTCGGTGAATGGTGACTCAGATGAATCGACCAGTGCATCTACGGCGATTGGGGCTCGGGCCCGTTGTGCTCTCTGGAGATCGCCCATTTGTTCTCGCAGTTCCTTCAGCTCGGCCTCCAGTGGGCCCAAGTTGTCGTCAATCCTGTTGCTGGCTTCATGATCAGCCCGTTCGTGTGCGAGACGAGCTGTTCTCCGTTCCTCGAGCCTGTGTCGCAGGTCGGTGGCGGGCAAGCTTGTCGTTGGTCGAGGTCTAGTCTCGGTTGCTCGGCTGGCGACCTCATTTTCTTCCATCGGAGTGGGATGTTGAGAACGCTGCGACGGTCGGACCTGGTGGGAGTGCAAGGTTTGTTGCGGCTGAGAATGGGTATGCCGAGATCCCTCGCGGTCTCTATCGTTCAACACGGTTGGGTGAGCTAGGCCAGTTAGCAGAGCTTTAATTTCGTCCAGTCGCTGGTCTACATAGCCCAACCGTTCGTCGACTCCCCCTAGTTTTTGGTTTACTCCCCCTACCTGCTCTTCAAGAAGAGACAACCTGACCCCTCGGTTACGGGGTCTCTGTTGTCTCCCCTGTTGGGCAGAAAGAGGAGAGTTCTCACCGAGCTGGATAGCGGGAATTTCGGGAAACGATCCTTCATTTTCCGATATCTGATCGTCTGAAGGTCCATCGATCGCGGGCGCTTTCCCTTTGTATTTTCTTTTCCCAACAATAGTAAAAAAGGAAAGATGAAGTTGAAATCGTCTTCAGTGATTGGGTGAGAACACGGCTTTCCTACTTAAATGACTCTGCGAAGACTTCCCACAGACGGCGTCAATCTGTTGATGCTGTAAATTCGTCAACAGATGATGGTGACGATTCTTTGAGACTGATGGATGGATGCCGCTGATCTCCTTCTTGACAAAGGGTTGGATCCTGTAGGACAAAAGGAAAACTAAAGGGGGTGGCTGGGGTCCAGCCGTTAGCCCTCCGATGCTTAAGTTAGTGAGATCTCGAAAGATTGAATCTCTACTTTTTTTAGTCTTTGTTTCGTACCTCAATAAAGAAGAAGATGTGTCTATTTATAGACCTAGGTTGCAGAGTCGTATTCCCTTTTGAAGCCATGATCTCAGGGGAGGGATTCCCGGATCTTTGGGATTTTCGGAGCTGTCCCGTGATCTTCGAGGATCTTTCGGCGAGTTGATTAAAGATCTCCCGGATTTTCTTCCCCTTATCACGCACAAACTTAGAGGTTTGCGGAAACAGAATCAGGTCGCAAGGCGGTCGACCTGGTGATGTCGTTTCTGAAGGCTGCTTCTCTTCCTTAGGTCGGGTTGGTCAGACCCGGCGACCCATAAGAACTATTCCGTCTGTGATCAGATCGGTTATGAACTGTGCGAGCTGAACTGGATCCGATCTTCAGGTCAGCTCGTATTCTCACCCTGGTGGTGTAGAGGTCAGCTCGTATTCTTCCCACAACAGGTATCATCCATATATTATGGTTTTCTTCATATGAACGGTCAAGGTAGCTCTTGGGCAAGGCACATAATAGTGAGAAGTTAGAACTAACTGATGAAAGACCTATATATTGGCACACATGAAAGTAGATTCAGTGTTCCCTGTGGGGCATGACCTGGAGCATGAATCACCCACAAAATTTCTAGTGGTTGTGCAACAAAAAGCTATGTGGAGCCAATCAAATGCGTCCGACATCTACTTTGTCCATCATTTCGTGCAGCATCCATATTAGGATGTCAGCTCAAAAAATAAGGTTGATTTGAATCTCAAGTGGGCCATGTTGGAAGAGAGCCTTCAAACGAGGTCCCTAGACTATGCACCGACTAGTCAAGACCGGTCGGCTAGTGAAGGAGCAGATGTGAATTTTGGGATTTTGCTCCTTGGACTGTTTTTTGATCCGGTCTGACCGGTCGACCAGTTATACGATGACTTGGCAGCAAGCATTTTCTTGCGCCATTGCCGGGTAGTGCGTAAGACGTTTCTAATTCTAGGTGAGCTGCTATATATGGGGCTTGAACCCGGGATTAGGAGCAATCCTAAGGTGTGTAAGGTTTCCAAAGTGTATTTGGAAGAGGGGAGAGTGCTGTGAGAAGGAGAGAGCTTGGGTTTTTTTTCTGTTTTTTTCTTATTTGTGGGCTGTTAATCTCTATAATCTTCTGAAATCATAGTAGATCACTTTGTGCCGTGATTTTTTTACCTATTGAGGAGTTTTTCCACATAAAATCAAATTGTCTTTTGTGGTTGAATGCTTGCGCGGTTTGATTACATTGCGTTTCTCATTTGATCTTATATACTTCTGTAGTGTTGTTTGGCTTTCGCTTCCACTGTTGGCATCCTTTATTCCCAACAAGTGGTATCAGAGCTAAAGTTGGGGTGGAGTATAATTCGGATCTGAGACGAAAAGATGGGATCAAGCACAAGATTCGAGGTAGAGAAGTTCTCCGGTAAAAATAACTTTGAGCCATGGAAGGTGAATATCGAATGCCTTCTAGTTCAGCAAGGGCTTGACGAAGCTCTTGAAAAGTGACCTAAGGCTATGAAAGAGGATGAGTGGACGAAGCTCGACAAGAAAGCTAAAACCTCGATCCTGTTATGCTTTATGGATGATGTCCTCTATCACATCACGAAGGAAAAGACTTCGGGAGATATGATGGCGAAGTTAGAGAAGGTTTATGCCAAAAAGTCTCTAGAGAATCGCATGTATCTGTTGATGCAGTTGTTCACCTTGAAGATGTTTGAGGGGATGGATGTGGAGGACCACTTAAGCACATTCAATCGGCTAGTTTACAAGTTAGTGGAGATAGATGAGCCAATGAAGGATGAATATCAAGCATCTATTTTGTTGAATTCTCTTCCAGATTCATACGAGTCATTCAAGGACTCTGTGTACGCAGGGAGGGAGACTATTAACGTCGAGACCATTATCTCAGCCCTTCAGTCGAAGGTGATGAGAAAGAAAAGCGGTGACGTGGGTTCTCGTTCTTCTTTAGAGGCACTGATTATAAGGGGAAGAAATTCTGAGTATGGTGAAGGATATTCGAAATCGGGATCTAAGGCCAAGGGCAAAGAGAAAGCTAAGGTGACGTGCTGGAGTTGTGGTCAGGAAGGCCACATGAGAGGGGATTGTCAGAATCCCAAGTTGAAGCAAGAGAGGTATGAAAATTCTTTTGGAGAGGGAGCCAATACTGTAAAGGACGGTGGTGACCTATTTGAAGTTTTGACTGTATCTGGCAAGGGATCTCACTGTACAGAGTGGATCCTAGATTCAGGGGCTTCATGTCATGTTTGACCAGAGTTCATTCACGACATATAGGGAGTGTAGTGGTGAATCGGCGTTTGTGAGTGATGGCTACGCTCACAAGGTGGTGGGTATTGGTACGGTGCGCACCAGGATGTTCGATGAGATCGAACGAGTCCTAGAAGATGTGATGCATGTCCCCAAGATGAAGATGAATATGATTTCTCTTGGTGCACTCGAGGCAAAAGGATGCGTGTTCATCAATTGCGATCGTTGTTGTAAAGTGATGAAGGGGGCACTCGTGTGGATGAACATATGGAGGTGTGACTATCTTTACAAGTTTATAGGGAGCATAATTCACGGTGGAGCTGTGGGATCGACAACAAGATCCATGGTTGCTTGTATGTGGCAAGTGCCAAAGGGTCACATAAGAAGAGCAGAAAAGTGTGTGAAAGTGCAAGGTTAGGGTTGATTATGGCATGAGAAGTGATGGAGCTATGATGAAGATGACATGACGAAGCGAGGATGTTCTGATTCGACGTTTGAAGCCTCGGTGGAGTTTGTTGGAAGAGAGCCTTCAAACGAGGTCCTTAGACTGTGCACCGATCGGTCATGATCGGTCGGACAGTGGGGGCCGATCGGTTGGCCAGTGAAGAGGCAGACGTGAATTCTGGGATTTTTCTCCCTAGACTATTTTTTTATCCGGTCTGACCGGTCGGCCATGGGTCCAATCGGCCAGTTACGCGGTGACTTGCGTAGCAAGCGTTTTCTTGCGCCATTGCGTGGTAGTGCGTAAGACGTTTCTAATTTCGGGTTAGCTGCTATATATTGGGCTTGAATCCAGGATTAGGAGCAATCTTAAGGTGTCTAAGGTTTCCAAAGTGTATTGGGAAGATGGGAGAGTGTTGTGAGAGGGAGAGAGCTTGGGTTTTCTTTGTTTTTCCTTGTTTATGGGCTGTCAATCTCTATAATCTTCTGGAATCATAGTAAATCGCTTTGTGCTGTGGTTTTTTACCCGTTGATAGGTTTTTTCACTTAAAATCGGATTGTCTCTTGTGGTTGAATGCTTATGTGGTTTGATTATATTGTGTTTCTTGTTTGATCTTATATACTGCTGTAGTGTTTGTTCGGCTTCCGCTTTCGCTGCAGGCGTCCTTTATTCCCAATAGGCCAGACTATGACCCTATTTGGCACCTTGGATTTGGTGGTAAATGGGTGTATTTCAAATACAAATAGATGCTTTTTGTGTTTGGCAACCTTAGATTTGGAGGTAATTTCAAATCTACCTTTTCCGTGTGATTTGAAATCTAGCATTTCAAGGGTAATCCAAACGAAATGCCCTTTTTGCCTCGTTTTTAAGAGCAAGAGAGTCACACATATAACAAAGGTGGCTCTCAGCTGCTAATCTATTGGACACATGTCATGCTGATGATACCCTAAAATAATCCAATTATTTGCTGCAGCACTACAATCACATCAATGCGATGATCTAAACCATACATCTAAATGGATGGTTAAAAAAATCAGTTGTCGCCTGTTTATGATCCTTGCATTTGTGGCCCACTTAAGGCTTCGAATTTTCCCTTTTTTGGCCTAAGCAAATATTTTAATGGGCTTGTTATAATCATTTTATCGAATATGACACACATACACACACACACACACACACACACACACACACGTATATATATGGACACACACACTAATTTGGGCTATGAAAGCTGATTTAGTTAATCAAATTGAAGTCCTGTTAACATATCAAAGAATTCCAATACCCTCCAAATACAAGCTCTCACACAAAGCATTTGGATTCTAGCGCATTTCAACCAAACACAAATGAGGATTTGGAATCACATATTGATTCTAATGTAACTGTAATTTGGATTCCAATGCATTCCAAATCCAAACTCCCAAATGGGCCTATGGGGAGAAGTGGAAATGGATACAACTGCTAATGAAAACAATGGACAACCACCCAAAAACCAAGAAATTCAGGTGAAGGAGGGCCGCATTGGTTTGGATTTGGGTTGTCCAGTTTTAACAGCAAGGAGACCATTTTGAACAGGTTAAATGCCAAGCACCATGACAGGTTCACATGCAATCCTTGTAGAATAACTTTATTCTACTGGACTTGCAGAGGCCTTTTGGCGTGCTATATATGATTTTTAGGACACTCCATATCCTCAGGTGGGCCAGACCAAAGGGAGAAGCATAGATGGGTACAGCTGCTAATGAAAACTATCACTGCGACTCAAAAAACCACCAAATTCACGTGGTGGTCCATGTGATGGGAGTGGATTAAGTGAGACCTTGGCCTCATCCAAGATGGTACAGCCCTTACCATGGGGCCTACCTTGATGTATTTATTTTGTATCCACACCGTCCATCTGTTTTTCTGGACCATTTCAGGGCATGATCCCAAAAATGAAAAAAGATCCAAATCTCAGGTGGACCATACTGTAGGAAACAGTAGTGATTGGCCATTAATGGGCCACAAATTTTTTGATCAAACTGAAATTTTTTACCCTCATCCAGGTTTATATGACCTTATCAATGGATTGGATGGAAAATAAATACTATGGAAACATTAAGGTGCTTTCTAAGAAGTATTTAATGGGAAGTTGTTCAATCACCACTGCTTCTTGTTGTATGGTCCACCTGGTGATTGGATCTACTTATTTTTTTGATAATGCCCTAAAATGACATGTAAAAACAGATGGATGGGGTACATATCAAGGTGGGCCCTACGGTAAGGGCTGCACCGTCTTAGGTTAGGCCGGAGTCTCACCTAGTCCGCTCCCTCATGTGATGGCTGCATTAGTTGTAAAGCTTTTATGGTGAGGCGAGCCTGCCTAATATGTTAAATGCCACCCACCATGACAAGTCCACATGCAATCTTTATAGAATAGATGTTTTTTTGCATCCTCAAGTGGTTGGAGAAGTGGAGATGAGTACGGCTGTTAATGAAAACAATCACAATAATCCAAACACCATCAAATTCACATGGTGGTCCATGTAATAGTTCATTGTCAAGCTTTCATGGTGAAGTGACCCTTTCAAATAGGTTAAATGCCACGTACCGTTTGTGATAGGCCCACACACGATCCTTATATAATGACCTTATTCTACGGGACTTGTAGAGGTGTAGGCATGTGGTGTGTTATGTATGATTTTTGGGACATCTCATGACCTTGTAAAGGGGAGACCCGCACCCCAAACCTCTTAAATGGCACATGGGTTAAGCTATTGCCGATTTGAACCGTTCATTCATACAACTAGGAGCAAGCTATGGCGCAAGAACTATGCTGGTCGGATGATCCATATCCTTTGAATGAGGCCAGTTTGTTACAATCATTTGTTGTTTATAAGCTATAAATTACATGGTTAGAGTCATCAATCAAAATATTACTTTAGAATCACAAGTAATACAAATCAAGATTTATCTACGAATGTTTTAAGACGGTGATTGGATCGACCTATTTTGTTTCTCTGGTCAATCTTGACTCTTTGTTTCATTCCATTGATTGGAAGCTTCAAATCTCCTAGTTGGCTTACTCCTGTTGTATAAAGGAATGAACCATTCGTATCGACAATAGGTCACCCCATGTGCCACACACACACACACACCCCATAGCATAGAGGAGCTATGTGTGCTATAGTCCCGAAATAGAAATAGTGGGTATTGTGGTTATGGAATCGGTACACTACTAGACTACTCTGTAGGCCTCACAATGATGTATGTGTTTTTTGGGTTAGTCCCACATTGGCTGGAGGGGAAGATGAAAGGAGCTCCATGTACTCTGGTGCTCACATCCTAGGAGCCATGAGGGAGGGGGGAGCCCCACATCCACTATGAGAGGGGGGTTGTTGGGTTAGTCCCACATTGGTTGGAGGGGACGATGAAAGGAGCTTCATATACTCTCGGGTCACTCCACCTAGTGGGTTAACCTTCTGGGTGTGACACAATACCAGCTCGATCTAAAACTTTGTGGCCTCCTAAGAAGTTTTTAATGGTAGGCATTCAATCATTACTATTTCCTTTGGTATGGTCCACCTAAGATTTGGATCTGCCTCATTTTTAGGTTCATGTAAAATGGATGGACAACGCACATAAAACATATATACCAGGGTGGGCCCATGGTGCACTGTCCTTAGGTAACTAGGTTAGGTAAAGGCCTCTTATGGAAAAAGTAGGCCACCATTCTGTATTTTCAAAATCTACAGTGACATCAAGTGCATGATCCAATATTAGACGTATGATTCACAAATCAGCCTAATTTGTGATTCAGGTGGACCACACATAACACTCCAATCCATAGCTCAAGTGGGAGACTTAAGTGAAGATAATCTTATTTCAACACGGAGGTCTTGATATTGATTCTGCTGACATTACGGTGTGACTAACAGTGGAGGTGGGTGTATTAAAAGTGGGGTGTGTACTACCTTAAAAAAAAAACAAAACAGAAAAAAGGTGGACCACACAAACGCATAAAGCAACTGCCACCCGTCAAACTGTTTTCCTTGGTGTGGCCCACCTGAATCATGGCTGGGCTTGATTTTTGGGCATCATGCTTAAATTGTTATTTGGCATCTAATGGTCCATGTGGGTGTCACATAATAATCACAGTGGGTCTTGTAAAAAATCAATGGCGCATGTCTCTCCCATCTATTTCCTTCGTTGTGGCTAACCTACTGACGAGTTAGATTGATTTTTGAGCCCTAGGCTTACCAGTGGATGAAGCAACTATTGGTTGAAGTGGCTTGTGCATACACATTATGGTGGCACTATAGAATATCAGGTGTGCGACCCATTATTCGATGAACTTGGGCGGCATTACTGTTTGGAGGGCAATCCACTATGCCTGAAAAGGGAGTTTTGAATAGGCCCAGCCCTGAACGGTTCAAAATCCGGGCCAAGGCCTAACCCAGGCCCAGCTCGTTGACAGCCCTAACTATGATTTATAGGGGAGCAGTATGTGTGTATATTCATATAATTTCTATGAGGTCGACCTCATGGGAGCTTCATGAGGTCAACTTTGTAGGCCCCACCATAATGTGTGTCGGACATCCACACCATCAATTAGATGCACCCTTCAATGGTGGGCCACGGGCTTAAAAACCAGGCCAATCCATGACTTAGGTGGGCTATTCCATGGACAACAATTGAGAGTAGATGCCCACCCATTGAAACCTTCTTGATTATTTAGAAGGCTCATTGAGATCATGTGGTTCAAACATGCAACCCATCCATTGTGTTTGTCCCATTTGGATGAGGGTTCACACCAAATTTATGGCCTTTCCAAAACTCATGTGAGCCTCCACCAAGTGCTTTTAAATGTTTTAGGCATGATTTCATATGGTTTCAAATTGTTTGTCCCACTTGAGTTCCCAACCTGGTGGGCACCCACAAAATGTATGGTGTGGATGTCCAGCACACATCACGGTACTGGGGCCATGGAGCTCGATCTCATGGGAAGCTATTATGAATTTGACCTCATAGAACCTTATATATATATATATATATATATATATATATATATATATATATATATATATATATATATATATATATATTAAAAAGGTAAAAATCATAATCCCTTGTTATTTCTTTACTTACTCGAGCACCCCCTCTGCCCTAAACCCTACTGTGCCCGAGCCACCCCCCGTTCGGCTGGCGAGTCCTGCCAGAAATCCCCCTGACTCTCTTTCTCTCTCTCTACCGTTCCGTCCGTCATGAGCCGAACATGAGCCACAAGGTGGTCATTAGTCGACTCGGCTCGAGCATGGCTGAGCACGGCTCGTGTATGGCTCTAGTACTGACAATGTCCATTAAGATGAAGCGAAAATCTGATATTGTGGCGATGCCCATCAGCTGCTAGCCAAGGTTGGATTGAAGTAAATGTTTGTCCACATGTATGTTGGCCGTACGCACTGCATGGATAGTCTCACCATGCCTGAGTAAATCCTCTACTTCAATGAAATCCCAGCTCGTTGCCAGAATATCAGTTCTGAGCTCAACCCCTGCCAGCTATAAATGGGCCGGGACCCACTCTCGGGTTAGGACCCAGAAAAGTTTCTTAGGCCTGGCCTATTTATTATTTGTCGGCCTGTAAATCAGGGTGGTTCTTGTTGAAGAGGCATCTCTTCAGAGTCCACAGTACACGTGTCATAGCATTTGACAGCCTTTAATGGCTCAGATTCAGTGCAGGAACGTAAAGAATGGCTAGGATTGTCTGATTGGTCTTATATTTCAAACATGGGCCGTTAATGATAAGGCCCATTAAATGCCTGGTCCCGATTGATAAATCACCCTGCCAGATTTAGGGGGAGTGTGTCACTTTTCATGGCTAATTGGATGGACGCAGATTAGCTACTGAAGTGACGTCACCATGTTCTGTGGGCCCATTATGATGTATGTGTTGTATCCATACCGTCCATCCATTTGAAGAGATCATTTTAGGGCATGGGCCAAAGAATGAACCAGATCCAAAGTTCAAGTGGAGCCCACCAGAGAAAACTTGAACGCCTACCATTAAAAACTTCTTTAGGCTACACTGAAGTTTTCGATCAATCTGATATTTGAGTATTCCATGTCTGTTTTAACTTATAAACGGATTGGATCTCAAATAAACATCATGGTGGGCCATAGGAAGGTTTCAATGGTGGGTGTCACTGTCCCCGCTGTTTTCTGTGGTGGGCTCCACTTGAACTTTTGATAGCCTCATTCTTTGGCTCATGCCCTAAAATGATTTCTCCAAATGGATGAACGGTGTGAATACACCATATACATCATGGTGGGGCCCACAGAACGTGGTGATGTCACTTGAGCAGCTGTGCCCAAATTGGATATCCTGCGTGTGCGGACAGTTGGCATATGTGATAAGTGGCCAAATCCAATTGAGGTATGTCACAAAATGAGTCCTGGTCGTCCGCTTAGCTTCAACAGGATTTTCTTGGTTGCCTAAGGCCTAATTGGTCCAGCTCAACCATACATCAGCACTGATTGCATTAAATGCAGTTCTAATGCATGTTGAGCTCGTTCAATAAGGCGGTTGGCAAGCAGAAAAATTATGTTTATTGCATGTTGAGCTGGATCAATCAGGTGGTTGGTAAACAGAAAAATTATGTTTAACGCATGTTGAGCTGGACCAATTAAGTGGTTGGCAAACAGAAAAATTATGTTTAATGCATGTTGAGTTGGACCAATCATGTGGTCGACAAATAAAAAAAATTACACAATGATGAGAAATGAAAATAGAATAAAATCAGTGGCAGCCAAACAGCCCCAAATCCAATTTTTCCATTCCAGTAAAAGAATCACTAAAATACATAAGCGTTGTAGAGTAGAAACCATGTGACTGTAATAAACACATTCAAGAGAAGAAAAAAACACAAGAGAACGATTGAAATTGAATCATGCCTTACATCTTATCACATTTACCACAGTACTTATAATAAGCGGTCTGTACGTATAATATCTAATATTCCTCCATTTATCTCCAAAAATTCAGCTATTTTTGGGCTGTCTATCACTTGAATTTAGAACAAATCCCTCATTCCCAGCCAATATCAGATACTTGTCCCTTCTTGTAAGAGTAGTGCACTCAAAGCCTAGAGCCTTACCCAACTCTCCTTGAATTAAATTAGCCACATCAATGCTAGAAATTGCAACCCCACCACATGTGGTCCCCTTGGCCACCTGTCCAAGCACTTCAACATCATAGCCAGGGAAAGGGTTCATGAGGAAGAAAAGTGGGTCCAGGCACTTAAGCCCACCAGCTGTTGTACCATAGAACATGCTAACATGCGTATCCATGGCCACAGGGACTATCTCATCAGCCAGCTCTGCAAATAAAGGGCTGAACCTCAGCAAGAAGGGTTCCCTACATGTGGTGCCCTCAGGGCACACCACAAGGTCACCTTGGCTTAAAAGCTCCTCCATTCTCTTCCTATCTTCCTCTCTATTTCTGGTCAGCCTCACTGTTTTTATGGGTGCCAAAAACTCAGACACTCTACTTAGGCTGTAGGTGACTGCAGTTAGAGGCTTGTTTAGGACCGTTGAAAGATAGAGAGGGTCTAAAAGGGTCCTGTGGTTGCACACGTAGAGAATGCCTTTTGGGTTTTGCTTGTTGGGTTGGGATAGGCTTGAAATGGGTATTTTGTGTCTGAGTCTCATTCCAGTCATGGATAGAATGGAGATGGCCATTTTGTAGGGTAGTGATAGGGCCACAAGGGCTCTGAAGATGGCTAGGAGGAATCCAAATGGGAACCACATGAACATTGCCAGGGTGGCAAGTGGGGTGGGCCTGAAAGCCAATCTACCATCATGGAAGATCAAGGGCTTTGGGTATTTGTCTCTTGGGAGGACATGCCAGTTCCTCTTCTCAGCTTCAGTCACCAAGTAGATTTCCTGTTATAAAGAAAAAAAAGAAAAAGAAAAAAGGGCATTTAGTACGAAAGATAGATTTCTTGCAAAATTCACATGGGAGTGATAAATATTGAGTATGGAAGTGAAGAACACAAAATGATTTAAATAAAAATAAATAGAAAATCAATTTTCTATAAAATAATGTAATAATGGAGTTGTTGAAACTAAAAAGGAGAAGTGGCCCAGTTTGATATATCGGCACGTTGGATGAAGTATCTGACTGTCCATCAGCTGGGTACTGTTTGCACATGACCCTTGGCTAAAAATCCTTTCTGTCAGTTCCTCCTCTTGGATACATTTTCATCTGGACCTTCCATGTGATGACCATTGTCCACGTGGATAGAATTATTTGTTTGATTTGATTTCAAATTGTAGGCCATTCATCTCAACAACCCATTAAGTGGATGGTCTGGGTACCCTGAAATACCTGTGACGTGTCACTTATTGGGTATGATCATTCATTCCTTATCCAGCGCGACTAACGCCAGACACCCTTAAAAAACCATAGGGAATCATGACATGCTCAAGCTTATTTGTGGAAAATCTTGATTGGTGTCATGGCCCACTACAAGTAAAAGCATGTGAGGTTTTCATGGGTCATGAATCTTGATTGATGTCATAGCCCACCACAAGTAAATGCATGTGAGGCCCACTTACGGCATGGAGTCTTTCTTTCTATGCAGAAAGCTAGGTCTAGACATGTTACTCCCTATGGGATTATGCTGGACATGGTACATGCCATGTGCGCATGAGTAATGTACAATAGCTTCTAATTCAACGGTCCACATTGTTCGTGCATGCATTTGTCACTGTTATGAATGAAATGATAGGCCGGTTTTCAATTTGTCAAGTGGGTCAATTGCTAAATGGTCCATCCATGGTGGGATGCAACGTACCAACGGTCCGGATTACTGAGTCATGGGCCCCATTGTCAGAATTAAGAAACGAACGTACACTGACAAACACGTGTCATGTCGTGACAATTTTGTAGTGTTCAAACTAGTTAGGTACGGTCACATTTGTTTGCACATGTGCGTACGTATGTTCTGATGGGGAGCTGAAGTTTGTCTGACGCAAACTTGATCCTCGACCGAGAAAATGCACAGTATACTCTGGATTTTAGTTCTTACAAGTGGGTAAATGGTCCAGTGATCCATGCCATTGTTTGGTGGGGAAAAATGTAGATGGACCCTGAACCAAAAAATTTCCACGATTGGAAGATTTAGTAGCCGATAATCTTGGTCTTTTTTCAGTTGAATGTGGACCGTTGCTGTAGTAGTCTGCGTAAAAGTCAAAGGCTAGAATTGTGCTACGCGTGAGATTTTTTGGGCACGGTCTATTCACGGTAGAGCTGGCAAAGTGTGACCCGACCCGCTAACCCAACCCGACTCGACCCGGTTTTTCCAAGTTTAGGGTTGAAAATTTTGACCCAAATTCAATTTTTGGGTTGACCCAACCCGACTCAGATTTTTATGGGTCTGGTTAGGGTTAAAGGTGACCCGACCGACCTGACCCAACCCGAATAATAAGGGAGTTAAGTAGACTATTATATATTAATTTTCTTATTAGTTAAATAATACATAGTTTTTTTTCTCACACCAATGATCACATTTTATGACATGTAGAACTATAATATCATGAGATTTTTTATTTATTTATGGTGCTGATTTACTGAAGAACTGAAATGGTAGCTAATGGTCCATAAAATAAATTAATAAAATTATTTTAATGGTTATATTTATTTGATTGCTGATAGGAATTTATTGGACGGTTAAAATAAAAGGATCAAATGGTTCCATTTTAATAATTGTGTCCATAATTTAACTATTTAAAAAATTAAATATCAAATGGTCTTGTTAGTTTGATCCAATGGTTAAAAAATAAAAATAAAATTGTTGGACATTAATTGGATGGCTTAGATGAAATATTAAATGTCAAATTCTAAAAGTTTTACATGCAAGAGTATCAAGAAACATTCTCTGTCGATGCATTTAAAAAAAGCCATTATAAATTCTCTATTTCTAAAACCCTTATAGTGGGTTGTAAAGAGAGGGTTTCTTTCAGCCACATGAGATAGAGAGAACAAGCTGTGCTATCGGTTTCACCCATGCCATCTCATCACTCTAATAACGTTGATGTTTAAAGAAGTATGCTTTAAATCTATACTTCATTCTATCTATTTATTTTTCTCATTCAATATTTGCGTAATAGAAATACTCTATAAAAAAGCCTCGGTTATATATATATGTGTGTGTGTGCGCGCGCTCTCAACCTCATGGACTGTGTGGGCCCCACTGTGATGTGTAATAGGCATCCTCACCATCAATTAGATGCACCATTCCGTAGTAGGCCATGGGCCTAAAACTCAGTCCAATCCATGACTTGGGTGGGCCACACCATAGACAACAGTTAAGAGTGATATCCACCCATTGAAACCTTTATGATCATTTATAAGATCGACTGAGATGTGGTTGAAAAATCCAGCCCATCCATTGTGCGTGTCCCACTTAAAAAAAGAGGTCACGCCAAGTTTCAACTATATCCAAAACTCAGATGGGCCCCAACAAGTGCTTTTAGATGTTGTAGGCATGACTTTACACTGTTTCAATTTGTATGGCCCTCTTGAGTTCCGGATACAGCTGATTTTTTGGATATACCATACCCAATGGGGGACCCACCAAATGCATGGTGTGGATGCCCATTACACATCACAGTGGGGCCCACGTAGCTCGACCTCATAGGAACTAATACATTTTTCATATATATATATATATATATATATCACTTATGTACCTATTAAAAATAGATAGTTTGGTTTTCAATTGAACACTAGTGTTATATACACCTAGTTTAATCCACAAATTAGTTAGTTGATCATTAAAATGTGGGTCAACCCAGCCCGACCCGATTTAATTTGGGTTGGGTAAGGGTTGGGAAAATCTAACCCGAATTCAATTTGGGTCGGGTTAGGGTTGAGGTGGAAATGACCCGACCCCAACTTGACCCGACCCGAACCCAACACGACCCGACCCATTGCCACCTCTAATTCACGGTGAGGGTCATAAATAATGGTCTGGGTCACTGAACCACAGGACCCATTTGCCGTACTAGAAATTTGATGTGATGACAGGAGATGTCAGCGTCTCAAAGTCCAGTTTGGACTTGAGAACCATTAAAAAGCCTCTGAGAGAACTGTCTATGGATGCCTATGGTTAAAAAAAGAAAAAGAAAAAGAAAAAGGTAGAAAGAGCACAAAGAGAGTGATCCTACACGTCCAATTGGTAGTTTTCAAATGAATGGTCACAAAAGAAAGTTGGTGAAGGTTGAAATTGATCAGTGGTAAGAAGGGAGTGTGATTCCTACCATGATCCATCCATGGCAGATCCCAGTAGGTGGACAGTCCTGATCCACCTCCTCTCCTGCCAAGTGTACGATGGAGAGGGTTTCCATCGTTATGGTAGAACCGTCTCCATCATATTATTTCCCTTCTTAAAAAAATCGCCAAGAGAATGGTTTTGGCGTTTGAACAATGGAAAATGCCTAATCACGTGATGGGTGAAACCATGCAGAACACGAGAGAGAGAGAGATTGGAACTCACCTTGCACAGGAAGAAGAAGTTCTGATCCAAACATCTGTTGAAGCTTCCAATTATACCAACAACACCACCAACCATCTTCTCCTCCTCCAACTCAAAAACCATCTTCTCCTTCTCCTCCATCAACCCCACATAATACCCAGAAACCACCTTCAATTCCCTTCCCAAAACAGCCTCCACACCCATATACTCTTTCAAGAACCCCTCCACCATAACCCTAGGCATCTCACTCACACATACTCTCCTTCCACTCCTCTTCAACACCTCAAACACCTCCATGCTCACATCCTCCAAAAAATACTTTGCCAAAACTGCCCTTCCCACCCTAAAACTCTCCTCTCTAATCCCAAAGAAAGACACCATGACCATGGCCTTAATTGCCATCTCCCTACTAAGACAGCACACCAAAGGGTACAAAAGCAAAAGCACAAAAGCCCTTAAAAGCCCACCTCCCTCAAACGCCACCAGCATGAAGTATGGAAAAAGCGAAGAGGATTTGAGCAGTGCGCCATCAACGTCACATACCAAGGTCTGGTCTGAGAGCTTGTCTAGATTGAACTTGGAGTTGAGGGAAGGGTATTTTTGTAATTGTGACGTGGGTGCATGGGGAATTCCCTTGCGATAGTGGGGGCGTGGGTATTTTAGTCTCTTGAGGAGGACTCGAAGGGAGAAGAGAAGGAATTTGAAGAAGACGGTTGCAGCCATTCTTACTAGATTTTCAGTAGCTTGTGATGGGAGATATTGCAAGCCTTTGGGATGCTTTTATACACGAAAGTGGATGTCGAGTCCAAACTGGACGCGGATTGCGTGGTGACCCTACTACCACCGACCTGTCGTGGCAGGACTATGTGGGGCCCACCGTGTTGTATTTTTTTTTCTTTATCTGCGCCGTCAATCCGTTTTTCCAGCTCATTTTAGGCCATTTGCACAAACTTGAAGAATATCCAAAGTTCAAGTGGACCACACCGGAGGAAACAGTGGTATAATGATGTCCACCGTTGAAACATTTTTAGGGTCAATAGTCATGTTTATTTGTCATCCAACCTATTCAAAATGTCACAAAGACCTGGATGAAAGTAAAAAACAAATATCAGCTTGATCCAAAACTTCTATCGTCCCCCATAAGTTTTCAATGGTAGGCGTATCATACCCACTATTTATTATGGTGTGGTCCACTTGAGAGTTTTAAATCCTTCGAATTTTCTCACTCGATCTAAAATGAGATGGAAAAAAGGATTGATAGCTTAGATGAAACGTATATATCACATTCGACCCCACATAATCCTGCATCCGTGCAATCAGCGGGCCTGCCTTGTTTTCGAAGGAATTTACGAAAGAGACATCGAGACTTTAGGGAGCGAATTAGGTGCGGCCCCGGTGTTATCCAAGACGGTCCGTCTGTTACCGTGGGCCCACCTTTATGTATATATTATATATCTACGCCGTCCACCCGTTGTTTCAGATTATTTTATTGTAGGATCCAAAAAAATAGAGCAGATTTAATTTCAGATGGACAATGAAATTGATAACAGTGGTGATTGACGATTAATTGGCCATGAATATTTGTATCATGATGATATTTTTTTTTTTTTTACCTTCATCCATGTTTATGTGACCTTTTCAACACGTTTGATGGCAAATAAAAATTAAGGAAACATTATAGTGGGCCCTAGGAAGTTTTTAATGGTAGGGCGTTCATTCACCACTGTTTCCTATAGTATGGTCCACCTGAGATTTGGATCTTCTTAATTTTTACCACACTCATTAAATAATCTATAAAAACGGATGGACGGTGTGGATATATAATACATACACTAAGGTAGGCCCCAAGGTAAGAGCCGCACCGTCTTGGGTAAGGAAAGGGCCGTACCTAATCTGCTTTCGTGACTTCATGTAGTATGGTCAAACTTGCATGAGGATACAGCTACGTCCTTACGAAATGACAGAATTGCCCTTTTGAACGTTTCCAGCTCTCAGTTAAGATTAATATGGTGTGGACCAGGTCCATCACATAGTGTGGGCCCCAACATGTGGATATGTTTGGGTTCATCCAATATGCATACAGTGAATCTGACTATTCATATTGAGGTCCACATCGTAGATGAAGCACGTCCCTAGTATCACGTTTATCTAATGATCCTAACCATTAGATGAATCAAATTGACATTCAAATAAATAATCAACGGCATCCAACCAGAAAACAGTAACATCGTTTGATCTTGCAGTTGATATTGTCTTTGAGCCACAACACGTCGATGGTGGGTCCTCTAGATCACAAGGTTTTTGATGAAGCTGGAAATAGCATATGGACCCACCCATGTGATCACAGCCGTCGACTATCAGGACTTTTCTTTAAGAGGGCAGCTGGTGTGGGCCATGCATGTCAGACATAATGGAACTCGGTGAAAGGGCATCAAGACCTGCCAAAATTTAACCTAACCCACTATCTTGACCTTAGCCGGCTGATTTTTTTCCAGTCTAGGGTTGGAAAATTTGACATGCATTCAATTTTTGAGTTAACCCAATTGGACCTGAATTTTTATGAGTCGGGCTAGAATTAAAGGTGACCCGACCCAACTCAACCCGACTCGACCCGACCCGACCCGACCCGAATCATACAGGATTAAGTAAACTATTACATATTAATTTTCTTATTAGGGCTGAAAGTTGGGCGGGTTCAACCCGACCGACCCGTGACCGACCCGACATTGGGTTGGGCTTGGGCAAGAAATATCGAACTCGATCTCGAGTTTGGGCTATGCAAACACCAACCCGATAAAGCTTGGGTCGGGCTTGGGTTGAGGTCTTGGGTCGCCCGACCCAACCCCAACCCGATCTATATACAAGTTACTTTCAATTTTATTATACTTAAGTAAACTTATTGGTTTGTATTACTTTAGTAAGTAAACTTATAATGTTTGAAATTTGATATACTTTTAGTATTAAAGGAGTAGTTATCCTAGCTAATTTGTTTGGAAAAAAGTGAAGTTCTTCGTAATAAATAACTACATACATAATTAATAAAGTCATAAGTACGAAAAAGAAGACATGTATTGAAACATAATAGGCTAATGTAATAACGAAGATATTAGCATTTATGAACCCGACCAACCCGACCGAGCCCGCTTGGGCTTGGGTTGAGAATTCCCAACCCGAGGTTGGGTTGGGTTGGGTTGGGTTAGGGTTGAGCACCAACCCAACCCAACCCAACCCAACCGACTTTCAACCCTATTTCTTATTAGTTAAATAATACATAGTTTTTTTTCTCACACAGTCCTATCGGGAATGGTTCATATGTCTGTCAATTTAATAAGCATGCGCACACCAACAATCATATTTTATGACATGTAAAACTAAAATATTATGAGATTTTTTTTTTTTCTAGTGTTATATGTATCTGGTTTAATTTGCAAATTAGTTAGTTGTTCATTAAAATGCGGGTTAATTGGACCAACGTGGTTTCATTTGGATTGGATAAGGGTTAGTAAAATCCAACCTGAATTCAATTTGGATTGGGTTAGAGTTGAGGTGGAAACGAACCGACCCGAACTTGACCCGACGGGAAACGGCCCAACCCGACCCGACCCGACCCGACCCGACCCATTGCTGCAATGGATATCTTCGAAAAGTCTTGAAGGGCATTTCCGTAGTTACAGGCGATTCAAGGGGCTTTGAAGTAGCCTGTCCCGAAGTAGAAACGAACTTAGACTCTTCCAGTCGGACGAGTTAGGCGACTCACCGCGTGCATTAACTGCTGCCCAACCGACCCCGACCGTTTCCAATTCGTATGAAAACTATGTAAATGACAAAATTGCCTTTACTACCGGAGGACGCGTATGAGGCGCTACCCGTCGTTTACGAAGGTCAGAACATGCTGGGGCTCTGAGCGGCCAACCGTGATGTATAGTCCATATCCAAATCAACACCGTCCATCCATTTCTCCGTATCCGTTTTTTAATATAGTCCCAAAAATCATAGAGAATGAAGACGCAAGTAGACCACACCACAGGAAGAATAGGTGCGTTGAAACCTTCCGAGAGCCCACCTTGATGTCTGTTTGCCATCCAACCTGTTCATAAGGTCACATAGACCTGGATGAAAGCTAAACACAAATATCATCTTGATCCAAAACTTCCTGTGGTGGACTAGATGTTTCATTTTTACTAAAATTCCAATATCTCGTATAGTTTTATTTTGTTTTACCTTTTGACAAGAAATTGAAAATTTATGGCCGAAAATGCCCCATAGACCGATTCCCCCTGGGCACTATTGATTCCAGCTGGGCACATGGTGGTCAGAGGGCATTCTAGGCCATAAAAGTTTCAATTTCTCGTCAAAAGGCCAAAAAGGATGACCCGGACGAGAAATTGAGATTTTAGTAAAGCTAGCCACAAGTCAGGTCTATTTCAGTAAAAATCTCCGTCGGCTATTGGAAGGCGTCCTTGGACGCTTGCGACGCAGACCGCCTGGATTACCTCGATGTATGTGTTGTATATTTAAGCCGTTCTTCCGTTTTGGCAAGTCATTTTATGGCACGAGCCAAATTTTTTATTTTATTTTTAAGTAGATTCAAATCTCAGGTGGACCACACCATAGGAAAACAGTGGTGATTAAACGCACACCATTAAAAACTACCTAGGGCGTAAGATAAAGTTTATTTTCTATCCAACACGTTTATAAGGAAAACACAAATATAAGCTTGATTCAGAACTTTTGTGGTCACCAATGTTTCCTCTGGTGTGATCCACATGAGATTTGGATATGCGTAATTGTGGGTCTCATGCCCTAAAATAATGATCTAAAATGAATGGACGTTTTGGATGAAACACATCATTGTAGGACCCATGGAGCGCCATCCAACAGCCAGGTTGTTGTCGGCTTCCAACCGCAGCTGTCAGAAGCTTGGTGGGGACCACCATGATGTTTGTGAAAAATCTGCCCATTCATCCGTTGTTTCAACTGTTGCTAGGACATTATTGCAAAAATGAGGTAGATCCAAAACTCAAGTGAGCTACACGATAATGCGTTAAAGTGGTATTTGAACGGGAGGTCTTGTGTTCGAAGTTTCTCATCGGAGGTGATTAATGCAGTGACGTTTTCATACCGGGATCGAATGAGGTGACCTATGTGATGCTGGACACACTTGGGGTGGGCGGCCCATGTAATGTGTATGGCTCGTGTGATGCAAGCCTTACCTATGTGAGGCGGGTAGCTAGTATGATGCGAACCCATGTAATGTGGGGCTCACGAAGGCAGGTTCGACCGAAGGCCTGACCTCTACAAAGTAGGAGCCTCAGCTATAAGATAAATGGATTGATTACCCATGTTCTATCAATTGGAGCTTTTAGAGCAGGATGTTCGTCGTCCTGCATCAAAGTTGAAACCTTTACGGTGTCCAACGTGGTGTTTATATGCCATCTTCATATGGTCATTCCTACTAGGATAAACTAATGTAGAGCGGGCCGTCGATTATTTCATGGCCTAGATGGACCAAAAGAAGAACGGTCGGGGTTGGAAGTGATCCAGATCATCAGGACTATAAAACGGTCGTATCTCCCAATCTGAAATGAGTTTCTGAACTTATAATATATGATTTTGGGGTAGCTCGAGCTACTTTAGCCAAGCAACCCACTATGTTGTGTTGCCTACACTGGAATTTCGAGATTTAATCAGATCAAAGGTCATTAGCTTAGTTTTATTTTAATTTTACTATTTATAGTAAGTTTTGTTTCGATCAGTAAGGTTTTAGAGTTTGTGTGGTTGAGCTGTTTGAAAACTTTCTACTTTTGCCAAAAATCATGAGTTTTAGTAAGATTGAGAGACTTGTACTATTTATAATAAGTCCGAGTTTTAAGAGTTTAAGTTTGAGTTGGTGTTTGAGGGCCTCTTTGGTAAAACTTAATTTCAAACCTTATCATTGAAATGAGCCATTTTAAATGATTTTCCTTTTAAAACTTGTTTGGTAAATCCGACACTCTAGGTGCTTAATTCTGATTCTCAATGAAAAATATGAAATTTTTTAAGCTTCCCTCTTTCTCGGGTTAAGTGAATGCGGTAAGTTGTTTTGATTTAAATATATTTCTTTTTGTAAATGGCAAGTTTTCCCCTCACTCTCCCAGGCGTGAGATAGAAGCCAGTTTGATGTGGCAAAGCTTTTAGCCTCATCATGATGTATATGCTGTATCCACACTGTCCATCCATTTTGCCAAATCATTTTAGGGCACCAGCAAAAAATTAAGTAAACCCAAAGCTCCACTGGACCCACCACAAGAAGTTGTCAGGATGACGGGGACCACCATTTAAACCTTCCTAGGCCCACTATGATTTTTATTTACTATCGAATCTGTTCATTAGTTCACACAGACTTTGATGAAGAGAAAACAAAAATATCAGCTTTATCCAAAACTTTTGTGGCCCCAGGAAGTTTTCAATGTTTGGCATTCAATTCTCACTGTTTTCTGTTTTCTGTGGTGTGATCCACTTGAAATTTGGATGTACCTCATTTTTTGCCTCATAACCTAAAATGACCTAAAAAGATTGTTGGCCGGCGTGGATCTAACACATACATCATGATGGGCCCATTGAACCTTACCATGTGTAACCGTTGCAACACCGTGTTATACGACTGGCGGATGCGTGAAAACCTATTGGAGGAAGTTCCTGCGTTGGGAAGCTAGGTGGGCCATCGTAATGTTTGTGAGAAATACACTCCGTCCATCCTTTTTCCCACCTCATTTTAAGATGTGAGATAAAAAATGAGGCGGACCCAAAATCCAAGCGGACCACACGAAAGGGGAAAGTGGGGAAAGAAATGCCTACCGTTGGACCATTTTACTTATGGTCGAGCTTTGGATCTCCTTTGTTTTTAGTCTCATGACCTCAAATGATCTTAAAAAATGGACAGACGGTATGGATCTAACACAGACATCATGGTGCAGCCGTAAGAACTTTGACAGCATTGAGACTCCTATCGTAATGAAGATTCCAAATGGGAGTGGGTTGGGTGCACCCTGACTCCACTCAAGAAGGTGCGACCCTTAGGTGGAGCACATCTTGATGTTTGTATTCAACATCCACACCGTGCATCCGTTTCTCCATATCATTTTAGGGCATGAGCTAAAAAATGAAGCATCCCTAAAATGAAGTAGATCCAATTCTCAGGTGGCAATACTGATGGAAACATTGGTAAATGACCATTAATGGCCGCAAAAGTTTTTGGATCAAGCTGATATTTGCTTCTTCTTTTTTACCTTCATTGAGGTATTTAACCTTATCAACAGGTTGTGATGGAAAATAAACATTACAGTGGGCTCTGAGAAGTTCTTGATGACAGGAGTTCATTCACCATTGTTTTCCATAGTATGGTCCACCTTATATTTGGATCTTCTTCATTTTTGGTACCGTCTACTAAAATAGTATTTAAAAACGGATGGATGGCATGGGTATAGGATACACACATTAAGGCATGCCCCACGGTAACGGCTACACTGTCTTGGATGAGGCTAGGCGGAACCTAATCACGCTTGCGGACGCAGAATGCGGATTGCCCATGCCCACACCGAGACGGACGGTCCTGAAAAGTGATCTATGGGGACCACCATTATATATATGTGTTATCCACGCTGTACATCCATTTTAACAAATAATTTTAGTTCATGAGCCCAAAAAGGAGGCCGATTGAAGCCTCAAGGGGACCACACCACAAGAAGCACTGGGGATTGAATTCTTACCGTTGAAAACTTCTTAGGGCCTACTGTGATTTAAATTTTCCATCCAACTTGTTCATACGGTCACAAAGATCTGTATGAAGGGAAAACACAAATACCAGCTTGATCCAAAAAGAATTTTCCCCCAAGAAGTTTTCAAAGCTTTTAATCCCGACTCCTTCTTGGTGTGGTCCACTTAAGCCTTCAATTTGCCTCTTAATTAGGCCCACTGTAATGTTTATTTCTCATTTAACATGTTGAGTAGGTTATCCAGACATGGATGAAGGGAAACATAAAAACAACTTAACTCAAAAACTTTTTGTGGCTTAAGAAGTTCAAATGGTGGGTATTCAAGTACCACTATTTCATATGGTGTGATCCACTTGAGATTTGGATCTCCCTCATTTTTTAGTGCATGCTCTAAAATAAGTGGGCAAAATAGTGGGACGGCATATTAGATGATCTCAACTTCTAAATCTACCTTTATTAGTTAAATATGAAATGTTTAGTTGTCTAATTCAAGGACACTAATTGAAGATTTATAGTTATTTTATTAAGAAGAATATAATACATAGTTCGTCAATCAAAAGAATGCGTTTGAAAGATGCATGTAAAAAGTGAACTGGTGTGTCAAATTTAATAGCAGGATAAAAACATGTTGTCTTGTACTTTATAAAAAATAGAAATTAAGAAAATGGGGGTAAATATGACAATTTGTTAATTTTTAGACATTTACGAGTTTTATTTACTAAATAAAATTTTGTTAAAAAAGTGATTAATTTCAAATATTAAGACTTTTTTCAGAAAAATTACCAAGCAAATTCTTTAGTACTAATAAGTCCTAAAATTCAGTACTTTTAAATTTAAATACTTAAATTAATTTTCAAACTTCATTTTTCAATTTACCAAATGGCACTTGGGCTTAGTTTGTTATTTATATGTTAATTATTGTAAATTTCTTTAAAATTATTTTCCTTTTATCTTGTTTATTCTTCTCATAAATTCGAAACCAACTTGCATAGTTGAGAAACAAAAAAAAAAAAAAATTATTAGCCTGATCCAAAACTTCCATGTATCTGCTAATGTATCAACAATGGGTGTTCAGTCCTCAATTGTTTCGTATCCTGTGTCGCTATTGAGTTTTGGATCTGCCTCATTTTTTTCCATGTTCAGGCATCACTGGCAAAAAGGATTGACGGGTGGGCCCAACCTGTTCAGGCATGACTGGCAAAAACGATTGACGGGGTGGGCCCCACCTAACTTGTAGGGGTCGCAGGCAATCGCATCCGGAATATAGGAATCTTCTTATTTGCCAATGGCGAACTCGCGGAGTGCGGGATTGCGATACACGTGCTTGTATGGTGTACTTGTTCATGATCCGGGCCATTCATTAGGGTGGTACCACCAGTTTACAAGCCTATTTTTGGTCCGGGCAACATTATGATGGGGCGGTCCGGATGAACGGTGTTGATCTTAGACATTTAGTGGGCTGTCTGGTTGGACAGCAGGCGCAACCGGGTTGACCCGCGTCCACACGCGTTTATTAGGCATCCCATCTCCACGCAACCACATGTGCTGGGGTGGCATGTGGAAATGTCATCCCAGCCATCAGTCAGATCGGTTTTATTATTTGGACGGCCCTAGCACAAATATCGTGCTGTCCAACTAAGAATTTTGACCACAATTTTAGTAAAGAAATCAACGGCCCACCCACCTAAACGAAACAACCTAATGTCTTCTCCGGGAGATTTTAAATGTCGGGCCCACATTCCTTACGACTTGGATCTCATTGTCGAATGCCACGTTGGCACACGTCGTTTTGTGTACATCAACTGCATTGTACATGCGCGTGGGGTAGCAAACCTATTTCACTTTGGAGTTTGGAAATGGGCAGTTTGTGCTAATTCTGCACGTGCGAACGCATGTGTGAGATCTTATACCCTAAAACTCGCGCCACTTCATGACTTAGGTGAGCCACCGCATACAAGAGAAATGGACGGCCATCAGTATTCTTTGAACATTAAGGCCCAACGATAACAGTATTCCAAGTAAGATATGGCACACGTGGTACTGGTCAGTACTGGAAAAGCTCTTTGGGCCCACCATGATGTATGTGTTTAATCCAGTGTGTCCATCTGTTTTTTCATCTAATTTTATGGCATGACGCCAAAAATGAGGCAGATCCAAATTCAGGTGGACCACACCATAGAAAAATAGTGGTGATTGAACGCCCATCATTAAAAGCTTTCTAGGGCCCACTGTAATGTTTGTTTTCCATCCAATTTATTGATTAGGTCACACAGACAGGGATGAAGGGAAAGCACAAATATCAGCTTGATCCGAAACTTTTGTAGCTCTGAAGAAGTTTTTAGTAAGGGGTGTTTAATCACTACTGTTTCCTATGGGGTGGTCCACCTGAGAATGGAAATGAACAACCTAAAATGATATTGAAAAATGGATGGACAGTGTGGATAAAATAGATATATCATGGTGGGGCCCACATAACTTTTCTAGCATTAACGACACTATACTACTCGTTAAGAATCCCTCAAACTATAGGACCTAATTTAGAGGTATCATGAACAAAAATTATGCTTACTTGATTATCTAATTATCAAATTGATGGACATTTATTAGATGGTTAAAAATGGAAAATATCTAATGGCCCAATTCCAACAACCAGCTTTTAACGGTTGGGATGTTCCAAACAATCTGATCTTCGATTGTGAGAGACGTTCCACAGCTTCCTTGGTTTAAGTTGACTTAACATATGACGTGTACAATTTATTAGTAACTCACGTACGGTGATGTGATGTTCGGATGTTGCCGATTTAGAATGGGAAGCTGATGGCCTTCCGGGGCACAGAGATATTCTCGTGCCCCAGTCTGTGTGGGGCCACAGAGACAAATCCATTCCGTCCATATGTTTTGAAAGACCACAATAGGAGAGGTCTCTAAAAATCAGGCATATTCAAAACTCATGTGGGCCACACCACACAAAACAGTGGGAATTGAATGCCTTGGGTAACAGAACTTGTGTATCAGGATGATATTTGTTCCTACAGTTTATCTAAGTGGTAATAACCTTATGAATGATTTAGATGGCTTATAAATATCATGGTCAACTCCAAGAAAGTTTCAGCAGCGGACGTTTTTCGTCCCAACGATGTGGTCGGTGTAGCCCACCTAAGTTTTGGATTCACCTAATTTTTAGAATCCTGTCCTAAAAACAGATGAACAGAGTGGATTTGTCCAAACATCTGTGGGCCCTACGCAACTTTGTATACTACCTTCCATTTGATTGGGTCAGTTGTATACTACCTAACAAAGTTCAAACATGCATCTTTGTCTTATGTCTAATAGTGGTATATGGCTCAATCAAATCATATCATGTGTTAAAAGCTATATGGCTTTTGGTGCAATCTAACACATTGCAAGTATTGCCATAAAATAAGTTAACACTATACTCATTGGATTTATGTTTTTCCAACCCAAACCTTTCAGTCCTCTTAGATGGGTGTTTAAAATTTTTCATATTTAAAATAGAAGAGTCATAGAAATATTTCATATTTAAAATAAAAGAGTCAAACCATCAAAGATAGAAGCCTCTTCATATAAACAGTCTGGATTATTGGAAAATGACCCAAATTCAAAGGTTAAATAGCAAAACTCAGTTACAACAGTAGTTTCAAAGATGCATCCCCATGTATTTAGAATAGCATTTGTTAGGTCTCTTTAGATAACCTAATAAAAATCAAAGATGCATCCCGACGTATTGTAATAGCATTTGTTAGGTCGTTTTAGATGACCTGAACATTTTATCTAATGGGCATTACAATTGAGGTGGATGTCGACGATTTGGATCATTACAAGTTGACCTAGATCCAAAGGCTAAAGTCCAGATCCAATAGCCAGGGTCCCACAAAACTGGCTTATCAGATGATGTGGCATCTGCATGGGAAAACCCATCTAAACAAGCAGCCTATTTCGGTGGCGGACTTGGTTCAAACGGGTTCAACCGGGTCCGATTTGGGTATAAAGGGCCTGTTTGGGTGCCGCTTAACAATAAGTCCATCTCATTTTACTTAATCATAATTATGTATTAGAGATTGTATTTCTTTTTCATAAGGAATCTTGAGAACCAGCAATCATGATCGCTAATACATTATCACAATCAACTAAAATTAAATGAACTCAATTTTAAGTAGAACCCAAATCGGCCCTAAGGCTGCATTTCAATGAACTAACAATGAAAATTGCAGTAACCGATTCAAACGGTGGTTACGTTTCGTTAGCATTCAGATTGAGGCACTGCTGCTATAATTGGAGGGCTACTTCCTCATCACCAATACTAATATCACTGAAATTTGGCCATTTTTTTATTCTCCATTGGACTAACTATTGTGACTTAGCTCCATTGTATGCATCCAAACATAGCCCAAAACAATGGTTAGGATTTTGATTGTAGCTAAGTAGGTTAATTTTTCAGCCTGCTGAAAAAAGTGGGTTAATTTTAATTGGAGGTTAGTAAGCATCTTTCAAGTATCTACATCAATGCTAGTTTTGTAGGCTAACTTTGGTTAAAGGTTAGTTGAACTGTCTTCTTAAGTATCTACGCAGAATCAAACCTGACTAATGGCCCGATTGGGATCGAGGAATGATCCTAAATGGTTTGATTTGGTAACTAATCACCATTGAGTTTAAAGCCATTCGAAACTGTTTAAGACCTGTCCAATGAATAAAATATACAACAGGAAGAATTTTCTATAATTTAAATGTACCTAATATACAAAAGAAGATTTTAGGAAAAAAATTAGTGATTTAAAATATTTCCTAATAAAATGATTTTTGGAGTTGCACTTAAGGGCATTCGATAAAACTTACTTTTAGCACTTATCTTTGAAATTTGATATTTTTAATTATTTCCATTGATTTGGATCGTTTGGCAAATCCAACTTATTAATGTTTTTAAACTAATTTTCACAAAAAAATATGGGTCTTTTTTCAGCTCCCATTCCTTCACTAAATGCTTAAGATTGAAAGATGAAAGTGGTTGTGTATTAAAATGTCTTTTCACTTTTAACTAAAATATTTTAAAGTTATTTTAAAATTATAATTTAGTGCTTAATTTTTAGAACTTATTTTTTAGTTTATCAAATGACAAAGTTGAAAGAGTCAAATGAATGATACAATCCAAGTTGTCGATGGATGAGACCATTAGGGTGGATGCTTGTAAAATCACACTACTATAGATTTTTTATTTATTTATTATTCTTGTAAAGAATTTTAGAGGTAAACTGTTACGTAATCTCATGTTTGACTATTTGGTAAAATGTTTACCAAGAAAACAATTTTCTGTGTTTAGGCACCGATAAAATGCAATTGTGTATTAGAAAGTATTGTTACAAATTTGAAGCAATTGTGAATTAAGGGCCGTTTGGATGCATGTAAATAGGGTTGTAAATGATTTACAGGTTATATTTGAATGCTGATTTATCCCCGTAAATAATTTACAGCTTTTACTCCTTTTTTATTTTCCAACAAAAAAAGTTGAAACTTCATTTACAGCTTTTACCCCATTTTGAATACTCAATTACAGGATATAAATGATTTATAGGATATTGAAACACAGACAATCATTTACTCGTAAATCATTTATGGCTTAAAGTCAATCAAGACAGACTATAAATGATTTATACTTGTAAATGATTTAAAAAAGCTTAAATTATTTACCAGCATCCAAGCATTCCCTAGGAAGTACTCTTACAAACTTGAATAAAAGTACCCTTATGCATGCTTCCTCCATTGAATGTGAACCATTTCTCGTTTCTTGGTCAGCTTATCTTAACCTTCTATTGGCAGGTCACTAATCTGGTGGACAAGATAACCCCATTACTGTAATTTTTGAGCTAAGGGGGCCCACCAGATGAAGGCTTCTGATTGCACAAGGATTGTTTCTTGTGCGTATGGTGGGTGGAACAGACAGGCCAAATGCATGCAAGAAAAATGGGCAGTTAGAAAAGAAGGTTCAGCGGTCCAAATTCAATATAGAAGTGTGGCTAACTTGATCAGTAAACTACCCTGATTTTTAGTATATGGCATGTTCATGGTGCCCACTGCATAATGAATGGCTCAGATCTCTGACACGTGCCATTTGAACCGGGAACAGGCCTGGGCCTGATGTTGTGGCCCGATTAATGATCGAGCAGTGCTTGGGCTGAATTAGACATGGCCCATGGCCACTCCTACTAAGCCCATATAGTGTGAAAAGGAGGACCCATCATGGGGAAATGTATGGCTCCCTAGGACTTTTTAAGGTAATTACGACCACACGATGAGGCGTCGTTTTCACCAACCACACCGAAAGATGCAACTCGCCATCCATAACCATATGTCGATACGCGGTGGTGGAGGAAGGCTAGAGGAGATGTTCATGTATGTGTTATTAAGGCCTTATTGTATGACCATGCCTTTTCAAGCCATGGGCCATCTTTTTTTAAGGGATGGCTTCCCATAACCCTTGGTTTTGATATTTAACACAATTCATTGAAAGGGCCCACTTATCCTATTTTTCTAACAATTAATTTCCATCAACCCAACATTCAATACTCCCAAAGTATCTCACTAGGTTCAGATGTACTTGGTTTTTCCCACTTACATTGGTCCAGCTTCCTATGAGGAAACAAAGGGTCCTAATTTTTTATTTTTTTTTTTTCATTTCTTTTATTTTAAATTATCAGCCACACGCTTTTTGGACACCCGGCGACGGATGAATGGAATCTGAAATTATGGTCAGGACGGTGCTGGCTTGGATGGGTCATATCTCAAAATCTGCACAGATCAGGACAATCCTGACCCTTGAATTGAGGACTATTTTTTTTTTTTTTGAGAAAAAGATGGATAGGATTATCTGGTCAATGTGATTTATGGGGAAGGACCAAATCCAAGGGAGAGTGAACCTGTTTGATGTGTGTTGAAAAAATGAGTCACTTAAGAGCCACAGCTCGAAAACTCGACTGGATGTCCAGCCAGGTTGGGTTAGCCTGAGGATTTTGACTAGTTTTTATTTGACTCACTTCGAGTTGACCAAGTCATCAAGTTGACTCAGTGATTCACACTGAGTCAAGGTCTAGACATACTCATAACTGAGTTTCATGGTGACTCGGCTTGAAATCCAGTTGAGTTAGTGTTGAGAATAGTGGGTGACTCAGCCTAACTCAGCCCTAGTCACCACCCTCCAACTCAGTTGCGTCACAACTTGAGTCTAGACATAACAACTTGGTCCGAGTGGCTAATTGAAAATGAACAGGTGCATTGATTTGTGTCATAAAGACCCTTACGCGGTAGCCCAATGGACGGCCCAAAACAAACCTATTTCAGCAGTTGACTCTTATCTGATCAGATATTTCTAGGAAGCATTAGTTCTGTGACAACCATTCGGTGGATCCATGCATCTCTTATTCTGAGCATGCATCTCTTTAATGTGCGTCGGCTGGAAAGGTACTAATCTGTGGTATCTCTTCCATAGCACACGTGGCATGCATTTGAGGAAATCTAGACCATCAAAATCACGGCAGTTATTGTGGAAGGAGCAGCAAATAGCTTCAACCATCTGATTCATCCATAGAAATGAGACAACTGATCATTGTTTCTTAACTCTCCACCTGATGCCCACAAAACAGGCAGTTAGGATGAGTTTGATCAGCGTGATTTTCAATCTATGCTTTTAGGAATAGGGCCCACATTTCTGACGGTCTTGATTTGTGTGCATTAATGACGTGTGGCATGGATGAGTTCCAAAGATTCAGTACTTTGTATCAAACGTGCACTGGAATGTAGCCCATGACTTCGGCTAGTCAAGCCGGCCCATGCCTGTTGACATCTAGGACCATCAACTTGGACATACACCATATGAGTCCTACTTTCCAGGTGTGCATGATTCTGACATTCATCAGGTGGGGCCCACTGAAAATGCACAGTGGTACGGTCCAAATTCATGCGAATCATACACCAGGTAGGCCACATTCACGCGATCAGATGGACAGTTAGATGATATGGCCAGTAATCAATCTACCGTACACATTTAGTCCAACCGATAAGTGGGTCCACCTAATTTTAGCCTAGGGGCATGTTCAAGATGGACCCCACTTGGACAAGGGCTCAGACCCTCTTTCCAGAGGGCCCCTTTGTTGGTGGAGCCTTCAATCTGATGCAGCCTCGGTTGACCGGGCAATCGAAACTATTTGTATTATAGGTTGATCTCTAAACAATTTTGGGTGAGTTTGTTCAGGTGGAACTTGTGGCTTTGGGTGACAGATGATATTCAGGAATTTTGGCTAAAATTCTCTAAACAATTTTTTATGGCGTTCGGCCACCGATTGTGTTGATTGTCAGAATGTGGTTTGAATGATTTTATGTTAATTGTTTTTATTTTCGATTACCTTTTATAGAAACTGGTGCAATCAGGTTACAAGGCATTGTTAATTTATTATAAATGAGATTAGAGTTTTGAAAGAGAATTTTGGTGAGAGAAAGATTGGGTTTTCTTTTAAGCTTGTTTTGTTGAGTTGCTCATCTCTTGTACTTTTGAATTTATAGTAATTGCTTTGTATCATGGTTTTTCTCCATTAGGATTTTTTACGTAAATTTGAATTATCTCATGTACTTTAGGATTACCTACACCCTCCACATTGTAAAAAAGAGACCATTTGTGACCCTATGCAATGTGGAGATTTTGAAAATCTAATAATCATATCGTGAAAAATGTACCAAATGATATCTCCAAGAATAAGTAAATGATATTATCACTATATTTTATTGTGAAGAAAAAATAGTGAATTCTTAAGGAATTTGTTGTATGTGTATATATTTAAATTTTAAATTTAGTTGTCTTAAATATTATTATTTTTCAAGATCTTTCCAATAACATGCTGAAAAATCAAAATTTGAAAATCTCCCCAGAAATTACGGGTGGAGAAAGTCCTGAAAGTATTAAAGAAACTGCCAAAAGAGGAGAGTAGACATAGCTAATAAATGTTTATGGGAAACAAAGGCACTTGGGTTCCAAGAACATGATGTTTGCTAAGAGTCTCTTAATTGTGTTGTGGATAAGGTGGCCCACCCATTGTGTTTTCTAGAGAAACCATTCCTTAATGGCATGGCTCACATGAGCCTAAAGCATGGGCATCCAATCATCTTTAAATTTGTGTAAGCGTGTATGCCAAGATCACATGTGTAAGTGTCTATTGTTCCCCTCCATTCTCTGGCCGAAAGCCAATATGGGCGTCGCAATTTCTATAATAATAATAAACTAGTAGGCAATGCATGTTGAGAGAGGAAAAGGCTTGCAAATCGTGCAAAACGGGTCGGGGAATTGTTGTAAAAAATGGAGTTGCTTGTAATTCTAGTAGAGTATGCGTGGGTGGGACAATGTTACCACGTTAGCTGTTGGATTTAAGCCGTATTCAATGGTTACAATCATCTATATAATGGGTTAATCGTGAATGTTGGATACCTAACATAAATTTTAAAGTATTGCAACCCTTTGATTATTTAAAAGTTATAAAAATTGTTTAAATTTGAAAAAAAAAATAATGAAATAATCAAATAGATAAAAAATCCTAATTTTTTTAAAAATTATTTTTATTTTACTTTTATTTATTTATTTGCGTACACCATATCTAAGGTGAGACCCATCATATAAATGCTTTTGAACATTGTTTAGGGCTGTCAGGACTCTGGCCTTGGGCTGGTTCAAGTTTTGTCTAAGTCCAGCCCACAAATTAAAAGCTAGGCTTGAGCCCGATCCCCACAACCACTTTGTGCAATTGGGTTCATCAGTGTGCCCATGATTTATTATCTATGATATATGAGCAATGGATCTTGAAATCCTAAATGGGCCACACTAAGCCAGGTTCGGCTTGATTGACAGGCTCTTAAAGGAAGCCTCAGTCGAGCCCAATTATTAATCGGTAATAAATTTTAGGCCCCTTGGGCTTAGTATTCTAGTCCAAGCCCATCCAGAAGCCCAACGGGTCGTCCCAGCTCATTTACATCCCCATCATTGAAGGATAACCCCGAATCTAAATGCCAAAGTCTCGATGCAGCTAAATGACAAAAAAAAAATGTTGTTATAGAGCGGCTGTGAACTGCTAAAATCTATAGCATTGGTTGATAAGTAGCTAGACACTTCCAAATCATCCAAATGTACTTACATTTGTTTCAATTTTCTTTCCATGTCCTTCCAAAATTCAAAATTTAAGATTCTCCCCAACTATTTAGGTACTAGAGATTTAAATTTAGAAAAAAATGGTATTTCTTAGGGTTTCTACTTGTTGTGTCGTCGACCTCCTAGCCATTACAACAGAGGAAAAGTTGTGATTTTAAAATTTATACTCTTAATAGGGTTTATAGATATAACATAATGCAGCACAAGTATTGTTTCTTGGTTTTAAAAATTATACTGAGAGGAGAAATCCTTTACGACTTGTTTAGGAGCTTGTAAATGGAAGGTAAATGGGAAATTTTATTCAAGGTAAGTAGATTGGGAGTAAATGGCTTATTCAGCTGTGCTTGGATGTGAGTAAATGAAATGCATTTAAAATCTAAATATGCCATTTGAAATGGAGTAAATAGGAGGAATTGGAATGCATTGGAATTTTTTAATATATTATAAGAACATACATAACATACCAAGTCAACTTTAATATATCAAATTAGTGTGTGTGTGTGTGTGTATGTGATATTTAACAAAATAATTGTAATAAGGAAAAAATGAGAAAATTTTGACCCTTGGGTAGGCCACTAAGCATAATAATCACAAAAAACAATTTGCTAATTAATGCTTTTTAGTCGTTCATTTAAATGGCCAACCATTGGACGAATTTGGATCATTTTGTTGGTGTGAGTTTAGTAATGTTAGCTGGTAATTGAATTATTTCGGAGTACCATTAGCATGCCATGTGTATGGCGGACATGAGCATAGCACTCCCATTGTTCACTCATGCGACTCTCCATGGGAGCTCAAAAGGGCCTTTTACCTCATTTAGTTTCAAATCCTCTCTCGTAGGGAGGATTTCATTTACATGCCCATTTATTCCAATTTCATTTCATTTATATGCATTTACTTCTATTCAAATATACCTTAGATACAATTTACCTCCATTTGTTCTCAATTCTCCTCATTTAACTCAATTTACTCTTATTCAAATGACCCTTAAAAGAAATTGAGAACTATTATTCTTGTGCCGTGGTCATTTGCAACTTAAATTTCATAAATTGTATGCATGATGACATAATGGGTGTGTGGATAAAAAAAGAAGAAGAGATTACCTTCTTTCTATTAAAAACGGCCCTTAATCTATGAGGAGAGAAAAATCTCTACAAAACTAAAAATAAAAGTGATACTATTAATGAAAGTTAGAACTATTTGTAAAGTCTTCTGGTAGAACTAATATCAACCCTAAGCTTGAAATTGAAATAATAATTTTTTTTTTAAATTGTAAACATTTTAAAGTAATAAATTAACTCCTAAACCCATTTAAACTCTTTTTAATGATCTAATAAATTTAAAATTTAAAATTAACTTTTAAAAATTATCTCATTTTAAAAACTATTTCAAGGCCAATTGCCTTTGGCATTAGCAATCATGTAAAGTTCATAGATAGCTTTTGAACAAGATACTATATGTGCCAAAGGCATGGAGGTTACAGTGCAATGGTTGCCAAAAGTTGTAGTTCGTGTTACCTTTTTTAGCCTGACTTGTTTCAATCTTGGCCATTCATGAGATGGTCCCTAACTTTGTACTAGGTCACATGGCATAGTGGGTCTTACTCTTAAGTAGGTTATTATTCAAAATTCAAATTGATAAAGCGATCCCAACCTTTAATTAATGAGCATTTGCTTGCTGAATTACAATAGTATTTTTTTCTTTTTTTTTTTGGACATCCATCTCATGTCCACCGATCAGTCAGCTAGGACCATCTTAGTTTGATACCTGCAACCTGGATGGTTTGTTTTATATTACATTTGATAGGCATGTAATTTCTGACAACCTGCATATCAACAATCACACTCTTCTAGAGTATTGAAGTTTTTTACATTTGGATTTCAGGACAAACAGACCTTATCCAGCGGTATGCTAATTCCACACATGTGTGGAGCTCTGGTGATCCAATTGCAGCATGCTAGCCAAAATTTAGCACGTGTGTGAGATCTGAGCTTTCCATTTGGTTGGAAGTAATGGTTTAGATCTTCTGTCCCAAAAACAGGCAGCTTCACTCCTCAGATGGGCAGGAATGCATGATGCAAACTGAGAATTGAACTGTTTTTTTTAGCCGTCCATTTATTTTGTGCATCTGAAGTGTGAAATGGCCTGCGTTTTGCCCGAAGGATGTAAACAAAATAGCCCAACTATCTCAAATCTCACACATGTTTCATGCTGGCACGTGTGCCTGCAGATGCATGGCAGGGCTTCCACCCGTGTGGAATTAGCAAACCTCCACACCTCATGACTCGTTTGAATTTCACTTACCTGTGAATAAGTTACACCTTCGGAAGTTACGGGCATCTAAACCAACCCTTAATCGACGGTTGAAATGAGAAATAGAACTTCCAATTTGTGGCCCCTAAATTGACGGTTGAAATGAGAACTAGACAACCATCTAAATCCAATTTCAAAAAAAAAAAAAAAAAACATCCACTGATCAGTGTTTAGAATCGCACACCTGATAAAATCTTGATGTGATCCCCATTTATGGTAGGTCATGCAATTTGCGTGGCTTAATTTGAAGTTCATGTACGCATACATATCAACCATCACACTCTACCAGAATATCAGATAACTCATGGTTAGACAATTGGAACTAGTCTTATAATAGTAAGGTCATGTAAGGGGACCAGTTGTTAATCCAGCCGTAGATTGCCTTATCTGTGACCTCTGATGGATCAAAACTAAGTAGTGTGGTGAGGTGACCACTCTATATATGGATTAAAGAGCTTAGCTTGACACGTTCCATCCATCCTTGGGCTTTTGGCGCATTGGTTAGGTTCTTAACAATTAATATTAGTGCCAACACCACGTCCTTTGCTTGAGTCACAAAATGGACAACCTATGCAAAGGGCAACTTGGATGATGAAACGCTAACCTGTCAGGTGGAATGACCCCAGTATATATGAAAACAAACCCTGCCCCCCTCCCAAGTGATGTGGGATAAAACAAAAATCTCCCTCCTCACAGGAAAACTTGGGGTGTGCAACACACATGCATGGCCCCTTCCCCTCCTTGCCTACGTGGGCCTGGGACATGGCTCGGGTAGATAATTTAGGCTCTGATACCACTGTTGTGTCACACCCAAAAGGACTAACTTATTAGGTAGAGTGACCCCAGTGTATATGAAGACAAACCCTGCCTGCGTCTCAACCAATGTGGGAGTACAAACCAACAAAAAGGACTACCTGAACAACATCAAATGAAAAGGGATATTTGAATAACCAATGTCATGCCCTCAAAATGGTTGCTCGAAACGAGATGAGAGTAAGTGTTGCCGCAAAGTGGGCCGCCATGAACGTCAGCTGCAAAGCATGATGAAACATTACGGTCCCAATGATTTAAAGAGCCAAGGTTGACGTGTTCCATCAATCCGGGTTTTTTGGACCCCTTAACAAATCCAATTTCATGCTGTCAGCCCACCATATCATTTACCCTTTTATAAGTGTATGGAGGAGCTATTTATATATACTCTGGTTGCCTCCAACCCTTGATACACAGGCACTTGTAAATTATACACAAGTAATAAATTAATTCAAATTAAACTGAGTACATAGTGGGACCTACTTTTTGTATATCACATTCCTAAAATTTGATTGGCTGATAAATCCTAACCACTTATTTGTTGAAATAGGACAGTTGGATCCTTTCATTTTTAATAATCAAATAAATGTATAATTGTTAGCTAATTAACTAAGTATTTTTTCAATTCACGACATGTCTAAATTGCGGTCCATAATTCTTATTAGCCACAACACTCTACTGGAATACTAATCCATACACTACATACAATACAAACTACGTCTTGAGGGCTGGGCCAGGGTATTTGTCATTAGCCCAAGCCCAGCCTAGCTAGGACATTGGGCCTATATTTTTAGCCTGAGCTCGGCCTTCGGGTTAAGTTGAGGAGCCCAAACCTTGACCCTACAGGACCGGGTTGATAGGCCCATTACCACCCTTAATTTTTTTGCAAACCCTCCATTTGTGGACCATCGGTTTAAAGGTTACAATATCATTATACGGGAGATTTCATGGCCCAGTGCATCATAAGATCACGAACAATGGGTTCCACCTGGACCTGGCATATCAAGACACCGTTCACGTTCGATACATCGCGATTCACGATTAAGTATGTAATCGACGCCGAACCTTTCGCAGGAAGTTCCTGCACTGGGAACCTAGGTGGGCCCACCGTGATGTTTGTGAGAAATCCACCTGTCCATCCGTTTTATGAACTTATTTTAGGCCATGCGAGCAAAAAAGAGCCGGATCCAAGATTCAAGTGGGCCGCTCTGAAGGAAAAGGTGGGTAGGGAAATTCATTCCGTTGAAACCTCCCTGGGATCCACAGTGATGGTTATATGACATCCATACCGTTCATAACGTTATTCCTACTGGGATGAACAGGAAACACAAATATTAGCCTGATTCACTACTTGAGTGGCCCTTTGAATATTTCAACTGTAGACGTTCAATCCTTACGTTTTCGGCTCATTTGAGTCTTGGATCCGGATGATTTTGATTTCAGAAACTACAATGATCTCAAAAAACGGATGGACGGAGTGGATTTCTTACAAACATCACGGTGGGCCCCACCTAGGTCCCCAGCGCAGGATCTTCATGCCAAAGGGCAAGAAATCCGCGTCCGATGGGTTGTTCCAGCCAAAGCCTCTTTCGCAGGAAGTTCTTGCGCTGGGATGCTGGTTGGGGCCCACCATGATGTTTTCGAGAAATCCACCACGTCCATCCGTTTTGAGTTCTCATTTTAGGACATGCGACCTAAAAAGAGGTGGATCCAGAACTTAAGTGGGCCACACAAGACGAAAAACTGGAAGAAGAGTTTCCTGCCGTTGAAATCTTCCTGGGCTCCACCTTGTTGTTTATATGCCATCCAAACCGTTTATAAGTTCATTCCCACCGGGATGAAGTGAAAACACAAAAAGCTTAGCATGAAACGAAACTTTTGTGGCCATGCATCAGATATGTTTTGGTGCACCCATTTTAGTGAAGCGAAGTCCACGATTGCTTGATCCAGACCATTTATCTTATCGGGCCCACCAAAAATGAGCAATGACCCAAAACTCTTCAAAGATTGGAAGATCATCGCAATTCCTCGAGACATGTTTATAGAGCTCTTCAGTATTTGTATCTAACCATCTATTTGTTGGAGGCACATTGAGTGGTTAGGGACAGAACTTTGCTAAACCTCCCATTCATGTTAACACGCATGATTCAACGGTCTGGATCACCAAAACATCAACCCCATTGAAGGGACGCGGATTGGCTGGTGACCCTTTAACTAGCCAAAGGCTTAATGATCGGTGATCTGTGGGCCCCACGATGGTGTGGTTGTGTTTCATCCACGCCGTCCATTCGTTTTTCCAGATCATTTGATGTTATGAACCCAAAAATTAGGTAGATCCGAGTCTCTCGTAGACAACATCACACTAAACAGCGTTGATTAAACACCCACCATTAAAAACTTCATGGGTCCACAAAAAGTTTTGGATCCAGGGAAGATGAAGCGTCTGGATGGGTTACATTCAAAATATACAAGATGATGAGTCTGTACGCAACTCAAGGGTGCACGTCACCTCTCCTCAACTTATCCCCCGAAAGTTTGTACAAGTCGGGTTCGTTTTAGAGTGATCCAAACCGTTGTTATAGTGAGCTCCACTCCAGATGGACTATCCCAGCCCTTTAAGTTGGGACCAACAGATAAAATTAATTGAAAAAGAAAAGACAGCATCTTCAACCGTGAACAAGAAAAGCCAAGTATTCAATGGATAGGATTATCTGATCTGGGTAATTTTTTTGGGCATGGTTCATCCACCACAAGGACCGACATATCCACGGTTTAGATTACTAAAAGATGGGCCCACTTGTACAAAATGAATACCCGAATGTTGCATGCGGGCCCACATTGTATTATACTCGTTTAACTAATGCTCCTCATTTGCATCGTTTTACTTGTAACTATAGAAAAGCATTGGAAGGTTGTGTTCAAATGGACGGATTGTTGCTTCTCATTTCGTGTTGGTCTTTGTATTCTACGGTAGACGATCTACTCCTTGACCTGATAATAGAGTATGGAGCTAGAAAGCTACCTTGGTTTTTCCTTATTTTTAAACGATGGTGACTCATCCAACACAAAAAAAAAATAATAAAATTAAAAAATGTGACACACATTTAGATTGATCCAGACCGTTCACTTTGTGAGCCCTGCTGTGGATGAAGCATTGCTGAAAAAATAAAAATGATAGGATGATCTTGACCATCTAACATAGGCTGTTGAATTTGAACCACTGACCATTATTTTGAACTTTCCTTTTGACTGAGATTATTTGATGGTTATGATGGCCTTAGATTGAGGTCATGTTGCCACGTGTCAAGTGATGAGTGACCAACATTTAAGTGGTGCAAAACACACGTAGTAGCCTTGCCCCTGAATGAGACAATGATTGCCGTGAACTGATAGATTGGGTGCATTGTGGTGTAAGAAAACAGAAGCAACAGCACCAAAAAGGCCAAAACTAGCAACCTCTCTCCGTGCAAAGCTGGACCATACAGAAACCGTGCACCTCTCTCTCTCTCACGTGAATTTCTTACGAGATAGGATAAATACCGTTTGGGTTTTCATTCTGGACAAGTGAGCCACGTGGGCCCACAGTTAGCTGATCTGAACAGTTGATAGTGTTGGCGCAATCCATCAATAAAACAACACCAATTAGACGGTTGATATTAAAAATATAGAAACAATTTAAATTCACCAAATGGAAAGGACAAACAAATGATAGGAGTCATCCCTCTATTATATCAACGGTTTGGATTATTCAAACTAGAATGTACGGTGCATTCAATCTGAATGGTGGTCTAGATCCAATTGAGATCACGTGGAATCGGTAATCTAGTGGACCACCAAACCCGGTTGTAGTAACTGGAAGGACATTCTTCCTAGGAACAGATGTGACACGTGCTGTCAGTGGGCCCCACTCAATCTAACTGGCCCATTTTAAGAAAAAAAATAAAGCGATGAGGAATGCTATTTCCTGCTGCCCATCTTCAGTGTGGGCCCCATCGTGGTCCATATGCATGAGATCCTGGACGTAGATGAGAGATTGTGGACGTAAATGACCTATGAGTGTGGCTGACTGATTCCTAAGCGGATTGCGTACTAAGTAAACTCTGTGGAGTCCACCGTGATTTATGTATTATATCCACTCTGTCCATCTATTCTACCAGATAATTTTAGGACTTGAGCCAAACAATGAAGCAAATCCAATGCTTAAGTGGACCACACCACAGGAAACAGTGTGAATTGAATGTTTACTGTTGAAAATTTCTTGTGGGCAACAGAAGTTTTGTATCAAGCTGATATTTGTTTTTTCCCTTCATCCATGTCTGTGTGATCTTATGAACAGGTTGGATGACAAATAAACATTATTATGGGTCTTAGAAAGATTTCAACGGTGGAAATTATTATTCCCACTGTTTCCTGTGGTGTGGCCCACTCGAGATTTGGATATTCTTCAATTTTGGGCTCAAACCCTAAAATGAGCGTGTAAAACGGATGGACGGCGTGGACAAACCGCATCCATTCATGGTGGGCCCAACAGAGTTTACTCAGGACGATAAAAGAGTACTGAGTAACTCAGTACGCAATCCGATTTCGACTGATTCTTGAGATATAACGAGCTCAGCGTAGGGACCACCCTATGGACGTCCTGTATCCTGCACACGTGTAGGGGCCACCTTATTTTCCGGGTGTGTCTGTCCACAACAGACCTGATCACTTGGACGGACTGGATCAACTTAAATGTAGGCCATTTTTATGGTGCACGTGTTTATGTGTGAATTCTCGGCTGTTCATCAGTTGGGCCCCCTGTAAATGTCATGATCCAACCGCACCTCGCTCATCAAGTGGGCCACGCAGGTATGTTGCAGCTTCATTTAACCATCCGTTATTCTTTTATGCACGTATACCCACCTGATGCTCGGATTAGCCTGATATTTGGGCCATGATAGAAACACCGTGGGGTCCACGAGATGAAGGGGCCCAGATCGGGTGCGTACTACGCACGGTTCGTCTCCAGACGGATGGAGGGACGGCTGCAAGAGGCAAGTTCCTCAGGAGAATATCAACCGTCCAAAACATCGCACCTGAGATCCACCGTCCACTACAGACCGGTTTGGGGGTTTATGTTAATATAGGGCGCGAATTAGGTGCTACCCTGGAAACAGCTTAGTGGGTGTTACCCTAACCGTGTGGAGCGCTTCTTGATCTATTTGTAATATGTCGACACCGTCTACCTGTTTTATCAAATCATTTTAGGATGTGATCCAAAACCCTAAGGGTGTCTAAATTTTAGTGAACCACACCACTAGAAACAGTGATGAAAAACCATTAAAATCGTGTTGTGGGCGACAATTAGTTTTGACCAAGCTGATATTTATATTTTCCCTTCATCAAGACCTTATTGAAATTATCAAGAGCTTGGATTGAAAATAAACATTACCAAAACCTTACGATGGGATCTTTGGAATTTTTAATGGTGGAGCACTCAATCACACTGTTTCCAGTGGTATGGTCCACTTAAGATTTAGATCTGCATAATTTTTTGAACTTCTTTCTAAAATAGGCTGTAGAAAAGGATGGACGGCGTTGATATACAAAATATCATCCATGTGGGCCACACCCACAAAGCTGTTCCCGGGGTAACGCCTAATTCGCGCCCGTTAATGTACGCGGATTAGGTGGCGTTGGCCACACCACCCCTACCGAAGATGTGGTGATGTGTTGGGAGCTGTGGGGTCGATCTTGATGTATGTATTTCATATCCACACCGTCCATCCGTTTTGCCAGATCAATTTAGAGCATGAACCAAAAAATGAAGCAGATCGTAACCTCAAGTAGACCACACTGCAGAAAAAAGTGAGGATAATGACATTCACGGTTGAAACCTTTCTAGGGCCCACTGTAATGTTTATTTTCCATCCAACCTATTGATAAGGTTACAAATACCTTGATGAAGGGGAAATGGAAATCTCAGATTGATCCAAAACTTTGTGTGGCTCCCAAGAAGTTTTTAATGGTGGGCGTTCAATCACTAGTGTTTCCTGTGGTGTGGTCCACTTGAGCTTCAGATCTGCTTCTTTCAGAAATCACTCCCTAAAATGAGCCGCAAAACGGATGGACGGTGTGGATATACGTCAAGGTGGGCCCCACACCGCCCATCACATCACCACAACATGGGGTGGCAACTCCACCTGATCCGCGACCAACATACCCGGAATCAGCCGCGTCCCTAAGATGCGTACATACCCCTCTTCTTTGAGAAAACCACGAAAATGCCATCGCGCGTTTCGCCAAGCAAACCTCTGATTTACCTAAACAATTTTATTTTATTATTATTATTATTATTATTATTTTTTTTTTTTTTTGAGTTTTCTGTATAATCCCCCTCTTGCTGTAGTTATGCAACAAAACTCCCTGAGGTTAACGTATTTAAAAAGCCCCCCTACTTTTTACATATTTCTGCGAAATGGGGACGTCACAGCGCGTGGATAGCTATACTTTTAAAATGTAAATGACCGTTTGCCCCCTCTAGTCATTTAACATGCTTTTTTCACTTTACATGAGTTGTTAACTATTTCAAACAACCATTTTGAGCTCTTTAGTGTTGGGATTGGACACCTCTACTCTTTACTCATGAAGACCACCAACTGGTTGGCCAATCGGTCGGTCACGTTGGATCAAGATAGCATGTATTGTTGGAACGTTTTTAGGCCATCCGGTCGGTAATTTCCTTTTTGAACTGGGTTTCTTGTGCGGTTTTGTGTAAGGAGTTTTTAATTCTAGACTTTTCCCTATTTAAGGAGATGTAATCGGAGATTAATGTTGCCGTCAATGGGCCAAGGGATTGAGAGGGTTCTAAGGTGAGAAAAAAAACGAGTAGGAAGCTTGGAGTTCTTTGGGATGAGAGAAAGGGTTGTGTTTGTCCTTCTCATGTGAGAATTAGCTTTGGGTAGCTTACGATTTCTCTTGTGGGCTGTGATCCAGGTGGTGTTTCTTCTATCTCTTGTAACTTCTGATATCATAGTGGATTTGTGTCGCTTTATGCCCTGGTTTTTTACCGTGAGGGGCTTTTTCACGTAAAAATCGGATTGACTTCTTGTGTGTGATGATTTGCTTGTTGATTGCCATTGTGGTGTGTTCCTCGCCTGCTTTGATTACTTCAACTGCGAGGCTCTTAACCTCAACAAGTGGTATCAGAGCTAAAAGTTGGGAATGAGGCAGAGAGAATCTGAAGCGATGCATCAATGGCGTCTTTTAGTATGAGATTCGATGTTGAGATGGATTCCGTGAAAGAAAAACATGAAAAGGGATCGGTATTTATGAAAGAAGTAGAGTGGAAGAAGGTGAATCGTTACGCCAATATCTCAATCAAGTTTGTCGACTGTGATCGGGTTTGATCGAGAGCACTATTTATGGTGGAGCTACGGGATCGGCAGCAGGATTTAAGGTTGCTCGTGTGTAGCATGCGTAAGGGCCACATGAGCGAGCGGGTGGTAAAGGTGCAATGATGAAGTCGATAAGGCATGAGAAGTGGTGGAGCTATGATGACTACATATTAGAGATGAATATGGTGCGTGGCAAGGTGTTGCATGAATATTAGAGTTGTGGTGGAGTTTGTAGGGATTGGACGCCTCTACTCTTCACGCATGAAGACCACCGACCGGTTGGCAGACCGGTCAGTCACGTTGGATCAAGATAGCAGGTATTGTTGGAACGTTTTTGGGTTTCTTGTGCAGTTTTACGCAAGGAGTTTCTAATTCTGATTTTTTCCCATTTAAGGGGATGTAATCCGAGATTAGTGTTGCCTCCAATGGGCCAAGGGATTGAGAGGGTTCTAGGGTGAGAGAAAGAGCTAAAAGGAAGCTTGGAGTTCTCTGGGATGAGGGAAAGGGTTGTGTTTGTCCTTCTCATGTGAGAATTAACTTTGATTACCTTGGGATTTCTCTTGTGGGCTGTGATCCAGGTTGTATTTCTTCTATCTCTTGTAACTTCTGATATCATAGTGGATTTGTGTCGCTTTGTGCCGTGATTTTTTACTCGTGAAGTGGTTTTCCACGTAAAAATCGGATTGCCTTCTTGTGTGCGATGATTTGATTGTTGATTGTCATTGTGGTGTGTTCCTTACCTACTTTGATTGCTTCCGCTGCGGAGCTCCTAACCTCAACATTCAATTGATCCAATGGCACATTTGAGATGTGATCATTCATCTAAGAGGCCTTAATTGATTAAAAAATTATGATTTTATTTTAATAGCCTATTTTCATATGTTGAGACCCACCTGTGACATCAAATGACCTAATTTTTATTTCAAAAGATCACATGTTGGAAAGCTTAATTAGATCCCATTATTTGCACCAAAATCTGGCCGAACTAGATCAACAACGTAGAATAAGCTACGTGGCATATATAATATATTTGATGTCTTTGAGAGTACACACAGGATATATGGAAGATAGGTTATATCTTCGGAGGACCTTGACGTTTATGCAATTTCTGAATGAGAATGAGTAACCGTTGGTGTTGCATCAATACTGGAGCACGTTTTAAGCATTTTACGAAGGTAAAATACAATTGAGAAAAGATAACTAATCCTTTACAGCTCGGTTACATGCAAAAGTACCACATGGACAAGTGGTTATCCTCACACGTCAACTCGAAAGGCTATAAATAGCAAAGTTAGGTACAAAGAGAATGATCCATGATCAAATACAAAATCCAACCAACAATCAATTAACACAATGTTGCTTATCTATCTTAGCTTAGCTTATCACCTCCATTGCTTATCAACCGTGAGATGTTTAGTCCTCAGGAGTAGCTTAGTCTGTCCCTGTGCTTATGCTAGACCGACCTTAACTGTAGCTATAGTGGCTGTAATTCTCTTTCATCTGTACCTACATGCCTGATCTAGAGGAAGAACTTAGCCTACCTAGGAACCGCCCTCTTATGCTCATATGTTTATCGTAGTTGTAATATTTCTTGGCATTAACTTCACCTCGTTCATTAGTATGCTTCTTTACAAAGCGCCCTGCTAATCTGTTCAGTTGGGTTGGTGATCCTATTGTAGTGGTAAGTTTTGTTCATTTCTATATTTATTCCATTTATCTCTGTTCAATTATACAATTGTTATACCTTTGAAAGTCCTTGATTCCTAAGGTAAAAAAGAACTCACTAGAGAAAGTAGCCCAACCTTTGTAAAATCACCTACTAACATGCTCGACAGTTGATTGAATGAATGGATGGTTGAACCATGACTAAGCACCACTTTATCTCGACATCAAAGGTCGGTAGTCACGATTTTAATTAGACCTAATTAATTTTAGTATGCCAGCAAACCTAACATGCATCCTGCATGGATGAATTCGAGACCAACACTCTTAAAGTAGCAATAAAATTAACTTCTCACATATGACAGAACTATGGTTAATTAAAAACCTAATAATGGGGGTTTGTATACAAGTTGCAAAAGATAAGGGGTTATTTGTGAATAAATTAAATTCAGGGTATTTTTTGTTGTGTACTAAAATGAAGGGGGTTTGATGGGAAAACCATTTTTAAAAATTAAATTAATCGACTACGGGGGCATGTCACGAATCGTAATTTATAAAGTAGGTAAGGTTTATTTAGAAGGCCAGATGGGTATAAAGCCCGCTATTGGGAAGAAGCACCATCTCAAAGCAACTCTTTAATGGCTGCAAAGGGATTCATCAAATTCATTCTCTTCTTCTATCGAGTCCTCCTCAAAAGATTAAAGGGCCCACGTCCACACCACCGCAAGGGAAATGTCCACACACCCACATCACAATTACAGAAGTACCCCTCTCTCAGTTCCAAGTGCAACCTAGACAAGATATCAGACCAGACCTTGGTATGTGACGTTGAGGGTGCATTGCTAAAATCCTCCTCGCCTTTTCCATACTTCATGTTGGTGGCGTTTGAGGGAGGTTGGCTTTTGAGGGCTTTTGTGCTTTTGCTCTTGTACCCTTTGGTGTGTTGTCTTAGTAGGGAAATGGCAATTAAGGCCATGGTCATGGTTTCATTCTTTGGGATTAGAGAGGAGGGTTTTAGGGTGGGAAGGACAGTTCTGGCAAAATATTTTTTGGAGGATGTCAGCATGGAGGTGTTTGAGGTGTTGAAGAGGGGTGGGAGGAGGGTATGTGTGAGTGAGATGCCTAGGGTTATGGTGGAGGGGTTCTTGAAGGAGTATATGGGTGTGGAGGCTGTTTTGGGTAGGGAATTGAAAGTGGTTTTTGGGTATTATGTGGGGTTGATGGAGGAGAAGGAGAAGATGGTTTTTGAGTTGAAGGAGGAGGAGATGGTTGGTGGTGTTGTTGGGATTGGAAGCTACAACGGCTGTTTGGACCAGCACTTTTCTCTGTGCAATGTAAGTTGGAATATCTCTCTCTCTCTCTCTCTCTCTCTCTCCCTCTCTCTCTCTCTCTCGTGTTCTGCATGGTTCCATAATAATTATCTGGTATTATTTGATATCTTGCAGTATGTGATGGTTGATACGCAGGCGATCAGAAATATTTCTCTTGTAAATCGTAATGTCGTGTTTTGCATGGTTTCACTTATCACGTGATTACGCATTTTCCACAGTTAATTAAAAACCATTCATAGGAATTTGGATTCCAGTTGGAATACATGAACTCAAAACTGTTCAAATTGTGGGACCCACTGCAAATAGGTCCCCATCGTAAAATCTGATCGGTTGAGCATTCTTAACCTTTGATTCAACGACACTTGTTCACTGAATTCGATCTGTTGGCTACCTTTCATCTCAACCGTCCAATAAGATCTCATCAATTCGGTAGTTAAGTAACCAAATTAGTGTAACTTCTTGTTTATAATCCATATAAACTGTGGTCCACCATCTGGACCGTACGTGGAATTGGATTTACTTACATGCCGCCACGTGTACAATGTGGGACAACCCTTGATAATCTGGTAACGAGTGATGGTTAATACCATGCATGCACTCAGAAATTGTCCACGTGGCAAACATGGAAGCCAATTAAGCCATACGAACCATGGGTCTCAATCACATCTAACTAATGTGCAAAAGTGCCCAATTGGCTACCACCTAGTGGACAGTTAAAAAAGAAACATGATCAACGGTCGAGGTTCATCAAGCAAATGTCCACTAATCAGAGGTTGGAATCATCCAACCAATCTGGAACAAATGTTCCACTATTACATTTTCCGGATGCCTGCGTATCATGAACCATCATATGCCAGAGTATCTAATTACTCCCCTTGCCAATCTCTCCTGTTTTTTGTTACCGGGAGCCCGTGCAACCAAATCTGTGTGGAGCCATGTGTGTGTGACATCTACTCCGTCCATCTGGCTCATTTTAATACTGTGGGTCCAAAAATCAGGTCGATCAGAAACTCAAGTGAGCCATTGGGAGCAGTAGGATGGGGATGCCTCCCATTGAAAGCTTTATGAGTCCCATCAGGATGAAGGATAAAAAACCAATAGCTAGCCTAATTCAAAATGTTGTTGTACCAATCTCCACTCTTCCCTGTGGTGTGGCCCACCTGTGTTTTGGAACGGCCTGAATCTGGCTCACGTGCCAAGATGAGCTGACCCAAATGATGGGTGCATGGAGTCAATGCCGCACACATCACGGTGGGCCCCACAGAACTTTTTATTGAACGGGATCCCTACAAAAATAAGCATCGCTTTCTCCTCCTCATCTGTTGGGCCCCAACGGTTTAAATCTCCCATACACGTGGAAGCGGATTAGGTGAGACCCCGGATCCACCGAGGTGGGTGGGACCCCTGGCTGTCGGGCCCACTGTGATGTGTTTGACTTAAATCCACACCGTCAAACCATTTTGAAAGATCATTTTAGGGCAAGAACCTAAACATGAAGCAGACTCAAATTTTAGGTGGACCACACCACAGGAAACAGTCATGATTGAATCCTCACCATTAAAAACTTCATGGAGTCCACCAGAGTGTTTATTTTCCATCCAACCTGTTGATAAGTTCACAAACACCTAGACGAAGAGACCAAGCAGATATCATCTTGATCCAAAGCCTTTATGGCCCACAAGAAGTTTTTAATGGTCAACTCCCACTGTTTCCTATACTATGGTCCATCTGGGTTTTTGGAACTGCTTCATTTTTTAGATCATGCCCCAAAATGAGCTTTCAATACGGATGAACGTAGTGGATGTAGTCATGTACATCGCAGTGGGCCCCACTTTGATTGGGACCCGACCTCGGTGGATCCGCGGTCTCACCTAATCCGCTCCCTATCTTTGATTGGGACTCGACTTACCTGTAACACGGGGTTACGGAAATCTCCTGTTCCACTCCTTCCAAGCTCTGTGGGGTCCACCGTGTTGTCTCTGTTATATCCACTCCTTCCATCCGTTGCGCCAGCTCACGTTAACACGTGATCTCAAAATTCAGGCATATTCAAGACTCAAGTGATCCACACCATAAGAAATAGTGATGATTGAACATCCACCGTTGAAACTTTCTCAGGGGCTACAGAAGTTTTGGATCAGGTTGATATTTGTGTTTTCCCTTATTCCCAATGGTAGTCACCTTTTCAACGAGTTGGATGGGGTATAAACACCACGGTGTCCCACGAAGGTTTCAAATTTGGGCGATTCCATCCCCACTTTTTCCTGTGGTGTGGCCCACTTGAGTTATGAATCTACCTGATTTTTAAGATTGTGTCCCACCATGGGCTGCAGCAACGGATGGACGGAGTGGATATAACACACGAGACATGGCGGTGGGCCCCATAGAGCTTTAGGGTTACGTGGGTTACTGGGCGTCCATCTGATTGTGACCACAGAATATGGTTGGTTACAGTTTATATTTTACCGAATCTTTGGTGTACGTGACAATCCAGCAAGCGTGCGAGACATCTGAACCATTCATAAGGTAGCTTCCTCTCATAAGATCATTTGTACGAAAATGGGGTAGGTCAATCCATGCGTACGATGAATACAAAGCTGTAACTACGATTCTAACGGTAGGTACAAGGCCATACGTGTACAGATGTGGACCGTTGGCCAACTTTTTCTACATTGTGTACTCTTTTTTCTAACGGGGGTTCGCCCACCTGACGTGCTTTTGCGTATGGTCGTCTTACACTGCTATACGCGGCAAAATCCTCGCCAACCAACCTACATTGATGTTTGATCGGTGCTGTACGAGCCAATGGTTAGAAAACATGTGGTCAAAGCTCCCGGTGCGACTGTTGGTAGGTTAAACATCAAGGGTGGTGTGTTCATCACGTGCATGGGGTTCCATCACATAAACGGCCTGGATTATAGCTAAAAAACCATTAAAAAAAAAAAACTCGATTTAACTCTTTATCTAGCTGAGCCGGGTTGAGTTAAAGGCTCCATCTAGTCATTAGATGACATAACTCAAATTTTAATAATTAGATAAAAATATTTGTAATGGTAAGAAATAGTTGAGGGTGGGTTCGCCTGCACTAAGTTTCATGAAATTTTTTATTGAAATCTTTTGACTTTGTACAGCTTATTGTATTCTCATTCCGTGTGTTCATATTTATCTAGTGAATTATATTGAAATTTTCTAATATTTGAATTTGTATATATATATATACGTGATCATTGATTAAAAGCTTGGTCCACTTCTCACATAGCATAGACAATTGTGTAGGTATGCACAACTGCATGATTAATATACACACACACGAGATGCATTTCCACTTGCCAAGTAACTGTGTATTTAGTTAGATTGTATAAGCTTACATGTTGTAGCAGAGATGGATCATTGGTTGATTGCATGGATCTCTCTTAATCATTGCATAAACGACAAAAGCTGGATCATCCATCATGTGTGAGTTAAACTACACATACTACGAGATTATTTGCACACAAGCAACAAATTGATTCCAGTTTAATTGCTATGTTAATCTATACACAAAGCTTCAGTTAGGTCTAGAATTACACTGGAAAAAAAAAAAAGGCTAAATGAAGATTGGGTAACATGGATGAGTTAAAGAAATATCATAGATAATGTTACGATGACAATGCCAATGGACTTATCTAAGGTCGGATCAAATAGATAGTCAAATTTTATTGCGATTTTTTAAAGTATTAATATAGTATTTATATATATATATATATATATATATATATATATATATATATATATATATATATATATATATATATAAGATGAGTCATGTATGGCCTGTCTTTAAATTTGATACGATTGTCATCCTCTAAGTAGGATTATAGTTGTAGAGGTCTCAATTTGGGTGACCTAATTAGAAGATGTAGATTGAGTTTTCTAATAAGGAGAGAGCGTGGTAATTTGTTACACTTCGTTATCCCCAAAACTTTGAAGTCATTAGAGCAAATTTTTAATTGAATTTTTTTTAGGATTGAGATCTATAAGTGCAGGGCATTCATTTGAAATCATTATTTCTTATCTCCATTCGGAGCCTTAAAGAAGTATATCTCTCTTAGAAATCCTACTCTACTAAGTTTAGAGTCCTGTAGACTTTATAATATTCTTTTACCTTCTAGTTGAGAATTTGCAAATCTTATTTTTTTTATTTTTTTATTTCTAATCTTTGTGTGTACGGTGAAGAAGACAATTGTTGTATGCATTTGAGTTAATTCATATCTCGAAATTTTTATTGCATATTTTTTGACATTTTCACGTACAAAATTTAACTAATTAATCATGAAATTTTATGATATTTAGTGTAACAAAATGCACCCTATGTACAAATTTGAAATTGTAAAAATAAACAGCAATAACTTGTTTAGTGCACTGCAAGTGGCAAGTGGTTGGATGAGCCCGCAAGTGGACTCAACAAGTATCCTTGGAATGATCTCGCCGAAATGAGTTGACTCGGCCGGCTTTTGAGTCTATCCAGAGAGTTCTAGAACTATGGTCTAGAATGGATCGATCACTCACCATGCACAAATGTAGTCAAATGGATCCATGGTCCACTTATCATGAAATGAGCATGTTGCAAAAAATTTCTATACCATTCTAAATTAACTAAACCCCATTACATTGATCTTATGGTGCACAGGAATTATATCTGGTGACTGAAGCTGACAAGAGGAACTGGCATGTCCTACCAAGACACAAACACCCACGGCCCTTGGTCTTCCATGATGGTAGATTAGCTTTCAGGCCCACCCCACTTACCACCCTAGCCATGTTCATGTGGGTCCCATTGGGGTTCCTCCTAGCCATCTTTAGAGCCCTTGTGGGCCTATCACTGCCTTACAAAATTGCCATCCCCATTTTATCCATGACTGGAATGAGACTCAGACTCAAATCACCCATTTCAGGCCCATCCACACCCAACAAGCAAAACCCAAAAGGCATTCTCTATGTGTGCAACCACAGGACCCTTTTGGACCCTCTCTACCTTTCAACGGCCCTAAACAAGCCTCTAACTGCAGTCACCTACAGCCTCAGTAGACTGTCTGAGCTTTTGGCACCCATAAAAACAGTGAGGCTGACCAGAAATAGAGAGGAAGATAGGAAGAGAATGGAGAAGCTTCTAAGGCAAGGTGACCTTGTGGTGTGCCCTGAGGGCACCACATGTAGGGAACCCTTCTTGCTAAGGTTCAGCCCTTTGTTTGCAGAGGTGGGTGATGAGATAGTGCCTGTGGCCATGGATGCGCACGTTAGCATGTTCTATGGTACAACAGCTGGTGGGCTCAAGTGCCTTGACCCACTTTTCTTCCTCATGAACCCTTTCCCTGGCTATGATGTTGAGGTGCTTGGGAAGGTGGCCAAAGGGCCCACATCTGGTGGGGCTGGAATTTCTAGGATTGATGTGGCTAATTTTGTTCAAGGAGAGTTGGGGAAGGCTCTGGGCTTTGAGTGCACTGCTCTTACGAGAAAGGATAAGTATCTGATGTTGGCTGGAAATGAAGGGATTGTTCCAAGTTCAAATGGGAAAGAAACTTGAGTTATTTGTTACTCGGGCAGAGTGTTATACTTCATACACTTGGGAAATCTGTAACTAGATCCAAACCATTCAAATATCTGGGTCTGTTATTGATGGGGTCAAAAAAAAAACAAAAAAACAAGAAAAAAAAAAAAAAAAAATCAACCAATGATCCTTGGTGGGTATCAAATGGATGGTTAGAATGAAAGTATCTGACAGTCCGGATTCAAGAAAAAATTTCTGTTAATCAGAAGGTAGGACCATCTGATTGATCTGGATTTTTTTATATGACTATCAAAAGTGGGGCCAATACCTTCAACGGTTGGATTTGAGTAGATTTGTGCCACGTGCACAGTGGCTGCCTGCATGCGTAGGAAGCTTGGGTCTCTGCCGGAGTATCATAGTTTTCTTAAAACCTTGTTATACTCTTGCCCATCACAATCCTTTATTGTAGCGTGTGGTTTGTAATGTATATGCGTGTATGTATTTTGTTATTCTTTGATTAGAATAAAAATGGTCTTGTGTTAATTTTGGTTAATGGGGTTTTGTTTCTCCCCACTTTTAATTTAAGGTTTCGGCTTCTTTGGCGGATACCTAAAAATGAATTCATCTCATTTTAGTTAATCATAATAGAGACTATGATTGTTGGTTATCAAGATTATTTCGATCCCATTTCGCTCAAAATTTGGTATACATGTGGGTGATGTAAGATGTGCTAAAGCTTGATACAGCTCACTTTATACTAAATGCCTTTGACCCAGAGCATCAAGATCGATTGTGATACTGAGATCTTAGTGATTTAGCCATCTACTCAACCATCTGTTGCCAAGGAAATTTCTCATTCAATAACTTAAAAACAGATAAACCTTAGTTCCAAGAGGATTGTTTGTTTTGTTTCTTTTTTTTTACACGCACCCCACCTTCATGCACACTTCACACACACACACACCCGTGCGCACACAAACCCACTCACTCCCTAGATAGGTCTTCCCCACCTATGAGTTTCAAACCCAAGACCTCTTGTTGAAACTTCAAAGAGTCTACCAACAAAGCAAGGACTCGAATTCAAGAGGTTTATTTGACATCCAAAAACTGAAGGTAAGAGTTACCCTTTTTTGATGGAGTTTTCCTCCTCACGTAACAGAGGAGAGAGAGAGTGAACTGGAAGTGGCCGGGCGCCCGGACCATTTAGTGGCCGGGCGACCGAAATCCCAGAAATAGGCAGCAAGGCTGCTGGACACTTTTGTCCATTTCCGGGCGCCCCATGGTTTTGGTGACCGGGAGCCCCATGACCCGGCCGGGTGCCCGACCATGTTTGGTCCGGGCACCCGAAATTCATTTTTTCTCATATTCATTGCTAGACTGTTTTTTGGTTGGCCGGGCGCCCGACGGTCTGGTGATCGCGCGCCCGACCCGGCGCGAACTGCTTGTATGCATTTTCTATATTTTACTCTAATTCCTCCGTTTTTTATACTTAAGCGCTCCAAAACGGGATTAGGGCATCCCATGGTGTTGCTAACACGTCCAAGGTGAGAAAGAGAGAAAAAGAGGAAGAGAGAAAGAGAAGAGAGAGAAAGAGGAAGCTTGTAGAAGGGAGAAGTTGCTTGAAGAAGGATTCTTCTGCGCAACGGTAGTCTCAGCGCCTCTATGTCCTCGGGATCGGTGAGATCGTTTCTCCTGTACTATTCTTTTGTTGTTTATTCATCCCTGCGCGGGTGAAGAAGGTTTGATCCAAGCGGTGTGTGCTTGTGATCGGTTGTAACAGTTCCCTGAGATAGTGGATTGTTGATCTGGACTAGGTCCCAGTGGTTTTTATCTCTTTTGAGGGTTTTCCACGTAAAAACTCTTTGTGTTCGTGTGGTTGATGTTTGTTCTTGATTATTGCATTAGCATAGTCCATAATTCTAGTGTATTGGGGGGCGAGATCCGAAGGTTTGTGTGAAACGCATCCAACAAAGTGGTATCAGAGAGTTCAGGTTGTTTGAACGGTGTGGGATCGGTTCTGAATTATGGAAGGTGGCTCATCAAGGATGATCAGCCTCAATGGTTCTAATTGGACCATATGGAAGGCTAAGATGGAGGACTTGCTCTATCGCAAGGACTTGTATGCTCCAATTCTAGGCATATCGGCGAAAACAGTGGATATGTCAGATGATGATTGGAAGAAAGTGGACCGGAAGGCGGTGGGGTTCATTAGACAATGGTTGGATGATTCGGTTTTCCACCATGTGTCTACAGAGACCTCAGCCGCTAGCTTATGGCTGAAGTTGCAAGGGCTGTATGAGAGGAAGACGGCCGGCAATAAAATTTTCCTGATAAGACGACTTGTGAATCTCAAGTTCAAAGATAGTGGTTCTATGGCTGAACACATGAATGAGGTCAGCAACATTGTGAACCATCTCTCCGCCATGAAGATGGTCCTGGATGATGAACTTCAGGCTTTGCTTCTGCTTAGCTCATTGCCTGACAGTTGGGAGACATTGGTGGTGTCTTTAAGTAACTCCGCGCCAGACGGAAAGGTATCCATGGATCAGGTAACAAGTTGTCTCTTCAATGAAGAGACAATGAGGAAGTCCCTAGGGCCTGCTCAACAAGAGAACCTTGTGACATAAGATCGGGGGAGAGGAAAGAACAGAAAGGGAGGAAAGGCCCGAGATAAATCAAGAGGCAAGTCGGTTGCCAGGAAAGATGTTGAATGCTGGAATTGTGGCAAGAAGGGCCACTATAAGCATGAATGTCATAAGAAGAACAGTGACAAGAACGGTAAAGGAAAGGAGAAGGAAGATGAATCAGATTCTACTGCGGTCGCCTTAGATGGTGACGTCGTTGTTATTCTTTCGGCAGATCACGATACTTGTCTCACAGCTTCGAGTCAGGACACCGACTGGGTGATAGACTCGGGAGCATCGTTTCATGCGACTCCACGCAGAGATTTCTTCACAAGCTACAAGTCAGGTGACTATGGGACAGTGAAGATGGGAAATTCTGGTGTTTCGAAGATCGTAGGGGTCGATGATATTTGTTTGAAGACCGATGTGGGCTGCACATTGGTTCTCAGGGATGTGAGACATATTCCAGACCTTCACCTCAACTTGATGTCAACGGGAAGGCTGATGATGGTTATGAAAGCCGGTTTGCTGGTGGGCGCTGGAAGCTCATCAAGGGTTCGTTGATCGCTGCCAGAGGAAAGAAGTGTTGCACTCTTTACAAGGCAAGTGTCAGTGTATGCAAGAGTGGATTGAACGCAGCAGAGGATTCAGCTACTGACATGTGGCACAGGCGTCTAGGCCACATGAGTGAAAAAGGGCTTCAGCTACTAGCGAAGAAGCAGCTCATTCTCAAAACCTGTATTGACTGTTTATCTGGGAAACAGCATAGAGTTTCTTTTGTTAAAACTGCTTCTCATACTAATAAAGTACATGCATTAGATTTGGTTTATTCTGATGTTTGTGGTCCTATGAGGACAAAAACCTTGGGTGGGGCATTGTACTTTGTTACTTTTATAGATGATGCATCTAGGAGGGTTTGGGTGTATGCTTTGAAATCTAAGGACGAGGTCTTTGGTGTGTTTAAACTGTTTCATGCTATGGTCGAGAGGGAGACAGGCAGATCATTGAAGTGCATCCGCACTGATAATGGTGGTGAATACATAGGTGACTTCCACGAGTATTGCAAGTCACTGGGTATACGGCATGAACAGTCAGTTCCCAAGACCCCCCAGCATAATGGTGTGGCTAAGCGAATGAATCGCACCATTGTAGAGAGAATCAGATGCATGTTATCCCTTGCAAAGTTGCCCAAGATGTTCTGGGGAGAAGCAATGCACACGGCGGTGTATTTGATAAACAGGTCTTCATCAGCCCCGTTGAATGGAGAAGTACCTGAGAAGGTGTGGACTGGACGTGATCCATCTTACAGTCATCTCAGGGTGTTTGGATGCAGAGCATCCGTTCACGTACCAAAGGACGAGAGGTCCAAGCTCGATATGAAGATCAGGTAGTGTGTGTTCTTAGGGTACGGTGATGAGAAGTTCGGTTACAGGTTGTGGGATCCGACCGAAAAGAAGCTCATCAGGAGCAGAGATGTGGTTTTCATTGAATATCAGTGTATAGAAGACATTGAAAAGCCAGTGAAGACCCAACCCAGTTTAGGTGAACTGGAGGACATGGATCCAGTTACTCCTCCCGTGGTGCCTGATGACGGGGGAGTACAACAAGGTGCAGAGGATGAAGGAGTCCCTACAGAAGATGGACAGGGGGAGCAGCCCCAACTTGATCCACCTGTTGAGCCACAGGTGAGGAGGACATTAAGGGACAGACATCCATCCAAGAAGTACTCGCCGCATGAGTACATTATGCTCACAGATGGGGGAGAGCCAGAAGACTATTCTGAGGCCCTGGCCGATGAGCATAAGGGGGAGTGGTTGAAAGCTATGTAAGAGGAGATGGAATCCTTGCATAAGAACCACACCTATGATATGATGAAATTGCCTAAGGGCAGGAAAGTTTTGAGCAACAAGTGGGTGTTTAGAAAGAAGAATGAGCAGAAGAATTCACAGACAAGGTACAAGGCCAGACTTGTGGTGAAAGGGTTTGGTCAGAGAAAATGAATAGACTTCGAGGAGATATTCTCACCAGTGGTGAAGATGACATCCATTCGGGTGTTGCTTGGGTTGGTGGCTAGCATGGATCTGGAGATAGAGCAGTTAGATGTCAAAACTGCATTTCTCCATGGTGACCTGGAAGAAGAGATCTACATGCGTCAACCAGAAGGGTTCGAAGTCAAGGGCAAAGAGCATATGGTGTGCAGGCTTAGGAAGAGCTTGTATGGGCTGAAGCAAGCTCCTAGGCAATGGTACAAGAAGTTTGACTCGTTCATGTTGAAGCATGGATATGACAGAACGGAGTCGGACCACTGTGTGTTCACTCGCAGGTTCTCAGATGGTAATTTCTTAGTTCTGCTATTGTACGTTGATGACATGCTCATCATGGGAAAAGACATCAAGAAGATTGACAGGCTGAAACAGGAGTTGGGCAAGTCTTTTACGATGAAAGACTTGGGCCCGGGAAAACAGATCCTAGGAATGGAGATAACCCGTGACAGAAGCAGCAGGAAGCTTTGGTTGTCACAAGAGCGGTATATTGAGAAAGTCCTAGAGCGGTTCAACATGAATGCAGCGAAGCCGGTCAGTACTCCACTGGATGGTCACTTCAAATTGAGTGACAAGCAGTGTTCCAAGACGAAGGCGGAAGTGGAAGAGATGCGGAAGATACCTTACGCGTCAGCGATAGGAAGTTTGATGTATGCTATGGTGTGTACACGCCCAGACATAGCATATGCGGTTGGTGTTGTCAGCCGGTATCTTGCCAACCCTGGCAAGGAACATTGGGCAGCGGTGAAGTGGATACTGCGGTATCTGAGAGGCTCATGCAGGTTGAGCCTATGCTATGGTGACGGAAAACCTGTGTTAGAAGGCTACACAGATGCAGATATGGCAGGTGACATAGACTCCAGGAAGTCTACATCGAGGTTCATGCTCACGTTTGCAGGGGGAGCGGTCTCTTGGCAGAGCAAGCTACAGAAGGTCATAGCATTGTCGACGACAGAGGCCGAGTACATCGCAGTCACAGAAGCATGCAAAGAGATGCTTTGGATGAAGATGTTCCTACAGGAACTCAGCCTGAAGCAGGAGGAGCACGTGGTCTATTGCGATAGCCAAAGTGCTATACACTTGAGCAAGAATCTAAGTCAGCATTCCAAGTCGAAGCACATAGAGATTCGGTATCACTGGATCATGGATACTTTGGAACAGAAGGTGTTACAGCTTGAGAAGGTCCATACAGACGATAATGGGTCAGACATGATGACCAAGGCTTTGCTCAAGGGCAAGTTTGAGGTTTGCAGAAACCTGACTGGCTTGAAGAAGGCAAATTTCTCCTGAGTCGAAAAGGGGGAGATTTGATGGAGTTTTCCTCCTCACGTAACAGAGGAGAGAGAGAGTGAACTGGAAGTGGCCGGGCGCTCGGACCATTTAGTGGCCGGGCGACCGAAATCCCAGAAATAGGCAGCAAGGCTGCTGGACACTTTTGTTCATTTCCGGGCGCCCCATGGTTTTGGTGACCGGGAGCCCCATGACCCGGCCGGGCGCCTGACCATGTTTGGTCCGGGTGCCCGAAATTCATTTTTTCTCATGTTCATTGCTGGACTGTTTTTTGGTTGGCCGGGCGCCCGACGGTCTGGTGATTGGGCGCCCGACCCGGCGCGAACTGCTTGTATGCAGTTTCCATATTTGGCTCTAATTCCTCCATTTTTTGTACTTAAGCGCTCCAAAACGGGATTAGGGCATCCCATGGTGTTGCTAACACGTCCAAGGTGAGAAAGAGAGAAAAAGAGGAAGAGAGAAAGAGAAGAGAGAGAAAGAGGAAGCTTGTAGAAGGGAGAAGTTGCTTGAAGAAGGATTCTTCTGCGCAACGGTCGTCTCAGCGCTTCTACGTCCTCGGGATCGGTGAGATCGTTTCTCCTTTACTATTCTCTTGTTGTTTATCCATCCCTGCGTGGGTGAAGAAGGTTTGATCCAAGCGGTGCGTGCTTGTAATCGGTTGTAACAGTTCTCTGAGATAGTGGATTGTTGATCTGGACTAGGTCCCGTGGTTTTTACCTCTTTTGAGGGTTTTCCACGTAAAAACTCTTTGTGTTCGTGTGGTTGATGTTTGTTCTTGATTATTGCATTAGCATAGCCCATAATTCTAATGTATTGGGGGGCGAGATCCAAAGGTTTGTGTGAAACGCACCCAACATTTTTAAAGCGTTCTCCCATCATATTTTTATCATGTTTATTTGCCATTCAACTTATGCACCCAACATTTTTAAAGCGTTCTCCCATCATATTTTTATCATGTTTATTTGCCATTCAACTTATTAACATGGCCACACAAACTTGGATGAACCAAAAAAAAAAAAAAAAGAAGCAAATATAAGCTTAATCTAAAACTTCTTTGGCACATAAGAAGTTTTTAATAGGCAATAACTATGGTTTCCAATGATATGGTCCACTTGAGATGTTGATCTCATTTATGTTTGGATTAAGCCTAAAAATGATAGGTCAAAACAGATGGACCATATGGTATAGAATACATACATTAATATGGCCCCATGGTAAGGGCCAGACTGTTTTGGGTGACGGGTGCGTACCTAATTCACTCATTGAAAAGAGGATTGCGTAACTCTGTATGCTTTAAACTCTGCAGGAGTTACGCTTTAAACTCTGCAGGAACCAACTGTTATTTGTCTATGCGTCTTATCCATGCTATCCATTTTTTTTTCCAGCTCATTTTAGGATATGAACCCAAAATTGAAGCATACGTAAAGCTCAAGTGAACCACACCAAGGAAATAGTGGGGATAATGAAGGCCACCATCGAAACCTTTCTAAGGCTCATGGTCTTGTTTATTTATCATCCAACCTGTTCATAAGGTCATACGAGCATGAATGAAGGGAAAACACGAAGGTCAGTGTGATCCAAAACTTCTGTGGTCCCCAAGAAGTTTTCAATGGCAGGCATTCAATTGTCCACTATTTCTGATGGTCTAGTCCACTCGAACTTTTAATATGCTTCAATTTTGGGCTTATGTCCTATAACGAACTGAAGAAATGAATGAACAATATGGATAAGACGTATGCAATCCTCTCCCACTTCCTATAGAAATTCACCAAGAACCAGTAATTAAATTACACATGTATGTTGGATAAGAATCACTAAAAATTACCTTAAATTAGCTCTCCAGACATTGTCCACTTCATAATTCGACCGGGATATTCATCACTGGCCTTGTCCTGGGCCGATCAGGCCTGGGCCCCAAGGCTAGGTCCAGGTAACCAATGTTTGGGCTTGACTTTTGAGCCTAGTATGGGAATTGGGCTGTTTAGTTTTGGGACTGACGTGGCCCATTGCCATCTCACGCCGAAACGGCCCAACAACGGACGGACCACATCCAAATTGGCACAATATAAAGCACGTGCATAAAATGGTGAGAGAAAAAAAAAAAAAAAAAAAAACTCCGGCAGAGTGTCATCAATGATACACGGGTACTTGTAAATTACGTAGTTGCATATTACTCAGCATGCGAGTAATTCAGATTAAACTGTCCAAATTATGAGCTCCAGTTCAGATGCATCATGGATCGAAAATAAAGAATTATTTAATTAACCTGAATATGGGATTGGTGCATATTTATTGGACGGTTGAAAATGAATAGTATCCAATGGTAAAATTCCACGAATCAGATATTAGGATTGTTTAACCAATCTGATTTCTAGCCTGTAACTTAGTGAAAGCTGGGTTCCACAGTATAATCTGTTTAAATTAAGCTAATATTTACCACGTGTACCATTTTCTAGTCCCTGCGTATCGTCGCACGCAGCCAGAGTATCAAATAGCCGGACGCTGTTTGGCTGGTGACCAAACCACCAGCTCCGTGACCCCACCATGATGTATGTGTTTTATCCACACCGTCCATCCATTTTCTCAGCTCATTTTCAGGAATGATCCAGAAAATGAAGAGCACCCAAATCTCAAGTGGACCACACCACTAGAAACAGTGGAAATAATGACGTCCACCGTTGAAACCTTCCTAGGACCCACCATAAAGTTTAGTTGCCATCCAACCTGTTCATAAGGTCACACAGATCTAAATAAATTGAAAACACAAATAATCAGCTAGATCCAAAACATTTGTGGCCCCCACAAAATTTTCAACAGTAAGCATTCAATCCTCACTTTTTCCTGTGGTGAAGTCCACTTGTTATTTGGAACTGCCTCATTTTTGGCTCATTCCATAAAATGATCTGGAAAATACATTGATGACAGCATGGATAAAACACATACATCATGGCGGAGCTCGCATAGGGTTGTAAATGGGTCAGCGGACCTAATGGGTACCCAGACCTCACCCATTTAGACGCAACCCATTTGTTAAATGATACTGGTATGAGTCCAAGAGTAGGCCCAATTGCTAAATGGGTCTGGGTTTGGTTTCCTTTATATTAGACCCAACCTAACCCGACTTGAACCCATTTAGTAAGTGGATGGGTTTGGTCTATGTTTCAAGGGACCCATCTTGCCCAGACCCTTCCAACCTGATTTTAAGCCTTGTAAAAATGCTTGCATACTAGATTAAGACCCATTGGATCCGATCCATTTACATATGGACCTAGGTGGATCTCCCTCTACCAGATTCAGACCTATATATAAATGAGCTTAATGGGTTGACTCTGACCCGATGCAAACCCACACATTTAGTAAAAAGGTCTGGGTTTAAAATTTGGAACCGGTACCATTTAGTTTTGGCTAAACCCGCCCGTTTACAGCCCTAACCCGCAGACACAAGCTAGCAGGTCCCAAATAACTCCCCCTCATTGATAAAAAAAAAAAAAAAAAGAAAAAAAAAAGAGGGAGGGGTATAGTGTAAAGACGGGGGCGGGGAGGGGTGCGGAGTGCGCCACAACGATGGCGATGGCATTGTCTTGCAAGCAAATCCAGAGCAGCAAAATCTCTTTTCTGATTCCTGCGTTCTCAAGATTCTTCTCCAAATCCAATCCCTCCTACATCGGTATTTCCCAAACCTTAAAAATGAAAATCTATTTTTTCCTCATTCGAAGGGTTTAGGGTTTTATTTTTATCGATTCTAGGGCTTAAAAATTCAATGAAATGCAGTTAAGGTGGGGATTCCAGAATTCCTGACGGGCATAGGAAGAGGCGTGGAATCCCACGTACCGAAGCTCGAAGCAGAGATCGGAGATTTCCAGAAGCTTCTAGTGACTAGGACTCTCAAGCTCAAGAAGCTCGGCATCCCTTGCAAACACGTATTTCTTCTTCCTTTTCTCTCATTTCCTTTCTTTCCCTGCGTTCTGTTTGGTTATTTACGCTTACGCCCCGTTTGGATGCACAATTGAATTGAATTGTAAAAATGCCCAATTTTTTTTCATCTTTTTTATGATAAGAGGTTAGGGAAAAGGTTTGACACTCTGGCAGAGTGCGACGTATTACTTCATGCGAATGTACTCAGAAATTGTACACGGTGGCGTGCATGTAAATCGAATTGAACCGTCTGATTCGTGGGCCACACATTAGATCTATCATAGACTGACGTTTTCATTGAATCAATATTGTAGCTGGCTGATTTGTGAACTTCTAATGGGTGGTTAATATGAGAACTAGTCAACGGTTTGGATTCAACAGGTAAGTGTCCGGTAATTAGAAGTTAGGGTAATCAAATCTTTGAGATTTTAGTGTTATGACCTATCGACAGTGGGTCCTGCGATTTGGATGGTTTAATTTGGGTCGCCTTGTGCTACATGTACAGTTTACTATGAACCATTCATTGCCACCATCGTTGTCACCTTAGCCTTCTCCCGACTGATTGGGGTTCTCCTTTAGACGGTGGATCGGAAAAAGCTTTACAATCAGCTGCCTACTAGATATCGACCTTCCTCTTTTACCCGGGCATTTGAAATTGGTCTCACATCCACACCACTTGCATGCCAACATGGTTCCACCCAGTAGTGATCCCCTCAATCCAAGGAAAACATTGTGATACTATCACAAGGAAAAATGATATTTAAAAATCTGCCAGTATTTTGATTATCTCCTAAGAATTTCATTTTGTGAAATTTTCGTGATATTATTGTGAGATATTCAAAATCTTGGCAATATTTGTCACACTGGTCAACTTTCCCACATCTAATTACCTATTGGTGCTACTCCTAAGTTCCCTCAAATGCATTCATTTCCAATTTTATCATTGTCTTGCACTCATCCATCTTAACATCCTCATTTCAGCTACACTCATCATAAGAACATGTTGTTTAACTGCCCAACATTTTGTCCCATAAAGCATAGCTTGTCTTATGGCCCAAACTGTACCTTAGAGCAGCTGCTGTGGGTTACTCATAGAGTGGAATTTTTGAATAATTGATGCCTAAAGCATGCCAAATGAGCCCACCAAGCATGAAAATTAGGCTAGTCAATAGAAAATGACCAAATTGGAATGATGCATCTGTCATAGTGTTCAATTTTTTATTTTTTTTTATGATGTCAGGGTGTCCCTGCAGATGCACGCAATCACCCACAAATCACATGCATCAGGGGGAGGAGAATCAAACTCTCTTCTTAGTGTTCAAAATTACAAGGCGGTGCAGTTTTATTCCTTTTGAGTCCATCTTAAAAGCACCATAATTTCAATTTGGAACTTTATCCTTTGATATGAATACGAAGGAAGGAATCTGCACTGTGATCTTTATAGCGATCCTCAATTAGTTGGGATAAGGCTTACATGATGATGATGATCTTTCTAGCGATTGAAGTAACTATTGCAATGGAATTCAGTCGTCTTTGATGTTTTTTAGCATAATGAGCCTTGTAAAGTGCCAAGTGCACTCGCATGAGTGCACTTTTCTTCTCTAGTCGTTTCTCACATGTACCAATCTGGTGCAATTGTTCAAGATCCAAGTTGCTTATTGGGTGATTGTAGGGTGGCATAAAATCTGACCACTCTGCTCATCCTGTGGACTGCACATGTACAAAAGAGATGAACATGGAATGGTTATAAGATTGGTGGATGGTCCATATTCAGTGTGATGTATCACCTACGGGATGAGAGAACCAACCTAAAGGAACCTGCACAGTGGGTTCTTGCCTAAGAGTGCATTGATGAGGTGCACTTTGCATTTCTTAGTATCCGTAATCGGTTAATCGGTGCTATTAAAATCGTACGATTTACGACCCAAATCGTACTACAAAATCGCAAATTGGAATAAATCGTATGATTCATACTTGAATCGTACGGCGATTTGACAGCAATTGTTTCTTCTTCTTTTTTCCAGAAAACTTATTTATTTATCTTTTGTTTTTTTTATACATGTAAATGGGGATATTCATTATAATCGTTTTTTTTTTTTTTTTTTTTTGCATATTCATGAAAAAATGGATGCTTGATGTGTTTTTTTAATTTTTTTTCTAATTTATATTCAATTTTTATATTTTCTATGACATGTTTTATGAAATCTAAAAGAAATCTTATGATTTACGATACGAATATGCATCAGTTCACTTATGTGTTAGAAAACTGTGCGATTTTACGATTGCTATTTTACTGGATTTTATGCCCCCCCCCCCCCCCCTCACTTAGAGGTTTAAGGAAACATAATATAAGACACGATTAACACCACCTACATTAGAATATCTTATTTTTTCCTTGTTTAATCCTTTTCTTTTCCTTTCTTTAATTTTTTAAATAAAATATCCTTAAGTTCAAGGATTTTTTTTTTTCTTTTAACTTAATTATGACATGATACAGCACAATGATACATTTATACAAGGATACAGACATACAATTAATGACTAGAATCATGTTATGGTTAAATTGATTTTTTTTAAGCATATTCATGAGAAAATGGATGAGTAATATGTTTTTTAATTTTTTTGATTTATTTACATTTTTTTTTTTTTTTTTTGTATTTTGTTGTGATATGTTTATGAAAATCTGAAAAAATCTTACGATTTATGATACGATACAATTCAGACCATAATGAGTAAGTGGCTGTCAAAATTGCAGCTTTGTTCTCAGTATTATTCGATGCCTAACCCAAGAGTGTCATATCCCCATACACCACAAACCTTATATTGCGAAAAATGCGAATCTTTCTATAGGTGACCAGCAAATAGATGGTTAAGAAAGAAGCAGCATTTCACTTTCTAACAAAAAAAAAAAAAACAGGAGGCCAAGATTCCTAGATTCAATTGCTGAGATGTTACCTGTGGAATTTTTGCTGCATGGACCATCCATGGTGGCAATCATCATATCGACAGACAGTTTGGATCACTAAAATATGGTCCTGCTTGTACAAACTGAGAACTGGAGCATACCATTGACATTTGTGTGTGGAACATTGTACAAGACCTCGTTTTGCCTGGAATGCTGTTTAGACAGGGAACAATGGAAACTCAGTTCTGAATTTCCTCTTTCAACTCTAGACATCTCTTGATTGACTGTATGTTGAAGAGATCTATGAGACCTGGATATGGCTACCATGGTTTAAATCCTCAGATACGATTCGGTGTTGTCCAAGTCGTATCAATTTCAGTCCACAACAAAACGAGTCACTACAACTGAAATGGGACCTGGGATCGAAACGGATGAGTCATACTAGTTTCAGTCACCGAGTTGCACTCTGAAAATGCTATTTAAATCCTTGATGGGTACTGATACAGACAGATATGGAATGGGGATACAACTCTCCACTTTTAGTAGAAATATTTGACCCTTACAGTTTTATTAACAATGCATTGTTTTTAATCATTCTACTATGCACAATTTAATGAAATTGTTAAAATTTACTATTATTGTCGTACAAACACATGCACGCACGCACAGCAAGGCAAGAACAGAAAAAAATTATTAAAATTTTGGAAATAACTAACCTAACACAATGGGATTGTGATAAGACATTCTTATGAGTATCCTAGAGTTATGGTGTCTCTGCATGTTACATTGAGTAGATACAAGTATCTGGGTTTCATAGGAAGAGAGTCGTTGAGAACACAATGGCCCTTGCCATCTAATTGATTTTGTTGGATGGTTACCTTACCACACGTCATTTTTGCTGCAACTTTATAGCGTCATCCTCCTCTCTCTTGTCTATCATCATTGTCATCGTCATCTAAACCTTATCCTAATTAATTGGGGTTGGCTGCCCATGCCCATGACGAGTTATATCATCATTATCATCTAAGCCTTATCCCAATTAATTGGGGTCAGCTGCCCATGCTGAGTTGTATCATCATCATCTTAATCTAAGCCTTATCCCTATTAATTGGGGTTGGCTGCCCATGAAAGGTTATATGAACCGTATAAATGACACCATCGGTTTCGTTATGAACCATGCTGAGTTATATGACCCTCCACATGAGAATATGTATACCTTGACTTTTCAGTTTGTCCTATTGGGGCACATGGTTCGCTCATCTAGACTACTGATCCAATTGGTCCCACCATGGATGGGCCATCTCTCAGAAATACTTTCCCAGATTTTAAGCAGCTATCCATCCATTTGTTGGTCATCTTTCAGTTGAATGCAGACTATTGTTGTATTTCTTTTACCAACCGTCTATTCATAGGCAAACTAGTGAAGGGGTTAGTCCTATCGAGAAGATATTTGGATGATGGCCATCTACTTCGTGGTTCATATGATCAACCATTTCAATTCTCAAATTGTGGGCCCACTTGCACAAACTAAGGATCCAAGGATGATATACATTTTCCTCAGGTCGAAGGCCATATAATTCCTCATGAACTGAACAAACTTGCAAACAAGCTCCAAATGGTCTGTGTGTCCTTTCTTTACAAGTCTTTTGTTTGGCTGAAGTTCTTTGCATCTTTCTTTCTTTTTCTTTTTTCCAGTTCTCAGTGGAGTACATTATTCATTCGACAACCTTTTATTGTCCCATGTATTTGGTGACTGTATCACGTATTTTTGTCTGAGGCAGGGAGGTAGCTAACGTATTTTTTATCTGAGGCAGGGAGATGGCTTACATATTTTTGGGTTGCCATTCCTTTTTCCTAACTGAGCTGCGATTCTTCAAAAACTACTGTCCTCTTTCCCACTCTGCTCCACTGATTGCTGTCTACAAAGACATTACATCATTGCCAGTGTAGTCTTGTTTGATCTCAATTACTGCATGGCCTGGATTTTTGTTTACGTGGATGGTGTGGCGTGGTTGTGGGGTCCTCTTCTCCAAGTGTCCCTAACTTTTGTCTACCAAGCATGGCGTTATAGCTGCATGGTTCTAAATGTTGGTATTTGTCAATGTATCAGCCCAGCAGGAAAAATGATACGATATGGCGTTGCATATCAATATCAGGGGTTGCATCGGCCCATATTGGTTTTTTAAAGCCAAAGAATTGAGGAAAATATCAGGGAAAAAAAGAGAGAATAATAAAACATTTAAGAATCAATCAATCAATTGTTATTATTATTATTATTATTGGTATTTTGGACATGCATGTGATGGTATATTGGACCATTCTTTGATGAGAATATTGTCGATTTGCTTGACTTGTTTAAGGTCAACTAAATGGGCCCTAATTGAACACAAATCAAGCATGATTTAGTGAACTAGGGTCCCTTACATTGCATGACAACAAAAAAGAAGATGAAAGTATAAAAAAGAAAGTAAGGTTTATTGTTCTTTTCAATTTTTCATATAATGGTTCACTTCACTTTGATTTGCCAAATCCCGTTCAAATCATTTGTTTTGATCTCAAAATAAGTTTAGATCTAGCCTTAAATGAATTTTTAAGCTTCTTCTAGAATTTAAATGAAAAAAGGAAGAGGAGACACTGAGTGAAATTTTGAAAAAATAAAAATAAAAATAAATTGGGCTTTTATGGACGTATCAGCCCCGTATCAATACGAGCAAATACAGGCCAATACAGGTCAATTTTTTCGCATTGGGCCAATACAATCCCGTTTCGCGTATCGTCTCGTGCCAATATGGATACGATACGGCTATATTGGCTAATTCGATACCGATATTCATACCTATTACTTGTAATACACTTGCCTATTTCACCACCACACCGATATTCATATCTATTACTTATAAGAGACCTGCCTATTTCACCACAATGTCCGTATCAAGGCAATGTTTTTCTAAGTAATTTGATTGGCTCCCTTTCTGTGATGCAGAGGAAATTGATTTTGAAATACACCCACAAATACAGGCTGGGATTGTGGAGGCCTCGGGACGACCTTACAAAACCTCAATCTGCTGGGTGATGACCCATCCAGCTTAACTCTTGGAGCAACCCATCCAAGTGACAATGGACGCTGAGTGATGACCTGTTGTTTATTCTCAGGTGGTTTTTCTTCTCTCTTCTTAATCTTGCTTCGTCTTATTGGAAAACTTTAGAAGAAGAAATAGCATGGACTTGCTGGGATTTTGTCCTTAGTTGCACCCTTTCAAATTACATTGAAGGTTTCAAATGTGTTGAACAATTCATCAGCAAGAGCATGTCTCGACCATTGGTTTTCACTAAAAGTTCCTCTCAATTTGGGCCATGACCAGTCGATCCTAAGTGTTGCCTGCCTGCCCAACAATCTGGATTGATAAAAGTCTGCTACTACGTTCTAGCCGCACCATGATCCATTGTCCTAGTTTGTTTTACTTCTTGTGTGGAATGTTTGAGCTGCATGGGGCTTACTGTGACATGTGAATGCTCTATTAGATAAGGCTCCACGCATGAGGCCTAGATCCCAAAACCAGCTTGATCCATAACTCAGGTGGGCCACATGGAAGGGAACAATGATGACATAGATGGTCACCAGAGAAGCCTCCAGATGGAATATGTGGTGCTGTGCATGTGCCATCAATTCAATCATCAGGCGCGCCCCACCAGGATAAAGGGATGCCACAGCTCAAGCCAATCTGCAACTCTAGTGAGCCAAATCATGTGGATGCATGCATTTTAGGCGTGATTGTAGATCACTCACTGTGGTGTCCCACCTAAGTTTTGTATCAGGATGATTCTTGGGTTGTATGCAAAACCCCATGCTAGGTGCGATGGGACGCGGATTGCGTCCGACCACTGGTCGGACCTTTAAGCGTCTGACCAGATCAGCGTTGGGGCCCACCATGATGTATCCATCTATCCACGCCGTCCATCCCTTTTAGAAAATCATGGTAGGATATGTGCACCCAAAAATGAAGAAGATCCAACGCTCAAGTGGGCCACACCAAATATTGAGCAGAACCTGTGATGTCATCACAACAGTAGTGCGCTAATGTAGTGATGACGTCACCAGGTTCCGCTCAATATTTTGTGTGGCCCACTTGAGCGTTGGATCTTCATAAATTTTATGGTCATAACTTAAAATGATCTTAGAAAATGTATGGACGGCTTAGATAAAAGGATACATCATGGTGGGCCCCACACTGATCTGGTCGGACGCGTAAAGGTCCGACCAGTGGTCTAACATGGCTGGTCCCATATAGCTCGGACTTAATTGTAAATCCACATACGTTCAAACCCAAACTGTCATTTGGATTGAAGAGTGTACCATACCTACATATAACAATAATGGTGAACTGCATTTTAGGGAGGGCTCACTACATCCACATTGCCTGATGCTTGGTCCCAATTTTCAAATGACGCCTTAAAACCTGGCAAAGGCCTTGCCCGAGTCAAGTGGGCCTCAGTTTCAAGATGTCGGCAATCAGGTCCGAGCCGTTCATCCAATTGGGCTTGACCATGGGCCTTTTATTATTGGGAGAGTAGAGCTGTGTGGAGTGGATTTAAGGATGGGCAAAAGTTGGAAATTTCATTTTCCTGATTAGTATAATTTCTTTCCAAGACTAGTAAGTAAGCCCGTGACTGACATCCATGTCCACACCCTCATGCTCGTGATTTTAGGCCTATCCAAACTTCTAGTGGACTCCACCATAGCAAGAAGTACGGTTGGGATAGCCCACCATTAAAAACATTCCAGATTGTGGGCCCGTGTTTTATACATATGCTATCCAAACCATTCGGAAGAGGTGCTCCCTCAGGATGAACGACGGCCGCAAAGATCAGGGCATTCTAACTCGTGATTTTAGGCATGATTTTAAATGGTGTAGCCCATCGGAATTGTGGATGGGCTGCACGGATTGAATGCCATGCACACATCACGGTGGGACCCACAACGCCTAAGTCTATCCAGCCTCTTTATGGATATGAAAGAGCTCTTTTTGTTCACATGCAATGAATTTGGGAGATTTCTACTGAAGTGGAAACGAGCCAAACAGAGGCTAATAATACCAATGGCACACATTCAAAGTAGATTACAAGCCGCCCAATACCGTACAAATGGTTGTGTAATGGGCAAATTCAACCGTCAAAACTTTTGGCCTTCAAATAGACGGACGATCCACATTTAGAACATGGAGTCTAGGATCATCCAAGCCGCAGTAGCAACAGCGCAATGAATGGGCCAGATTCGACAACTAGAACCATGTTTATGGCCGCCAGTAACAAAGAAAAGAACCAACACGGGTTCATCACAACAAACCTCAAACCTTCTCATATAAATCCAAATGCGCACGTGTATCTATCTCACACGCTTGACAAAGAAACATCCAACCCATGTACGGACGCGGATTGCCTGCTGTCACATGAGGTTCCTGCGCTCGCAACCTAGGTGGGGCCCACAGTGATATTTGTGAGAAATCCACCCCGTCCATCCGTTTTGCAAGAAAAACATTTTTAGCACATGAGACAAAAAAAATGAGGGAAATCCAAAACGGTGGGTAACAAATGGCTACCGTTGAAACCTTTCTGGTCCGCCTTGATGTTTATATGCCGTCCAAACCGTTTCATAAGGTCATTCCCACTGGGATGAACTGAAAACACAAAAAAAAAAAAAAAAATTGGCCTGATGGAAAACTTTTGTAGGGATACAGTTGTTTCAACAGTGGTGTCCTTCAATCCCCATTGTTTCCTCTCGTGTGGCCCACTTTGAGTTTTGGATCCGTCTCCATTTTGGTCTCATGTCCTAAAATGAGCTGGCATCATGGTGGCCTGGTGGCCTCACATAGCTTCTAAGAGTAGGAACTTCCTAGGACACCCTATTCGGAAGGGGATTAGGAGCGGTGGGCCCAACCTGATGTATTTGTTTTACATCCGCACCGTACATCCATTTCCCAGCTCATTCCAGGACTTGGGACCCAAAAATGAAGCACATCCGACCGAAACTCAGGTGGAGCACAACACATGAAGCAGTGTGGATAAAAACAGCCACCGTTGAAACCTTTTGATAAAATCCCTCAGACCAGGATGAAGGGAAAACAGAAACATCGGCCTGATCCAAAACTTTCGTGGCCACTATAAGTTTTGAAGGTGGGCATTCAATGACCACTGTTTCCTGTGGTGTGGTCCACTTGAACTTTGGATTTGCTTCCTTTTTTTTTCTTTTTTTTTTGGGTTCATGCCCTGAGATGAGCTGGAAAAACGAAGGACAGCAAGTATATAAAACACATACATCACGTTGGGCCCCACAGCACCCAACACATCAACGCACCACTGCTGGGGGTGGTGTTGGCAACACCACCTGATCCACTTCCCACATGCACATGGGATTCCATGGACTGAGGGAGAAACTGACGGTCCTAAGAAGAAAACACGAGAAGACAATGAAATCTGCCCCTTTGTCAAGGGCAACCAACTCAATCATGCAAGAGGGGGCAGCAATCTCCCTCAATAAATGCATGGGAGCAGTAGCATGTGAGCAATCAATGCAGGATCAAAGACATACATGTTCATGCATGTGGTGGGGCCATGAAATCACCTCTCCCTACTCCCCTTTGTCTCCTAACCATCATCATGAAAATCACATCCAGCCAGGAGATTTGAGGGAAACCCCACATGGGGCTTCCATATTTTGAGAATCATGAGGTTTCTTTCAACTTTGTTCCTCTCGCTTCTTCTCAATCATGCACCCTAATTTCCAAAACAAAATGAAAATATCCCCACCAAATCATATCCTATTCGCACCCTACCCAAAATGATCATGATAATTATAGCTTACAAAATTAATGCATTGGCCTAGATTTCATGAAAGCGAATTACATTGGGACCATTGGATACCAGTCTGTCACCTTTACAATTCGGGTCTCTGCAACAGCCATTACAGTCTATATCTACCTTATAACATAATTTAAAAAAAATAAAAAAAAAACCAAACCTATATGTGCCTCCTAACAGACCATTAAGGGGTTGTTATGACCTTTACAAGGGGTGTAATGGATTGTTACCAATGGTTACAAGTTATTTTTTTTTCCATAACAGCTGTTATGACCGGCTGTTACAATCCGAACCATTCATCTCATAATATATGCAGGGGTCGGTCCATGATAAAAAAAAAGTTATCCCAATCTGATTTGCTTTCTTTTTCTTTGGGACCCTCCATCAAAGGTGGCACTCATCATTTAAACAGTTTGGATCATGGAAACATGAACCTAGATCCAACGGCTGTTGTCCTATGCATCCTATAACAATAGGTGAAGAAGGAATCGTAACAAACCTCAAAGAGAATACCCTCCTGCTGTAAGTCCTACCTTTCCTACTCAAAATTTGAAAACTATAATCTTATTCAATTGAAAGAGAGAGAGTGATTCAAGGGCCGTCTGAATTAAAAAGTAAGTGACGCTGAGGAATCTACCGGTGGGATGCGTTTTGATGATAAATAATAGAAAAGTTGGAATCCAATCACTGAAATTCTGAAATAAATGGTACATGTTTTTTAATAAGAGTGCAAGCAAATAAATTATTAATTTATTTGTTTATTATTATTATTATTATTCTCTTTTCTTTTTTTTTAGAAATGATCCAGTGGATTAGGTGCATGGAAACCTTTCCATGCACCTAGCTGCATTTGGACCTACTCCTATCGACATCACCTATCTGGACTGTCCATTGGGTCTCGTCCACTCTTCATAGGCTGCCTTGAAAAAATCATCTCAGTCGGATAATCTAGATGAACTGCAAAATACACTCAAAGTGGCATGAAAAATGGACAGACAGGATTGTCCATAGAAGACAGGTAAAGTCACGTTTTGGCCCATCCCACCGCTGTGGTTTTTACACGGTAACAGCCAGGGCTGTCATGTGTGCATCATATCCATATGGAGATCGCATATGTGTCATATGCGAAAATATGAAACCGCATATTGGCCATGGCACATTAAATTTTTTATTTTTTGCAAAAAAAAAAAAAAAAAAACCAAATTTTTTGCCCATAAAAAGGTTTCCAAACCTCCTCCATTTGCAATATTCTCACCCAAAAATCTCTCTCTTACTCTCTTCTTCTCTTACATTTCTTAATTCTAAGTGATCTGAGTCCCGTCCTCTCTTACATTTCCTACTTCTAAGTGATCTCTCTCTCTCTCTCTCTCTCTCTCTCTCTCTCTTCTCTCCTTCGGAAGTTGGAAGATCAAGATTCAAGCACTTTCTAGTTTCAAGGAAGATATCTTGTGGATTTTCTACCATAATAAATAAATAGCTTGTGGATTTTGTTGTTAGCTTGTGGATTTTGTTGTTACTTCTTACTTATTAACTATATTGTTGAATGTTGATGACTAGATGTTTAATTCATTGTTTAATTGATTTTTATTTCTCTCAAATGTATTTTAAATATGTAAAATTAGTTATCTATTAACTTAGGAAAGTTCCCCTTAGTTTTTTCTTATATTTTTTTACATTTTTTTTTTTGAAATTTTCCCTACTTCTGATTTTTTTTTTAATTAAAAAAAAAAATCGCAGTCGCATATGCGATTCAACAACATTGGTAACAACAGGAGTGCTTTGGAACTAATGGATTGGCACTGCTAGCTGATGCAGATGCCCAAGTGTTCAAATGTGACTAGGTGCATGGATAAAAGGTTTCCATACACTGAGTGTACACTCTCTCTCTCTCTCTCTCTCTCTCTCTAGGTGCATGGATAAAAGGTTTCCATACACTGAGTGTACACTCTCTCTCTCTCTCTCTCTCTCTCTCACACACACACACACACACACACACACAGACACACACATACACAGACAGAAAGATTTAGAGTGTCAAAATGCCAAGGAATGCATAAAGTCACAAGAATGCAACTTCATTTTTAGCAGAAGTAGCTCAAGAGGAGTTCATAAAATAACAAAAATGCGCCTTAATTTTCAGCAAGAGTAACATGCGCGTGTGGTTTTACATGGGACACCTTCCTCGTCATTTTCATAGCATCAAGTGGCATGACCTATTCGTATATACAAAACCGAATTTGTCGAAACGAGATGTTACTGACACCGGTGAACAGGAACATGAAAAGGCTTCAAGCATATTTACCCCAAACAGGCAGCCTCTGATATTTTCTCTAGGAAAGGTAGAAGTATTATTCTCTGTTGTTGTTAAGTTTCTATTAGCCTGAAGCTCTGCTCACTTCTTCCTGGGTGCCCGACCCAGAAACCTGCTCTACAATGCTGCAATAAGAACACGAAGACAGAGACTGATCACTGATCTGAAACAAGTTTCACACAAGAAACAAGATATTGAGGAGAAACTTTGCAAGTTCTCTACACAAGGAGAAATAATTGAGTGGGCTCAGAGGACTGTAAGTTATAGTGTTTCTAGTGAAAACAGGGCAGTTTCACAGTCGATTGATCCAAACCGTCCGTTAAGTCAAGAACACATTTCATTGGCTACCATGTGAAGTCACACCAATGGGGATGATTCAATCCATCCTTAATTTCACCTGAATTTTTGTAGCCATCAATGGAATCGTTAGGATTGCCAAATGGTGAGTCCTTTATCTATCTATGGTGGCCCCGACAGAGATGGATCAAATGGTTGCACCTATTTTTATATGTCTTGAATGTCCATTTAGATGCTAAAGATCAGATAGCCCATGGAATGTGTCTGCGCTAATGGAGGGCAAAGATCAATCGATTAGACTAACCCGATGAAAGTAGGAGCACCTTACCTATAGTGCTGTTAGAGCGATAGATCCTCTCCTCCCTATGATATATCTAATTTGATATTTAAGGATATTATCTTCCCTTCTAAACACCAATCCAATCTTTCCACATGGATGATGTGCTAAAGTGTGACTTCTATGAGAAAAATACTAACATGTTCATGTAAAAAAATGCTAACAGAGAAAAATAGACTGCCCTGTTGAATTCTTCCAAATGGAGGAAGGACAGCAATTATTACTATACAAGACTATGGTGCTGTTCATCAAAATGAAGATAAGGAAAGCAGCATACATGGGAGATCCAGAACCAGGGCCATAAGTGCTGCCTGTGGAGGCATTCTTGTAATACTCAACCGATATCAAACCTCCCCTCATCTCTACTGCTGATTTTGGAGAACCCCGAAAATGTGAACTCGCGCTGCTTCTGGAAAACGCTCCTGAAAAGGTAACGTTGAGGTCATGAATACTTTCAAAGGTCAAGCTACTTCTGGCCTTGTAAGTGTTCATTTTCATATTCTTTGAAAAGAAGGAAAAAGAAAAACCAAATAAACATCTAAAGCAACACCTTCCTCCTAAAGCTGCGTGTCAAAATTAAGCAAATAATTCATTTGGGGGGGGGGGGGGGGGAATGAAATACAAATACAGCCGACTAATGGTAGGCGTTAATGAAAAGGGTTCTTTTAACTCTAATTTTTACCTAGGTCTCTCCCAACAAATTATGCTTAATGGAAGGTGGCAGGATGGTGAGAATGAGCAACGAGGTTTTTGAGGCATTTAATCTTTCATCCTCGTAACCACCAAAACTTAGATGACAAATATACTCCGAATTGACAGATAAATCATAAATAGATGGATGATGCAAAATGGTGTCCATATTGGGTAGAGTTAAGATAGCATTATAGACCTAGATTGACCGTACTCTTTCCAAGAGTACATCAAAAGAACCGTGTGGATTCCTTGATGGGCCTTTCTAAGTGGAATTATTGACTTTAGTATAAAAGATAATCGACATTTTACAAAAATACTAAATGTAAGGGAATTGCAATTTTCTTCTATTGTAAGTTGAGACTTGTGACTTATGATCTCTTAACAGACCTATTGCTATTGCTATTGAAATTTAAAAATAAAAAATAAAATGAAAGCGCATTTTGAAGTTCAAATTGGGTAGAAACTGAAGGGCACTTCTAAAGTGGAAGGAAGGATACAAGCAAAGCAGCCAATGAAGATTAACATGAAATAATTAAAAATGAAATGCTCTATCAGTATGACCATTATTAGATTAGAAACGAGAAACTAGTAAATAGAGGTGAAGACTGAAGAGAAGTGAATGGGCACATGGCAGAACAAGTTTGCTCTACTATCTCCAAGATGTCCTTCAAATGCAACTAATGGTTCCAACCAAAAAACCTTCCAACCAAAATTAGAATTGAAGAATATCAATGATCTCATGATTCAGTTGGAATCATGTTCTCACTGCACAGAACAGGAAACATGATTCGACTTAGAAAGGCATGATCCAATATTGTGTGTTTTGCTTGATACAAAGAAAATCCTTGCCAGCTACAAATCATGTAAACAGAATATACATGGAACCTGAAACTTTGACGATAAGTCGACAAAGTAGATAGATTCATTACAATCCAGGGTCCCAAACTAAAAACCTTCCCACCAAGATTAGCTTCGAAGAAAATCAATGATCTCTTGATTCAGTAGGAATCATGTACTTGCTGCACATCATGGTACAATGAAAATCCTTGCATCACAACACACAACAAATTTTTGAGAAAAATAAAAGTGCTTCTATCTTATCATGGTGAACCGACAAGGACCTGATTCAGTACCAAATTGAGCCTCAACCATAAACCTTCATTTCAATGGTTGACAGTTGGTTTAGTCATGAGTAGTTTCTAAATCTAGCAATCGAGAAATTGCCATTGTAGGAGAGCTAGAAGCCAATACATCAATACCTGCTATCCATAGCACATAAGTGACAAAGAAAAACACTCACAAAACAAAACAAACAGGCATAAACAATTCAAAGCATGGAACAAATACATGGGAATTATTAAAGGAAACCCAAAAACAGTATGATGGAACTGTACCTTGCAAGATTATAACAAGGCAGAAGATAATAGTGATGACTGTGGCACACGTATTACTGCTAGAGGATGCAGCCTTAGCTGCTTTCATCTTCTTCAATGCTTTCAACCTTTCGATCCTTGCTCGTTTCAGCATGGCGAGTTCAGAGATCTCTCTAACAAGCTTCTGATCAGCAGCATCCAACAATGGCGGTTTAGGTGGGCGGGGCGGTTTAGGTGGCTTTTTACAGCTCTTCTTTTTAGGCTTCTCAGTCCCCAAGTTGTTCTCCACAAGACCTACCTTTTCTTCCCCTCCCAAATTCTTCTCCATCAGCAATTCCATCTTTTCAACAGAAACCTTGGCAGAATTTGAGATATTTTTGCACGAATTAATAGTGACTTCACCTTTGTGTGATCCATCACAGTTCATGCATCCGCCCCAAACCCTACCAAACAATCTCTTCGCTTGACCAACACCTGTAACCAGCTCTCTTAATCCTTCTTCTTCAGTAGTCGTCCCACCACATTCGAGATCGATAAAATGATCTCTTTCTATTGGAACAGTGCTGCCCATAACAAACCTAATCTCCGCTTTTCCTATACTTTCGCCACCTTCTAAATCACAAAAGTCGAATATTTCTTCTCCTAAAGCACAAAGAAAAAGTCAGATTCTTTTTTTTTTTTTTCAATCCCCCTCAATCTGAATACAGCTTCAAAATCATCTCAAGATGCTCCAAAACTCTGAAATCAGAAAAAAAAAAAATATTAAAAAAAAATTTGAAGATTTCTTCTACTAAAAAAAATCATTTTTTTTTCAATCGCCTTCAAAATCACCTCTAGAAGCTCCAAAACTCTGAAATAAACATCCCAAACCGCAATGGAAATCAAATATTGCACATAACTGTTTCTAAAATGGCTACCAATTACCAAAGGTATTATCTCTTCTTCTTCTTCTTCTTCTTCTTCCTCTTCTTTCAATTTTTCTGTTTTCCCCCCTAATCGAAGAACTACACCAAAAAACAATATCCTCCCCAGAAATTTCAAATCTTGCACTTAAAGAAATTTTAAAAAATAAAAATTAAACATTCAAAATATCTAAATCATCAAACCACAAAAGAAAAACATCAGACAAAAAAAAAAAAAAACCTATGAAACGATTTCCACATCAAAATGCAGCTCCAGAAACCCCAAAAAATCGTTGGATAACACAAATGCCACTAAAATAACCCTAGAAAACAGAATGCAGTTCGATGAAACCCTAACCTTACAATGCAGGAAGACGAGATCGAAAGGATCGCGTTCTCTCTTACCTTAAATCGATAAAACGGGAAGCGAGAAAGTCGAAGAAACCCTAGATCCGATGCGAACGCGAGAACCGAACGGGTCCGCCTTTGAAAACGTGAGCCCGTTGAGATCTGCGAATCCAAAGGAGAGCTCTCTCCTCCAGCATTTAAAGTGAGAGAGAGAGAGAGAGATCGGGAGTAGGGTTTCACGAGAGAATCGAGGGAGAGGGTCCGAGAAAAATTCCAGAGCTTTTACAGCTATCGCTGCTGCCGGGTGTTGGAAGAAGATAAAAAGGAAACAAGATAGACACCAAGGACAAATGTCATAAACCTTCAGTATTTGCAGGGGTGGAGCCCACCTGTCAACGGTCAGGATCACGAAACAGCCGGCTCCCACTGCCAAGCGGCCAACAGATATTCCTTCTTAGTACACGTGGCTGGGTAACCGATTATCCTGACCGTCCAACTGGTTGACCTTACTATGGATGGCTACTTATTCAAAATACACTTGGTTCGGATGATCCTAGCCGTATGATCAGTTGGCTCCCAAGTGAGGGACGAAAACAGAGATGTTTGCGGTCGAGATGCAGTCAGGAAATTGAATAAACGTTTTTACGGAAAATGGGCCATCATGATCGAGGCCATGGACAGTACCAGTCCATGGATCGCAGGCCACGTGTATGGTGGAGGGATGGCTCTTACACGTTTTGGTACTACCGGTTCCACTCTACTGCCGTGTCTGAAATCGTCTTTGAATTGCGACGAACGAGTAGGTTGCGGCAACTCATACGTGGAACGTGTTGAATTCATACGAATCAATCTAGACCGTCCACTTTGTTGTTTATGGACCTGAAAATCACACGGTCCTATTAGTATTTAGATTGGCCTGTTGGAGTTCGAACTCTCTGGCCAGTTTCCTTTTGACTGTCCATCTGTAGCCATGGATTCAAGGGCTACGAGATCAGTCAATATACAATACTCTGAGACCAACGTGCGTACATCATCGTTTAGCACAGGTAGGGCGGACGGAGTTGAAGAGATTTACGGGTAGAAAGCGCCCTTTATTTTTTTATATCATTATGACATTAAGCCCTTTTTTTTATAGCCTCTTGGGCCTTGTTTCGTTTCCCTCGCAATGTCTTTACGGTAGCAAAACTCATAGGTTAAGAGGGCCTTTTAGGAATGAGTATAGGCTATACTAAATAAATGATTGGGATCACCTCAGCTAATCTAATCAATTTACTTTAATAGGACATTTATGAATTTATAAAAGGGTTATTTCAAAATAATTTTTGGAGCTCTTTGTGGTCCATGCCTGAATTAGTTTTGAACTATTTCTTCCAATGTGGTCTATCTATGATCAATTTTGCCTTCAAGCTTGGACAGAATAATATGAAATTAAAATCTCTTTCATATAGATAGCTTGGACCTACTCTAAAACTATTAGTGGGCCTCACGTAAAATATGAGATGAGTTCAATAGATGGATCCTTTACATGTAGGGCTCTCAATGGATCACGTTAAATTCGAGATTCGATTCACTCCGAATTAATATAATGCGGATTTGGATCTTAAAATAGGTCCGATTAGTTAAATGGATCGGATCTAGATCTTAAAATAGGTTTGATTACTTAAATAGACCTGATTTGGATTCATAAGAACATATTCGAGTTCATCTTAATCCGATTAAGATCTAACTCATTGTCACCTTACTATATATGTTATATTCATGCTGTCCATTCGTTTTTATAGATTATTTTAGGCCATGTCTCAAAATTGAGACATACTACTCTTAGGTCAACCATACCATAATAAATGTGGGATTTGTATAATTTTTTTGCTAAATTAAATATATTACATTATATTTTTTTTTAGATTTGTAATGGGGTGGATTTGGACCTAGATCCGACCCAAATCCGATGGTTATATAGATTTTTGGATCGAAAATGGATCCAACAATTTATAAATGAATCGAATATGAATATCACCTTTTGGATTTGAGTTGGATCCGAATCCGTCTATAGACATACGGACTTGGAGTTGGATCCAACTGGGTGTGATCTAGATCCGACCCATTGAGAGCTCTACTTATTTGGAAAAAGTCATTTGATATTTTTCTTATTTTCTTGTTCTTCTTTTTTTTTTAACTATCATTGATGCTCATTGACCGTCGTCGATGCTCTTGGAAAAAAAAATGCCAAATAACCTTTACTAAGTATATAAGTCATTTATTGAACTCATCTCACATTTTATGTAAGGCCCATTAGATAGCATTGGAACATATACAAGCTATTTACATGAATGCGATTTTAATTTCATATAATTTATTCAAGTTTAATAGCAAAACTCATAACATATGGATCACATATGAAGAAATAGTTCGGAGTTAACCTATAGCATTAACGCAGTTGTTTACGATTGTTCAATTAAAGTGAACAAATTAGATTGGCCAATGGGTACCACCCATCGTTGATTTAGTAAGCCTGAACCTCCATTGTCAAACGACTTAATTTTCACAAAAAGTTGCAACAGTACATTAGCAAGGGTGGCAAAGGGGCATTTTGACAGGCGAAAACGCAAACAATACTAAAAAGCTGATAAAAAGGCGTTAGACATAGAAGCTTTGTTTATAACGATGTCATAATTGAGGGCTTTTTAATTAATATCCTGAAATTTAAGTGGGACCGGGGACGCCCGACGGGACTCCGGAAGCTTCCAAGTCACACTAGGGGCGTCAATGGCACGCCCAAGGATCGGAATCTGAAACAACATATTCTTTACGCTGCTGCGCACACACCCATGCTCTTAAGGCCCATCGTGTGGCATATGTAATCCAATCTATCCATCGTGTGGGAAAACTTACTTTAATCGCACATACCAAATATCAGACTGATACATGTCTCCAATGGACCACACCAACTGAAAAAGTTGTAAAATTACTCCTAAAACCTATAAGGTCACGCAGCATGAACCATACACGGACCACGGTGATCCAGACAAAACTATGGCTGGCATCTTCTCCCATTATTCCTCTCTGTGTGGCCCACCTCAGTTGTGGGATCTGGATGGTTTATTCCCAGGTCCGAATCAGGTATAGAATCTGATGGACAGAGTGGCTTTCACTTATACAGTCAGTGAGCCCTGCGAAACAGATCTAGCACGTAAAACACGTGATGCAGGGACGCCACTTTTGGTGGACCTTGGTGGTTTTAGGACTGTGGGGGCCACTGTGATGCATGTGTTTTATATCCATGCTGTCCATTCGTTCTTTTCAGCTCATTTTAGTGCATGAGCCCAAAAATAAAACAGATTAAATCCTCAGGTGGTCGATCCCATAAAAAATGGTCATGATTAAACGCTCACCATTAAAAACGTCATAAGGTTCACCATAATGTTTATTTGCCATCCAACCTGTTGATAAGGTCACACAGACCTGATGAAGGGCAAACACAAGTATAAGCTTGATCCTAAACTTTTGTGGCCCTAAAAAATGTTTTCAATTGTGGGCTTTCAATCACCACTCTTTTTCATAGCAGGGCACACTTAAGATTTGCATCTACTTTAATATTTTATTGGCCCTAAATAGCTTTTTTTTTTAATATATATTATAGTCCAATCTACCTTATTTTATATGCTCTCGAAATGAGCTAAAAAACAGGATCCTCACACATGACTCAATGGTAGACTTGCTGGAGTTTCAACACAAGGTCATGGGTTAGTACCCATTGTGGTATAAAAAGCCATTAACTGTAGTGTGAGTGTGTGAATAAAAAAAATAAGCTTGAAAAGAAAAAGGAGCTTGAAAAACATATAAACGGCAATGAATATAAAGAATATGCATCTTCTATTATGAAAAAATAGAGTAATTATGTTAGGTGCCGAGCTGATTAGTCCATGTTAGCATTGACATTGTTAGCACTGCTTCATTAAATGCGGTCAATGTTGAAATGGACCAATGAGCTAAGGGCAAACAATGTTTTTCTATTTTTTCTGAGCAGAGGATCTAGATTCGATATAAAATATGGTGAGCCTAGTCCCCAAACCACCGAACTCCATGGTTCCCCATGTTGGGAAAATCAGCAGCGGAAGTGGAAGTTGAAATGCGCGAAGTAATGAGAGATCAAACGAGAACACACGATGCAATCAAGCCACACACAAGCATTCACCACAAGAGATCCAATTTTACGTGGAAAAACTCCTCAATGGGTAAAAAACCACGGCACAAAGCGATCCACTATGAATAAACAGCAGATTATAGAGATTGATAGCCCATAAGTAAGGAAAACAGAGAAAACCCAAGTTCTCACACACACACACATACACACACGCTTCTCTCCTCTTCCCTAATATGATTAGGAAACATTGGACTCTTTAGGATACCATCTAAGTCCGGATATATGTTATATATATATAGCAAGAATTTCGAAAATAGAAGCATCTTACGCACTACCGTGTAATGCGCAAGAAACCACGTGTAAAGTCGACCAGTCGCACCTTGCACAGAAACGGTCCAGGGGAAATACATCACAGACTCATTCACACTGTCTCGCAGCCGACTGGTCTCTTAACCGGTTGGAGCCCTCTACAGACCGATCAGCCGACCGATCTGGGCACATAAAAACTGTCCTTCAGCCTTGCTGAACATCTGGGTCATTCGGCCAGACCGATCTGAGCACCCAAAATATGCGCATGTTTGAAGGCGCTCCAACACCTTGGATCCATGGAAGCCGATCTTGATTACGGTTTAACACCCGAGCTGGAGGGACACAGAATAGACAGTAAACTCTATGGGGCCCATCGTGATGTATGTGTATTATCCATGTTGTCAATTCATACTTTCAAATCATTTTAGGGCATAAGCTTATAATTAAATAAAGTCCCGACCACACCACAGAAATAGTAAAATTAAATGGGTAGAAAACTTTATAAGAGTTACAGTAGTTTTAAATCAAGCTGATATTTATATTTTTCTTTCACCTATATTTGTGTGACTTTCTTATCTGTTTTTGTTTCTTTTTCTGGTTAGCACACACATCCTACTGTTAGTACACACCCACATTGTTAGTCACATTTCAATGTTAGCCACCCACATGTTGGGAATCGATACCAGGACCTCAGTGCTGAAATGAGGGTATCTTCACTCATGTCTACGTGACTTTATCAACAAGTTGGATGATAAATAAGTATCACTGTAGGTCTTAGAAAAGTTTCAACGGTGGACCTCTTTATCCCCACTATTTCCCTGTGGTGTGATCCACTTTAGCTTTGGATATATCATGCCTTAATGAGCTAGTAAAAGGGATGGACGGGTGGAGAAGACACGTACATGAAAAAAAAAAAATGGGCCAACAGAGTTTAGTCAATCCGTCACTGATAATTACTCAGCGTGCAATCCGCGTCCAGGGTGAGCTGGGATAAAGGTGGGCCCCTCCTTTCCGAAAGGGGACTAATTTGGTACTCTGACAGCGTGTGATGCTTGAAACACGACCCTTGGATATTTTTATTTTAAACCGTCCAGTGAGTCTCTACCAAACGAATAGTCAGATAATAGAATAATCTCAATTTTTGGCTCTCAACACACCTACACAAGAAGGATAATTTGGACCGTTCAATTTAATTTATTTAAATGCCACAAATGCAATGTGAGTGCGCATCAACCATCTCCATCCGTCGCAGTGTGTAAGAGCTTCTTCTTCTTCTTCTTCTTCTTCTTCTTCTTTTTTTATTTTTTATTTTTTTAAATAAAGTTGTTCATAGAAAAGTGACAACATCCACGTTCTAACTTAAAGTAGAGGGAGGCTGCGGAGTGGACCACCCTGATAATTGTACCAGGTCATTTGAAAAGTGGGACCCACTTACGCACGGCTGAGACGTGTCAGTTCGATGTTTCCACCACACATAAAAGGGAGGAGAATTTTGCTACACCCACGACTTAGCTACCCTAGCTACACCGGGTGTAGCGATGACCCCACCATGATGCATGTGTTGGATCCACTCCGTCCATCCATTTGGCGACATCATTTTAGGCCATGACACAAAAAATGAAGCAGATCTGAACCTCAAGTGGCCCCAATAAGATTTTAATGGTTGACGTTCAATCCCCACTATTTTCTTCGCTGGATCCACCTGAGCTTTTGATCTGCCTCGTTTTTTGTATCATGTTCTAAAATGATCTCACAAAATGTATGGACGGCGTGGATACAACATATACATCATGGTGGGTCATTGCTACACCCGGTGTATCTAGCGTAGCTAACTCGTGGGTGTAGCAAAAATTTTCTCCATAAAAGGTACTTGACTGATGCCACGTATCTAAACTGGCAAATATCCATGTGTCGGTGGTCGTGGATGAGTACAACCCGGATGTTGTAATAAGATACGTCGGGACTATTGCCGTTGGATCTGGGTCATGTTGGGTAATCCGAACCGTTCAATAGATGGACCTCACTGTCGATGGAGGATAACTAATTTTGAAAAATCGTTATTGGAATACTTAGCACTTTGATTAACAAGCCTTGTTCCAGTGAATATTGGCCGTCTCTTCTTGTGGGCCATTGATTCGAAGGGCCATGAATTTCCAATCTTGAATATTTTTGAGTTAGCCACCTTCTTAGTCGTATTTTATCAGATCACTGAATATAGCCCTATATCCAACGGCTATTGTCTCGACGTATCCTAAGCAGCAATACATTGGGATGCAACTCTTCAACGATAGGAGTGTCGGTGGATAGGGCTGTCAATGGGCCGGGCTTGGAGTGTGTCTCGGCCCGGATTTTGCACTATTTCGGTCCGGGCCGTTCGACGGCCCTGTGTAAAATTCTGATTTTTCAGGCCTGAGCCCGGCCCATTATCAACCATATCGGTGGACGGTGGCCCAGGCTAAGGATGAGGATTTTTCCTTTGATTCGCTGGAAAAGCATGATGATCCATGCCATGCAACAGACTCTGTATCAATGGCATGAAACCTTTCCGTGCAGACCCCAGTGCATGAACCATGGCACTAAAATCTCATCGATTAGACAATTCTGACTTCTTTCATTTTTCTGTTTTAACTGTCTGTATGATGGACACTGATCAGACGGTTAGGATCATCTTTTTTCGACGTGATCTTCAAGTTACGACCAATCTGTAGTGGCTCCAACGATTTGGACAGTCCGGATCGAGATATGTGAGTTTCATGCCTGCGGTAGTTTATGCATGCGCGTGAATCTTCGTACTCTGGCAGGTATCAGTGTTGTTTCCTCTCATGGCGGCGGACGTGGATTGGCTAGTGACCCCCCCGGGCTGGTGTCAAAGCTGTGTGGCCCCACCATGATGTATGTGTTTTATCCACGCTGTCCATCCATTTTTCCATGAGGCAGATAAAAATCTCAGGTGGGCCACACCACACGAAACAGTGGGAATTAAATTTTTACTGTTGAAAACTTGTTGGAGGCCACATAAGCTTTGGATCAAGCTGATATATATATATAGTTTTTAAGGGTGGACGTTCAATCAATAATTTTTTCCTGTGGTGTGGTCTACCTGAGATTTGGATTTGACTCATTTTTGGGACCATGCCCTAAAATGAGGTGTAAAAATGGATGGACAGCGTGGATAAAACACATACATCATGTTGGGCCCACACAGCTTGGATACCAGCCCCGGGGCTGGTGTTGGGGTCACTAGCCAATCCGCGTCCGGCGGCGGCGGCGTCTGTGATTATAGTACGTGCGGGACCACAGAAACAGAGAAATTCAGGGAACTTCTGCTGTTCTATGTACGTGGAAGCTGTATTTTGTCGTCGTGCGCCGCTGGCTGGGGCTGTGGTCTACCACGTGCCAATGGCATGGGCGTGTGATTTCGTGGGCCACAGGCATGATCCACATGGAAGGTGACGTGGCAGATATTGTGAAGTACAAGACATCAACCGTACAAGAATTGTAACACGTTACACTGATCAGAACCATCCATGCATGGGCCCACCATAGATGAGCAAGGTCTCCAAATCTCGCCGTTGAAATTATCATAATTCTTACCGATCTGATCTGCCCTACCAAGGGCCGAGAGTTTCTTCAAAAAGCTTTGCGGGGCCATCATGATGTTCGTGTGACATCCACTCCGTCCATTATTTTCACCTGTTGTGTGGCCTACTTGAATTTTTGATCGGCCTGATTTTTTGGGCTCAAGTCCTAACATCTGGTGCAAATGATAGACGGAGTGGATGTCTCACACACATCACGGTGGGCCCCACAAAGCCTTGCGTTAGTGGGCTCCTTGCAATAAATAGGTTACAGATCTCTAATCTGATCCTTGCATATGGTTAAATAGTCCAAGCAATGTTATCTTTGGGTCCAGTTGGTTGTGATAGGGACAGCGATGCCACTGCTCACGTTTGCTGTGGTCGTGACAGGTGGGCCCACACAATTCAACTCTCTTCAATAGATTTCAATTATTAAATCGAGCAGTGGAAGCTTAGAGCAAGACAGCTGTGGTTTTCATCCCAGTGGATGGGCCACAAACTACGTTGATTGAAAGGGAGGGGATTAGGTGAGGCCCGGATAACATATGAGTCGGTGAGGCCCTGACTGCGGGGCCCACCTTGATGTATGTGTTGTATATCCATACAGTCTATCAGTTTTTTCAGTTCATTTTAGAGCAGAAATTAAGCATATCCAAATCTCAAGTGGACGACACATTAAAAGTCTCTTGGGGGCACAAAAGTTTTGAATTAAGATAATATTTGTGTTTCCCTTTATCCAGTTCTATGTGACCTTATAAATAGGTTGGATGGAAAATAAACATGACGGTGGGCCCTAGGAATTTTCAATGGTAGGCGTTTAATGACCACTGTTTCCTGTGGTGTGGTCCACTTGAGATTTGTATATGCTTCATTTTTGGAACCATATCCAAAAAATGAGTTGGAAAAACCGATAGACAGTGCGGATATAGAACATATACATCAAGGTGGGCCCCATGGTCAGGGACTCACTTAATCCGCTCCCTGATTGAAATTGAGAAGAACTTTGTTACTCAGGCAGAGTGCAACAGATCATACACAGGCACTTCGAAATTATTGCATAAATGGGATATAAGTATCATCTTACGAAGGGATTGGTGTACATTTATGTTAAAAATGAAAATATGCAATGGTCCCCGTTGAAATTTCATTCTAGCCATTTATCAACCCAAAATTAGATGGCCGGATAATCCATAAATGTGATTTTCAGGGCTTGATCCACGGCGGGGCCCAATATTCGGACAGTTTGGATTAACTTTCATCAATTCCGAGCTTCCAGTTGTTCAGTCACCATCATTTAAGAAACCATTACTGGTAGATGTGCCACCTTTAGATATAGTTATTTTCAATGATCCAAACCGTTTGTATGGTGGGCCTCCCTTTGGATGAGGGAATTTGTAGAAGTTGCTGGACCTCTCACGCTGTTCATAGCAACAACAAAGATGGAATCTGGATAAGTTGCCAAAACTTACAAGCTATTACTAAATGAAATTTGTTGGAATCCATCTCTTTTGTTAGGCAATTGTAGCCATCCTATCCATGGTTTCGAAAATAGATAGATGTAGAAAACAGGCTAAATCAAAGATAGATTGAATCGTCAATCACTACAATTTTTCTCTCATGGTCTATGAAACGTATAATGAAGCTGGGTTCAATTAGTTGGAATAAAGCTTAGATGATGATTATAAACCTACAAAATGTTAACAATTATTGTAAGTAACAGTGCTCCTAGAGCATTGCAACCTTTCCCTTCACTCTTATATTTGGAATTATTTCAGCCTTTTGATTGTTGGATCTCTTCCTTTGCAACCTTTCCCTTCACTCTTATATTTGGAATTATTTCAGCCCTTTGATTGTTGGATCTCTTACTTTGAATATCTACAGTTTCCTTAACATGTTGAAGATCAAAGCATTGAAGTATTTCAATCTAAGAGATTTTAAATAGAATCCAAATAGTCAATGAGAGTGCTTAGCTGGACCAATTAGGTGGTCAGCAAATAAGAAAATCCTACTAAGGCCAAGCAGGCAATCCAAACTCTTTTAAATATGAGTTTGGGTTATTGAAAAGGACTTCAACCTAAAGGCTGAAGTTCAAACATATCTTATTGTAATACCCTAGGGAGAGAAAGGCCTCACCAACACAGGACCAGAGAACTCCGTTTCTTTAATTTTGAAAATTCTACTAAGAACAAATCACAAAATTAATTTTCTCCAATGTAAAACAACTTATGTGAAGAAAACTTTGCTAATATTGAAAGAAGCTTTTTATTTACCTTTTTTAGGTAAGGAGGGGTCAGACTGAAGACCTTAAGTGTTGAAATGCAAGCTGTCTATCGTTGGCCTATGTGCTCAGACCACAAAGAGCTAGGGGTGCATCTTGGGCCCAAATCAAACCCAATTGGTGCAACTTGAAATTTCTACTTGACTAAGCTCAAGTTAATAAGGGAAAACCAGCCCAGCTCAAAACCCAACCTTATTATTTATATAATATAAACTAATTATTTTTAATGTGTGGTATGAGATATTGAGATATTCTCTAGTGCTCTTGGAGCATTATATAGTTGCCAAACTTTTATTAGACAATCCAATCAATTGATTTGAAGTTTAGAATATATTAATTTCTCATGCTACCTTGTAGAAATTGAGCTCAGATTAGGTACTGCCCCTAACAGGACACGCGAGGAGACGGATGGGTACGTTGTGCGTCTCCATTGGCCAACGTTGCAGGCCTCGTACCTTGGTATTGGTGGAATGTGACACGTCTAACAACTCAACGTCAGACCCGAGGTGCGGAGCCCACTGTGTCGGCCAATGGCGACGCGCCACGTACCCATCTGTCTTCTCGTGCATCCTGGGGGGGGACCATACTGTGCATGGATTGAGAAACTTAAAATTGAAATTCGTACCTAATTGAAATGCTATTTCACCGAGATGGAAAAATAGCTTTGTGTAAGCTTGGAAAACCAACTCTGTTTTTATATTTATTGAGGGTGGGGAGTTTGAAACCCATCGAAACTCCTCCCTTTAGGCTAGCTACATTCGAATTTTACAATCGTAATCCAATTAGAATAGTATGTGTGTAACATAGTCGTAACGCACCACCCCTATACCATCGTAGATTAATCACAATTTAAGTGGGGTCCACCAAATATGCCTGATAATATCATCCAACCCTTAGAGACATCCACATTGTTGATCAATTAGACCCACCTTATAGAATTCCTACATTGCCAAGTTGGCATTTTAGTTTCAGTGCCTATTTTGTTGAGGGAGATGAGACAAGGTTTGCAGAGTGTGCACAAACGTACAACATATATAAACTATGGTTTGGATCCAAATGGCATTTAGGCATTAAACGCCCATTTGGAGGGTGCGTCCAAATGGGCTCTCGATGTTGGTTGGGCATAGGTTGACCTTCAAACTGATCTGATCCACACAAATTTCACCTGAGAGCAAAGTTCATCTCAGAGAAAAAAGATAGAAGATGGGAAAGAAGGAATCTCAAGGTCCACTCATTTTCACACGTCAGATCTTTTCAAGCGTCATTTTCTAATTAACTCTTTAGAAAGTTGGACATACTTTTCATATGGATCTGGGCGTGGTCCTGATCAGTTAACTGGTAATTCCTACTGGAGTAATTAAGTGCGATTGCTCGCATTAGATCAGGGCCATTCATCATATAAAGCAATGGGTCAGCTAAATAACATTTTTTTTCCTACCTCCCAGGAATGATTGAGGCCACACAATTCTGCTGAACATGGACCGTTGGTTCATCTCTTCCTGTCCCTTTCCTCATACAATTAAGCTGGTTGTACGAGCAGTTCATGCATGCATCACATGTGTGTTAGGTAATATGGAGGCATGAAAATGCTGTCTTCAAAAGCAATGTTGCTTTTACATGAAGGACTGTCCAAGACCGCAATGGGCTCTTGACAGGATGGGCTTAGGTCAGGCCCTGGTCAGTCCAAGACCGGTCCACAAAGTAAAACATTGGCCCCAAGCTCGACCCAGACGAGTGATGAGTCGAAACAAACTGGCACGAGAACAGCCTATGATTAACGGTGCGATGGGCCCAATTAGGTTTGGACTTATTACCTTGACTTATGGACAGGGATTGAGTCTGGCATGCATCGCCCGATCAATTATCACTAACGTACGCACCTGGCCTATGGACATTCGCCTACACCATTTCCCAAAAATCAGACTTAGCCAATTAATAGGTGGGCCACACCATGGAAAACAATGGACAACCACTCATAAACCTCCAAGTTCATGTTATGGACAACGTAACAATTGGATCAGCACGGTTTTTGGATCGTATACTAACACGAGCTCGATGAACTGATGGACAGAGTAGATGTTTCACAGACATCATCTGATTAATGGGTTTGGTGAAAGATACAGCCCAAGGTGGCTCCATGTAGTGTGGCCCACCTGAGATGTGGATCTTGCTGATTTTTAATCCAAGGTCCAAGAATGAAGGATAGAACCTGATGGACGGACTGGATTTTACATGTATATATAACATGGTGGGCTTCACAAGGTTCAGTGTTGCTAGTGCTGCCTAAATCGTGTTTACAAACTCACATCAATACTATAGAATTCTGTATAAAAGCAAACAGAGCTTACGTTTATAGGACATTTTCATGACCAAAATACCTCAATTAAATAATAATATTTCCCCTAAAAACCCTGATTAAATGATAATAGGCATGATATGTGACTTGCTTCTCACGAACGTACGCACCTAGCTACACTATTTCATCATGCATGTCGCCCAACTGAGATCACATGCTGCGATGGTTCGTTATTTGAATGGTCTATGGTCTGGTACTTACATTTACAAACAATGGCCAGCTATCAAGAGGAAATGATGAATTTGAAAACATATTTATTATAGTGTGGCCCACCTTGTTGGGGACGCCACATCCAACAGGTGCATAATTACGAGAGGCCCACATGATGATGGCATGCCCCAAAAATCAGGGCTGTACAATTACAGAATTGGCACCATAGTAGAAAACAATGGACAACCATCCAAAAACCTTCAAATTCATGCAATGTCCCACATGATGGTTGGATGGGCCTGATTTTTAGGGTGTCCAGGATTCACTGTGGGGACAACAAGATCATGTGTTGGATGCCATAATCTCAGTTTGATGGGTCCCACCTGTACGGTATCCTCTGCAAAACCTGCAGCACATGCAGCAGGTGAACTGCTCAATAATAAGCCCTAGGGACAAAAATCAGCCGTATACAAAACTTAGGTGGGGCAAACCACTGGGAACAATGTGCATGGGATGCTATCAATAGGTTTGTGTACTGGGGATACCATGGTGTGTATTTTTATCATGTGCAAATGACCAGTAGTTTGGGGTAATCCTTTGAATTGAACATGCTAACACTAGGTTTTAGGGCTCATATTGTTCACAGCGTTGTGGCCCATCTGAATTTTGCATCAGGCTAATCGTTGGATGTAGAATGAAAATAAGGGTTACAATCTGATGCACCCAAGTTGATGTTAAACATGCAGGGCTCCACAAAACATAAAAAAGTTATAATTGAGACCAACAATCTTTTTTTGGTATCGAGATCTTGCCTGGCAAAAAAAGAAAAATCTAAGCACTGCCACCTTACCCATGATAATTAAAAATAGACCAAGACCCAGCTAAAGCCATGCCACTCACTTTTGTGTGAGATCTGTGATTAGAGCTGTACACGAGTCAGGTCAAATCGAGCATCATCCATGATCGGTGCTCGATTCGAACCCACCTACCCCTGCTCGGTCAACAGACCGAGTGAGTTCGAGTTCGAGTCGATTTTCAGTTTTCGAGCAAGGTTTGTCGAGCTTACCGGCATCGATGAACGGGCAAGCTGAGATCAGGGGGTGGCCGGTGTCGAGCAGACAGGGTGAGATTGGGGGTGGCCGACGTTGAGCGGGCAGGGTGAGATCAGGGGTAGCCGACGTCGAGCGGCGGCAGGGCAAGCTGAGATCGAGGGTGGCCAGTGGGCAGGGTAGGTTGAGATCAGGAGTGGCAGGCTAAGATCGGGCAGGGCAAGGCAGCTTAGTGAGTGGTCAGCATGGAGTGGACAGGATAGCAGGGGGTGGCCGATCAACCATCGAGCTGTGAGAGAGAGAGAGAGGGTAGGTGGGTGTGTGGGTTAGGGTTTGGGTTTGGGTTTGAAGAGGGGGGCACTCAGGCGGGTAAAAAACATAAGGGTAAATATCTTATTTTAACTATTTTATTTATACTATGGCTCCGAGTCGAGTCAAGCTGAGCCGAGTACAACTATATGAGTCACTAAACGAGTCAAGTCGAATCGAGCATGGCCTTACTTGAAACTCACTCGAACACATTCGAGCACCAGAAAATTGACTTGACTTGGCTCAAACTCACCACCGATCTGAGCCGAGTGGAGCATTTTTCGAGTGAGTCGAGTGAGTTTTTTGAGCTTACTCAACTCGTGTACAGCTTTATTTGTGACGTTTGTTGCATTTCTATCCCTAACTAATGGGACAAAAGCCAACGATTTAGACGGTGAGGATTGGTTACATGCATTGCAAACCATCACGTACTACAGCATAACCATCTCAAAAAAAGAATAATAGAACCAAACACAGCATAATAGATATATTAAAACCAGACAACAAATCAAAATGATCAAACCCATTACAAGGATATTGCAAAGATAACAAGTTGGGGATTCAAAAAGAGATTTATGTAAGAAAAACCAAACTAAAGCAATCCCAACCTCAAACGTTTTCACCAAGCAACTTGTAGCCGATCTTATAAGAAGCATAAGCGTCGATGCAAGCGTATTCAATCTGCTCAGTGCCAAGCACCCTGGCTTCCCAATTGCTCACCATAACATGGTGAGGTTTCTCCATTTCAAGACCAGCTTATTCCAACGCAAGACGTTTCAATCCAATCCGTGGATGGTTGTTGGAATACTTCAAACGGGTCATAGCCAATGGTTCAACGTCCACAGTATTGGTTACAATAAGCCCATAATCATTCCTAACCTTTTTGGGCGTCCAGGATTCACTGCGTGGACAACCAGATCTTGGGTTGGATGCCATAAGCCCACCTTGATGGGTCCCACCTGTACGGTATCCTCTGCAAAACCTGCAGCACATGCAGCAGGTAAAGTACTGCTCAATGCTACGCCCTAGGGACAAAAATCAGACGTATACAAAATGTAAGTGGGGCAAACTACTGGGAACAATGCGCGTCGGATGCTAGCAATAGGATTCTGTAGGAATATCATGGTGTGTATTTTCATCAGGTGCAAATCACCAGTAGTTTGGGTTAATACTTTTGATTGAACATGCTAACACTAGGTAATTTTAAGGCTCACATTATTCACAGTGGTGTGGCCCATCTGAATTTCTTATCGGGCTAATCTCTAAGACATACAGTGAACATAAAGGTTACAATCTGATGCACCCAAGTTGATGTCACACACATGCAATACAGTGGGGTTCACAGAGCATAAATTTTCATTTGGGATCGAGCCTTGCCAGGCAAATCCAATAAAACTACCCATTGCCACCTTACCTATGATAATTAAAAATAGACCAAGACCCACCCACTTTTGTGTGAGATCTGTGATGTTCATTACGTGTGCTCAAAAACCCAAGGGACAAAATCCGACTATTTAGACGGTGAGGATTGGTTACACGTACGGCAAACCATCACTTAGTACCACAACAAAACCATCTAGAGAAAGATCATAATAGAACCAAACACAGCATAATAGATATATATTAAAACCAGACAACAAAACAAACTGAACCCACTTCAACGACGCTAAGATAACAAGTTTGCAATCCAAAAGAAAGTAAAGTTAGAAAAACCAAACAAAAGCAATCCCAATCTCAATCCGAATCCTACTCATCATCCTTTTCAACAAGTAACTTGAAGCCAATCGCATAAGAAGCATAAGCATCAATGCAAGCGTACTCAATCTGCTCATGGCTAAGCACCCTGGCTTCCCAATTACTCATCGTAACATGGGGCGGTTTCTCCATTCGAAGACCAGCGACTCCCAACGCAATACGTTTCAATCCAGAGCTGCAAGTGATCAAGCGGCAGTTAGCCAACCGTTCGAGGTCCACAGCATGGGATACAATAAGCCCATAATCATCCATAAGCTTAGATACATCTTTCTTAATGCCTACTCCAACGAAAGTAGCACTTGAATCTCTCAGAAAGTTTACAAGTGATGTTGGAATGCCGGACATATGGAAGATTTGGACAATGAGGCACTTGTTTTGGACACAGAGCTGTAAGATGGCCGTTTTGTCATACCTTCCACGAATGTACCATGGCTTCCATTTAATGTCCAAACCGACAATCAGTCGCCCCTGCATCGAACGGACGTGGTTGACCCAATCGTCCACACGAGAGGCCGTGTTGGTGACAATGCTCTTTATGCTTTCGCCAGAGAAATAAACGGTGTGGGTTGGGTGATACGAGGGCGCCATCTGCTCTTTCGGTGTGGATGCTCAGAGAGGGTTTTCTTGGGAGAATATGAGAGGCTGATTATCTATATATATTTGTAGAGGTGTAGAGGAATTCGCTTCAATGTACCACCTCTGGAACTGAAACGGTCACTTGGCTACTCTCGTAGAGTGTGGTAATTAAATGGATGCATGCAGGCATATATAGCTCCACGTTCCAACTATTAGTGTGGAATACCCTAGGACTGACACTGCCATTACTATTAGCGACGTGATTTGTGGGCTCCACGATGATGTATGTGTTTTGTCCACGCCGTCCATCTATTTTGAATCATTATTTCAGGATATGAGCCCAGGAGTTCAAATCTCAAGTGAACCACATCATTGGAAAATGGTGGTGATTGAACGGCCATCATTATAAATTTCCTAGGGCCTACTGTAATGTTTACTTGCCATCCAACCTGTTTATTAGGTCACAAAGACTTGGACAGGAGGGAAACGCAAAGATCAGCTTGGTCCAAAACTTTTGCAACGGTTGAGAGGTTTTTAATGGTGGGCATTCAATCACCACCGTTATTGTGGTGTGGTCCTCGGCTGGGCTAAACTGAACAAGTTTGAACAGAACCACCTTGTTCAAACATTATTCGAACACACCCAGTCAAGCAGCCAAATGATCCAATCTGATCCATGTTCGACTTGGATTGAGTCGTTGCCAACTCTAATAAAGACAACGTGTAATTTCATCCTCCAATGGAATTCTAGGATTGTGTGGAGCATCGCATTCCATTTGTGGTGCACTAAGTACCTGACCAGTGCATTGTCTTCCGGAGGCTGTGCCAAAGACTAATTGAGCACAATGGTCTAATACAAGCTTTAGGTGGGCCACATCAGAGGTAACAATGAGGTTATGAATAAAATTCTAAATTCATGTTCTGTGGCCTATGTGAGTCTTTGAATATTCTAATTTCATCCTGGCGTGGTGAATCAGATGAGTGGATTGGATAAAATATACATATGATTGTAGACCCCGCACACAATTTAAACTATTTTAATGGTGAGCCTTCTCAATTGTGCCCAATGTTGTAGCCCACCTGAAATTTGAATTGGGCTTTGTTTCCCCCCCCCCTTTTTTTTTTGGTCCAGTCCAAGAACAGTGATGGATTTGGCGGAACCTCCATGCACGTCAGAGAATAGTCACGCCTGCACATGACTAGGCGTGTTCACCCAAGGCATTCCAAATCCAATTTACTTCCTGAACCTGAAAACGCTCACGTGACTTTCCTACATACACTAGTACTACTTTCTGTTTAGTGGACAGTACGACTTCATCGTAGATGAGATCCACCCCATCCATCAGGTGTGACACTCTTTGTTTGGAATGGAGCCCAAAAATCGTGGCTAATTGATACTAAGGTGGGCTACACCAAAAAAATAGTTGAGATGAAAAGTTCCACCATTAAAATCTACCAAATTATGTGTGGGGTCCATCGTCGTATGTATATGCTATCCAATCCACTCATATTTTGAACCTTCAAAACCATGTTGAATCGATTCCTAGAAAATCAGGACACTCTGAGACTCATGTGGGCCGCACCACTAGAATTTAGAGTTTTTATGTATGACCATACACTATTTCTTATATTGTGGCCCACCTTCAAAATGTGACAGAGCATCTGATGGACAGGATGGATCCGATGCATGTTTGTATTACATGTCAATCAGTCAGCGCAGGTCAGATCCTCTGCAAGCCTTGTAAGTCCGGCTTGAGCAGTCAGTGAAAGAACTAGCTAGCATACCCAAAACAATGATCATCCAAACAACTTAGGTAGGCCACACCATATATAGGAGAAAGATGGGATGAAAGGCTCACCATTAATTTCTTTTAGGGCTGACATTGGTCTCTATATATATGCCATCCAATCCATCATCCTCATATGATTCACCGTTATACTCCACACAACTCAGGTGGGGTGGTGTACCTTATGGACGGGGTTGCCCCACGTTAGAGGATAGAGATGTGATTGAGCAACCCACCACTAAAAACTTCTAACAGCCCATCATAATGTCTCTGGAATGATTATTTTCCATCCAATAAGGTTAGATAAATATGGGTGAAGAGAAATATCAAATATCAGCTAGCTAATGGTCAATCACCATTATTTCCAATGATACGCTTCACTTTGGAGTTCATGCGGCAAAACAGATGGACAATGTGGATATAGAATACATACGTACATCAAGGTGGTCTGCACAGTAATGTCCGCACTATCAAGGGTGAGGCCAGGATGCACATAATCCTCCAGCATCTTCAACGTTGACAGATGGGGCGTGGCTTCGGTGGCTCCTGAATGCATCACCAAATGTGATTTTTGTTATTTGATAATACACGAGTTTGCCTGTGGATGGTAATTTTCTGATTGATATTTGATATTTGGAATATATAGCTTTGCATTCATGTTTTCTTAGGGATCGTTTGGATGTAATGAAAGAGCCAGTTGCCAGTTAACATGTGGATGTCCATGGGCAAGGGCTCCCATTTGGACTGGCTGGGCCAAAAACGTTTCTAAGCCTAGCCCATGATCCAAGGGCCTACTTCTAGGTCAAACCCCCACAGTGCTTTGCCCAAGCCTAGCCTGAAATGGGCTGCACTCAGGCAGGCCAACCTAGCCCGGCCAGTTTCCACCCTAATCATTCATCACATGGTTAAATATTGATACACGGGTAGAGTATGACTACATGAATATGCATATGACAAGCGTACATGTGGCACTTTTGCTGCTTAACCATTGGCCTTACTACATATGGACAGTAAACCAAAAGAATTAAGCTGTGAATGACACTGATTTGTAGCCATCAAGTGGATGGTTGAAACAAAAGGTACCCAACTATCCAGATCCAACAAACAGATGTCCGTTAATTAAAGTTAGAATCACCAATCAATTTCATAGGTAAGAGTGTAAAATAATAGGGAAATGCATAGTAGAAATGAAAGAAAAAGACGCAGAATACCCAAGTCTCCAAAAGAAAATAGATCCACAAGAAAGGGAGGAGCATGGTCTTCAATATCAGTATTGTATAGGACGATACAGCCGTACTAGCCTGATGTAATATGCAAAACTAGGAAATGACAAAAACTCTACAAAATTACATCAGTCCATTTGGGTAGCATCATCAGATACACCCATAAAGGCCTAAATATTATTTTTTTTTCCCTCTATTTTTAACTCAATTTCTTCTTCTTCTGCTGCTTCTTCTTCTTCTTCTTCTTCTTCTTTTTTTCAGCCATTGAGGAAATTTAGAAAGTCACTTCCAACTAGATTTAAGCTTGTTTTGGGATCAAAATAAAAGATTGAAGTGTAGCTTTCACAGTACTTATCAATTGATCTTTTTTCTATCATGATAGGACTTTTCGTGGATGGGGAAAAAAAATCTGAGATTAAAAATTTTTACTCTTTGATTGTACAAAAGTTATGGTGACCATTCATTTCAAAGAAATTAAAGGAGCTAAATTATCCTGAGAACTTTTATTTGCTGATTTTCCAGTGTAAAAGGTGAGATTCGATGTACGAACGGTCTGGATAATTGGAAGATGACAAAGATTCAAAGGCTAAAGTAGCGACGTATTGTGTTGCCGTACCTTAGGATGTATTTGAGCCTACCTCTATAACGTCGGTTGCGGCGACTATTCTGCATCATAAGTTATGATACAACCATTATTTTAGCTGAGATATCACATATGTAGAAAATTCTATACGTATAAAAGGTGACACCCGCCATGATAAGTATCTGGCATGAAAATTAGTCTAATACGCTCGGTGAGGTTAGCATGACTTTCACATCAGGCGACAATCGTGGGTGGCTCACATGTTTGTATGGATATGATATTTTGCATACAAAATGGTCTTTTCATAACTTATGATACACCAGTTGCATGAATCATTTCAATGGGACATTTACACCCTACTTTATTTCTTATATTTATTTATTTATTTATTTTTACATTCAGGAAAAGACAAGGAAACCCGCCTTCCCATTTCATCTGCACGGATGCAACGAGAAAAATAGTACCAATGAGAAGTGGGGATCATGATTTGGTGATCCAGGTCGTTGATCTAATGGGCCATTTTCAAAGCTTGAGAAAATTATTTGGGTGGGCAGATTTCCAGCCATAAAATGTGGCCCCTGTACAGGTACCATGCTATACCCTTTTTTAAGTCATTTTTCTTTATCATCTGTTTTTGGGTCATTGATCAAAGTTCAAGATATTTCGGTCATTGTAGGGTCTTTCTAATTAACAGCCTAGATTATCATGGCTAGGGGTGGCAATGTATGGATGGACTGGATTGGTGGGGGTAACAAATCGATTGATGGACCCGAATCCACAACAACAGGTGATGAACCGCGAGTTACATCATCTGACCGACTTTGGGCTCTCCATGGCATACACCTTATCCATTATGTTTGGAACGTGGATTGCCTGGTGACCTGACTCTGTGCGGCCCACCGTGATGTATGTGTTTATCCAAGTCTTTCATCTATTTCGCCAGCTCAATTTAGGTCATGAGCCCAAACATGAGGCAGATCTGAATGTTATGTGAACCACGCCATAGGAAACAGTGAGGATAATGATGCCCACGGTAGAAACCTTCTTAAGGCCCACCATGATGTTTATTTTTCATACGAGACTTTTGTCGCTACTATGAAGTTTTCCACTGCAGGCATTAAATCTCCATTGTTCCTGTGGTCCACACCACTGAAGCTTTAGATTTGCCTTATTTTTTTATTCATGCCCTAAAAGGCAAAATGGATAGATTACATGAATAAAACACATACATCATGGTGGCCCCACAGAATTGGGTCACAGGCAATCTATGCATTTATGTCTTTGAAATTTGATTGGGGCACATGCCACTTTCAAAGATGGAGTCTGCAAAAGCATGTTCAAAAGTTGTCCATAATTTTATGCCTTGATGTGATTGCTATTAAGCCTAAGATGCATGGTTGTCAGAATTTTATTTTTTGATTGTTGGATCATAGTTATAATTGTAATCCATTCTAATCAAATTCTCATCAATGGATTTTGATTTTTGTGCAACTCCTAGGATGTAGAAAGCGGAAACTCGGAAGTCAGAGCACGGATTGCTATCGTTAAACTTGATCTTTGGATAGGTTTTCATTTCTACCATTCTTTTCACCTCTCCTCTCTTTCTCATAGATGTTTTGGTTGTATTTTACCGTTTCTTTCCTGGATGAATTGATCTAGCTATCTCATAAATGTTTTGGTTGTGATTTATTGTTTCTTTCCTAGATCGATTGATCTATCTCACAAATGTTTTGGTTGTGATTTACTGTTTTTTTCCTAGATGGATTGATCTATCTCATGGATGTTTTGGTTGTTATTTACTGTTTCTTTTCTAGATGGATTGATCTATCAAGGCATGTATTAGCAGCGGCCAGATATGCTGTTATTAATATTCATTTTTTTTATAAAGCAAAACACCAAGAATATAGTTTGTAGCGTATAAATCACATCCGTAGCTGTGCCAATGCACAGTTCTAGGTAATAACTATGGACAAGGGAGGTTCCATTACGGTTAACAGCCGTAACTTTGAATATCCGTAGCAATAGAGAAAAAGGCTATGGCTACAACACCAATGTCTACGGATTTCGGTAGCTAAAGGTTAATGGTTAAAGATATAGTCCGTAGCATTACCCCCCTTTTTTGTACCGTAGAACATAGTGCTCAGCATAGTCGAACCCTCCACAAGCATTGTGAGTCGGACACAGCTTTCCTTGTGAAAGCCTTTGGTAGGAAGTTCTTGTGCTTAAATGTTAGGTGGCACCATCGTGATGTTTATGAGAAATCTACCTTGTTCATCTATTTTTCAAGATCATTTTAGGTCATTTGAACAAAAATTAAGTGAATGGATTTGACGATACCTCCATGCATGTCAGAGAATAGTCACGCCTGCACATGACTAGGTGTGTTCACCCAAGGCATTCCAAATCCAATTTACTTTTTGAACCTGAAAACGCTCACACGACTTTCCTACATACACAAGCCCTACTTTTTGTTAAGTGGATAGTACGACTTCATTGTAGATGAGATCCACCCCATCCATTAGGTGTGACATTTTTTGTTTGGAATGGAGCCTAAAAATCATGGCTAATTGGCACTAGGGTAGGCTACACCAAAGAAAATAGTTGAGATGAAAAGTTCCACCATTAAAATCTACCAAATTATGTGTGGGGTCCACCCTTCTATGTATATGCTATCCAATCCACTCATATTTTGAAACTTCAAAACCAGGATGAATGGATTCCTAGAAAATTAGGGCACTTCGAGACTCATGTGGACTGTGTTGGGAATAGGGACGCCGACAATGGAAGCGAAAGCAAAACAACACTATAGCAGAATATAAGATCAAACGAGAAACAGAATGCAACCACACTACACAAGCATTCAACCATAAGAGACAATCCGATTTTACGTGGAAAAACCCTTCAACGGTTAAAAAACCACGGTACAAAGCGATCCACTATGATTCAAGAAGATTACAGAGATTGACAGCCCACAAGCAAGGAAAAACAGAGAAAACCTAAGCTCTCTCTCTCTCTCTCTCTCTCTCTCTCTCTCTCAACACTCTCCCCTCTTCCTAATGCAATTAGGAAACCTTGGACATCTTAGGATTGCTTCTAATCTCAGATTCATGTCATATATATAGCAAGCAACCCAAAATTAGAAACATGTTATGCAAAACTGCGTAACCATGCACAACACCGCCATTGCGCACGACTGGTCGGCAGACCGGTTGTATATTGCGCAAAACAATCTAGAGGAAAAAACACCTAGATTCTGCACATTTGCCTCACCTCAGACCTGTCGCCCGACAGGTTTAGGGTGAGAGAAAACAATTTAGTAGCTTCTTGTGCATTTGGGCCAAACGGCCAGATCGGTCACCCGACCTGTCTGAGCACACAACCTGTGCACAACAGGTTTAGGGTGAGAGAAAACAATCCAGTAGCCTCCTGTGCATCTGGGCCAAATGGCCAAACTGGTCACCCGACCGGTCTGAGCACACAACCTGTGCACAGTTTGAAGGCTCTCCAACAGACGGCATCACCAGAATTTAGAGTTTTTATGTATGATCATACACTATTTCTTATAGTGCAGTGTAGCCCACCTTCAAAATGTGACAGTGCATTTGATGGACAGGATGGATCTTATGCATGTTTGTACTTCATGTCAATTAGTCAGCGCAGGTCGATCCTCTGCGAGCCTTGTAAGTCAGGCGAATCCTGATCCTCTGTTGGCTCCAAATAGTATAACCTGCTTGGAGTCTTTTTTATTGATCCATGTCATTACATACATCTGCAACCATGTCACATCCTCGGTGCAACCTGATCACGCAATGTAATACAGTGTGATGTGGACCAATGAAAAGGCTTCAAGCAAGGATTTCCTCCTTGGCAGCCAATAGAGGATCCTGACTCCAAGCTGGCTTGAGCAGTCCGTGAAAGAACTAGCTAGCGTACCACATGCTGCCACATATTCACTTTAGAACCCAAAAAGAATGATCATCCAAACAATAATTAGGTAGGCCACAACATAGGAGAAAGATGGGATGAAAGGCTCACCATTAATTTTTTTTAGGGCTCACATTGGTCTCAACATGCCATCCAATCAATTATTCTCATATGATTCACCGTTATACTCCACAACTCATCAGGTGGGGTGGTGTACCTTATCGATGGGGCTGCCCCACGTTAGAGAAAGTGACCCTGAATAAGGTTGCTTGCTAAAGGTGGGGTCTAGATCGATCTATTTCTTAAAAATCAAATCAAGTTGAAAATCCTAGCCATCGGTTTGTTCCATTTCCTATATTGAACCTAGACCACTAACCATTATTTTGAAGGGCACTGATCAGATGGAAATGATCAGCGAATCTATTTATATTCTTGAGTAATTTAGGACCCAAAGTAGGAACAGTTATTCCAAATTTAGGACTCAAGAAATGACTCATCGTGGTCATGGTTTGCTGCATTTTTCTCCTTTTTATGGAAGGAAAAACAGAACCCAGATGCTAGAGGTAGCCACCACAGGTGAAAATATTTGTGTAATCCATTTTTAGTGTACTGTAATTCCTTCTAGTAGGTAGCCACCACAGATATTTCTGAATAGATTGGATGGCTTATAAAAAGGTGGGCCATAAGCTTTTTAATGATTGACATCCCAACTGTATCTATTTCTAATTTTGTTAATATAAATATATTTTTAAATTATTCCTAATTCCTAATCGTTCCTATTTTTTTTTAATAGTGTGCTGGAAATTAGGAAGGCTTTAGTCACGGTTCATGAGCCATATCTGCTTCAGCCTAAACAGTGTTGATTCCATTGATGTCAATTTATACAGGGAAAGCTATACGATGGAAGGGAAATTGCAGTGAAAAGGCTCTCAAGAACATCAGTGCAAGGAATAGAAGAACTGAAAAATGAGGTTACATCGGTTGCAAAACTCCAGCACAGGAATCTGGTGAGGTTGTTGGGTTGCTGGATGGAACAGCAAGAGAAGCTGCTCGTGTATGAATATGTGCCTAACACAAGCCTTGATAGCTTTCTATTTGGTATGGGACCTTATCTCAGATACCAGTCTTTCATTATATATGTCCATTATATAGTTATGGTTGGTGATGGGTCAGGTACTGGTCTGCCAGGCAGTGCCATTTTCGTCCATTTTCTGAACCGATCTATGAGCCGTGCCCCAGTCAAGGATGTCTACTCATCAGTTCTGACATTAGGCCTAAGCCCCACTTATTACTACAGCCTTGTGTCTTGGTTTTTTGGGTTCTAAAGTCTTCAAAACCTGGGAATGGCCAAAGAGATTGGTTTTTTCTTGGGTTTTTCAACGTTTGTTGGGGTGAAACCTAACACAACATGTTTTCATTGTAGAACAACTATAACATGTTGTTGGGCCATCAAACACAGGAGCTAGGGCCCACTTTATGAATGTTTGAGATTTAGGACAAACACGCCACATTGGGAAGTGCGACGGTAGTGTCATGGGAGTAGCCATAAGAGGCTTCTGTAGACCATTCCTTATTTCCTTCCTCGAAGAAATGTAGCACCATCTGTACCCTCAATTGGCATTGGTCTATTGGGCATGGTCCACAACACGATCAGATTACAAAAAAACAAGGGGACTCAAGTGAAAAATAGTGTCCTCAATCGAGCTTAAGCATATAACATAATTGGCTCTTTAATTTATGAATAGTTAAAATCCATGCCCTTAATCCATAAATGTGGGGACCTATGGATCAGATTTTTGTTAACCTTTGAATCATGGATCCCCATGGATGGATTATTTTTCAAAATTATCTAAAAGGACAATCCAAAACCTTCTATAGTTGCCCGACAATAGGTTGTTGGGTATCCCTATACAGCAGGGGTCCATCAGACCAATAGTTTGAATTATCAAACTTTCTAATCCACCGAACACAGCCAGATATATCAGGACATTACTTCCCATTGATAAATCTTCCCGAGTAGATGTATTTGACGGATGTTGGTGTTAATAGCCACAGATCTTCTATCCATGCTTAGTAATTAAGATTACTTTTATCTAACCTAATTAGGGGCTCAACTTTGGCAGTCGGGCTGGTTTGAGGTTCAATCCATGCCCAACCTGATCTTGAAAGGGCCTAACCAGCAACATGAGCACATGGTGAACTACCCATATTAGAGGCCCCTCATGATGAATGGTCCACATCAAGGTGGGCCCACATAATCCATGATTCACCGAAAAGGTGTGACCCACAAGATAGATGACCCAAATCAAAGTGTGGCCTTACATAACTAACGATCTACATTAAGTGGCCTCTCCTGATGGACAATTCACATAAAAGGTGGGATCCACTTGATGGTTGGTGGACATTAAAGGTGGGCCATAAGTTGAACAACCCTCTGAAGATGGTGCTCCACATTATGAATGGTCCACCTCAAGGTAGGCCCACATAATGGATGCAGTGGGCATCACGTGATGGATGTACCACATTAAAGTGTGACCCCACATGATGGAAGGTCCACGTGAAGTAGGCTCCACCTGATGGATGGTCCACATCTAAGGTTTCGCATGACGGACAACCCAAATACAAAGCGGCAACATGATGAATGATTCAAATAGAATGTATTTCCCTCATGATGAACATCAAAAGTGGGCCCAACATAATGGATAGTTCACATCAAACAGTAGCCCCTAATGATGAATGGGCTGACGTCCAAGGTAGGCCTCATATGATGGACAACCCACTTTCAACGTGGGGGCCCACACAATGGACACATCATATATGAGTTCCACTTGATGGGCATTACGAGATATTGAAGGGCTTCGCATGAAGGACAATTAACATTGATGGTACGCCCAACATGATGAGTGGCCTACATCAAGGTGGGACCCACATTTTGAATGGTCCATATCAAAGGTTGCCCCCTAATGATGAATGGTTCACATCACTCTTGTAAAGTGTAGTAATAGGATGTGAAAGCTCCAGCATTTTAACAGTGGTCCACTATAAATGGGCCATAGCCCAAGGGGAGTTATATTATAGTTGGGCAGGGTACGACTAGAGGTGTACACAAGCCGAATTGAATCAAGTTTTACCAAGCTCGGCTCGGCTCGACCAAAAAAGGGGTTGGGCTTGAGCTCAGTTCGGCTTGGTCAACAAGCCCAACTGGACAACTAGGTTTAGTTTGGAATGAGCTTTCGAGTCAAGGTCGAGCTTTTAAGTCTAAATTTGAGCTTTCGGACATGGAGGGTTGAAGAGGTGGCTTTGCTGGTCTGGTCATCTGGAGACTGGACGTTGGCTGGGCAGATGACAAGGAGAGAGAAAGAGAGAGAGAGAGAGAGAGAGAGAGAGAGAGAGAGAGAGCCGAGCAGGTCAGGCCGGGCGTTGGCTGTTCGGGTGACGAGGGGAGAGATCAGAGATGTGAGAGAGAGTGGAAGTCGGACGGCCGAAGGGGGTCACTGATCAAGCCGAGTGAGGGCGAGTCGGCGATTAGGGTTTTTTTTTTTTTTGGGGGGGGGGGGGGGGGGGGGGGGGGGCGCTTGAATAAAAAAAGGGATAAGGCGAGGCCGCTCGATTATATATCGAGTCTATCTAAGCCTGGTTCGAGTCGAATCGAGCCTAATTATGAGTCAAGCCGAATTGAGCTCAGGCCAAGCTTGAGCTTGGCTCGAATTTTCAATGAGCTCATAAAATAGGCTCGGCTTGGCTTAATTCATCTTATGAATCAAGTCCAACCGAGCTTTTTCGAGCCGAGTAAGTTTTTTGAGCCGACTCGATTTGTGTACAGCTTTACGTACGATGCTTAATGTTAAAGCATTCGGAGTGTACATGTGGAATACATTCCCTCAAATTAAACTAAGCTATTCAACCTACCGTTGGTTAGTGACACTTTTAATAAGCAACATCTTTTACCCCATTTTATGTCCACGTTAAAAAATGTGTTGATGAACTTCTTATTTGACTCACAATTCCAAACCAATAACTTATGTGACAAGAGTCAGTTGAGTAAAATATCATTTAAATGTGAGCGTCATGTGATGGATAGTCCACATCAAAGGTGCCCCGGCATTACGGATGGTTCCCTTCAAAGGTGGGGCTAAGATGATTGATGGTCCACATCAAAGGTACTGGGCTCCACATTATGTATGGTGGACATTGGAGGTAGACCCCACATGGTGGACAATTAACATTGATGATGACCCCATATGATGGATGACCCACATCAAGGTATGCCCCATATAATGCATGGTACACATCAAAAGTCAGCCTCTAATGAAGAATGGCCCCACACTGCTCAACATGAAGGATTGCCCACAACCAAGGCTGGCCCAACATATGATGGACAGCCTGGATAACCTACATCCAAGGTGGGCCTTGCAAGTTGGATGGTCTACATTGAATGTAGAGAGCCACACGATGGATATATGGCTCACATTGAAGAGAAGGGCAAGGTGGCCCATCATAATTAACAGTCAACATCAAAGGTTGGCTCCACATCAAAGGCAGGTCTGATGATGGACAATCCATATAAAAATTGATGTTGCAAAATTATGTATGTTGCAATTCATGGATTATTTTCAAAATTAAGTATAATTAAATATACCATTTACCAAAGGTTGCATAAGTACAAATGGAGATCAACTACTCCAAGTATAAATAGATAAAGAGAAATGGCTTACTATCCAAACGTACCTAATATAACCATTTTGCCCTTTTTACAGTGGGTCCACACCTTTACACATGCACATATGACATATGCTTTTTCATTGCTTAGACAATAAGTGTGTATTTTCATCTTCGAATGTGCATTTTACAGTACGAATCTTGCATGGCGTGTAGTTGTAGCTTAAATGTGCATTTATAGTACAAATTCGGCGATTCCATGGAGTATCATCTTCCAACTGCAGTGCACTAACTTGAAGGTGGTGCGTACGAATAAATGAGCACCACTTGGTAAAGAGTACACGTCAGATTCACTTGGTCCATTAAGATAGTTGCCACATATATATATATATATATATATATATATATATATATATATATATATATATATGGAAGAGAATGAATTGCTTATCAGGTCCATCCATCTAGCCTATTAAATCAATGGTAGAACCATATAGTCTTGCTTAAGCACATGGTTCTGACCCATGGCTCGGTGATCCAAACTGTAGGTCGCTGCAACCCAACATGGATGTAGAGAAATCTTCTATATTGAAAGATGTAATGGCTTTGATATGGGCAAGGCTGTACATCGAGCCGAGTCGAGTCGAGGTGGGCCAAGCTTGGCTTGACTCGTCTGTGCTCTCCTCAAGTTCGAGCTCAAGCTCGAGCTCACCCTCGAGCTTATCTTTGGAGCTTGCCATATTTGCTAAAACTTTTGAAGCGAGCTAGTGGATCGAGTTGAGTCGAGCTTGCTCCCACCTCAATTTATTATATTTTTTACTACAAAATACAAATTAAAAGTCAACAACATTAAGTTCAAAAAGTCACACATATATTAGGAGAGAATAGTATTTCTATAGGTGGGACCCCACCATTAAAATGACCTAGCTCTGATTAGTTTTTTCTTTGGTTAGGTCACACACGCAGTGAATGCAGACCACTAGTAATATTTTCTGAACCAGAATTAACACAATACATGCATAGCTCACCACATGAATGGACTACCCTAATTATTGTGTGGACCATCTTCATGATGAGGTCCAGCTGATTCATAGATCAGACACACCACCTCCCTCGTAAAATTACAATCAATAGCTGCATATGGTGTTTGGTCTTACCATAGCCCCTATTTTGTAGATATGTATGGTGTGTGGTCTCACTATAGCACATGTGTTTGTGTAGCGTGTATAACACATAACCTCTATGTGTTCACCATGTTTTGTAATTGAAATTACTCAATCCATCAAATATGCTCAACAAGGAATGTTCTTACTCGAACAAAATAGTAGGATTAAAAAACCTACAATGTATGAGGGTTCTATATGTCCTAAGCTTGGACCCCAATGTGTGTGTGGGGGAGGAAGGAGAGAGAACCAAGAAATAAGAAGATGAGGGTTTTTTTTTTTTTTTTTTTTTTATAACAAACATCTATATGAAACGAGTCGAGTCGAGCTTGAATCGAGGCGAGTCGAGCTTGAATCGAGTCGAGTTTCGAGTCGAGTGACCAAATGGTCGAACTTGACTCGATTTGTGACTTGAGCTCCTAAATGAAGCTTGACTTGACTTGTTCTACTGAGTCGAGTCGAGCCAAGGTGAGCTTTTTCGAGTCAAGTCGATCGGGTTTCTTGAGTCAGCTTGGCTCATGACCAGCCCTAGATATGGGTGCCACAAATAGATGATTAAAGTTACAAAAAGAAAAAGTAGAAAGAAGGAAAAGAATAAAAAGATTAAAAAGCAAAAGGCAAAAAGCAAAAGAAGCAATGGTGTCAAATATCGATTGGCAACAATTAAATGCCGATAGGCGATCTGGCAGTAATCTTTTCTAAGGCCCTCAATCTATCATACAGAGCACAACACACACGACAAGTGGATCATTGGACCTTGGCATGCGTCCTAGGACTTTGAACTCAGTTAGATTTGGATCTTCTTAATTGTTTGGACTACGACATAAAATGGGATGGAGAGATGGATGGACGGTGTGGATATACAAATAATCATAAAGGTAGGCCTCACGATACCCGGTGACAACTAATCCACTCTCACTGCCGGCATGCATCTTACTACAACACACACTACGATAGGGGGGGGGGGGGGGGGGGGGGGCTCCAAAGGGATGTCTGTGACAAATCCACTCCTTCCCATCTGTTTTGAAAGACCAAGATATGGCAAGATTCTAACAATCAGGTAGATCCAAAACTCAGGTGGGCCAAAAAAACAGTGAGAACAATAATGTACACCGTCGAAACCTTCCTGGAGATGACCATGATGTTTATATGCCATCCAAACCATTCATAGAATTGTTACCAGTCAGATAAACTATAGGAACAAATATTATCCGGATACAAAACTTCTGTCACTACCAAGAGTTCAATCCCCCCTTTTTTCGGGTGGTATGACCCACATTACAGTGCGGCCCATATCATTGGCCATCTTGATGTATTTATAGTATATCCACACGGTCCATCTGTTTTTCTAGATATGTTTATGGCAAGAGCTCAAAAATAAAGCAGATCCAAATCTCATGTGGACCATCCAACCCGTTGATAAGGTCACAAAAATCTAGATGAAGGGGAAAAACAAATATCAGCTTCATAAAAAGAAACTTTTGTGCCCCCCTATGAAGCTTTTAACTGTCAATCGCCACTGTTTCCTAAGGTATGGTCCACCTGAGATTTGTATCTTCTTCATTTTAGGGCTTCTGCCCATAAACATATATGGAAAAAAAAACAGATGGACGGCGTGGATATACAACAAATGCATCAAGGTGGGCCCCACGGTAAGGGCCTCACCATCTTAATCCGCTACCCCAGGAGAGTAGTCGACCGTTTCAGTTCCAGAAGCTGTGAAATGAAGCGAATTCCTCTACAAATATCGCTAATCCGCCTCTCCTCTTCCTCACAAGAAAACCCTCTCCAGAACACCCACCCTAAGAGCATATCGCCATGAATTACATCACCCAGACCGTTCATATCTCTAGCTATACCGTAAATGCTACAGTCACTGACATGCCCTCTCGTGTGGATGAATGGGTCAAGGACGTCCGTAAGATGAAGACACCACTGATCGTCGGCTTGGATTGCGAATCTAATCCTCACCCTGAATCTGGGAAGTCTAACAAAACTGCCATCTTAGAGCTATGTGCCGAAACCAAGTGCCTCATTATCCAAATCTTCGATATGGCTTACATTCCAGAATCACTCAGAAGCCTTTTGAGTGACCCAACAGTTACTTTTTGTGGTATAGGAATTTTGCAAGATGTATCGAAGCTTAGGGATGATTATGGTCTCATTGTATCTAATGCTGTGGACGTTGAACAGTTTGTTAAACCCTTTAAATCCTTCGACTCTGATGGGATCATCGACCGACTCCCCCCAGAAATGAAACAGATTGCACTTGGAATCCTCGCTGTTCGTAAGGAGAAACCGGCCCATGTTAGAATGAGTAATTACTCCTGAGCAGATTGAGAATGTTTGCATTGATGCTTTTGGTCATTTTTATGTCGGCATCTTATTTCTGGGTTGAAACTAATAATGGTGTGTTGAATTGTTATTGGGTTCGCTTTGGATTGGTTTTAAAAGCTTTAGTTTCTTTGGGTTTTGAACTTGCTTTGTGTGGTTGTAATGTGTTTTAGTTTGTTTTGATTTCAGGTTTTAATATATCAATTATGATATTTATATTTGCATTTTCTTCTATTATTCTCTCCAGAATTTTTTATTCTGTACTTTGTGGTGTCTCATGTACGCTCTATTGGATCTTTGGCACACCTAATGAATAACACAGATCATGCACGAAAGTAGGTTGCCGGCTCGATCTTTTATATCATTTTAGGTAAGGTGGAAGTGGGTTGGTTTTTAGATGGTCCTCTAGATAAGTGGTTTGAGTCATTCCCACAAATAAATGGTTTATATCTGGAGTTTGGTTATTTTTTGCTCATTTTGGAGGAGAGAAAATCTCTCTTGTAATTTTGATGAGTTGTCAAATCTATTGTAATTTAGAGAAAATCAATCTTGTACCGTTGTAATTGAGAGAAAATCTATCTTAGGCAGATATATCCTACATTATAAATTAGTGTAAGCAATTCCAGAATTATTAACGAGAATTTACAGAAAATCTCTCTTTAATATCGATCATTCTCACACATCAACCCTAATAGTTTCATGAAAGTAAGTTGCAATCTCTCTAGACTTGTGATAACAAACTTTAGGTAAACAATTCTCTTTAATATTCTACAGGATGTATTTTTTTGAATCATCGTTGCAGATCTCTCATGCACCACGGTGTTCTCCGTTAAGAATCATGGGTGGATGAAATTCCTTTATTTTTAATATATCAGTGGAAGTTTATATTTTTTATTCAAATTTTGGGAGTGGTATGCTGCCCTTATTTCTTGGGGGGCTGGCAATGATGAGGATGTGAAATTTACGCTGATCATTAGATATGTATTCTCACTTCAAGCCAAGGTTCAAAAAAATCAATAGATGTGCATATATGGCCCGTAAATCTGACTATAAAATTACCGTTGGGCATCAATTGTTGGGTCAGTCATGAATTAGAGCTTGCAAAATGTAATAAAATTTTATGATAATTGGTGCAGCCAAACATTGCCCAAAGTATGAATAAAATCACATTCTTAAAGGAACCCTAGAATGTGAATATTAACATATGGGATTGTAAGCGCAAGGGATTGATTTGCCAACTTTCAATTCAACATAATTACAAAATTAGAAAATTAATGCTTTTTTAGTGTCAGAAAGAGTCCAGAGAGTCGAACCCAAAATTTGACCTGGCAAAGCCTGAAAGACGACCGGTCTCAACTAATCGCAGCACACCCGGCGATCGGTCGCAACCCCTGATCGATCGATCACAAGGACACAAAAACCATCTAGAGACTTCATTGCCTCCGGGCGGAATATGTGACTGGTTGTAGGACCATATTTCAGTACAGTTTGAAGGCTCCACTAATAGAAGGGCGTTGGTCAAGCACATTCCTATATCACATGGACCGGAAGCAACTCAAGGAAGACTCAAGAAGAGTGCATAAATTTAGCATATTTGGGTCGCCTGATGAATTACCCGATGGTTCTGGTTGGTCGCAAAAAACTGATATAGAAATTCAAGTTAGTCTTTGGACGGTTTCAGCCGCTTTTGGTTGCCTGACAGGTTGCTCGATAGCTTAGATTTGTCGCCCAATTAGGCCCGACAAATTTGCGCGAACTTGTGCCAAACTTGTACGATTTTTCTAATTTAGTTTCGTTATTTGATTAGGACTTCTTTAATGTGAATCTAGGACTTGTTAGGGTTATTTAAGCTCGTTTATTTTTTTTATTATTTATTTCTCTTCATACTATTAATAAAAAACTTTGATTTATTCAATTTTGTCTCATGAATTCGAAGAAACTTTGTTGAGGAGTCCAGAGAGCCTTGTGAAATCAAGGTAGTTATCCTTGAGAAAGATAGTAATTGACCTCATCATGTCCCTCCCTACATCATGGGATGACTTCACAAAGATGAGATCCACCCCATCCATCCGATGTGACTCTCTTTGTTTGGATTGGAGCCTAAAAATCATGTTGAGTCGAAGCACGTACCCCAAAGGAAATAGTGGAGATTGATAGTTCCACCATTAAAATCTTCTAAATTGCCAGTAGGGTGCACCGTTGCATGTATATGGTATCAAATCCACTCATATTTTGAAACTTCAAAACCAGGATGAATGGATTTCCTAGAAAATCAGGGCACTCTAAGACTCATGTGGGCCTCACCACCAGAATTTAGAGTTGCAACGCCCTATAAAATTGTCCTTTTTAAACCCAAACAAACGCTCGGTCCACGTCATGCACACATCACCTTTAGCCAAGTAATTAATCACTCTTAGCCTCAAAAGACCGTAGCTTCTTTAAGAGAGACTTAGACACACTCACGAAATGCCCTTGTACCACCCATCCTAAGACCAATAAATTTAAAACTTAGGAGGAATGATCTTCTCACCAAGCTTAATGACCTTGGATGTGTGTCATTGGGAAGTCGGCGATTGAAATTGCGTAGTTGTAAGAACCACCAAGAGCACTTATAAGTGCAAATCATCATACACAAGCACCAACTCAATCCTCATTGGGAAGTCAACTACATCTTTTCTTAGGTAGGTTATTAGGACCCTTGTATATCTATGAAACTTAGAACCTAAGCTCTAAATATAACTTCAACCATGTCTCCAAAGTCGTGGCCCCAATTGATGATCGGTGACTATTAAATGAATTTTCCTTCATATCTGATAATCGCCGCTTCCGAATGCCATGAAATTACAATCGTAAGAAGATCACACATTGACGAAGCCATCCCATGGATTAGATTATTCCAGGTGTGTCGGGTGGGCCTCATGAAGCTAAAATAGACCCCTATAAGGCCATCGCTATAAAATTTCAATAGCTAGGACCATTTCAACAAATTCAGCATAGTATAAAATTCATTTTCCAGCACTTCCCCAATTCATTTGCTCATAAAAATTGCTAAGGGAGAGAGAGTGAGCTAGAGTGGGAGAAGGAGGAGGTGAGTGTGGATGGTGTGCATGTCACTCCAACTCTCAACATTTGCACCCACAACGATCTAGACATCGTAATCCACCTTGAATTGTTGTGTCCAGCCCATAGGTAACGAAAGGTAGCTCAACACACCCTCATTTTTTTTTAGTTTCTTTTAGGATTTCCTTAATTTTTAACATACAAGCTCCATTCATGTTGATTTCTCCAAATTTCCCCAAGAAACTAAGGTGTGGACCATTACCTCTAGGTTGCCTTGAATCAAACCCTGTTAGATATGATTAATGAATTATTTGAGTAGTTAGATATGCTTAGATTGTTTTGGGATTGCTGAAATTGCTTAATGATATGCATGAATGCTTAAATTGGTTTGTTGTCATGTTAAATGTTATTAAACCTTCATTGTTTGACTTGCACGATGATGCTTGAACATTTGTGGAGGATGATATGATGTTGAGATAAATTGATGACATGCTAATGATGTTTGTATGATGAATTGATAGAAGATCTTTTATTATATTGCTGGAAATTTGGGTGGAACATCGATTATTTGCTAGTGCCTTATTGAGAGATCATCTACTTGTAGAATCATGTCACTAGTTGATCTGTCAAAATTTTTTTTTTTTTTTTTTTTTTGAATTTCTGTATTAGTTAGACTTACAAGGTGGTCTAACTTGGCATTTAAATGGTGATTGGGGTGGCTACTTGAAGTCGGTCGCCATGGAGATTGTATGGTTGATTTGGGGTAGAATAGGATGACCAATTGTAGTTTAAGGACTACACGGGCCATGCGTACCTAAAGTCGGCTTTCCCAATGTTATCCTTGATTGAACATGCTATTCCAATGCTGAGTTGGATATGTTTGTCATATTTTTTCATTGCCATATCCCTTGAATCCAAGATACCGACATTACCGATGCATAGTTCACTTAAAACCGCATAGCGAATCGATCCCCAAAGTCTCATGGGCCGAGCATAGTGGTATGGGACCAGTGTTCAAGTCGTCGGCCTACGCTGGGGTGACAAGTCTCCCCGTAGGAACCATTGAGCACAGATATGACAAATGGTTGTTCGAGCAACCCCCATCAAATACCCGACCGATTATTCCATGTCAGAGCACCGCTTGAACGATCGAGGCATGTATTGATTTACTCTTGAGTAGCAAGCCCACACCTCTAAATTAATTATTTATATTTTATAGTTTGGTGATGACCCTCCTACTTTGGCTTGGGTGTGGCTAGCGAGTCACTGGTAGAACCTTGAATAAAGAGGTTATTGGCGATGATTAACGTTTGCAATGCAGGAAGTCAGATGGTCCCAATTAGACTCTGTGATAGAATGACGGTATTTTAGCTTCACCAACCGACTGGGTAAAACTGGACCAACTAAATACTTGGCTAATTATTCATAGTTCGGCATAGCATGCATTGTGTGAAGGTGATGGGGTGGTGCCTCATTCACTGGTGGCTCGGGTCTGTGCAGGTGTCGTGATGGTGCCATTCACTGTCAGTTGTAACCAAAACGGTGTTCTGTCATGCATCTGCATTTCATTCATCCATGCACTACAAATGACTAGCTTAGCCCATTATTGATTGCTCTGTATGTTTCGCATTACCTATATTTAACCATGTCTAATGACCTGTGTAACTTAATATAATGGAATCACTGAGTTAGCTACTCACTCCTACCAAGGAAGGTGTTTTGAAACATCAACCAGGCGATTTTATTAATGCTAAGTACCCCATGAGAAAACACACTAGATGAGGCATAGTTAAACCGTTTGAGTGAACTCTTTTATAAAATGCAGTATTGTATACTTTAGATTTAGCTCAGTTAAATTTAATTATGCCTTTATTTCAGTCTTAGATTGACCTATCATTATAATTTGATACGACATGGACCTGTCGCTTGCATAACACACATCTACCTATGCATTAGTGACTCTCGGAATATCAAGGGTCAAGTTTATACTTGAGCCTGAAATTTTAAGCTATTACAATAATTTTTATGCATGATCATACACTATTTCTTTAAGTGTGGCCCACCTTCAAAATGTGTAAGAGCATATGATGGACAGCATGGATCTGATGCATGTTTGTACTTCATGTCAATCAGCTAGCGCAGGTCAGGTCCTTTGCAAGCCTTGTAAGTCCAGCTTGAGCAGTCCGTGAAGGAACTAGCTAGCGTACTAGATGCTGCCACGTATTCACTTTGGAACCCAAAAACAATGATCATCCAAACAAAACCTAGGTAGGCCCACCATAGGAGAAAGATGGGATGAAATGCTCACCATTAACTTCTTTTAGGGCTCACATTGGTCTCTATATGCCATCCAATCCATTATTCTCATATGATTCACCATGTGAAACAATTAACCAGCGATCACAGGACTCCACAACTCAGGTGGGGCGGTGTACCTTATGGAGAAAGTGAATAAGGTTGCACTTGCTAAATGTGGGGTCTAGAGATAGATCTATTTCTTAAAAATCACATCGAGTTGAAAATCCTAGCCATCGGTTTGTTCCATTTTCTATATTGAACCCAGACCGTTAACCACTATTTTGAAGGGCACTGGTCAGATGGAAATGATCAGCGAATCTATTTATATTCTTGAGTAATTTATGACCCACAGTAGGAACAGCTGTATGGACGGTCTTAATTGACACATCGTAGTTACACTTGCACTCTAGATATTCCAGTACAATTCCAAGTCTCACTTCTCTACGGCCTGTTTGGAAATATCTAATAGTTTTTTTTCACTTACGGCCATAAATAAACTATTTATTAATAGAAGTTCGGAGTTATTTGACTTGTATATTAACACGAGCTTATTTGCTTATTTCTAAAAAGAAAAAAAAATATCATCATTTTCTTCAAGTCGATTGTTTGGTAATAATTGGTTATACAACTATTTATTTCAGACAATTCTTTAGGAATGAAATACGTTTACTGCTGAGCTTACTTTACCAAAATAGGTAGACATTTTTAAGTTATTTTTTTCAACAAATTTGTCTCTGAACTTTTGGAGTAATTTCCACATCTCTCTCTCTCTCTCTCTCTCTCTCTCAAGTGGGCCCACATGATGAATAGTCCACGTCAAGGTGGGGCTCATATAATGGACAGTTAACATCAAAGATGGGCCCCACATGATAGATCATTCACATCAAAGTATATCCCCACATGATGGATGATCCACATCAAGTAGGCCCCACCTGAGCCACATCTAAGGTGGTGGCACCCACATGATAGATGATGGATATTTAAGGTGGGCCCACATGACAGAATGTTGGCTTCAAAGGTGGGCCCACATGGTGAACTACCCATATTAGAGGCCCCCCCATGATGAATGGTCCGCATCAAGGTGGGCCCACATAATCCATGGTTCACCTCAAAGGTGTGCCCCACATGATAGATGGCCCAAATCAAAGGCCTCACATAATGAACGATCCACATTAAGTGGCCTCATCTGATGGACAATCCACATCAAAGGTGGGACCCACATGATGGTTGGTGGACAATAAAGGCGGGCTACAAGATGAACAACCCTGCTGAAGGTGGTGCTCCACATGATGAATGGTCCACCTTAAGGTAGGCCCACATAATGGACGTAGAGGGCATCGCATGATGGATGTACCACATCAAAGTGTGACCCCACATGATGGAAGGTCCATGTTAAGTAGGCCCCACCTGATGGATGGTCCACATCCAAGGTTTTGCATGATGGACAACCCATATACAAAGCAGCCCAACATGATGGATAATTCATATATATAGAATGTGCTTCCCACATGACAGATAACCCATACACAAAGCGGCCCAACATGATGGATGATCCATATAGAATGTGCTTCCCACATGATGGACTTTAAAAGTGGGCCCAACATAATGGATAGTCCACATCAAACATCGACCCTTGATGATGAATGGGTGGACATCCAAGTTGGGCCTCATATGATGGACAACCCACTTTGAAAGTGGGGCCCAAACAATGGACACATCGTATATGAACTCCACCTGATGGGCAGTGGATATTGAAGGGCCCCACATGAAGGACAATTAACATTGATGGTAGGCCCAACATGATGAGTGAACTACATCAAGGTGGGCCCCACATTTTGAATGGTCCATATCAAAGGTCGACCCCTAATGATGAATGGTCCACATCACTCTTGTAGAGTGTGGTAATAGGATGTGAAAGCTCCAGCTTTCTAACGATTGTCCCACTATAAATGGGCCACAGCCCAAGGGGGGATATATATTATAGTCGGGCAGGGCACGGCGCTTGATGTCAAGGCAATCAAGAGTGTACACGTGCAATACTTTCCCTCAAATTAAACTAAGCTATTCAGCCTACCGTTGCTTGGTCACACTTTCAATAAGCAACATCTTTTACCCCATTTTATGATCAAGTTCCAAAATGTGTTGATAAACTTCTTATTTGACTCATAATTTCAAACCAATAGCTTATGTAACAAAAGTTAGTTGAGTAAAATATATTTAAAGGTGGGCCCCACATGATGGATGGTCCACATCAAAGGTGCCCCGGCATGATGGATGGTTCCCTTCAAAGGTGGGGCTAACACAATCGACGGTCCACATCAAAGGTACTGGGCTCCACATTATGCATAGTGGACATTGGAGGTAGACCCAACATGATGGACAATCAACATTGATGATGGCCTGGCCCCATATGATAGATGACCAACATCAAGGTGTGCCCCATATAATGCACGGTACACATCAAAAGTCAGCCTCTAATGATGAATAGCCCACATCCAAAGTGTGCCCTGCATGATGGACGACTCGCTTAAAAAATTGAGCCCCGCATGATGGACAATCCACTTCCCCTGCTCAACATGAAGGATGACCCACAACCAAGGTGGGCCCAACATATGATGTATAGTCCACATCCAAGGTGTGCCTTGCAAGTTGGATGGTCCACATTGAAGGTAGAGCCACACGATGGATGGCTCACATTAAAGATAAGGGCAGGGTGGCCCAACATAATTAACAGTCAACTTCAAAGGTTGCCCCCACATCAAAGGCGGGTCTAATGATGGACAATCCATATAAAAATTGATGTTGCAAAATTATATATGTTGTAATTCTTGGATTATTTTCAAAATTAAATATAATTAAATATACTATTTACCAAAGGTTGCATAACTACAAATGGAGATTAACTGCTCGAAGTATAAGCGAAATGATTTGCTATCCAAACGCACCCAATATAAACATTTTGCCCTTTTCATGGTGGGTCCCGCACCTTTACACGTGCACATATGCTCTTTCATTGCTTAGGCATGAAGTATGTATTTTCATCTCCGAATGTGCATTTTATAGTACGAATTTTGCGTGGCTTGTGGTTGTAGCTTCTTCTCTTTCATTGCTTAGCTGCACAATGTATACATACAGTTAGTCACACGATCCACACATCTTCTGGTGGGGTTAGTGTGTCTGCTTAGCATTTCGAGCCTGAGACCTGCTGTTGAAATGCCTATGAGTCTTCCGGTTGGGCTTGTACTTATAGATTAAATGTGCAATTAATCTATAAATGCAACTGCAGTGCACTAACTTTTCTGGTGGATGGTCTCGACAAGGTGGTGCGTATGACTAAATAAGCACCACTTGGTAAAGAGTACACATAAGTTCCACTTGGTCCATTAGGTGAGCTGACATATTTGCACTATCTATCCTAAAAGTCGGTCCAATACAAGATTTAGATGGGCCACACCATGGGTAACAGTATGAAGTCATGCCTAAAACTCCAAATTCACATGGTGTGGCCCATGCGAGTTTTTGAATATACTATTTTTTTTATGGTATCCATTTATTTAGTGTGGGTGTTAGATGAGTGGATTGGATGGCATATACCTACAATCGTGGACCCAAAGCACAATTTGGATTATTTATTAGTGGGACTTCAACTGTTCAGACATAGGAAAGACACTCATGGGACACTTATCAGTACTTTTTCATAGCTCATCGCACGTGATGTAAGCCCAAAATCTGGACCGTCCGTGTGATGCAGCACCCCAAAAAACCCCTAGGGCCCATCTTTCAACCTAATCTAAAACTCTGGTGAGTGACAGCAGAAAGCAAGAGGCAAATCAAGGGAGGAAACTGTTTCCTTCTTTCATGTCCCACCAAAGTTCTGAAACAAGTTGAAAGATGGGCCTAAAGGGTTTTTTTGGGTGCTGCATCACATGGACGGCTCAAATTTTGGGCTCACATCACGTGAGATGAGCCATGAAAAAGTCCCCCCCCTCTCTCTATATATAGAGACACACAGACACACCGCAGCTTTCTTTTGGTCCAACTCACGGTCATCTTGGGAACCTAGATAGGGTGGGCCCTACAGTGATGCGTGCTAAAATCTACTCGGATCATAAGGTAAGTAATGTTTATTTATCTGTAGGTTTGAAACAACAATTAAATTTAAGATTCAGGTGGGCCACGCAAAGGGAAACAATGGGAGAGGAAATGACTATCATTGGATTTTTACATGGTCCACCGTAATGTTTATGTGAAATCCAATCCAGCCATTAATTTTCTTGAGAAAATTCATGCATGGACAACAACAATTATACTCATACTTGATTTACGTGTATCAAACCAAATGATACAGTTTGGATGGTGGGCGTCCCATGCCTGTTTCCCCTCATGTGGCCCACTATAACTACTGATGTGTCTGATGTTTTATCCATTCAGCAAATTGTTTGTTCCTAACCTTATAGGTGGAGCGGATTTCACATACACATCATGGTGGGGCCAACTCCAGCTCATCCTCAGACTGCCTTGGTTGGCTCATTGTCCCAGGACAGGGGGTTGATGCTGACCAAGGAAGTTGCCAGAGTGGGCGGGTGATCGTGGACCCCACAATGATGTATATGTGTTATCCATGCCTTCCGCCCATTTTTCTAACTCATTCTATGGAACGAGCACAAAAATGAAGTGGATCCAATAAACAGGTGGACCACACCATAAGATAAGATTGGTGATTGAATTAAAAGCTTCCCATGGTCTACTGTAATGCTTATATATTTTCCATCCAATGTGTTGATTAGGTTGTACAAACTTGGATGAAAGGAAAAGAGCTTGGTCTAAAACTTTTGTGCCCCAAAAAGCTTTTAATGGTGGGCCTTCAATCACTACTTTTCTTGTGGTGTGGTCCACCTGACATTTGTATCTGCCTCATTTCACTCCCTAAAATGATCCGGAAATATAGACTGACGGAATGGATAAAACGCATACATTATGGTGGAGGCCACATATCACTTCCAGCACCCACCACCAGCAACCAATGCAAGTCCGGCAGGATCAGCATCAGCTAACCGGTTTGCGACGTGAAGGAGCTTGGCCAGCAAACCAAGATAGGAGAGCCTGGTTGGCCCCTGCCATCATATGCATGTGAAATTCACTCCAACCACTAGTTGTATGACTAGAATTTAGCTATAGTTCTCAAAAATCAGCTACATCCATAATTTAAGTGGACCACATGAGAAGAAACTGTGTAAGAAATTCCCACAATTCAATTTTTTTTTACTTAGTGTGGCCCATATAAATCACTTATGCAACTAATTTTTTATCCCAATGCATTAATTTTCATGGAGCAGCCAACGGTTGGAGTGGATTTCATAAACTCATTACAACAATCATACCCCGTGTAAGCTCCAAATATGACCGGGGGAACTGGACCGTAAGAAAGTCTTTGCGGTACAGTGCGAGATATATATATATATATATATATATATATATATATATATAAACCCTACTTGAGTAAAACAATATATAATATTGTACATAACATTAGGCTATTGAATCTCACATCATCTACTCCATGTGATGAGCCGTTTGGATCTCATGTGTGTGCAATGTCGGCATGTGTGATGTAAGTGGCAGGCATGCGCATGCAAAGGGGGGATTGTGGAATTATATGATTTATGGGCTAGAATATGTACATGTGGGCTTGCTATTCAGAGGTCCCATGCCTTAGACCACGATCCAAATATATGCTTGGTTGGTTAATCTTAATACTTCAAACCAAGGCTTTCCTAAACCAAGGCTTTCAATTAGACAATAATATTATCATGAGAAAACATTGTTCGTTTAGTTAGGACCATCACGTATTGGTTTTTGGAGCATGGTCTTGATAGACTAGGAAGACTCTAGAGATCATCAAACAACCACTTACTCTAAAAGTTTAAGTCGTTAGAAGATGGCATATCAATATATATTAAGGACTCTTGACACTCCCCTACATGTGTAGGGTAGAACTCCGCATGGGAATATATTGGACAAGAGTGGAGGGACACTCACACTGTAAATAAGCCTGGCTTGCCCCGTGAGAGAATATATTAACTAAGGCATATTTTGTTGTTCTTGAGATTCAAACACTTAACCTTCCAATTTGATACCATGATAGATCATGAATACTCTAAAGATTTTAGAGAGTTCTCCTTGTCTTTTCTGTATATTGATGTAGCCATTCTCATGCATTTATAGAGATGTGCCTTCTATGCATGGAAAAGAATCTCTCTATATGTAAAAGAAAAGCAAACACAAAATCTAAACATACACGGAGAGAATGAATTGCTTATCAGGTCCATCCATGTAGCCTATCAAATCAATGGTGGAACCATATGGTCTTGCTTAAGCACATGGTTCTGACCGATGGCTCGGTGATCCAAATTGTACGTAGGTCGCCACTACCCAACATGGATGTACCGATGATCTAAAAATCTTCTAAATTGAAGGATGTCGTGGCTTTGTTATGGTCCCACAAATAGACGGTTAAAGTTATAAAAAGAAAAAGAAAAAAAAAAAAAAGAAGGAAAAGAAGCAGAAAGATAAAAGAAAAAGTAAAAGAAGCAACGTCGTCAAATACCTATATTGGCAACAGTTAAACGCGATGGGAGATCTGGCAATAATCTATTCCTAAACCCTCATTCTAACATACAAGAGTACAACACACACGACAAGTGGACCATTGGCTTGAGCAAAAGCATTTTCACTGTGGTCCCTCTGATATATGGCCCACATCGCACGGCTGCTGCATTGGCATGCGTCTTAGGACTTTCAACTCAGTTAGCCAATTAAGTAGCTAGGACAGGAGCCATTTACCAAGCAGGACACATCATGCAGACCATCTAGGTATAAAAGCTTAGGCTATTGAATCTCACACCATCCACTCCACATGATGAGCCGTTTGGATCTCACGCCTGTGCAACGTAGACATGTGTAATGTAAGTGGCATGCGCATGCAAAAGGAGGCTCGTTGAATTATATGATGCATGGGCCAAAATATGTATATCTGGGCGTATCATTCAAAGGATCCCTTAATATACATTGATACGCCATCCTCTAAAAGCTCAAGCTTTAAGAGAAAGTGGTAATTTAACATGGTATCAGAGTAGACGGTTCTGTATTCAAATACCGAAAGTAGCAAATATGCCACTGGTAATGTATTTTTCCACGGGGCCATTTATAGTTTGAGTTTTGAGTGTCCTTCTACCTGAGTGTGAGTTGTGTATCCCTCCACCCTTGCCTAGTATGTTCCCCCTTGCCCAGTATATTCCCGTGCGGAGTTCCACCCCACACATGTACATTAATATATATATCAAGGGAGTGTTAAAATCCCTTGATATACATTAATATACCATCCCTCAAGTGGTTATTTGACTGTCCAGATCATGCCTTAGACCATGACCCAAGTATTGGTTAATTTTAGTAGTAGTTCAAACCATAGCTTTCAATTAGACAATAATACTGAAATGCATTCCACAACATTGTTTGGTTGGGACGATCACATATTAGTTTTTGGAGCATGATCCATCCATGTGGCCTATCAGATCAATGGTGGAACTATATGGTCCTGATTAAGCACATGGTTCTAACCCATGGCTCGGTGATCCAAACCATAGGCCTCTGCAACCTATTATAGATGTGCCAATGTTCTAAAAATCTTCTAAATTGAATGATGTAATGGCTTTGATACGGTCCCACAAATAGAAAATTAAAAGTAGAGTTGTACTCGAGTAGAGCATGCTCAAAAACTCGCACTGGCTTGGCTTGAAAATGTTTGATTCTGCTTGATTGGAAGTGAGTTTGAGCTGAGTCAAATCATTTTTTGGGTACTCGAATGAGTTCAAGTCGAACACTGAGAATGACCCTGCTCGACTCGGCTCGACTCGAACATTGACTCATACTCAGCTCGACTCACTTGGATGACTCAAGAGTATAAATACTTAAGAAAAAAAAAAAAAAAAACCCCTAACTCTAACATTCCCTCCCTCCCTCTCTCTTTCTCTTAGCTCGACGTTCGGCCACCAACGCTTGCCTATCCGACTGTCCGTCGCTCTGCACAGCGTTGCCGCTTGTCCAATTGTCTGTTGCCTTACACAGCGCTGCCGCCTCGCCAACTGCCTATCCACTCGCCCTATTGTCTGCTGCCTGTATGATAATCCCCTTCCCCCCTCCATTTTTTTCTTAGATTTTTGGGCGACCGGCTGGGCGCTATTCAAAGCGAGTCATTCGAACTCAACTCGAAAGACTCAAACTTGAAGCTCGACTCAAAAACTCGAACTCGACTTTAACTCGCTCGGTCTACTGACCGAGCAGAGCCATGCTCAACTTGGCCTAGTAGAGTCGAGTAACAAGCACAGGTAGGTATGATCGAGTTGAGCACTGAGCAGGGGTAATACTCTACTCGTGTGCAACACTAGTTAAAAGTATAAAAAGAAAAAGAAAAAGAAGCGACAGTGTCAAATACCGATTGGCATTGGCAACAGCTAAATGTTGATAGGTGACCCGACGATAATCTTTTCCAAGACCTTCACTGTTATATGTGGAGTAAGACACGCATCACAAATGGACCACTGGCTTAAGCAAAGGCATTTTAGCTATGGTCCCTCTCATATATGGCCCACATGTCATGGCGGCTACATTGGCATGCATCCTAGGACTTTCGACTCAGTTAGCCAATTACAGACAGAACAGAATAGTAAGCCATTGACGGTCCAGAACCACCATGATGAACAGAATAGTATGATTTTTTTAGCATGGATATTAGAAAGTGATCCCACCTTATGGATGGCTTCGATCTTTCACGTGTGCTATGTTGGCACATGAGTCGGCAATATATATGTGCGTACAAATGGCTCCGCAGCTTTGAATGGGCAGGCACACAAGGCTTCGAACGAAATTAGAAATGCTCGTAGCAAGATCTCAATTGGATGAATATTCCAAAAATTATGCCATTAGATGGGCCACCTGATGGGCTAGTGAGGGGCCTCTTCCCAATATATAACTCAGTAATCTCCCTAGCCTCTAGCCAATGTGGGATAAACCAAACAATCCCCCCCTCCACAGCAGATAGGGACTCCCGAGGCTCTCGGGCACTAGCCCCCCTCGTTCGTGGGCTCTAGGTGTGGGCAGATAGGAGATCCCGAGTACTGCCCTCCTTGGGCTCTCGAGCACTGCCACCTCAAAATGGCTAGCCATGGTTGAAGGGCCTCTTCCCAATATATAGCCCAATAATCTCCCCAGCCTCTAGCCGATGTGGGACAAACCGAACACCTCCGTATTCCAAATGTCTCTAGTATTCGCCAGTTTCATAAGGTATGGGAAATTTCACACGTGTTCCATATTGGCACACGTAAGTACGTGCAGATGGGTTAAGGTGCTTATTAGTGCATAACAGTAGCACACTTTCCAAAGCGTAAGCAGTTTGTAACCATACATCCAGAGATTTGCGCTATCCATTTTCAATGGATGAGGAAGGCTTGGGTTGTATGGCAATGATGCAAACCATTTGTATGAAGGCCATATGATGGCCTTGTTAATTAAAGTTTCCTTAATATACATTGATATGCCATCTTCTAATGGCTTAAGCTTTTATAGCAATTGGTTGTTTGACATGGTAACAAAGTAGAAGGTCATGCGTTCCTAAGAGTTTTAGCAACCCATATATCATCAACATGCAACATTGTCCGTTTCAACAACAGGTCTCAAGTTCGATTCGGAAGGAGACACTAATTGCACTGGTGGGTGCATTGTGTGACCAACAGTGTAGATGCGTTGTGCAGCTAACAGGGGTGGATGCATTGCATGACTAACCCCAAAAAAAAAAAAAAAAATTCATATGCAACATTGCCCTAAATGTCTCATTAGTGAATTAAATAATTTTTCAGGTGGGACGCTCGGGCAGTGCCTAGGGCTCAGCCCAACGATTTTTTTTTTTTTTTTTGGCTCAGGCCTAAGACAGCCACCCACTTTCATGCAAGATCTGTGTTGTTCATTAGGTGTGCCCTCTCATCATAAAATAAATAAATAAGTAATCATAAAAATACTCTTGAAGGTCCAAACTACCAGATTACCACAACAAAACCATCTCCAGAGAGAATAAAAGAACCAAACATATACACAACTAGCATAATTGATATATTAAAACCTGACAGCAAAACAAACTGAAACCCATTACAACAACGCAAAGATAATAAGTTGGCAATTCGAAAGAAACTAAAGGTATAAAAACCAAACTAATCCCAATCAAACCCATCATTCAGATCCGGATCAAACGTATCATTCCAATCCCAATCAAACCCATCATTCAGATCCGATCAAACGTATCATTCCAATCCCAATTAAACCCATCATTCGGATCCGAATTAAAAACATCCCAATGAAACACATCATTCAGATGATCATCGAAATCAAACACACCGTAGTTTTCAACCAGTAATTTGTAGCCAATCTTGTGAGAAGCATAAGCATCAATGCAAGCATATTCAATCTGCTGACGACTAAGCACCCTGGTTTCCCAATTACTCATTGTAACATGGCGTGGTTTCTCCATGTGAAGACCGGCAATTTCCCGTGCAAAACCTTTCAATCCGGGCCGTCGATAGTTGAAGATGGACGAGTCCATGCGAGCCATAGCCAACGGTTCCAGGTCCACAGCATTGGATACAACGAGCCCATATTCATCCCTAAGCTTGGCTACATCTTGCCCAACTCCTACTCCAACGAAAGTAACACTTGGATCACTCATAAAGCTCTTGAGTGATTCTGGAATGTGGGCCATATAGAAGATTTGGGCAATGAGGCATTTGTTTTGGATGCATAGCTGCAAGGTGGCTGTTTTGTTAGACATTTCACGAATGGGATGAGGCTTCCATTCACAGTCCAAGCCCACGATCAGTCGCCCCTGCATCGAACGGACGTCATTGACCCACTCGTCCACCCGAGAGGCCATGTCAGTGACTGTGGTCGCTATGCTTTCGCCAGAGAAATGAACGGTCCAGGTCGTGTGATTCATGGCCAGGCTCTTTGGGGGTGTGCACACACAGAGAGAGAGAGAGAGAGAGAGAGAGAGAGAGAGAGAGAGAGAGTTTTCTTGTGAGAAGATGAGAGGCATATTAGCGGTATTTATGGAGGAATTCATTATATTTCACCTGAGGAACCGAGACGTGTACATTACTCTTGGATGCATGCATGCACTTTACTTATATTTCACCTCCACATGATGGACAAGTAAAATGACTTGTGATCTTAAGAAAAAATCTTACTTTTTTTTTTTACTTTTCCTAGATAGGTTGGGGGTTGGGGGTGATTTAAGATGGACTCCCAAATGATGGACAACTAACATCAATGTAGGATGTATGGGGAAAGCGCCAAAAAGAAAAATAAGGAACCATATGGTCCTGATCAACCGCATGGCTCCGACCTACGGTTCAGAGATCCAAACCATAATCTTTTCCAAAACCCTCAATGGTCACATAGAATGGACAACACGCATGAAAAGTGGACCACTGCTTCGAGCCAGGTCATTTTGGCTGTGACCCATATATTAAAAGTAGAAATCAAAGCAAACTGAAACCCATTACAAAGGTAACAAGTTGGCAATCCAAAGGAAGTGAAGTTAGGAAAACCAATAGAAAGGAATCCAAATCTCAACCAAACACACCATTAATTTCAACAATCCCAATCCCAATCCCAATCTCAATCCAACACCCCCTTCGTTTCCAACAATTTAACTTGTAGCCGATTTTATAAGAAGCATAAGCATCAATGCAAGCATATTCAATCTGCTCACGACTAAGTTCCCTGGCTTCCCAATTACTTATTGTAACATTGAACGGCTTTCTCCATGGGAAGACGAGCGAATACCCATGCCATATCTTTCAATCCAGGCCGTTTACTGCCAAAGAAGGGGGAGTTCTTGAGGGTCATGGCCAACGGTTGAAGGTCCACAGCATTGGATACAGTGAGCCCATAGTCGTCCCTAAGCTTGGTTACATCTCTCCCAACATCTGCTCCAACAAAAGTAGCACTTGGGTCACTCAGAAAGCTCTTGAGTGACTCCGGAATGTGGGCCATATGGAAGATTTGGACAATGAGGCACTTGTTTTGGATGCATAGCTGTAAGATGGCCGTTCTGCTAGACAATCAGTGGCCCCCGCATCGAACGGACGTCGTTGACATATTCGTCCACTGTAGAGGCCATGTTGGTGACTATGGTCTCTATGCTTTGGCCAGAGAAACGAACGGTCGAGGATTGATTCATCGCCTTCTACTCTTTGGGTGTGTACACTTGGAGAGGGTTTTATTACGAGGAGATGAGAGCCTGAGTAGCGGTATTTGTAGTCTTGTAGAGGAATTCGCTTCATTTCACCTATGGATTTTGTAGAGTGGTAATTTGATGTATGCATGCACTTTATCCTTGTAGAGTGTAATAATTGGATGTACGCATGCACTTTTCTAGTGCGGTAAATTTTTTTAATTGTGCAACACACCTGCCGTGTTAGCTGGGCAACGCACCCACATGGTTAGTCACATGATGCACTCACCCACCGGTGGGATTAGTGCATCTCCTTAGCACTTGAACATGAGACCTGATGTTGTAGTGTGGTAATTGGATGCAGTAGCTCCATAGTCCAACCATTGGTCCACTATAAATGGGCTACAACCAAAGGGGAGTTATACGATGCTTAGGCAGGGTACAACATAGGTCCGGCTCCATGGCTGAGTGGTAGAGGGACTGTTTCAACAGTGAGATCGTGGAATTGAGTGCTCATAGAGGTGCAAAACAACGGGGCAGGTTGCGATACCTGATAACAAGGCATTTAAGAGCGTTTACCTCTCCAGGCATATATTCCCTCAAATTAAACTAAGTTATTCATCCTACCTTTAATAAGCAACTTTGTTACCCCCTTGGTAAAAATAAAAATAAAAAAATACACTTCATATTATATATTTATGAAGAGAGAGATATTAAAGGTGGGCTCTAAAAGATGGACAACTAACATCAAGGTAAACCCTACGTGATCAATGGTTTGTATGAAAGGTGGCCTCATATGATGGATGGCCCACATTAAAAGTAGGCTCAACAGATGCAAGTGGCCCCATGTGATAGACAATTAACATCGATGATGGGCATACATGATGGATGACCCACATTAAAGGTGAGTCCTGCATAATGGATAAACCATATTGGAGGTAGGCCTCATAAGGTCATTAGTACAATTATTTAGACCTCACATGATGGATGATTTACATTAAAAGATAGCCAAGGTAGGCCCAACATAATAAACGGTCCACATTAAAGGTTGGTCTCACATGATGGACGATGAAGATTAAAAGTAGACCTTACATAATAGATGGCCCCGCATTAAAGGTGGATCCGCATTAATTTGTGTACTTTGTTAAAGTAAATTATCCGGATGATAGACAATCAACTGTGGGGGTGTGTACTAACAAAAATAAAAAAAGTATGCTCTTTGTTAAGCATATTATTGAGCAGAATAAAAGTAAAAATAAATCAACTACTTAAAGCATAAGTAATTAAAGCGAAGCTTCTTACGATGCCTGCACGCGCATGTCAGCTTTTATATTTCCTCGGCAGGAAGATGGTATTTTCAGGACGCGGATTCCCTGGGAAAGCCTTGGCTTTAAGTCCCTGTGGAAACCTAAGTGGGGTCCACCATGATGTTTGTGAGAAATCTACCCCGTTCATTCGTTTTGTGAGATTAGTTTAGGATGTGAGACCAAAACTGGGCAGAATCCAAGATTCAAGTGGGACGAAAACATGAGGATTGAACATCCACAGTTGAAATATTCATGGGCACACAGAACTTTTGAATCAGATTAATATTTTTATTTTCAGTTCATCCCAGTAGAAATGACATTATGAACGGTATGGATGGCATATAAACATTACGGTGGACCCCATGAAGTTTCAACGGTTGGAATTTCCATACCCACCTTTTCCTTTAGTGTGGCCCACTTAAATCTTGTATCCGGCTCATTTTCTATTGCATGCCGTAAAATGAGCTCACAAAACGGATGAACGAGGTGGATTTCTAACAAACGCATGGTAGGCCCCACCTCAGTAGAATGTTGACGTCACCAAGTTTTATGGTCCGCCCATGATGTATTGTTATATCCGCTCCGCTCATCTATTTTTTAAAATCATTTTAGCACATGTACCAAAAAATGAGGTAGATCTAAAACTCAAGTGAACCACACCACATAAAGCAATGGGATAATGATACCTAAGTTAAAACCTTCCTATGGCCACCATTATTTGCCCTCCTAAGTTTTCAATGGTAGGTGTTCAATCCCCAATGCATTTAGTATTGTCCGCTTAAGCTTTGAATCTGATTATTTTTGCGCCCATTACCTAAAATGATATGGCAAAATGAATGAACGGTATGGATATAATACATACGTCATGGTGAGCTGTGTGGGGTCTGCAGATATGTCTATCTGTTTTGAAAGACCACATCAGGACGGGATTGATCTAAAACTCAGCCGCAACATCAAAACAGTGGGACACAACACCGTCCACCGTTGTAACCTTTCTGGAGATGGCGGTGATGTTTATATGCCATCCAAACCGTTCGTAGAATTATTACCACTTAGATAAACGGTAGGAAGAAATATCATCCTGATACAAAACTTTTGTACCTGTCAAGCGTTCAATCCCCACTGTTTAGTGTGGTATGGCCCACATGAGTCTTTGATCTGCCTTATTTGTAAGATCATTTCCTATTGTGGTCTTTCAAAATAGATGGACGGAGTGGATTTGTCTCATACACACAATTCCCCGGGCACACAGAGATTCGAAAGTGCACTTATAGTACGAATCCTGCACATGCGTGCCTGTATTTTAAGCTTCGAATGGGCATATATAGTACGAATCCCATGGCTTATCATGTTCCAACTGCGTTGCACTGATCTGGCCCGCTCATAGTTTTACCAGAGAGCGGATTAGGTGTTACGGCTACCATGTGGGGCCCACCTTGATAAGTGTGTTACATATCTATGCCGTTCATCTATTTTATGGGATTATTTTAGACGTTATACCAAAAGTTAAGAAGATCCAATTCTTCAGTGGACCACACAACTGGAAAAAGTGGTGAATGACAATTAAAGACTTTTTGTAGGACACAAAAGTTTTGGATCAAGCTCTGATCTTTGTATTTTACCTTAATCCAGGTATGTTTAACCTTATCAACAGGTTGGATGGAAAAATAAACGTTACTGATCTGGTTAGAGCTCTAAGAAATTTTTAATGATGCTCATTCAATCATCACTATTTCATGTGGTTTGGTTCATCCGAAATTTGGATCTGCTTAAATTTTTGGGAACAAGTACTCAAATGGGCTGGAAAACGGATGGACGTCATGGATATACAACACATCATCAAGGTAAGCCCCACGGTACTAAGGTGTTAACCGGCTAACACGTAATCGGCTCCCGGGAAGGCTGGTATTGAAAATCTAATTTACTTTTTTGAGCCTGGGAACGCTTGTGGCTTTCCTGCGCTGAGGAGGACTGAAAAACTTCATGCAGAAGAGATCCACCCCGTCCATCAGGTGACCCACCCTTTGTTTGTACGGAGCCCAAAAAATAAGGCCGATTCCACACTCAGGTGGACCACACCAAGGGACATATTTGAGATAGGAAGTCCCACCATCAAAATCGTCCAGATTGCGTGTGGGGTCCACTGTGGTGTTTGTATGCCATCCAATCCACTCATTTAAAGCAACAAACCAGGCGAACGGATTCATAGAAATTCAGGGCAATCCAAGATTCATGTAGGTCACACTGCATGAATTTAGAATTTTTGTGCATGATTATACACTTTTCCTAATGGTGATTTTAGTTGGATTTTAGGATCTATGGTCAAAATTTGATGGAGCATCTGATGGACAGGATCAATCTGATGCATGTTTGTACCACATGATGGTCTATCGGCTCCAGTCAGACCCTCCCCTTGTAAGTCCGGCGAGAGCAGTTCGCCAACGATCGGTCTAGGGTACCAAGCGCTAGGTCAGCTTCACTAAACAGGTGCCCACGACGGTGCAATCTTGACATGAGATGGAGGGAAGATAGCCTCGTTTCAACAATCAGGTCTTGGTATCGACTTCCAAAGTGGGAGTGGCTAACATTGTGGTGTGACTAGCCGTGGGGTGTGTGTTAACAAAAAACTCACACCTTGGAAAATTGCCCAAATTATCATTGGTTAACCTTAATATTTCAAACCATAACCAACAATTAGACAATAATATTAGAATACATTCCACACTCTTAATGGGATGGTAGCAAAACATTATTTGATTAGGACTATCACATATTGGTTTTTTGGACCATGGTCCATCCGTGTGGTCTATTAGATCAACGGGGTGTTAGGCTTGGACACCTCAACTCTTCACGCATGAAGATCACCGACCAGTCGGCCGGCCGGTAGGTCACGCTGGAAACCAGGTAGTAAGGCTGCTGGACATATTTTTTGTCCATCTGACCGGTCGGCCTACCGGCCAGAGAGGTTTCTAAATCCGTTTTTTCTTCCTATTTAAGGGGTATTACGAGATTAGAGGTTTCGAAGGTTGCAAAGGGGATTGATGGAGCTTCTAGGTGAGAGAAAGAGCTTGAAGAAGAGGGTTTTCTTCTTGGGTAAGCTTGGAATTTCTCTTGTGGGCTTGGGTTTTTGGGTCTTGGGTTTCATCTCTTGTAACTTCTATTATTGTAGTGGATTGGTGTCGCTTTGTGCCATGGTTTTTTACTCGTGAGGGGTTTTTCCACGTTAAATTTGGATTGTCTATGTGTGGGTGATTGCATGTACTGTGATTGCATTGTGTTGCTTGTTTGATCAATTTGGTGTTTGTGTTCGGCTTTGCTTCCGCTGTAGGCCCTCCTATCCAAACAACTGGTATCAGAGCGATCGTTGGGGTGTAGCAGAAATTCGAATCTGAGACAAGAGCATGGCATCAGGCATGAGGTTCGACATAGATAAGTATTCGGGGAAAAATAATTTTGAACTTTGGAAGGTGAAGATGAAAGGCCTTCTAGTTCAGCAAGGATTGCAAGATGCGCTCCTTGGAGAGCGACCAGGGGCTATTGAAGAAGGAGAGTGGAAGAAGATCGATGAAAAGGCCAATGTCTCAATTCAGTTGTGCCTGTCAAATGAGGTCGTATATAACGTCATAAAAGAGAAGACTGCGGCTGCAACATGGGCGAAGTTAGAGAATATCTATGCGAAGAAATCTCTTGAAAATCGCATATACTTGAAGCTTTAGCTGTACAACTTGAGGATGACAAAGGGGGCCGATGTTGAGAGCCACATCAGCAATTTCAATAGGCTTATTTGCAAGTTGATGGATGTAGATGAGCCGATGAAGGATAAGGATCAAACGTTTATCCTGTTGAATTCTCTTCCAGAATCATATGAGTCGCTCAAGGACTTTTTATGCACAGGTAGGAAGACTATTGGTGTAGAAACCGTTATCTCGGCCCTTCAGGCAAAGGCGATGAGAAGGAAAAGCGGCGGCGTGGGTTCCTCTACTGATGAGGCACTGGTTATGAGGGGGAGAAATTCTGAGCAGGGCGGAAGATCCCCTTCATCGATATCTAAATCAAAAGGCAAGTGGAGGCACAAGGTGAGCTGGAATTGTGGGGAAGAGGTCATGTGAAGAGGGATTGTTCGAATCCGGGGAAAAGGCAGGAGAGATCTAGAGATTCTTCTAAGGAATGAACCAATACTATAGAGGACGGTGGTAACGGTTGTGATGTATTGACTGTATCCGGCATAAAGCCTCTTGGTGAAGAGTGGCTCTTGGATTCAGGGGCATCATGTCATGTATGTCCTAACCGAAGTTCATTCATGTCATACAAGGAGTATGATGGTGGATCGGTGTTTGTGGGCGATGGCTACGCTCGCAATATGGTGGGGATTGGTTCAGTGCGCATTAGGATGTTTGATGGAGTCGAACGGATCCTTGAAAGTGTGAAGCATGTCCCTGAGATGAAGATGAATGTGATATCTCTTGGTGCACTCGAGGCGAAAGGGTGCAGGTTCATCGGCTGCGATCGATATTGTAAAGTGGTGAAGGGAGCACGCGTGATAATCAAGGCACGAAGGTGCGATAATCTTTACAAGGTGATCGGGAGCACTATTCATGGTGGAGCTGCGGGATTAGCAGTGGGATCCACGATTGCTCAAGTGTGGTAAGAGAAAAATGGTCATATGGGAAGAGCAACAAGGCGTGTGAAGATGCAAGGATAGAGTCGATGGGGCATGAGAAGCGAAGGGACTATAATGATGACGAAGTAGAGGTGAAGATGGTGCGTGGCGAGGTGTTGCATGAAGAATTGAGTCGTAGTAGAGTTTATTAGGCTTGGACACCTCAACTTTTCACGCATGAAGACCACCGACTGGCCGGCCGGCCGATCGGTCACCCTGGAAACCAGGCAGCAAGGCTGCTGGACGTATTTTTTACCCATCCGACCGGTAGGGGTGTCTGACCGGTCGACAGTGTCTTACTGCAACACGAATTTCTTGTGCGGTTTGCGTGCAAGAGGTTTCTAAATCCGTTTTTTCTTTCTATTTAAGGGGTATTACGAGATTAGAGATTTCGAAGGTTGCAAAGGGGATTGACGGAGCTTCTAGGTGAGAGAAAGACCTTGAAGAAGAGGGTTTTCTTTTTGGGTAAGCTTGAGATTTCTCTTATGGGCTTGGGTTTTTGGGTCTTGGGTATCATCTCTTGTAACTTCTGATATTATAGTGGATTGGTGTTACTTTGTGCCGTGGTCTTTTACTCGTGAGGGGTTTTTCCACGTTAAATTCAGATTGTCTATATGTGAGTGATTGCATGCACTGTGATTGCATGGTGTTGCTTGTTTGATTCAATTTGGTGTTTGTATTCGGCTTTACTTCCGCTGTCGGCCCTCTTATCCCAACACGGGGAAGGTACCAAAGAGAACAATGAAGAAGTATATGGTCCTGCTTTAAGCACATGGTTAGGTGATCGTAACTGTAGGCCGCTGTGACCCACCATCAATGCGTCCATGTTCTAGGGGAGCGAATTAGGTGTTTCTTTGGGAACAACTCAGTGGCTGTTACCCCTACTTAATGGCCCATATGGATGGTATTTTGTATATCCACACCGTCCATCCTTTTCTACGGCCCATTTTACAATGATGTTCCAAAAACTATGAAGATTTAAATCTCAAGTGGACCATACCACTAGAAACAGTGTTATTGAGTGCTCCACCATTAAAAATTCCAAAGAGCCCATCGTAAGGTTTTGGTAATGTTTATTTTCAATCCAAGCTCTTGATAATGTCAATAAGGTCTTGATGAAGGGAAAATATAAATATCAGGTTGATCCAAAAATTTTGTGGCCCACAAAACGTTTTTAATGGTTATTCATCACTGTTTCTAGTGATATGGTCCACCTGAGATTTGGATCTTCATAGGGTTTTGGATCACATCCTAAAATGATATGAAAAAACAGATAGACGGCTTCGATATATAAAAAATACATCAAGAAGGGCCCCACACGGTTAGGGTAACACCCACTAAGCCGTTCCCAGGGTAACACCTAATTCGCGACCATGCTCTAGAAATCTTCTATGTTGAAGGATGTAATGGCTTTTATATGGGTTCCATAGTACGGTTAAAAGCATAAAAAGAAAAAGAAAAAGAAAAAGAAAAAAGCATAGTTGTTAAATACCGATTGGCAACAGGATCTGACAATAATCTTTTCCGATTGAAGTATATCACGGACCAGTGGCTTGAGCTAGGCTTTTTCACTGTGGTCTCTCCTCATATATGTATGTGTTTTATCCACGCCATACTTGCATTTTTTCCAGCTCATCTGAGGGCATGAGCCCAAAAATGAAGTATATCCAAGGCTAAAGTGAACAACACCACAGGAAACAGTGAGAATTGAACACCCCATGGTTGACAACTTCTTAGGAGCCACATCTAAGTATTTGTGATCTGAAAATGACTACGAGTGTATAGATACAACCCTCACTATAGTCGCTCCTGTGGAAAAGCTTGTAAAGTCAAGCAAACTAGTTAGCCGGACATGTTCCATTTCCTTGGCCAATAATGAAATATATGCCAACTTAGTAATTATGAACCTAAGACAATTCCACGTCATACTGAGGATGGACTAGCTCTCCTGTATTCATGCGAATCTCGACTGCCATGCTAAAACAGTCACCGTGTGTGTGTGTGTCTATATATATATATATATATATATATATATATATATATATATATATATATATATATATATATCTGCGCCCCCACGTAAACAACTTATTTACTGTGTTAAGAAGCGGCCAGTTGAAATGGGCCTCACCATGATGTTTTGGTGAAATCCACACCGATTATCAAGTGAGTCACTCCATTCTAACCGCATGGTTAAAAAATCAGACCAATGCATGATTAAGGTGTGTCATTCAAAGAGAAATAGGTAATCTATGGCTATAGCGAGATATTACAATCATGCGCTGATCAAACCAAAAAACGGTTCCAATGGATGCGTAGTTGAAACACCCAATTTGAATAGGTGGTGATTGTGGGCCCACTCCAATATATATGTTGTATATCCACAGTATATCCATTTTGACAGCTCATTTTAGGGCAAGAGTCCATAAACGAAGCAGATCCAAATCTTAGGTGTACCACATTGATTGAACACCTACAGTTAAAACTTCCTAGGGCCCACCGAAATTTTAACTTTTCATCCAACCTACTGGTAACGTCCCACAGACATAGATGGAGGGAAAAAGACAAATATCAGCTTGTTCCAAAACTGTTGTGGCCCACAACAAGTTTTAACGGTCAGCCACCACTGTTTCTTGTATTGTGATCTACCTGATGTTTGGATCTGCTTTAGTTTTTGGCCCATGGCCTAAAATGAACTACCAAAACGAATGAACGGCATGGATATACAATATACACATCAAAGTGGGCCACGGTCATTGCCTTAAATAACACTCAAGTGGGCAACAGGGTATAAAACAGTCGGATTGAACCCCTCATGTAGGTAGGGCCACCGTGATGCATGTTGAAGAATTCATCCTATCCATCCCTTTTCAACTCATCCTTTTTGAATTCATCCCACCAAAAAATGATGTAGATCCAAAGCTTAAGTGGGCCACATTGTATGAAATGATGGAGATTTAACGACTATAGTTGAAATTTTCTTGGGGACCCACCGTGTTGTTTATAAGCCATCCAAACAGGTCATATGGTTATTCCTACAACAAAAAAATCATACAAGAAATTGTTGCATGGTGTGGATATTTCAAAAATTCACTATGGACCATGACTATTTCAATAGTGGGAGTCTAATACCATTGTTTCAAGTAGCGTGGCCCACTTAAGTATTATACATGCCTTATATTTGGATTCAACTCATAAAAGTATCTGTCTAAAACGTTAAATGGGGTGGATTTATCAAAAAACATTACAGTGAGCCTAGGATGTTTTTTTTAATGGTGGGGTTAAATCATCACTGCTTCTTTTGATTGTTTCTTATGATGTGGTCCACTTGAGATCTGGATACTCATCAATTTCGGACTCTTTCCATAAACTGAGATTCCAACATGAATGGACGGTATGAATAAAATACATACATCACAGTGCGACAACAAAGTCCTTAACACCATGCAGGCACCGGTATTTGGGTTCCGTGCAATCCTCAGCCAGAGATGGGCAAGGTAGAGGTTACAGCGTGTTCGGTTTAGTCATGATTGTTAGCCCACAATAGAATGCATGTTGTGCATTCATGCCCTCATCCATTCTTCCAAATGAAGCATATCAAAATCTCAGGTGGACCACATCACAAGAAACAATAGTGATTGACCATTAAAAATTTCTTGTGGCCCACAATAGTTTTGTATCAAGCTGATATTTGTATTATCCCTTCATCTAGTCTTTTGTGATCTTACCAATAGATTGGATGGCAAATAAATGTTATGCCCTCTCCGGAAAGCTTTTAATGGTAGTGTGGTATACCTAACATTTGAATCTCCTTCACTTTTGGGCTCATACCTTTAAATGAGTTGGCAAAATAGATGAACAGTGTGGATATGCAATAATACATCAAGGTGGCTCACCTCACCACCTTGGGTGTTTTAACAACACATTCTCAGGATCTTTTCTTTAAACGATCATGGCTCTAATATATCCTACAGCCACTTACCACTTGTTTTCCTTTGAATGGCCCACTTGAATCACAAATTAGTCTGATTTTTGGACCCTACGGTAAAAATATTGTGAATCACCTCATGATCGTGGAGGATTTCACTTAAATATCATGGTGAGGCCCACTTCAACTAGCTAGTTCTTAAGACCCTAAAATATATATATATATATATATATATATATATATATATATATATATATATATATATATATATATATATATATATATATATGCAAGCCCTTTTTACATTGCAAGGGAAAAAGAAAAAAGAGAAAAGAAAAAAGAAAAAGTAAAAGAAAAAAAGCAGCAACGACTCAGCAGCTGCAAGAACTGTTTTGCTAATTAGGTGTGTCCAAAAACCCAATGCTACAAGGACCTTCTCCTATTAATGGGACCCATGCCCACGATCTAGACGGTTAGGATTCGGTGCACATACACCACACCGCCATGTACCACAAAAATACCATTCTCTAGAAAGAACAATAAAACCAAACACAGATATTCATATATGAAAACTTGAAATCAAAACAAAGTACTGAAACCCATTACAAATTAAGATAATAAGTAGGAAATCCCAAAGGCAGCGTATTTAGAGAAACTTATCTAAAACCATCCAAATCCCAGCCAAGCACACTATTGGTTTCAGCAACCTCGAACCCAATCCAGCATGCCCGTCGTTTCCAACCAGTAACTTGTGGCCGATTTTATAAGAAGCATAAGCATCAATACAAGCATATTCAATCTGTTCACCACTAAGCTCCCTGGCTTCCCAATTACTCATTGTAACATGGAACGGTTTCTCCATGTGAAGATCAACGATTACCCGTGCCATATCCTTCAATCCAGGCCGTGTACCGCCGGAGAAGGGGGAGTTCTCGAGGGCCATGGCCAACTCTTGAAGGTCCACAAATTTGGATACAACGAGCCCATAGTCGTCCCTAAGCTTGGTAACATCTTTCCCAATATCTGCTCCAACGAAAGTAGCACTTGGGTCACTCAGAAAGCTCTTGAGTGACTCCGGAATGTGGGACATATGGAAGATTTGGACAATGAGGCACTTGTTTTGGATGCATAGCTGTAAGACGGCCGTTTTCCTAGACATTCCACGAATGTAGTTGGGCTCAGATTCGCAATCCAAGCCGACAATCAGTGGCCCCTGCATCGAACGGAAGTGGTTGATATATTCGTCCACCATAGAGGCCATGTTGGTGACTATGGTCTCTATGCTTTGGCCAGAGAAACGAACGGTCGAGGTTTGATTCATGGCCTTCTGCTCTTTGGGTGCGTTCACTTGGAGAGGGTTTTCTTATGAGAAGATGAGAAGCTGATTAGCGGTATTTATAGAGGAATTCAATTCATTTCTACCTATGGAACAGAAATGTGCCCTTTGTTCTTTGTAGAGTACGGTGATTTGATGTGTGCATGCACTTTACTCTTGTAGAGTGTGGAATTGGATGCATGCATACGCTTTTGTAATGTGGTAATTGGATGCAGTAGCTTCACAGTCTGGTCCGCTATAAATGGGCCACAACCCAATGGGAGTTATATGATGCTCAGGCAGGGTACAACATGGGTCCAGCTCCATGGATGAGTGGTAGAAGGACTTTGTTCCAACACCAAGATCATGGGATTGAGTGCCTATGTAGTGTGGGGGTGTGTGTAAAAACAACAAGGCAAGTTGCGGTGGTGCTTGATAACAAGGCATTTAAGAGCATTCACCTCACTCGGCACATATTCCTCAAATTAATCTAATAGCCTCACCTCACTGGGCATTTAAGAGCATTCACCTCACTGGGCACATATTCCTCAAATTAAGAGCATTTTGGTGCCTGATAGCCTTTCATCCTTCATTCTAATAAGTAACTTTATTACACGTTAAATAGTAAAAAAAAAAAATGTGCTTCTTATTATATATTTATGGAGAGAGAGAGGGATTGAGAGGGATCAAAGGTGGGCTCCACAAGATGGACAACTAATGTCAAGGTAAGCCCGTGATGGATGGTTTGTATGAAAGGTGGCCTCGTATAATTGATAGCCCACATCAAAGGTGCAACCTACACGATGGATGGTCTACATCAAAGGTGGGTTCAACCAGTTGCAAGTTGGACATTGAAGGTGGATCCCACATGATAGACAATTAACATTAATGATGGGCCCATATGATGGATGACCCACATTAAAGCTGGGTCCCATGCGCATGATGGATAACCCATGTTGACGGTAATGGTACATTAATTTACGCCTCACATGATGTACAGTTCACATTAAAAATAGGGTCAAGGTAGGCTCAACATAATAAACGGTCCACATAATTTAGGTCTCGCAAAGTAATTTACGTGCGTTGTTCAAAGTAATCTATGTACGTTGTTCTTAGCAATTAAGTATGCTCTTTGCTGAAGTACACCCACACCTTCGGGATCGTGGCAGACAGAGTAAAAGATTACCTAATTAATTTCAACAATGAGGTCTGGGTATCGATTCCCAACACACCGTGGCTAACATTGCAGGTAACTAGGGCTGTTCAAAAAACTGACCCAACCGATAAAACCGACCGAACCGATCGATTTCAGTCAGTTTTCGAATCTATTTCGGGTTGGGTCGGTTTTTTAATATAAAAAATCGAGAGTGTCAGTTCGGTTGTCGGTTTGTAAAAATTATAAACCGTTTTCAACCGAACCGAGCCGATATATATGTGTGTGTGTGTGTGTGTGTGTGTGTGTTTGAGAGAGAGAGAGAGAGAGAGAGAGAGAGAGAAGTTGAAGTTGGCCCTACTTCAATATTTACATGAAATCCACTCTAACCAGTAAGGGTGCCACCCCAAGTTAGGCCCAAGACTGAAATATCATCTTTATCTGTAATTCAAGTGGGCAACAGCAAGAAAAAGAGTTTGGAGGGTAATGTGGCCTGTACACTATTTTCAATTGTGTGGTCCGCCTGTATCAAAGATGACGTTGGTTTTTCATATTTAGGCCTAAAATTGGGTTAGTCACCTACTAGTTGGAGTGGATTTTTAAAATGCATGATAGTGGGGCCTATTTAAACTACATTACCAATTACCTCATGTCAAGTAAAAGAATTTTACGTAGACACCGACTTTGCAGCACAGTGAGGGTGCGAATTAGGGTAACAGTTCAGTGGGTGTTATCCTAACTATGTGGAACCACCTTGATGTATGTTTTGTATATCCATTCCATTCATTTGTTTTCATCTATCATTTTAGGATATGGTTCCAAACCTCGAGAAGATCCAAATCTCAAGTAAACAATACCATTGGAAACAATGATGAATAACTATTAGAAGCATTTTATGGGCCATAAAAGTTTTAGATTGAGGCCCAAACCGATAAAACCGACAAAACCGAACCGACCCGAGTTTATCCGGTTCGGTTCGGTTGATGATGATTCATCGGTTCGGTTCGGTTGTTAAATATTCAAAACCGACTAAGTCGGTTCGGTTGGATATTTTCCCTCAAAACCGAACCGACCGAACCGTGCACATCCCTACAGGTAACTAATAGTGTGAGTGTGTACTAACCTTAAAAATAAAATAAAATAAAATAAAAACGAAATCAAGTAGTTGAAGCATAAGTAATTAAAGTGAAGCATCTTATGATCCAAACTGCCCAAAATGACCATTTTACCCTTCTCACTGGCCCACGGATGCCTTCACACGCGAAAGTTAGGCTTTATATTTCTTCGGCAGGAAGAATCGTATTTTCATATCTCAACAAAGGAAGCGGATTGCATGGCGTGCCACCCACAGCTAAGTAGTACGTTGACGTCACCAAGTTCTGTGGGCCGCCCATGATGTATGTGTTATATCCATACCGTTGATCCACTTTTGAAGATCAATTTAGCACATGGACCAAAAAATAAGATAGATCCAAAGCTCAAGTGAACCCCACCATAAGTGATGGGATAATGATGACTACCGTTGAAACCTTCCTAGGGCCTATCGTGATGTTTATTTATCATTCAGCCTCAGGTCACACATACTTGGACGAAGAGAAATACAAACGTTAGCTTGATCCATGACTTATGTGGCCCTGGGAAGTTTTCAATGGTAGGTGTTCAATCCCAAAATGGATGAACGGTGTGGATATAATACATACATCATGGTGGGCCCACAGAATTTGGTGACGCCTAACACACCACAGAGGTCAGTGGTCTGTGGCACACTACGGAATTCCCTTGCTCGCATGTGACCCGTACAGAGATGTCTCTGTGACTGCGGCTGTGTGGGGATCCACAGAGATGTCTGTGAAAAATCCACTCTGTCAATCTATTTTCAAAGATCACAATAGGACATAATTCTAAAAATAAGGAAGATCCAAAACTCAGGTGGGCCACATCAACAAAACAGTGGGACACAGCACCGTCCACCGTTGAAGCTTTCTTGGAGATGGCCATGATGTTTATATGCCATCCAAACAGTTCGTATAATTATTACCACTTACATAAACTGTAGGAACAAATATCATCCTGATTCAAAACTTCTACCCCTGCCAAGCGTTCAATCCCCACTATTTCGTGTGGTATGGCCCACATGAGTCTTAGATCTGCCTGATTTGTAAAATCCTGTCCAGTTGTGGTCTTTCAAAATAGATGGACGGAGTGGATTTGTCCAGACATCTATATGGCCCCTTTGTGCCTGGGGTCACGGGCAATCCGCTAAAATGAACTTTCAAAATGGAAACATTTACTAAGCCCAATGGTCAGGGGTCTCACCCACCGCAGTGGATCCGTGGTCTCACCTAATCTGCTCCCACGATGCTGCACATGCATGGCGTTTACCAGCCAATCCGCTTCTATTCTAGTATGAATGGGAATATATATACGAATCCTGCACATGCGTGGCGTTTACCAGCCAATCCGCTTATTCTAGTAGGGCTGTAAATGGTCGGGTCCAGGCAGGTTTAGCTAAAACGTGACCCGCCCATGTACTAAATGGGTCTGGGTCCAAATTTTAGACCCAGACCCTTTTACTAAATGGGCGGGTTCAGGTCAAGTCCAAGTCAACCCATCAGACTCATTTATAAATGGGTTCGGGTCTGGTAGAGGGAGATCCACCCAGACCCATTTATAAATGGGTCGGGTCTAATGGGTCCGAGTCTAGATCAAGTATGCAAGCATTTTACAAGACTTAAAACGGGGTCTGGACGGGTCTAGGCTTGACGGGTCCCTTGAAACATAGACTAAACCCGCCCTCTTAGTAAATGGGTTTGGGTCGGGTCGGGTCGGGTTAGGCCTAATATAAAGAAACCAGACCCAAACCTGTTTAGCAACTGGGTCTATTTTTGGACCCAGACCCATACCATTTAACAAATGGGTCAGGTTTGAGTCGGGTCTAAATTGGTTGGGTCAAGTACCCCCATCAGTTCCGCTGACCCATTTACAGCCCTATATTTTAGGAGTAGGAATACATAGTAGGAGTCCTTCACGTGTATTTTAAGCTTCGGATAGGAATACATAGTACGAATCCCACAATTGCATGTGAGCGGTTTGGGTGGATCCCTAACTGCAGGGCTCACTGTGATATATGTTCCTTACATCTACACCATCCATTTCGAAAGCTCATTTTAGTGCATAGCCCCAAAAATGAAGCATATCAAAATCTTAGGAAGCCATACCTTAGGAAACAGTTTTGATTAAATCCTCACCATTAAAAACTTCACCGGGGCCACCTGAATGTTTATTTTCCATCCAACCTTTTGATAAGGTAAAAAAGACCTAGACGAAGAGACCACACAAATATTAGGTTCATCCAAAGCTTTTGTGTCCCACGAGAAGTTTTCAATGGTGGATTACCACTGTTTCCTGTTTTATGGTCCACTCGAGATTTAGATCTGCTTCATTTTTTGTATTTATGAGTTTTCAAAACAGATGAATGGCCTGGTTATAAGTAAGATACATCACAGTGGACCCCACATTCAGGGATCTACCCACCTTGGTGGATTGGGGGTATCCACCGAAACCGCGCTCCAATTGCATAGAGTATAATATTCCAACTGCGTTGCACTGATCTCACCCGCTAATTAGGTTGACCAGAGAGAGGATTAGGTATTTTTTTCTCAGATCATTTTAGGACGTTATCCCAAAACTTAAGTAGATCCAAATCTCCAATGGACCACACCACTGGAAAAAGTGGTGAATGACAATTAAAAACTTTTTGTAGGACACAAAAGTTTTTGGATCAAGCTGATGTTTGTATTTTCCCTTAATCCAGGTATGTTCGACCTTATCAATAGGTTGGATGTAAAAATAAACGTTACGGATCTCGTTAGGGCTCTAGGAAATTTTAATGATGGCCATTCAATCACCACTATTACCTGTGGTGTGGTCCACCTGATATTTGGACCTGCTTAACTTTTTGGGAGCAAGTACTCAAACGGGCTAGAAAAACGGATGGACATCATGGATATGCAACACATCATCAAGGTAGGCCCCACGGTACTGAGGGGTAACACGGCTCCCGTGAAGGTTGTGCTGTGCCTACAACTAACCGAGCGCCAAGTGGTAGTATAGCTCAGATCCACTCGGTCCATCAGGTGAGTCATCACATTTTCACGATGGATCAGTCCAGTACAAGATTTAGATGGGCCATACCATAGGTAAAAGTATGAAGTCATGCCTAAAACTCTAAATTAGCGTGGTGTGGCCCATGTGAGTTTCTTGAATATCCTGATTTTTATGGTGTCCATTCATCTCGAGTGGTGTGTTAGATGAATGGATTGGATGGCATGTACACACAATCATGGACCCACGCATAATTTAAACTATTTAATGGTGGTACTTCTCATCTCAACTGTTCCCCATGCTGGAGCCCCCATGAAATTAGAATAGTCTTGACTTTTTTTAGTCCAGTCCAAACACAGGGTGCCCTACCTGATGGACGTGGTAGATCTTCCCACCACGTTAGAAGCTAGTCAGGCCTGCACACGACTACGCATTGGCACGCAGGTATTGAAAATCTAATATACTTTTTTGGTGCCTTAAAACGCTTGTGACTTTCCTGCGCTGAAGAGGACTGAAAAACTTCATGCAGAAGAGATCCACCCCGTCCATCAGGTGAGCCACTCTTTGTTTGTACGGAGCCCAAAAAATCAGGCCGATTCCACACTTAGAAAATAGGCCAAATATATCATTGGCTAACCTTAATACTTCAAACAATATGGTCCATCCATGCAGCCTATTAGATTAACGGGGAAGGTGCCAAAGAGAACAATGAGGAACTATATGGTCCTGCTTTAAGCACATGGTTTGGGATCCTAACTGTAGGCCGCTGTGACCCACCATGGATGCGCCCATTTTCTAAAAATATTCTCTATGTTCAAGAATTTAATGGCTTTGATATGGTCCCACAAATAGCCAATTAAAAGCACAAAAAGAAAAAGAATAAGAAAAAGAAAAACATCGGTTTCAAATACCGATTGACATCAACACCCACCATGGATGCGCCCATTTTCTAAAAATATTCTATGTTCGAGAATTTAATGGCTTTGATATGGGTCCCACAAATAGACGTTTAAAAGCACAAAAAGAAAAAGAAAAAGAAAAAGAAAAACATCAGTGTCAAATACCGACTGACATCAACACCCTGTTGGGCTTGGACACCTCAAACCTTCTTGCATGAAGACCACCGACCGGTCGGTCACGTTGGAGATAAAGACAGCAGGGTATCTGGAGCTTTTTTTTGGGCTATCCGATCGGTTGTCCTGACCGGCCGGTGGGAGGGTCCGACCGGTCGGGCAGTTTCCTTGTTGGACTTGGTTTCTTGCGCGGTTTTACGTAAGAAATTTCTAATTCCGATTTTCTCCTATTGAAGGAGATGTAATCCGAGATTAGGGTTGCCACCAGTGGCCGCCAATGAGCCAAGCGATTGAGAGGGTTCTAGGGTAAGAGAAAGAGCTAGAGAGGAAGCTTGGAGTTCTCTAGGTTGAGAGAAAGGGATGGGTTTGTCCCTCCTCATGTGAGAATTAGCTTCGGGTAGCTTGGGATTTCTCTTGTGGGCTGTGATCCAAGGTTTTTTTCTGTAATCTCTTGTAACTTCTGATTCATGGTAGATTGGTGTCGCTTTGTGCCGTGGTTTTTTACCCTTGAGGGGTTTTTCCACGTAAAAATTGAATTGTCTTCTTGTGTATGATGATTTGCTTGTTGATTGCCATTGTGGTGTGTTCCTCGCCTGCTTTGATTGCTTCCGCTACGGGGCTCCTAACTCCAACACACCCATCATGGATGCGCCCATTTTCTAAAAATATTCTATGCTCAAGAATTTAATGGCTCTGATATGGGTCCCACAAATAGATGGTTAAAAGCACAAAAAGAAAAAGAAAAAGAAAAACATCGGTGTCAAATACCGATTGACATCAACACCCACCATGGATGCGCCCATTTTCTTAGAATATTCTATGTTCAAGAATTTAATGGCTTTGATATGGGTCCCACAAATAGACGGTTAAAAGCACAAAAAGAAAAAGAAAACGAAAAAGAAAAAGAAAAACATCGGTGTCAAATACCAATTGACATCAACATCTGACAATAATCTTTTCCAATTGAAGTACAGTAGTTAGGCATTTTCACTTTGGTCTCTCCTCATATATGTATGTGTTTCATCTCCGCCATACGTGTATTTTTTTTCAGCTCTTCTTAGGGCATGATCCAAAAAATGAAGCATATCCAAAGCTCAAGTGGATCACACCACAAGAAACAGTGGGAATTGAACAGCTATTGTTGACAACTTCTTGGGAGCCACATCTAGTATTTGTGATCTGAAAATGACTACATGTGTATGGATACACCTCTCACGATAGCCTCTCTGCTGGGATAGGAGGGCCGGCAGTGGAAGCAAAGTCGAACACAAGCAACAAATTCAATCAAATAAGCCACACAATGCAATCACAATGCATGCAATCACCCACACATAGACAATCCGAATTTAACGTGGAAAAACCCCTCACAGGTAAAAAACCACGGCACAAAGCGACAACAATCCACTATAATATCAGAAGTTATAAGAGATGGAACCTAAGACCCAAAACCCAAGCCCACAAGAGAAATCTCAAACTTACCCAAGAAGAAAACCCTCTTCTCCAAGCTCTTTCTCTCACCTAGAAGCTCCCTCAATCCCCTTTGCAACCTTGGTAACATCTAAACTCGTAATACCCCTTTAATAGGAAGAAAAAACGGATTTAGAAACCTCTTGCGCGCAAACCGCGCAAGAAACCGCGTTGCGGTAGGACACTACCGACCGGTCGGATAGGCAAATTTTGTCACAGCAAGCCTGCTGCCTTGATTTCCAGCGTGATCGACCGGCCGGCCGGTGGTCTTCATTCGTGAAGAGTTGAGGCGTCCAAGCCCAACAAACTCCACCACGACTCAATTCTTCATGCAACTCCTCGCCACGCACTATCTCCACCTCTACTTCGTCATCATTATATTCTCGTCGCTTCTCATGCCCTATCGACCTCATCCTTGCATCTTCACACGCCTTGTTGCTCTTCTCATGTTGCCCTTTTTCTCTTGCCACACTTTAGCAACTGTGGAACCCACTGCCAATCCCGCAGCTCTACCATGAATTGTGCTCCCGACCACCTTGTAAAGATTATCGCACCTCCGTGCCTTGATTATCACACATGCTCCCTTCACCACTTTACAATACCGATCGCAGCCGATGAACTTGCACCCTTTCGCCTCGAGTGCACTAAGAGATATCACATTCCTCTTCATCTCAGGGACATGCTTCACACTTTCAAGGATCCATTCGACTCCATCGAACATCTTAATGCGCACTGAACCAATCCCAACCACATTGCGAGCATAGACATCGCCCACAAACACCGATCCACCATCATGCTCCTTGTATGACATGAATGAGCTTCGGTCAGGACATACATGACATGATGCCCCTGAATCCAAGAGCCACTCTTCACCAAGAGGCTCTATGCCAGATACAGTCAAAACATCAAAACTGTCACCACAGTCCTCTACGGTGTTGGTTCCTTCCCTAGAAGAATTTTCAGATTTCTCCTACCTTTTATCAGGATTCGAACAATCCCTTTTCACATGTCCTTCTTCCCCACAATTCCAGCATCTCATCTTGTGCCTCCACTTGCTTTTTGATTTAAATCTTGATGAAGGAGATCCTCCACCCCGCTTAGAATTCCTCCCACTCATAACTAGTGCCTCATCAGTAGAGGGACCCATGCCGCCGCTTTTCTTTCTCATCGCCTTCGCCTGAAGGGCTGAGATAACGGTTTCTACGCCAATAGTCTCCCTACCTGCGCACAAAGAGTCCTTGAGTGACTCATATGAATCTGGAAGAGAATTCAACAGGATAAACGCTTGATCCTCGTCCTTCATCGTCTCATCTACATCCATCAACTTGCAAATAAGCCTATTGAAATTGCTGATGTGGCTCTCAACATCGGCCCCCTCCGTCATCCTCAAGTTGTACAACTGAAGCTTCAAGTATATGCGATTTCAAGAGATATCTTCGCATAGATATTCTCTAACTTCGCCCATGTTTTAGCCATAGTTTTCTCTTTCATGACGTTATATAGGACCTCATCTGCCAGGCACAACTGGATTGAGACATTGGCATTTTCATCGATCTTCTTCCACTCTTCTTCTTTCATAGCTTCCGGTCGCTCTCCAAGGAGCGCAACTTGCAATCCTTGCTGAACTAGAAGGCCTTTCATCTTCACCTTCTAAAGCTCAAAATTGTTTTTCCCCGAATACTTCTTTATGTCGAACCTCATGCTTGATGCCATGTTCTTGTCTCAGATTCGAATTTCTGTTACACCCCAACGATCTCTCTGATACCAGTTGTTGGGCTAGGAGGGCCGGCAGCGGAAGCAAAGCCGAACACGAGCAACAAATTCAATCAAACAAGCCACACAATGCAATCACAATGCATGCAATCACCCACACATAGACAATCTGAATTTAACGTGGAAAAACCCCTCACGGGTAAAAAACCACGGCACAAAGCGACAACAATCCACTATAATATCAGAAGTTACAAGAGATGTAACCCAAGACCCAAAACCCAAGCCCACAAGAGAAATCCCAAGCTTACCCAAAAAGAAAACCCTCTTCTCCAAGCTCTTTCTCTTACCTAGAAGCTCCCTCAATCCCTTTTGCAACCTTGGTAACCTCTAAACTCGTAATACCCCTTTAATATGAAGAAAAAACGAATTTAGAAACCTCTTGCGCACAGACCGCGCAAGAAACCACGTTGCGGTAGGACACTGCCGACCGGTCGTCCGACCGGTCGGACACCCCTGCCGGCTGGTCGGCCGACCGGTCAGATAGGCAAATTTTGTCACAGCAAGCCTGATATCTTGATTTCTAGCGTGACCGACCGGCCGGCCGGCCGGTTGGTGGTCTTCATGCGTGAAGAGTTGAGGCGTCCAAGCCCAACACTCTCCTATGGGAAAGTTTGTAAAATCAGGCAAAGTATGCCGGCTGTGCTCTATTTCCCTAGCCAATTATGAAATATATGGACTAACTCTCCTGTATTCATGCGAATCTTGACTGCCATGCTAAAACAGTCACCATATATATACACGGGCAAGCTCCATTTAGATTGCAAGGTGAGTCTCACAGGCTAGTCGAGCTGGAAGATGCCTAGGCGTTTCAACAATAAGTCTCAGATTTGAGTGCCAAGGAGATACACTAACCACACTGGAGATACACTAACCCCACCAGTGTGGGTGGGTGTGTTGCATGACTAACCAAAAAAATAAAAACATTGCCAAGGAAATTATCAATCACAATGGTCCTTACTCATGACTTGGTGGTAGACTCAAAAGACTCAACACTAAGGTTACAGGTTCAAGTACCCATTGTGGTGTGTGTGGGTGTGTGCGTAAATAAGTAAATAAATAAATAAAGGTTGACGACAAATAAACATCCCCTAGGAAAGTTTTGTGATGTGGCTCCCAAGAAGTTGTCAACCGTAGGCCTTCAAGTCCCACTGTTTCCTAGTGTGGTCTACTTAAGCTTTGATATACTTCTATTTTGGGCTTATCCCCTTAGCAAAACAGAAGGACGGTGTGGATAAAACATATATATGACAGCAGACCCTAAAGAAAATCTACACCACACTACAACACGGTGAGCATAAAACACGTACATCTATGGGTCCACTGAAAATCCACACCACACTACAAGGTGGTGAGCTCCTCATGCGCCCCAAAACTGGATGGACTCGTTGCCCCCGCTTAGACAGACCGATTATGCAATCCACATCAGTGATACATGAAAGCAGATTGCACCCTGCCCCAGCTGTCCCCTCAAGGTTCTTTGTGATGTATGGACCGGATTCATTAGCGTTTGAGCTGGAAAATGACGCAAATCCATGGCTCAAAAGGGGACTACGGCACAGGAAGCAGCAGTGATAATGGCACCCACTGTTGAAACCTTCTTAGGGCCCACCGTGGTGTTTATTTGCATCCAACCTGTTCACAAGGTGACATAGACCTGGATGAAGGGAAAACATAAATATAAGCTTGATCAAAACTTCCACCGCAAGCAAGAAATTTTTAGTGGTGGGCCTTCAGCCCCTACTATGTGAGCCTTGGAACTGCTTCATTTTTTGGGTTCATACCTCAAAATGAAATGGCAAAATGGATGGGTATAGTGGATAAAACCCATACATCATGGTAGGCCCCACTGAGCACCAGCCTGGACCAAGTCCATCAGGGGGCAGGGCAGTCCACTTCCCTGATATGGTCAACATCTAGAACGCCGGCTACATTGGCACACTTCTAGGACTTTGGACTCGGTTAGCCAAAAACACAAACCGTGCAAAACGGCATCCTTCGGCTGTGGCCAAGAACTCCATGTATAATGCGAGACATCCACTCTGTCCATCAGGTGAACCCTCTCCTTTTCACCGTACCTCTGAACCCGGTCCAAAATTCAGGCGGTGCACACTACCTGAAACAACGCAAAACAACGCCTACATCTGAATTCCTGCAATTCAGATGCCCTGTAGAAGTCCTTGCTGCTGGTAAGGAATGCAACCAGTAGCACGTGCACCAAAAAGATCCACAGGAAAAGATACTAAATGGAGTTTTGAGATTCAGACATGACTCGTCTGAGTCGACTCAGACTCAGACTCAGTTGGACCTTATACAGTCTGCCACCTCGTCTCCCCCGACCTTGGAGGATCATGGATGCTAAACATTTCCCACACTAGGCCAACAAAATAGTTTTGTTATAAGAAACTACGGCAAAGGTTCCCATCCAACCACTATAACACAGCTGCAGCTAAGCTCTTCCACTAAGGTGAGCCCAGTCACATTAACAGCTACATGGGGCCAGGAAAATATCCAACCAGGAGTAGCTACATAACACATTCAAGTGAATACTTGCACATATGTCCCAACCCTTTTGATGTTTTTACCTTCCTGTTCTATCACCATGGATGACCATGTGAGAAACACCTGTATCTAAAATTTACTGTGGGCAAAGATCATCATAGAGGCCTCACTTCCTCCATGAGATCAAATGGGGGGCATCTTCCCAAGATCACCTATACAACCCAAAACAAAAACAATACAAAACAAGAGAGATGGGGACAAAAAAAAAAATCTACATACAGGAAGAATCTTAACATTTGATTGATGGTCCACAAATATAGGCCTAAGAAAGGATAGGCAGAAACAAGTGGTGCCCCTCCTTCGGAACATTGAACCATGGGCGCAGCTAGTACAAAGTCAAAAACAAAACAAAACAAAACAAGAGAGAAGGGGACAAAAAACAAATCTCCATACAGGAAGAATCCTAACATTTGATAGATGGTCCACAAATATAGGCTTAAGAGAGGATAGGTAGAAACAAGTGGTGCCCCTCATTTAGAACATTGAACCAAGGGCGCAGCTAGTACAAAGTGAAAAAAACCTGGGCTTTCCAGAGTCTTGTATCATTGTAGCAAATCCCAGCCACTGGATGGTGACAGAACATGGGCCCCACTTGCAGGAGCGAAGTGGGGCCCACCTCCTATCAATATCCAACCCTTTTTTTTTTTTAAGTCATAAGTATCACAAATGCATTACATCCCGCTATGGTAGCACAGCCCAATCAAACCCTAAACAGCCTTGTGTACAGCAAATATCCTCGATTCAAATCACATTTAAAGCATAGAGTGCTGTTCAATAAGATTGTGCCCAAAATGTTCATCACTACCAGCTTCAGTTCCATGATTCCACGATCCACAATTCAAGAAATAACCAAGTACTTACCTAGACCGCCCTGTTGTTTCTGTAACTTGTACCACCAACAATCGTGCCCTGAAAATTCCGGACAAACCTTGAGAACAAAATGGTAATAAGGAAACCCTCGCAGTACCCCTCAGGGTTCTTCTCATCCGCGCTCAAACACACACACACACACATACGCAAACCACCTAATGCATTCCCATGCCCAGACCCTTTCATGCTCTTTATATTTCAGGGGCATATTATTTGTACGGTCGAGGGCAATTTGGTCATTCTGTCTACTTACCTCCAAAATCCACAAGCAGCAGGGATGGCAATCTGAGGAAAAAGTGAACTCAATTGAATTTGTACTCCACAGATTAAAGTGGGGCATAGAAAACTCACCGCAAAAATCCATCTGAATTTTAGATTCAATATCGGTTGTATGTCTTCCCATAGTCCTCGTGTCTCTGACGCTGAAACTCGCCGTAGGAATCATGGGGGGGTCTTGAACTCGAATAATTCTCAACAGGATACGGGTATCTGCCCCTCGATTCCATTGGCAGATTGGCTCCCATGTAATTAGGATTCCCGGATGAGCGGTCGTAATCTGGATAATTCGGCTGGTTATAACTATCATAGCTCGACCCAGACGCATGCTGGCGGGCCCTTTGCTGCCTTTGCATGTTAAGTTGAAGAAACTCTTCCCATTGCTTTGCATGCATGCCCCTTAGTATGGCCAGTTTCTTCATATAAGTCTCTCTCAGTTCTCTGGTGGTCTGTATTGTGATAGAAATAGAGTCAAGAAAGTAGCAAAGACGGGGGAGGGGGGGAATATTACATACATTGATTGCACACATTCCTCAGCCGCAAAATCACATAAGAAATAACCTAATCATCATCCTCCAGAGAAGAATGAAAATGCTGGTATTTTAGGAATGCAAGGGCATGACGAAGATCAGACAACATATCTTCTTGAGTCACCCACATGACAGATGCCCCTTTTCTTATGGATAAGATGCCCATGCATTTTCCTAATTCACCAAAGTTGGAAATCCATGTTTTTCAAGAGCAGTAAAAGGACCCTCAACTGTTCAGAGAGAGAGAGAGAGAGAGAGAGAGAGAGAGAGAGAGCCAATGATTTTGTGAAAAAGAGAAAGCCAAGTAACAGAAATTTCAAAGGATGAGTAGCTGCATATTTTTCGTTGGAAATATCAAGCCCTGCTCATCTCAAGCATAAGATGTCAGAAAAGGCACACTTTTTTTTTTTTTTAACGCACACACCCAAACACACCACAATGGGTACTCAAACCCCATCACCTTAGTGTTGAAACTCTTGTGAGTCTACCACTAAACTCTTGTGAGAAAAGGCACACTTTGATTGGTCTGATAGGTGGTGAACCCGAGTGGAAAGAAGGGTATCATACTCATACGTATGGGTCTCACCACCTTGTCAACCATCAAACTGCCTGTTTGCACCTTCTTCTGGCGCATGTGTAAAATTCCCAGAATATCAAGGACATGTTAGCTGCATATTTTACCTTTGGAAATATCAAGTCCCTGCTCATCTCAAACAAAAGATGCGAGAAAAGGCACAATTTGATCGGTCTGATAGGTGGTGAATCTGAGTGGAAAGAAGGGTGTCATACTTGTATGTATGGATCGCACCACCTTGTGAACAAATTGAGGTGCAAGTTTGCACATTCTTCTCGCACATGTAAAAATTCCGAGAACATCATGAAGGAATAGTTCAACGATGCTGCACGGGATTAGGAACACAAGAAAATTTATATGCATATGACTCTTTTTATTCCAACTACAGTTGCAAGAAAATATACCAGGAGCAATTTCTTGTTTGATGCACAAAAAAGGAGGTAGGTCAAAAATAATAACAAAAGAAAACCCTCCATAAGAAACTGACTGACCTACAATGTATCTGAGTTACTAACCAAAAGTGACAAACCCTCCATAGACAAGACTCCCAAGATTGAACCGGTATTCTTCAGAAACCAAGAAGGAGACCTCAAGACTGAGTGGTATATTCTTCAGAAACCAAGAAGGCAAATATATACTTCATTTGGTGAGTCTCCTCTATGTTCATTAACACTTTTAACCGCCCTAAAACATTAATCGTGATGCGATGCAGTTGATCTACAACCTTGTCTACACAATACATGAAATCTTACCCATGAGGAACTTTATACCCATCCCATGTATCTTGGATGGTTACTTGACTGCTTTATTCTGACAAATCCACCTCATTTGGCATGTTTAATCCACTTCTTGAACTCTTATTTAATTTTGCTTCGAATCAAAGGATGAAACCAACAAGAGAAAATACTTCGGCAAATGTTCTATTTTCAGATTCATTCGTCTCAAGATGGTGAGAAGCAATACAAAGACTTGTATGCTTAAAGAGAATAGGGTCTTAGATAAGAATAATTGGAGACCGAAAATGGTGGAAGACCTTTCATGGGCTTGGCATGGACATGGAGTTGGTAAGGCAGGGAAAGCGGTTTAGTGTTTGCTCATTATGGCGGTGCCTTGGGTTATTTGGAGAGCCACAAATGGTGGATGCTTCCGGAATGAGGAGGGGGTTAGAGAAGTCATATGGAAAGTTAAATATCTGGTTTCAGATTGGGCTGTTGTTGTCATGACAGCTCCTGGTGTCCCTTTCCCTTTGTAGTTATGCTTTTCTTTGGTTTTTTTCTTTCCCCGTGCTTTTCGGGGTTCAATAAAAATTGTCATACTTCAAAAAAAAGAAAAAAAAGAAAGAAAAAAAAAAAAAAGAATAATTGGAGAAATAGGATTCATGTAGCCGGCCCAAAATTCCTGGACGAGGCTGTGATAATTATGATGATGACAACAACGAGTAAGTTTGCTAACCTAAAATTTTTTGAAACTGAAGGTGGGACACATTCAATCAATGTTAAAAACGCATTAATCAAAGAAAAAAATAATTGGGAAAATCAATGAGGCCAATTGGAATTCAGATCATAATGAAAGTTATGGCATAAGTTTGGCACCGCCTGCCAACCTGACACAACCATCCTTGATCTGGGCTGGGGAACAGCAGTGAGAGCACAAAACTCCCACAGAAGCAATGTAATAGACTATTACATGGGTTGATTACAATCAAGTGCTATCTAATAGTCTATTGCATAGGTTGATTACAATCAACAGGTTGCCAATTGTAATTTAGATGCAGGATGGTAATTAGTACCTTGCAATATATATATATATATATATATATATATATATATATATATATATATATATATATATATATATATATATATATATATATATATTTTATTGAGAGATAATGAATAACGGCCGATCAAAACCACAACTGCTGAATGACCCAGAACTAAGGATAAACGCATAGTTAAAAGGAGAATCTGAACACAACAGAAAAGATGTTTTACTAAGCTATGCATAGCTTAATCCAATGTATAGGCTTGGAATTAGGCATCCATACCTCACGGTGCTTGTAGTTTTCTTCATCCTCTTCCTTGTCACGGATTCTTCCAAATTCCATTGCCTCCCTCTTAAATTCCATTTCTAGTTCTTCCAATGTCTGCGGATAAGCAGGGAATTCAAACTTACGGCCAGAATGGACGTCTGCCCCATGCCTCTCAGTATCCCAATTTTCAGTTTTATGCATCCCAGCATTCTGAGTATGGCCATCATATGACCCAAAAGCATCGGCATTAAATGCAGGGCGTGGCGGTGATCTCGAATGGCTTGGACGGCCCCTAGCTCCATCGTTACCGTAAGCTTCACGAAATCAAGAACGTGTTAAGCAAAATCCTACTTTATTTCCAGATTTCTAACATAGACGGTAGCCTAAACTAGAATCTATCTTATATTCAAACGAGCAAAGATGGCAGACAGAATACTGAAATCTGTGAACCCATCCAATACATACAAGTCTGGATATGCTTTCAGAAAATAATTTCGTATTGGAGATAACCCGACTGGTTCAGAACCATGCTGAAAATTACTTCGGATTCGAACACATAAAGCTTGAACTTACCTCTTGCTGCAAAAGAAAAATTATAAGAAACACACAGGTTCATTAAAAAAAGAATAGAGAAGAATGTCATTCGTACAAAATTTTATAAAAAGTTTCAACAAGCTCCGAGCCTGGGTTTACCAGCTTTATATGGGTGCCGCAAAAATACTGAATGCTGTCCCTACCTTGTGGTGACCTCCTTGACATCTGCTTCAGATCCTCACGCAGATGATCTTCAACAACTCTTTCCTGTTTAAAGGCCTTCGGATGGGCCTGTGGTGGCTTTCTGGGACTATGATGAGAGTGAGACCTTTGGGATTCCGAGCGCCTCAACTGAGGGCCTGTGGGGCTTCTATCAGGGGATCTGGATCGGGTCCTGTGAGAAGCCGAAGAACCAGCTGCCTTAGCTTTTTCCTCATCCTGAATGACTTTGTGCACGGCATCAACACCTTTCGTTAAGCTTGAGTCATCTTTGGCACTAATGATTATAAACTTCTCCTCCATTCTGAATTTGCAACCAGCTTCTTTTTCAATCCGGTGGATCACTTTTTCTGTAAAAAGGGCCCTGATATGCTTATCTCTTGCAGGTACCCTTTGGAAAAGATCTTGGGACCTGCGACTTGCTCCAAGCGTAGATGGACAACCCTGTCAATAAAATGTGTCACTAGGAAGTCATGTAGGTGCTCCCGACCCCAGGATAATATAACTCAGCCTATCTATAAGAACTGTGCTAGCATACCTCGTGTAGGTACCTGACACTAACCTCCCTTAGGTACCCACCACTAACCCAGTGCCATGTGGGTGGAACAGCTGGGTTATATGATGAGGATCCACCCTGTCCATCAAGTACCATGCCTAATGCTCACCCTGGAACCCAAAATTATGATGATCCGAAACTCGGGTAAGCCACACCATAAGAAACAGATGGGATGGACTGTCCACCAGTAGTTGTGTGTGAAGCTGACTCTGGTGTTTATATTCTATCCAATCCATACATCCGATGTGCCACGTCGGGATGAAAGGATTACCCAAAAATCCCAGTATTCCAACACTCAAGTGGGCCATAACATGAGATTTACAGGTTTTTGTATAATTTTAAACTCAGTGAGTGTTGAATCAGCCTGACTTGGGGCTCTAATGCCAAATAAGAGTTCTGTACCTGATGGATGGGGAGGATTTCATGCACTTTAAATAGTTTCCCCACAATCCACATTAGAGAAAGTTACCCCTGGTAGGTACCACACAAGGTATGCAAGAAGGCTACAAAATCAAAGCGCCGAAGTTTAATTAAGTTCCATATGGAAAAACATGTGTCAACTGTAAGGCTAGAACCTATTCAAGAAAAATACTGGAAAAGGGGATCCATCCTCCTAACTCATGATATTTCCACCACGATACAAATAGAGGATTCACAAATACCCATTTCAACAAAAATCAATCACACCTGTGTAAAATGACCCGATTGTCCACATATTTTGCAGATCATTTCTTCCTCCTTCCTTTTCTTCCAGTTCCTTTCAGTAGCCTTAGCTCTAGCAACCCATGCTTTAGCTTCCCTACTAGTAAAATCAGTTGGAACAGCATTCGGATCGTGTGGCTCGTCTTCCTCCTCAGACTCAGCATTAGCATTTGCACTTACATTGGGCCTTTTATTTGAGTTTGCTTTCTCCTGTGCATTGTTGGCAGTTAAACCAGGTGGACCGGTATATGCCTTTCCATAAACTTCGTCAAAAAGTTCATCGTCTATTTCTGGAACAGGTTTCTTTGCCATCAGAATACAAATCACCAATTTACACCTGCGCAACCTTCAAAGAGCAGGACATGTTCTTCATCAATATCAAACAAAACAAAGTGAAAACTATGGTTCAAAGTATCTACCAGTATGCATCATATCAGCCTCACATTTCTCAGAAAACCAGGTTTTTTCTTCTTCTTCTTTGAGAATTTCATATCTACAATTATACTGATATTTTGAACCTTGGTCAAAATGACAAAGCGATTGTGGAGGCTAGCCTTGGTAGCAGGTCTTTGGGCTATTTGGGGTGAGAGCAACAACCGTTGTTTCAAAGATAAACAGGGAACGGTATCTAGGATCATTGAGAGGGCTAAGGCGGAAGAAAAAGATTGGACAAGTAATCTTGATTTTGATGTAGACAACTTCTCTTAGCATCCCTTGGGGTGCTCTTTGTAGGTTTTCGTGCTATTGGCACATTTCTAATAAAATTTCTATTATCTTTCCAAAAAAAACTATTGGCACATTTCTAATAAAATTTCTATTATCTTTCCAAAAAAAAAAAAGACGACAATCGTCTAGGCAAATCACCTTCACTGGACCGATAGAAACATTGTTTTAAAAACCATACTAGCCACCGACCTGCAAGGGCACCGGTTTGGTCGCACTTGCAGCGGCTAAAGCCAAGTCAGACAGCTGGCTCAGCATTAAAAAGAAAGAAAGAAAGAAAGGAAAAAAAAAAAAAAAAAAGGAATCCATTTAAAATTATACGTATGTGATTGAGCCAATGCATCATCATCATCATTAAAGCCTTGTCCCAGCTACTTGGAATCAGCTTTACAAGTCCTGTTCACCAGTCAATTCCATGTCAGGTACTATTTGGTATCATTTGTAAATGGAACATGCCGTTGATTGCTGCACATTGTGATGCATCTGGCCCATCCAGTCAGTGAGCCAATTACTTGGATGAATTGTTTCTTGAAAATCATGCCAAACGGAAGTTTATAACTATCTAATATGGCAGCAATATAAACTGTCCATATGGTGGTCCCACTTTCAATGGGTTATGGTAGAAAATTCATACCATTACTGCAACCTGTCCAAATAAATGGTCTACTTTTTAATGTGGGAAATCATGTCTTTTACACTGTTAACATATACCTCTTAAATCACAAGCCAATTACTTTTTAAAATACAAGTACATTTAGATTTAACCTAAATAAGATTGGCAATTATTATCACAAAGTAGTTTGAGAGAAGTGGTTAGTACTTTTGTCTACTTTGAGGATTGCTATCAGTGATAGTTGAGTATTGAGTATGGAAAAAAAATTTCCCCCAACAATTATAGTAAACCCGTAATTCAAGAAAAAAACCAAATGTACTGGGTGGTTTTGAGAGAACCAGCTGCATTGCAGGTCCTGGCCCAACTGCAAAATGGGTTCAGTATGCCAAACTATACTGCCTCGACTGCCAGGTCCTTGCCCAACTGGGTTGAGCCGGGTAATGAAAATAAGTAAGATAGGGTATCATGCTCCCCATATCAACATTGAAAAGATTACTGGCAGAAAATACGTGGATTTGATATAACATCATCTCTCAAAGACTAGTAAGTACACAATAAACCTTCTTCGTATCATGCAAAGCATGGTATAAGGGGCATGCCAAGAGTCGGATGCAATAGACAAATTCATTCCTAGCTGAAACCGAACTGTAATGCCTGAGATGAGAAACTGAGTCAATTCCTACATGAAATAAGCACTGTGCATAACACAATGGCTATATGCATTATGCATGTTTTCTTATGACGCTTGAGTTCAAATACAATTTACCTTGTATGGGATGTATGCCTTTTCCATAGTAATGCAACTTTATTAGCACCAAACACAGACGAAACAACCTGGACCCTCCCAATCAGCCTTAAGATCTTCCCTGCTACATCCACAAATTGATTTACCCACTATGCCCAAGAGATAATTGACCCTGACCTTAATCCTTAAAAATATATAAATGTCAAGATGTTGCCTTGTTGTTATGGCCCTTTTTTTCATAATGGGCTGATTCACTGCAAATCAAGTAGAGGGGGTGACCGTTTCCTTTACATAACAGCCTTTATGGCTGTAATGTATTACGAATACCATGATTACGAATGGTCCTAGATTGCCGACAGCAAACACATGTCAAACTTATATAAAGAAGCTCCAACCAGTGCACATTTCCTTAGAAGAAGTCTAAATCCAAGTCATAATGGCCAAAAATAAAGACTTTCAATAGTCAACCAAGTTTTTATGATTCCTGGATCAGCAGTTGGCTTGGAATTATGAATAAAAACTAGCATCGGAAAATGCAATGGCGTCAAGAAGATGGGATACGACACCACACTGTTGCCATTTTTTAAAGTGTCATAACGGGATACTTTGTGCATAAATCATGGGTTCTAGATTGGTTCTCGCCAGTGTCTACTGTTAGATAAAAGAGTAAGATAACAGAGAATGTGGTAAATCACAGCGAGTGACCCTGAATAAATCTAAAGCAAAAGGAAACAACAGGCCCGCGGGGGGTGTTTCATTGTCATCGCCTTCATCATCATCATAGCCTTGTACCAGGTTAACTATCCTTCAGTAAAAATCAAGAATTTGGCACTCCTCAAGTTGGTAAAGGGGACTACAAAATTAAGTGGGAACTTTGACATAGAATTTAGTGGTCGGATAAGCGACTTTAAATGTCATGCGCGCGCGCGCGCACACACACACAGAGTGCTGTCTAGTGAATTATAAGGGGCCACATGCATGAACACCTAGAGGGATACAAGCAACACAACTTGACAAAATGTCTTGGAAGGAAAAATCCAACGAGGAATTTGATTATAAGTTTGAACTCAATGGCAAGGTGTGTCGGAGGACTGAAATATAGAGGGTGAAGGGCAATATCCAAAGTAAGCATGTTTCTATTAGGGTTCTTTTAAGCAGGTGTTTACATTAGTATTGTGCTAACAAGTAAGATCCTACTAATCACAAGCATGTGAGAAGAGAAGCAGTCGTTTTACAGGCCTTTGGTGATTTTATTCAGTCTTCTATACGATGGCTCATTCCACAAAAACTTCCCCACATTGCTTCCTTGGGTAGGCACTCATTCCGGCATGAGCAGCAGGTGAGTCATGTCAGGAAGGAGTCATCCCTGGGACTTTCCCTTGAAAGACAAGAGAGAATTGGGTAGTGGGAAGTATCGAGCATTGAATCTGTAAAACATCTTTAGCAGATAAAATGCAGCAAGCAGTTTTAAAAAATCCCACCAACCAAAATGCATGCAGCCCAAAGATATAAGACTGCTATCAGGCTCTTCGCCAAAATGGCAAAACCAACCATCAAACTGGCATTACGAGATGGCTAGAGTTTACACAACCAAAGGTGCATATTTTTCAAAATGCGACTTTTTTGGACTATCCAAACATAACCTGTTATCTAAAAGAAGAGAATATGATACTCAGGCTGTTTATGATGCTTGACATCCAGGCACTCAGAAATTGTACAAATGGCATGCATTAACTAAAATAAAACCAACTAGATTGTGCAGCCCACTGTCTCCAAGTCACAATCCCAAGATCAGATTGGTTGAATAATCCTAACCTTTGATTTGTGTACACTAGTTTGTGGAAATAGGACCATTGAACATTTCTCATTTTTAAATGTCCAATAAATGTCCACAATCTGATATTCATGATACATCCAAAACCGGGTACCATAATCTGAACAGTTTAATTTAACTATGTGCATGCCAAATGTGCAATTTCTAAGTATTTTCTAAGTGCCTGTGTATCATCCATCACAGTCAGCCAGAGTATCAAAGCTCTACACTACCTAAAATTGCAATGGGATACGTTAGTGTGATTTTCCTCAAATCAAATTTTCAGATCAAGAAACAAAAAAAGGAAAAATCAAGAAAGAATAAACAAAAGGCAAAAAATCGTAACTATTTCGGGGGTTTTTTATGATCCTAAAAAATTGATTAATGATGCTAACCCCCAAATGCCAGCGATTCGACATAAAATCCAGACGGTTAGACTAATCTAACATGAATCCAGTACAACCAACTGGATATGAAAGATTTGCAGTTAGTGCCCTTAGTAAATACAATGAGAAAGTAGTCTCTGACTTGAAATTAAGCATAACTGCGATTCGAAACCTAATTCATCAATATGAATGGGGAAGTCGCAACTCGATTTGATGGCGCATCCAAACGCAACAAAATCCTTCGAGAGCCCGTGGAAAAGAAAATGCACTGAAATGATTGGGGTATATGAAATGCAAGGACAGCTCTTCACAAATTTCAGAAACGAAGAGAGAGAGAGAGAGAGAGAGAGAAACTGACCCTCGTTGTTGGGAGCTAGAGATCGTTGATGGTTCGCAGGAAAGATGTCTGAGATGTCTGGACTTCCTTTCTTTTTCTTCTTCACCTCCTTTTGAGTGCTATCCAAGTCTCCCTCTCTCTCTCTCTCTCTCTCTATCTGTAGAAGGGCAAGCCCTAATTTCAAGTGGCCTCTTGTGGGTTTTTCCCCTTGGAAAAGGAGATTCGCGAACAGCCACACGAGTGGGAGATGGGGTCCTTTGAGAAGGTGGGACCCATCTGCATCATGCTCCGGCTCGGACGCGGATTGCGTCCTACCCCGACAGGACAGCTCTGTGGGGCCCACCGTGATGTATGTATTTTATCCACGCCGTCCATCCATTTTAACATATCATTTTAATGCATTAACTAAAAAAGGAGGCAGATCCAAGGCTCAAGTGGACCACACTATAGCAGCAGTGGTGATAATGACGCCACCGTTTGGAACCTTCTTAGGGCCATCATCATGTTTATAAGTTTTCAACGCTAGCGTTCAATACCATGTGGTGTAGCCCACTTGAGCCTTGGATCTGCCTCCTTTTTGGGCTCTCATGCTTTCAAATGATCATTTAAAATGAATGGACGGCGTGGATGAAGCACATACATCACGGTGGGCCCACAGAGCCACTTCCAGGACCGAGCCCATCCTGGCAGGGGTAGAACGCAATCCGCGTTCCTCTGGCTCAATCGTTCGATGCCTGCTGTTAGTTTTGCACCTTTACAAAATGGTGGTGACTCTGTAGCCGTCCAGACCGATTCAAATCGTGGGTCCCACTCTACATGGAGCATATGTCTTTTTACAGTGATCAAGCGATCCTCACTGGACGCGAATTTCCTACTACGGTTATTTTAGGGAGTCCGGGCAACAAAAAGCCTTGTGGGGCCCACCATGATGTGTGTGTGTGTGACATCCACTCCGTCCATCGTTTAGGCCAGTTCCTGTTAGGAGGTGAGTCCAAATATAAGGCCGATATTAAACTCAAGTGGGCCGCGCCACAGTGAAATGTGGGGATGGGACACCGTACCATTGAAACCTTCCTGGGCCCAACAAGACATTGGATGGGAACGGATTAGGTGAGACCCCAGATCCACCAAGGTGGGTGGGACCCCTGACTGTTGGGCTCACAGTGATGTATGTGCCTTAAATCCACAGAGTCCCAACCAGTTTGAAAGCTCATTTAGGGCATGATTTCATTTTACTCCTAGGTGGACCACACTACACGAAACAGTCGTGATTGAATCCCCACCATTAAAAACTTCGTGGATTCCACTGGAATTTTTCTTTGCCATCCAACCTGTTGATAAGGTCACAAACACGTGGATGAAGAGACCACACAAATATCATCTTGATCCAAAGCTTTTGTGGCCCACAAGAAGTTTTTGATGGTCAATCACCACTGTTTCCTGTACTATGGTCCATCTGGGATTCGGAACTGCTGCAATTTTTTAATCATACCTGAAATGAACTTTCAATACGGATGGACGGCGTGGATGTAGTCACATACATCACAGTGAGCCCCACAGTCAGGGGTCCCACCCACCTCGGTGCATCCGGCGTCTCACCTAAATGGATCGAGCTGATATTTTGTTTTTACCCTTCATCCTGGAGGGAGTAGACGGGTTGGATATCTAATTAAGTGGACAACACGAGGGTTTCAATGTTGAGGGTTCCTATCCCACTGACACCTACTATGTGGCCCACCTGAGCCGGGCTGATTTTTGGGCTCACCTCCTAACACGAGTTGGCGCAAATGATGGACGGAGTGGATGGTGTACCCATACGGTGGGCCCCACATAACTTTTTGTTGCAGGAGCTTCCTACGACAGTTTGTAGAAAATTCGCATGGATCCTAACCATCCATTTAAGGGCTATCAGATGGTTAAAATGAAAATAGTGAGCGATCTAAATTTGATGGGAATAATCAGATTTGCAAATATTATCACATCAGTGAAGTTTTTCAGTTATGCTCGATCCACAGTTGGGTCAGCGATTTGGACGGTCCGGGTTGCCTTATGACCACGCCACGTGTACGTTTGAGGAATCAACACCATTTTTCATATGATTCAAGAAAAACTCAGGAGGGGTTCAACAATCAAGCCGGTTGACGGATGTAAGTATGCATAGGAAACAAAACGGACGGTTAGGGAAAAAGGATGACGAAAAGTAACCTGCATACAGATGTGGCAACAGCTGATGACCGGACCCATCTCTTCAACGTATCAGACCATGCTCTCCCATTTGCGTCCATATGGTGTGTCCCATCTGACTTTTTGTTAGGGATGATTTTTGTTATTTACGGTTAGAATGAGCATGCACACCGGATGCATAGTTTGGATTCCACATACACCGGATGCTTGAAGATACCATACGCTGACCAATGTAAACTTTGGCTATAATACATCATATCTGTGATTTGGACGGTCTGATTGCCATTGACGTCTATGTCTCACGTACAGTCGATGAATCAATACCACTTAGAAAAATAGGCATTTGCAGAATCATCTACATCTCTTAGACCATCATCTGGTGATCCAGATCATGGATATGATGGCCCACCATGGATAAGGCATGAACCAAAATTGCCTATATTGGAACATCCTAGCCATTTGGTCAGACCATTTACTCTTCGATGTAAATTTCAGTTGACAATTTTTTATCTTGATCGGATACGGTATATTTAATAAGCTATTGGTTGAAGGGTGAAGATGAAGATTTTCGAGACATCAGTCACCCATTTCAGATCAATGGCTTGGAGCTCTCCACACATCCAAATAAAGTCCTTGTCCATTAATATTCAAATCTTGGATTTCCATGTATGCTGAGAAGCGTTGATTGGATGCAAGGAAGTGTCATAATTCGTGTTTGGACAACGCCTGGAAATTATCTTCCGAGGAAGGGTGCAATGCTGGTAGGTTCGGTTGTGTTAAAGATCAACCCGAGCCTGACGAGGACCCAATCTGCAACCCAACCCGAACTAGATTCAAACCCGGGTGCCCAAATCTGAATTCCTCCATCCTCAACCCTAAACTGACCCAAACCCTTGATTATTCCAACCCTACCAAACATGAACCGAATTTGCTTAACCCGAACCCAACCTGATTTCAACTTGGGTTGGAGCTTTCCAACCCTGACCCAACCAGAGGACCCAGACAACCCGACCCAACTTGACCTGTACTTGGGTTGGGTTGCAGCGGTACTTCCTAGAGTAATTCAACCGTGTACTGCAAGAGCATGTATTGAAGAGGTGAGTTATGTAAGGCAGCAATAGGTCGGATCAGGTTGGAGGATGAGCTCAACCCATGTCCAAGCCGCCTATTAAATGGGTTGAAAATCTCAACCCCAACAAAACCTTTTTAATCTAACCCACCTAACCTATTTACTTAAAAAATAATAATAAATAAATAAACATTTTACACACACCCACCAGAGATGCTCACCTGTGCACCAGTTCTCATGAGAGCTTGTGAGAACTTTTTGAGAACTCATCTCACTTAATTTGAACCCAAAATCTGAACTGTCCACCTGATGCAACACCTCAAGAAACCCCTGAGGCTCAACTTTTACACGATCTAGAACTTTGGTTGGCCATCTCTACAAAGCGAGGTAAATTGAGGAAACTGTTTCCTTTTGCCATATAGCCCACCAAAGTTCTGGATAAGGATAAAAGTTGGGCCCTGGGGTTTCTTAGGGTGCCACGTCACGTGGATTTTGGGCAAAAGGTATCACATGAGATGAGTCCTCAGGTGAGGATTCTTCTATATAATACCAACAACATACGTAACCCTTTATATAAAATCAAACTTTTACTATAATGCAAATTATGACTATCATAACAAAATTTTAAAGTTTTTTCTTTAGGTAATAAAAGTACATTATAAACCCGTGTCAACAGGCAAAGGACCATACAAAGAGAAGGCAAGAACCACCCAACTATTTACGTAAAGAAAGAATAATTAATTCCCCCTCCCTCGTCAAAACCCAAAGCCTATTCAATAACTAGGCTTTTGACTTTCAACACAACCCAACTTGACGAGTGGCTTAAATTTTTAAAACACCTCCCCCATCAAAATTTGAAGTTTTTCAAAATTACATTATATTATAATATAATTTTTTTAAAACAATATTACAATGTAATACATACATAATTCAGTGAGAAGGCAATAAACACACCATCAAGTTTTTTTGTGTGTGTGTGTGTGTGTGTGTGTGTGTGTGTGTTGAGGGGAGGGGGGGGGTTAACAACTGGCATTTGTACATAGACAGCCAAATTCCAGCCTCTGAAGAGGACACCAAGAGCTTGCGACCCTATGGCTCAGTGGTAGACTCACAAGAGTTTCAACACAAGGTCATGGGTTCGAAAACCTATTGTGGTGTGAGTGGGCACGTGTGAGAAAAGTGGACACCAGGATTACAATCTTCTTCTTTTTTTTTTTAATGGACAGCCCTGTTCAATGGACACCTCTGTGATAAGTGGGAGCAGCATCCAAATGCTAAAAAGCTCCCTGAACATGCATATCCTTGCTCGAAGTGGAGCTTCACACGCATCCAAACAACCCCAAGGGGGGCATTTTGATTCAGATCTCACAGGCGGGGCCCATCTGGATTTGGTGATTGATGGTAGAGCATCTTCAAATAGCATTCATCGACAAGCTATGAAGATGTAACCAACCACTCTGTGCAGAGTTTCAGCTTAATGGACCACTTCGGGAAATGAAGAAGAAGAAGAAGAAAGAAAAAGAAAAAGAAAGAAAGAAAGAAGACCTGAAATTTGCATTAGCTTTTACAACCGTCGGATTGAGTCCACCACCTGCTCAAGAAGGTCCATCCTAGAGATGGAGACTCCAATGGATAGCATCGGCTGGCTGAGTGTGTGAGTTATCATTCCCATCTTTCGTTTAGGTTTACTAGGCCGGGCTGAGATCGTGAACATCAAATCGTTAAGGGAACGTTTGGATGCACTTTCCAACTGAATTGCAATTGTTTCTCCATTAGCGTGGTAATAACTAAATTGCAATTATTTCTCTCGGGGAAATTAACTCATTTGCTCTAAAGAGCAACTGAACTTGTGCAATTCAATTCACTCGTGCCATCCAAACGCAGCCTAAATGTACATTGCCAATATCTCAGAGCACATACTCGGACTAGGTCTTTTCGCAATCATTTTACACACATGGAATGATTCACATACTACACCAACTAGAGTTGCTAATCCCACATCTGCATGCAGAAAGAAGGTGCCAACAGGCCCTTTGATTGGTTCACTGAGACAGTGGAACCCACACATCGAAGTGCAGCGCCATATAATCATCTACCAACTCAGTTGCCTGCCCATGTAGACAATTGACAAGATTGAAAAGAGCACAGAGGCAGCTTTTTTCCGAACTCACTTTTGGGATTAGGGATCCACTAAAAAACCATGAACAGCATAAGGTGAACAATCTGGTAAAGCCATTACCAACACTCAATTTGAAAGAGGTGAGCTTATTAAGTTGTGACAGGGTAGACCAACCTCACAGATAATGAGCAAACAGTTTTCAAGTAGGTGCAAATTGAAGTGCCTACACTAATTCTCGAGACGATAGGTCCAATCTCAAAGACGCACATGCATGCAGATGAAATGCTTGGCAAACTCCAACCATGAAACTGCTACTCATCATCATCTGCAACAGCAGAAAGGAAGATATGCAAATTAGAAAATCACAGGGGGAAAAGAAAAGGATTCCTTCTCATTATGTAACTGAGAAAGAGGACAGAAACATCATGCAATTCAGCAAGTAGCAATGTGAAAGGTCAAGGGTGTGTTTGGTTGCACCAAATATCATGATATTTGGTGCAACCAAATGCATCCTAAAAAAAGGAGCCCCCTCAGCCTCCCCAACTAAAGATGCATGCAACAGCACCGACCATTTCCAACACTGATGCGTTTTTGAGAAAGAAAAGTTGGTTATCTACCAACAGTACTGAAGAACAGGCAGCCTAGCCTTCTCTCTTCTTATCCCCCCCAAAGTATGTGGTGATTGAACTCTCAAACCTCAACATTACGCATGAGCATGCTCACACGACATCCATGTGTGACACACATGCAGACAGGTATATAAATGGGTTGGATGATCAGCCCAATGACCCAACAGAGCTAGTATGACTTGGACCCTTATCTTTCAAAAAGGAAAAAGAAAAAAAGATGTGGACCATTGGTTTGGGGTCCCTCAGCTCGGAATCCAGGTCCATGTCTTGGGATCCAAGTAACAATGAGGTCAGATCCACAATGACCTTCTTCCAAATCAGATCTAAACCATCTACATCCCCCAGAAATAAGAGGCTCGCCAATGTGTTGGGTCAACTGAATGACCCAAAAAACTTGGTCAAAATAGGATTTAGACCTTGGCTACCAAACCACCTACTGAGATCCACTCTCACTTCAAACTTGCACTCTTGCTCCTGCTTCCTAGGCTTTTACTCTTCCTGAAATTTTGAATGAGACTTCCCTACTGCACACAAATCCCCTGCCGCTTCCTCTCATGCTTTCTGCAACTAAGGATCGAGCCTACATTGATCCTTCTCTGACCTATATCTGACCCATTCACAGCCCTGCATGCTCCCCAGCAAATATAAAAATTCCTATTTTTGTGAATGCAACACACAGATGCATGCACATGCTCCCACCATAAAATCATAACATAGCAAAGACTAGCATCATGCTTTCGAGTTCTGACAATAACACATCTTCATGGCATATGACATATTGAATGAAAACCATTGTTGATGGAATGTTACTTGATAATGTATAGAGTAGAACAGACAGCTACATGGAGGTTACCGGGTCTTCCAAGAGCACAGAATATTGGATATGGACCTGAAATCAAACTACAATACTGCGACAAGTTCCTTTTCTCTTTTAACTTAGTTTTTCATAGGCAAGCTAGGTTAAGGTACCTGAAACATACCTTTCAAAAAAAAAAGGGAACTGAAACATATACGCCACTTGTCTAAATGACTAAAACCACTGGCCAGTAAAATTAAACCATGAATGGACAGAGTACAAGACTCTCCCTTTGAATTAGAAACCAAGGCTGGCAGATTCATGTTACTGTCACAGCTGCAAATAATTCTGCAGCTCTGGGAAACTGTCACCGCTTCCCTACAAAAATTAAATAATACAAGACGCCGAACCTGACAATAGGATGATCACCAACCTTAGCATGTTGTAATTCAAAACACTGTGGATAACAGACATTTATTAATAGAACGATCAAAGGAAAAAGATAACTAAACGGGGATAGAATCCCCAACAGTAAACCCTTATAACATCACAAATCCGGTTCAAATACATTGTGGATGCTATAACCAGCTTGTGTAATTATGAAATTGAGATTGGAGGCACTCTTTTGAGGAGATAACATTGTGGTATTTGGCATTCGACGCGTAAAGGCTATGTGGCTCACTGGCTCTCTCTCTCTCTCTCTCTGAAAGATCAACAAGATTCATTGAAAAAAAAAAAAAAAACTAAGCAAGAGGGAAAGAATTCCAAATACAAAGAAAGGGGCATGATGCACTGGAGAATGCTAAATCAAGCACCAACTTATTAGAATCTTTGACTAAGGTTGTAAATTAAATGTTTTGCGCCTCAACCAAAGATCTAATCTCTTTTATAGATATGGTTCAGCTGGTTTAGGTAGGGGATCCTAGGTCAGTTTAGACAGTATCCTTCACATTTTTTATTTTATTTATTTTTGCAGGATAATGGGAATTTATTAAAGGCCTGCTTGCAAGGAAAGCAGGAAAAGAATACAGAGGGCAAAAGAAAGAAAAAGAAGAAGAAATAAAAAAGTCTTTAGAGTTTAGGCAGCCAAAATACAATCAGATTCGAATTTCATAGTGGCTGCCCAATTGGAGATAGATACCTTAATGTAGTCCACAAACACCTCTACCGATACCAAAGAATTCTGAAAACACCGCCTGTTTCGCTTGCCCCAAATGGCTCACCAAACAGCGGGCAAAATAAATATATCAAAATCACAATGTTATTTCTACTCTGACTTCTCAGATGTCCCTGGCCAATAGTTAGAATTTCATTACCTGAAGGAGCTGCTAACATAGATTGATTCTATTACAAAAGCCATGTTACTTCTCTCTAACCATATTCCCAACAGGATATGGAACAAAAAATATGGACAAGATTCACGGCAATAGAATAATTTCTACTCTTCCAATATTCCATGATTGACGGTTTCTCGTGTCTACTTTTTTATCACTACTGATGCAATCAATCCCTTCATATGTAGGGTCTCTTTGTTCACACATGTGAGCCCCACAAGATTACACATGTGATCCATAGCCACATGTGTATATGGAACAGTCTTTTTTTAGTTTTATTTTAGTCTTTTTTCTGTCTTATTTTATAATGGACGGAATGACTAAAATACTGTACCTTAAGGCGTATTTTAGTCTCCTGATAAATAGGGTTTCCTCTTTGTAAAGCCTATAAAAGGCATAGCTATGGATGTATGGTGGAACTTTTTGCTTGGAGAAATAAAATGAATTTGGTTGTCTTTATTGTGTGGAGGAGAGTACAAAGAGGGGCCGTGTGAACTCTAGTTTCAGATGGAGAACGGTGGACAACCATGTCTTCTTAATCTTGTTCCCTTCAGTTCCCTTTGAATTGTTTCCCTTTCATTCTCTTGATTTGCATTGATTACATCTGCCCTTGCACATTCTTCTTGATGACATGGACTCAATTAGGGGATTGCATTAACTAGGCATCAAAAGATAGTATTTCCAACACCGGTTTTTATATGAGTACCACATGGCTTTAAACAATGGTTACCATATGGCCTTATTGGCTGTATCATAACTGTATCGGTCACCCCATTATGCAATACAAGGGTGAAGAGGTACGCACAGATCCAGTACAATGCCATTTTCACTCCACAAGGATCAAGATCGAATGAATGTTCATTCTCTTTCTATTGAATGGAGATATATTTCTGACCTCTCGACGACTAATGGTCAAGTGAGAAACTAATTGTTTAGTTCAGATCTTCTAGGGGGAAGATTTCTTAATTATTTCATGCATACATAATAATACCCTCATGTTGTCATGTAATTTGTTGGAGCAATTATTTAACACTCTGAAGGAAGGTGATGGTTCATGCACATGCATTCATAAACTGTACATGGCATAGTTGTCTGTGACGTGCATGGAGGCTAATCTACAGACTTATCCCTTTTTGGCTCTACTTATACATAGCAAAAGAGTGTAGAGAATTATAAAGGCTAGACCTTTGTAGTGTAGTCAGTAGTGTAGAGATCACTAGAAAGTTTTCGAGTTCTCTAGGAAGTTTTATAGCTAGGATAAATGTGGAATTGTCTAAAGGCTCTAAGAGTGTTCCTAGGCCATTGGAGGAATGCCAAGTGGCACACTCCTAACCTCTTATATAAACTAGAAGGTTCCCAAGCCTATATATAGACTGCCTTTCATTTAGGACTCACTCCTCAGAGTTGTAATATTCTCCCCAAAGTGCAATAAAAAGCTTTCCCATTGACTCTATTGAATTCTCTTGCATCCTAGCTAATTCTTGGTGTGTCTAGAACTTGGTGGTGCAAGGGTGGTTGACTAACTTTGGTGTTAAAGAGTTGCAAGAGTGCTGCATAGGCAAGTGAGCTAAGGAATTAATATAAATCCATGAAAATTAGTATTAGAGTGCATCAGTTCTGTGGGCATCCTACCGGCATCGGAGGTTTTCACTACTAAACAAGCTGGGAGGCGATCACCCAAGCATCACAAGAGGGATAGGTTCATTGATGCAAGGGCTCCTTCAGGCCTTAGGGCATTGGAGGGTCATGTTAGCAAGTTGCCAAAAGGGATGAATGAATGGGGAAAATGAAGAACACCCAACAAGTGCATGATGATGAAATTAATCATACCAATGATGAAATGATAGGTAACATGGAGTTACTCGAGACCCAGATAGCTTGAACCCAAGCAATGTCAGGAAAGGAGATTTGTGATCCGAAAGCTGCGAAGAGAACCTCAAGGAAGCAAACAAGGAGCTGTGTGCCAACGTTGTTGTTATGGAAAAGTTCAGAGCCACTGATGGACTTGCTCCAAGGAAGGTCACTAAGCTTGGATCCTTGATCCTGAGTACTTCAATGGGACAAGGGATCCAAAGGAGGCAATGAATTTCTTGCGGTGAAAGGAACAATACTATAGGATTTCTTAGTTGGAGGCCGAAGAGGCCAAAGAACATGTAGTGATTATGTACTTCACTGATGACGAAATTTGAGGTGGAGCAAGTGGCATGGTCACATTGAGAAGGGTCTTTGCACCATCAAGACCTAGGTTCAAGGTATTCCAAGACAGTTACGTAACAGCAGTAATGGCCATTATGTAACGGTAACAGTGATAATTGTTGCATTTTACAGGGTCGTAACAGCCGTAATGGTAAAATTGACTCATAACGATCCTGTAACGGCTGTAATGGCCCTGTAACAGTCTGTTATGAGGCCAAAATAAGTTTTTCAAAAGAAAGAAAAAAAAAATCCATAACGGCTGTTACAATCATGTTACTGTTATGGAATACCTTGCATAGGATGAACTCAAGGAGCTAAAGGTGCAATTCCTTCCTAAGATTATGAATATTTGACAGGAAAGAGACTTTGAGACTCCGACACACTAGATCAATTCAGGATTCAAAGCAATTCAAGACTTTAATGTTGGACATAATGGACATGACAGAGAAGGAAAAAAATCTTCTTATTCATAAACAGCATTTAGCCATCACGGTTTGCAACGATGTGGCATGCAAACCATCTGTAGCGGTGGCAGCTAAGCAGCACATGGAGAGAGAAGAATAAGACCAATAATAATCCAAAGACAAAATCCAGTAACCACTAATTCTCAAAAAAAAAAAAAAAAAAAAAAAAAAATTCAAATCAAATCAAATTGAATTGAATTGCATCCACCAATCACTCAAGTCTCCAAAGATGACAAGAGTAAGCATAAGAACCATGAGGAAAGCTCATGTTGCTTTTATGTGATGGTGACCATCGGGCAGGGAAGTGCCCACAAAGAAAAACCTTGAACTCAGTCCAAGCCAAAGAGGAGGGTGAGGAGGCGGCAAGGAGGTGAGCAACCAGACTGCTCAATCATCATCATTGTCATTATCTAAGCCTTATCCCAGGGTAAGCTACATGAACCCTTTTCCGAACCAGGCTCATCAATGCAATCAAGAACCAAGTCATGAAGGTGGCCAAATCACTTAAGTACAAGTTAATGTACTTGGACATACACATCAATGGGACGTACACAACAAGTGGTGAAGGAGGCCAAACCACTTAATTAAGTCTACCCTGCATATATTAATATAATTTATCAGTGCACCTGTATGAACCATGAACTATCACACTCTGCAGAGTATCAAAGTTTTTCTCATTGTGACTGTTGACTCAAGTACAGAAATTCAAGGACATTGATGTGATTTTGTGACCCAGTGTGAAGAAGATAAAACCCGTAAAAAAAATCAATCCAATTAGAGGAAGTATTCAATATGCGTCTTGCACAATATATGTGGGTTTTATGTTCCGGCAAGTAGGATCCATGGTTTAGCAATCTGAACCATGTCAAGCTGCATTCGACGGCGGATGGACCAAGCCCCAAAAACACTGAGACATTTTTCAAATGAATGAGAACAGTTGCTTTATTTATCAAAAGGTTAGGATTGTGCTACTGAAGAGACTTTCTGGGCAAAGTCCATCCATGATGGGATATCAGGGACCAACGGTCAGGATTACTGAACCATGGGCCCATTTTTGGAATTGTAAGCGAACATATACTGTGCAAAGACAGGTCACATATCTTACGATTCCTCGCAATTGAAGATGAGGGTTTCGACGAAATGGAAAAAACAAATAATGATTCATTAGAAGAAATAAGTGAAAATTAAGGTAAATAGGGATCGAAGACGGACCAAAGTATCTGCGCTCATTAGCGGCCTTGGCCTTTTCAAGCATCTTGTCGAGATCTTCCTGGAGCTGGGCATCCCATTTCACCAGCTGGGTCGTGAAGATCACGCCGAGTCCCATGCCCAGGACATGCTCCCACGGATCTGTATTTTAAATAATAATAAAAAAAAAAGCCAACCAGAAAATTAAAAGGCAGTACAGATTCCAGAAATCAAAGGAGTGAAATGTAGAGAGAGAGAGAGAGAGAGAGAGAGAGAGAGAGAGAGACTGACGCCTCATAAGAGGGAGTTTCCGAAGGGCGTTGGAATACACCTGGGTGCCAAACCCCAGCAGAGCTCCTATCAACGTTACGGTGCTCGGCATCTTCTCTCTCTCTCTCTCTCTCTCTCTCGATGGAATCTCTTTCTCCTTCCCTAATCGCAAATGAAGAAGAGATTTCTCCCCTCTCGGGGACTTATTAGATACTCTGGCAGAGTATCACGCTTCATACGCAGGCACTTAGACAAGGACGCGACTTGCCTGCATCGTGATGTTTGTTTAATATCAACTCCGTCCATCCGTTTCCCCAGATCATTTTAGGACATAAGCCCAAGAAATAGTGGGCCACACCTAGAGATGGACACAAACCAAGGGATGCGGATTTCCTGCAAAAGCCTTGCGCAGGAAGTTCCTATGCTGGGAACCAAGGTGGGGCCCACAATGATGGTTTTTGATAAATCCACCCCGTCCATCCGTTTTGGGAGATCATTTTATGACATGAGACCAAAAATGAACCGGATCAAAGACTCAAGTGGGCCTAACTAAAGGAAAAGGTCGGTAGGGAAATTACTACCGTTGAAACCTCCCTGGGATCCACAGTGATGTTTATATGACATCCATACCGTTCATAAAGTCACTAATAGTGGGATGAACTGGAAACATAAATATTATCCTGATTCGAAACTCCCGTGGCTCCACAAATATTTCAACTGTGGACGTTCAATCCTCACTTTTTCGGCCCACTTAAGTCTTGGATCCGGCTCATTTTTGGTCTCATGTTCTAAAATGAGCTCCCAAAACTGATGAACGGGATGGATTTATCAAAAAAAATCACTGTGGACCCCACCTTGGCTCCCAGCGCAGCGCAAGGCTTTCACAGGAAATCCGCGTCCCAAACCAAGCCAGCTCAAAAGCTCAGCTCGTGTTGGTTTGAAAAAGCTCGCCTCAATGTCAAGCCCGTATGAAAAAAACAAACCATGCTCAAACTATGTCAGTATCGACTCAGCTCAGCTCAGAGCTCAGTTTGATTTGGCTTGATTCGGCTCATAAATTGTAAGTACATTAATGCGCACTATTTCTTTGTGCATGTGTAATTTTGTTTGAAAAGGTATTTTACATGTTTATTTTGAAGTTTCACTCTTTTGATTAATAGAGCTGTCTATGGACAGGGTTGGACCGACGGCCTTTTGGGCCCTTTAAGCTGGGCTTGGACTAGATTATCAGTCATGCGGTTGGGTTTGGGCCTAAACTATAAGCCCGTTTTTCAAACGGGCTGGACTTGTACTAGGCTGTTAAAAACCTGTCAACCTGAACCTACCTGAATATATTTTTCTAAGATCAAAATATTTTTCCCTCTTTCAAAATTTAAATTTTACAAAAATTATCTTTAAAAATCAATCTTACTCCTAAAGCTCTTTTTATTACCTATATTGTTGATGAATTTTTTCATATATGGGAAAGCATAGGATTAAAGGACAGTTTCTCTCTCTCTATGTGAAAGGTCGGGCAAAGGTTCGAGCCAGACCCTTAGGGCTGTAAATGGGTCAGCGGACCCAATGGGGTACTCGAACCTAACCCATTTAGACCCGACCAAAACACGACCCATTTGTTAAATGGCACGGGTCTGGGTCCAAGAACAGACCCAGTTGCTAAATGGGTATGGGTCTAGTTTCCTTTATATTAAGCCCGACCCGACCTGAACCCATTTAGTAAGTGGGCGGATTTGGTCTATATTTCAAGGGACCCGTCCAGCCTAGACCAGTCTAGACCCAATTTTAAGCCTTGTAAAATACTTGCATACTTGATCCAGACCCGGACCCATTAGACCCAACCCATTTATAAATGGGTCTGAGTGGATCTCTACCAAACCCGAACCCATTTATTAATGGATCTGATGGGCTGACTTGGACCCGACTCGGACCCGCCCATTTAGTAAAAGGGTCTGGGTTTAAAATTTGGACCCAAACCCATTTAGTAAATGGGTGGGTCTGGTTTTGGCCAAACCCACCCCGAACCTGACCATTTACAGCCCTACAGACCCTACATTTGCATCTTAGGTGGGGGCTCAGGCTATACTAATGTAGCCTGCCACAAGCCTAGGTTGAGTTTGGGCATGTGTTGAGGGAGGCGGGCTGGGTTTGGATAGAACTAGGCCTGGCCCTAACCCCGCCCATTGACACCCCTACTATCCTACCTTTGAACAATGTGAAACATCATGATGCTTTTGTATTTTTTTTTCTAATTTTTTAAATTCTTTTCTATTAAAAAAAAAAAGTTGCCACCTGTTGGAGCCAGCTGGGTCCAATTCAAAAATTTTGACCAAACCAATCCTAACTTGAACCAGATTTTTCTGGAGCAAACCAAACTCGGGCAGCATGGGTCGTCCCGAATCTCAAACTGAGCTGATCCACAAACTAGGGTGGCACAAAAACAAGTCAAACCAAACTAGGGCTAATTCGGCCCAGTCCAGACTGTTGCCCACCTCTAGCCACACCAAAGGAAACGCCCACTTTTAAAACCTTCCTTTACATTCCTTATAACCTGTTGATAAGGTGATTAGCTGAATTAAGGTCAATCTTCACTGTTTCTTTTGTAACTTGGACCACTTGGGTTTTGGATCTTTCTCGTGTTTAGGTTCATATTCCATTGTATAAACAGTTTGAATCATTGAATCATAACTCAGTCCCAACTAGTTTCTTAAAATCATACGTTTGTGGTGAATGGAACAGTTTAAACCGTTCATTTTTTGTCATAATGGTGGCCCACTCGTTAATTGGACTGGGCCATTCATCATGGCCCCACGCTGGCCCTTGCGCCAGAGGTTTGGGCGGCCCTTAAACCTGAGACTAGAGTTTAAGCCCTAGCCCAGTCCTCGAGGTAAATTTAGGAGCCCAAGCCCTGGTCTTATAAGGTCGCGCCGGGTTTCACGGGCTCATTGCCACCCCTTCATCCACACCTAACGATTGGGCCTAAATCTTGTATACTTGTTTGCAGCAATCTCTTGTGACCATTCCTCGACACAGCATTCATAATCAGGACGGCTTTTATGCCATATCTCAAAAATCAATCTGGTCCACCCCATTAGGTATGCCACACATTTACTCTTCAGGAAGATAGTTAATCATTTTCTAGTTGTCGATTTTTTATCAAATACACTTGGATTTCAGGATCAGTAGAACCCTTCTTTTTGGGCAACTGATTAGTGTTGATAGTGTCTGCCTGATGAGTGAACCAGGACATTCATCAAAGACCTTTGCCCAGCCATGGCAGTAGTCTGGCTGAAAAATACAAGAATAAAATTTACATGATCAAAGGCTTGAAATTGTTTAATCTCAGAAATTTTGGGGCTCCATCTACAAGAAATCCTATCGTGTGGACAACTTAGGATCACTGAAAATATGACATGATGCAACAAATTATTTATTAATATGTTGTAATGCCCAATGCCATGTGTCAAGTTCTCTTAGATTTGTTTAGTTGTCAGTAATAATCTCTTCGCATGGAGAAATTTTTTACATAAGAGTTATGATAGGAAAGTTGTTAGATAAGAGTCTTGAATGAGCATCCTATATAGCTCAATATTGCGATAGATAGAGTCTAAGCTAATAAAGTTGTTAAAGAAGAGGCCTATATCTTCAATGATTCAAACCATTTGGAAGACCATGATTTTGGTATCAGAGCATCTTTGTCATGCGGCCATGTTTTCTTCTACAGGATATAACGTCCCTGTCAACAATGAGTTTGATCACATTCAGAATGATCTTAATTGATTCTACCCATGTCAATGTTACCAATTTATGCCACTAAGCTAGCCAAGGTTGTTTTGAAGATCCAGAAGACCCTAGCTACACGGTTATAAATGCCACCACCTCTGCATTCCTTCCTTCCCCTTCCACCTCCACCATCAACTTATCATACCCCCACATGTGTCATCATCCAACCTCCTCCCTTCCAGCACCAAATTAACTTGTAAACCTCTTAATATATTCTTGGGTGTCTACCAATTGGGCTTAGCTGAGTAACAGGAATGTAAGGAGAATTGATTGTGTTTCTCTATGATGAGTAATTCCAACTAGGGCATCGCTGCAGACATCATCAACTATTTCTACTAGAGGTCAGTGCTATTTCAGAATCCGAGCCTAGATTAGAGGACCATGATGCTTCTATGATAGAAATTCTCTGAGAGTCCTTGTTGGTACTCAAAATTCCAACTCAATGTAACTTTCCCTGACATATTAAGAAACAACCAGCGTAAATATTGGTTGACTTGGGCGCCACCCATAATATCTTACATCTGACCATAACCAAGCAATGTGGATTTCTGATAAGCTATGTTGATCCCATTACTATGGTTAACGGTAGTACTGTGCATAGCTCGGGATGTTGTCACAATATCACCTTATCCTTACAAAATTACAGATTCACCGGAATATTTAAGTAAATGGGTTGAACTTAGGTTGAACCCTACCTAACTTACCCTGCTAATATAGGTTATTAATGGGTTGGGCCACATGACCCCATTTGACCAAATCCACATCCTGAAACCAAATAAAGAAAAAAAAAAAAAGTATACATTTTTTTTTCTTTTCTTTTCCTTCTTTCTTTTCTTTTTTATGTACCCATTGTCTAGACTAGGTTGTGCATAGCCGTAGTGTCGCATTCCATTTTTAAGCCAGAGTTTGATAGTAGTGGATTGGATCTAGTCAGGTAAGGCCTTACCCATTTACAATTAAATGGGTTTGGTCAGGCTTGATGATTTTTAAGGGGGGTGGGATGGGTTTAGGGCAATGGATTGTGAGTTGGGTTTGCGCAAGAATTCTTAGCCCAGTCAGGCTTAATGATTTTTAAGGGGGTCGGAATGGGTCATAGGGCAATGGATTGTGGGTTGGGTTTGGGTAAGAATTCTTAGCCCGCTTAATAAATGGGTTGGGCTTGAGCAGATCCCCACATACTCCCAATCTGATCAGTTGCCATGGCTCCATTTGGTTGTTAAAATCTGTTTTTGAAGTGAAATCAGATGTTACTAACTTTTGTATCCATTATTTTTTGTTGCTAATTCTTATTTGGTCAATCCCTATATGTCTCAGGATCTCTTAATGTTCAAGAATGAAGGGAAATGTTATTTATGCAACTTCAATTCTATCACAAATAAAAAAACATTCCATGTGGAAAACTTTGATACTCTAGTAGAGTGTGATGATATGTAGGTGCTTAGAGATGACTTAGAAATTGCATGTGGCATAGAAGTATTTTAAACTAAACTTTTGAAAGTATGTTTCCCAATTTAGACACATCCTAACTTACCCTAACTGTTGCTTTAGTGGACCTTCAAAGGACTGTTAAAAATGAAAATATACCACTGATTCTATTTCAACAAACAAGTGTCCAAGAATCAAAGGTTAGAGTGTTCAAACAGTCCAACTTTCAAACTGTGACTAAGGCATTAATAAGTTTAGTTGGTTTAATTTAAGTTAGTGCATCCAACCAAATTTAATTTCTAAGTGCCTGTGTATCAAGCATGATGCACAGTTGAGAGAATCAAATAAGTCACCATACTCAGGTAAATTGGCCAACCCAAACCTGATTATATATGCAATACAGATACATTTTGTTGGACACAACATATATATTTGAATATGCATGAGATAAACAAAGAATCATGGCCAACATGGAAATAGGATTATTATTGCAACAGTCCATGTTAATATATCAAAGAATCATGGCCAACATGGAAATAGGATTATTATTGCAACGGTCCATGTTTATATATATATATATATATATATATATATATATATATATATATATATATATATATATATATATATATCATGGCTTACATGGAAATAGGGTTATTAATTAATGCAACCGTATGTCCATGTTACAGATCTATGCACTATAGGTTCATAATCGGAACAGACTCTATTTTAGATAGGTTCATAATCATAACAAACCATGAATCGAAGATAGGGTTCATGATAGGCCGGTATGTTAGGTGGTCCAATTCCTTTTGATTAATCTTTCTAAATAATATTAGTGATTTTTTTTTTCTTAAATTTGTTTCTCTAGTTCTGTTTGTTTACAAGTTGTAATTGTAGATTTTATTTTGCCAGATTATTTTGATAGATGCACAATAACTTTATTTAATGGTTATATATTTGCTTTTACCCATCTTGGCCCAAACTCAACCCATACTCAAATTGCATTGGAGTTGAGTCCACAGTACCCTGGGTTGCATCTAACAGATGTTATTGGGACTTTTTTTTTAAATTTTTTTCATACCGGGACTTGACCCAACCCAATCTAACCTTACCCATCTTGTAGGCCTATGGTTGATTCTAAGGTTGCATTGGATTTAGGTTTACCCTCAACCCAGACCAAGCCCCCAAGACGCACCCCTATATACATCACTACAGGCCTACAAAAGCTTTTTGCTGCACAAGCTCCCTACACCAGGGAAAAATCACCTGCTTCTTGGTGTGCCTTACAGGATGAATGTCCTGTGTCCCAAATCCTGACAAGTCTGCCAAGTTGGTGCATGTACCTGCACAAATTGCATTTTAAAAGTTACAACTGTACTTGACTCTATGTTGCACACGAAAACTTGGGCCCAACCCAGCTAAGAGAGACATCAAAAGTATTAAATGATAGATCCTAACCGTAGGATGTTTCACAAATTTATTGGAAGGTAATTCACCTGCTTCTTGGTGTTCCTTACAGGATGAATGTCCTGTATACCAAATCCTGACAAATCTGCCAAGTTGGTGCATGTACCTGCACAAATTGCATTTTAAAAGTCACAATTGTACTTAAGACTTTGTTGCACACGAAAACTTGGGCCCAACCCAGCTAAGAGAGACATCAAAGGTATTATATGATAGATCCTAACCGTTGGATCTTTCACGAATTTATTGGTAGGTAATTCGCCCTGCTTCTTGTTGTACCTTACAAGATGAATGGCCCATATCCTAAATCCTGACAAGTCTGCAATGTTGGTGCATGTGCCTGCAAAAATTGCACAGGAAAACTTGGGCCCAAACCAGCTAAGAGAGACATCAAAGGTATCATATGATAGATCCTAACCGTTGGATCTTTCACAAATCTATTGGTTGGTAACCCTTGTTGAAGCCATGCGACCAGTTCTTGTGGGCCTATTAGTAGGATCAATCTCAGCCCATTAAATTTAAAAAGAACCCACTAAATGTTTGGGGGAACTGTTGCTAGGATATAGAATGAAAATTAGACCATTTGGTTTTGCATAAAAGTGGCAAGTCCATCTCATTATCAACCATCTCCAGGCCACAATAGATATGTTCCGATGATCATAGTCGTCCATCATTTGGGAGACCATATATGGGCCATAATCTACCATCACTATTTAAAGAAGATTATGATCATCAATATATTTATAAGTTGAATGTGAACCCCTAGATTCAACTATCCACGTATCTCTTAAGAATTAAATGTCAAAAGCATTATTAGGTGTAAGTTGTAGATCACATGAGTCAAAACCCAAGACCCAACTTGCAACCTACCTGACCCACATTCTAATATGAGCCAAACCTGAATTCTCCGTTATTCGTCCTAAACCGATCCAATCTAACCCAAATAGATGTTATTATTCCCGACCTAACCTAACCCAACTTGACTTTGCTTAGCCTAGCCCAAACGGATTTACCATCGGGTTGGAGTTTTCCTGCCTCAACCTGAACCGTGGACCTTGACAACCCGGCCAACTAATCGGTGTGGCTCGATACAGTTTTGGATCTACCTCATTTTTGGGCACATCCTGGTATGATCTGGCAGAACTGATGAATGGGGTGGATTTCACAAACATCATGGTGGGCCCTACCTAGCTTACCGTTGCAAGCAATTCACCTCCCAAAATCAACTTACTTCAGGACCTAGCTTGAGTGGACCATACCATAGGAAGCAGGGAGTGACAATGATGCCCACATAGGAAACCTTCCAAGGGCTCAACGTGATGTTTATTTGCCATCTAACTTGTTCATGTCCTGTCTCGCCTGCTATCCTAGCTCGAAAACGCTAAGGCGTTTCCACATAAGGTCCTCAGGTTCCATCCAAACCATCCATCTATTTTTCCATATCATTTCAGATAGAAAACCAAAACTGAGGTAGGTCCAAGACACAGGTGGACCATACAATGGGATTAAACTGTTACTGTTGAATCTTTTTGTGGGGGGAAGAAGTTTTGGATCAGGCAACTTTATGAATAGGTTTGATGGAAAATAAACATCTCGGTGGGTCCTAGGAAAGTTTCAACTGTGAGAATCATTATTACCTGCTGCTTACTGTGGTCTGGTCCACTTGAGCTTGGATCTACCTTACCTTTTGGTCCTATCACATTAAGTGCTACGGAAAAATGAATGAACGGTGCGGATAAAACCCATACATGACGGTGGCCACTGAAAGATCTTGCACGTTCCCAGCTGGGAACGGGAGGGAGTAGAATGCAATCCGCGTTCATGCGGGAGTTTCCGACAGCTTTTCCGGGTTTTGACAGGATTTTGGCGAACGGTTGAGATCATCATCTCAGACGGGACGCGGATTCCCTGAAGAGCTTCTTGCGAGGGGTAGCTCTGTGGGCCACCTTAATGTTTGTGAGAAATCCATCGGGTCCAGACGTTTTTTAAGATCATTTTAGGACATGAACAAAAAAATTAGGCAGATCCAAAACTCAAGTAGGCTGCAGGAAATAGTGAGGATTGAACGTCCGCCGTTGAAATATTCGTCGGCCACAGAAGTTTTGGATCAGGAAATTTTTTTGTTTTTTCAATTCATCGCAGTCAGAATGACCCTATGAGCAGTATAGATGGCATATAAACATCATGGTGGACTTTAGGGAGGTTTCAACGGTACCCACATTTCCTTGTCATGCGGCCCATCTGAGTTTTGGATGTGCCTCATTTTTGGGCTCATGTACTAACTTGATCTGGAAAAACAGTTGGACGGGATGGATTTCTCACAAACCTCACAATGGACACCACCTAACTTCTGGTGGCAGGAAGCTCCTGCGAAAGTCTTTCGCAGGCATTGCACCATATCCTATAAAATCCCATGGCTTTCTATTTTCGAAGTTACACTGAGCTTCTCTTTTTCCAAATTCTCTTCTGCCTCGATTTTTCATCTCTTTTTTACTTTTTATAAAGAATTTTCCTTCTGCTTATTGAAGAATTTTCCTTCTTTTTCTTTTGTCTTTGAAGAATTTTACTTCTGCATATTTTCCTTTTCTTCTTCTTCTTAAGATTTTTCCTTCATGCTTCTCTACCTTTTCTTCTTCTTATTACGAATTTTCATTCTGTTTCTTTACTTGTGAAGAATCAATGTCTGATATTAATACAGTGAACATTAGAAAACACCGCGCATTCAACACGCATTCCATCTATATTGTAGATTATTTTGATGCACAGATCATTACCACCATTACCGCCCGTGCTTCGATTGTTGAATCCTGGCTCTCCAATATCTACAACATCTACCATAGCCACCTTTCCCACCTCGTCATCGGACTTGACACTGAGTGGCAACGAAACTCTCATGTTGCCATTCTTCAACTTTGTGTGGGCCGGCGTTGCCTGATATTCCAACTCATGCATGCTGACAACATCCCGCAGATGCTTATTGACTTCCTCGCTGATCCGAATTTTAGCTTCGTTGGTGTTGGGGTTGGTCAAGATGGAAAGAAGCTAATGGAGGATTATGGACTGAGAGTGGAGCATATAGTGGAACTGCAGTCTACGGCCGCTGAGAAACTCAATGACAAAGCGCTGAGGATGGCGGGGTTGAAGAAACTCACAAGTAATGTTCTGGGATTACGATGAGTAGGTGGGACTACCAACGCCTGAGTTTAGCTCAGGTGCAGTATGCATGCCTCGACGCCTACCTTTCGTTTCAGATAGGCCGAAAACTGATTTTTGGAGATTAGTGGGTTTTATTATGGGTAGTGATCTAATTGTATTTTTTCTCTATATAATTTTGATAAAACTTATTGTTTTTCCTTTTTCTTTTTTTAATATTTTCGCTATCATAACAGTTGTATATTTAAAAAGTCGATTCATTCAATCTGAATTTGCTTTCAGCATCAGATGAATCACCCCTTATTTTAGCCTTAGCCCAACAACTTGATTCAACGCTAGTGGGCCAACCCCTGAAATTATACCTAAAAGCCCCTAAATTTACATGCACTACAACAATTTTGACTTTTACCAAGGAAAAATTTCCTGGGTAAAAGTGATAATCATCCCCTTCACCGAACTTAAAATTTGTTGGCATTTTTCACTTTTACCAAGGAAAATTGTCTTTGGTAGAGGCTTTGAATGATATATACGAAATTGAATTTGCTGGCAGGAGGATATTTTTTGTAATGTTTTACCGATGGTAAAAGCCCAAAGAAAAGTGTATTATGTTAGTGGTTGACCCTTGTACCAAGGAATTTTGTCCTAGCTAATTGTATGCTTTTCCCTAATCATTGAAGTACTAATTTCCTAGTGATAATTACCCACGAAATACTAATTTCCTAGGTAATTGTGGGCTTTAACCGATGAATGTTTTCCTCGGTAAAAGTGAGTATTATTTACCCGCTGCGAAATTCATCTAGAAAGTTGTTTCCTCGGTAAAAATTTCCCCCACCTCTTTTTTGATGGTATGGCACAAGTTTTGAAAGTCTAATTCTTCCATCTAGACGAGACATATCATGGATTAGATGGCATATAAATTCACATGGTATGGCCCATATGAGTTTTGAAATATCGTGTAATTCTTCCATCCTGATGAGACAAATCAGATGAATGGATTAGATGGCATATACACATCCCTAGAGTGCGGCAGGCATTAGTACCTGGCATGGACTAGGTAGATTCTTTAACAAATAGCAAAAATAATAGATACTTGAAGCATGGTTTTAAGACTTGACTCGTCCAAGTTTACACCGACTCAGCCAAATTCAATTTGGTTTCAAGGCCATGAGTCAGCACCCAGTCACCACTGACTCAGGCGAGTTTAAGCAATTCAGCTCAGATTTGGGTGAGTCGGCGTGCAAAACGAGTCTGGTTGAAACGCGAGTCTTTTACCCATAACTCCAAGCTAGATCAGGTCAATCTACTGATTGGGTGGGTCACACCAGGTACCCTCTAGACAATTGCCTCTTCAGGAGAGTGCATGTGAACTTTTCCACCCCATTTATATCTAGGCGAACGTGTTACATGTGTAGAATATCCGGTTAGTGAAAATATGGAACGCAGCTTGAGGAGCAAACGCAACAACAATGCAAGCCTATCAACTTATTGGGTGGGCCACTCAATCACATGGGCTCTCTGTTGATTTGGACCATACCTGTTTATCAACACAGCATGGCCCAGCTAAGAGAACGCATGTGGAAGAGATCTCTCTGAATGGCACGCATGGCATACCCATGTTGGTACGAGCATGACCCTGATTTCGTGACTGAATGTGAGCCTGCTATTGTGCGTCCATAGGTCGATTGATAGCCATAAGGCCCAACTCTAAAGCCCATTTCACTTAAATCAAAACAAAGCCCATTGAATATTGGAGGCAAACGGTTGCCACTTACAGCGAGGAGACGTGAAAATATGCTAACTTAATTGTGAGAAGGGATTTCTGCAAATATGCCATCTTGGCATGCAAGCACATGATCCTGAACGTTCATCAGTTCAGGTGGACCTAACCGTTGGATCTTTGACAAATTTATTGGTAGGTAATTCACCTGCTTCTTGATATGCCTTACAAGATGAATGTCCCGTATCCCAAATCCTGACAAGTCTGTCATGTTGGTGCATGTACCTGCACAAATTGCACTTTAAAAGTCACAACTGTACTTGACTCTACGTTGCACACAAAAACTTTGGCCCAAACCATCTAAGAGAGACATCAAAGGTATCATATGATAGATCCTAACCGTTGGATCTTTCACGAATCTATAGGTAGGTAACCCTTGTTGAAGCAATGTGACCAGTTCTTGTGGGCCTATTAGTAGGATCAATCTCAGACCATCAAATTTAAAAAGAACCCACTAAATTTTTGGGGGAACTATTGCTACGATGTAGAATGAAAATTAGACCATTTGGTTTTGCATAAAAATGGCAAGTCCATCTCATTATCAACCATCTCCCCACCAGGCCACAATAGATATGTTCCGAAGATCATAGTTGTCCATCATTTGAGAGACTATGTGTGGGCCATAATCTTACCATCACTATTTAAAGGAGATTATGATTATCAATAGATTTATAAGTTGAATGTGAACCCCTAGATTCAACTATCCACGTCTCTCCTAAAAATTAAGTGTCAAAAGCATTATTAGGTTTAACTTGTAGACCACATGAGTCAAACCCAAGACCCAACTTGCAACCTACCCGACCCAAATTCTAATATGAACCAAACGTTAATTCTTGTTATTTGTCCTAAACTAACCCAATCCAACCCAAATAGATGTTATTATTCCTGACCTGACCTAACCCAGTTTAACTTTGCTTAGCCCAGCTCAAACGGATTTACAATCGGGTTGGAGTTTCCTGCCTCAACCTGAACCGGGGACCATGACAACCCGGCCAACTAGTCAGTGTGGCTTCGATAGAGTTTTGGATCTAGCCTCATTTTCGGGCACATCATGGTATGATCTGGCAAAACTGATGAATGGGGTGGATTTCACAAACATCATGTCGGGCCCCACCTAGCTTACCGTTGCAGGCAATTCACCTCCTAAAATCAACTTACTTCATACCTAGTTTGAGTGGACCATACCATAGGAAGTAGTTGTGACAATGATGCCCACCTTGGAAACCCTCAAACGTGATGTTTATTTGCCATCTAACCTATTCATAACCTATCTCGCCTGCTAGCCTAGGTGGAAAACGCTCAGGCGTTTCAACAGAAGGTCCTCAGGTTCCATCCACACCATCCATCCATTTTTCTATATCATTTCAGGATAGAAAACCAAAACTGAGGTAGTTCCAAGACACAGGTGGACCACACAACGGGGATTAAACTCTTACTGTTGAAATCTTTTTGTGGGCAAAAGAAGTTTTGGATCAAGCTGATACTTGTTGTTTCTCTTCATCCAAGTCTAGTTAACTTTATTAATAGTTTTGATGGAAAATAAACTTCACGGTGGGCCCTAGGAAAGTTTCAACAGTGAGAATCATTATTACTACTGCTTCCTGTGGTCTGGTCCACTTGAGCACGTTCTACCTAACTTTTGGCCCTATCCCATTAGTGCCACGGAAAAATGAATGAACGGTTATGATAAATCCCATGCATGACGGAGGCCACTCAAAGTCCTGCACGTTCCCAGTTGGGGACAGGCGGGAGTAGGACGCAATCCGCGTTCATGCTGGAGTTTCCAGCAGCTTTTCCGGGTTTTGACAGGATTTTGGCGAACGGTTGAGATCATCATCTCAGACGCGACCAGGATTCCCCGTGAAAGAGCTTCCTGCGAGGGGGAGCTCGGTTGGCCCACCTTAATTTCTGTGAGAAATCCACTCGGACCAGACGTTTTTTAAAATCATTTTAGGACATGAGCCCAAAAAAATTAGGCAGATCAAAAACTCAAGTGGGCCGTATGAGAGGAAACAGTGAGGATTGAACGTCCACTGTTGAAATATTCGTGGGCCACAAAAGTTTTGGATCAGGAAAACGTTTTTCTTTTTCAATTCATCGCAGTCAGAATGAACTTATGAGCAGTATATATGGCATATAAACATCACGGTGGGCCTTAGGGAGGTTTCAACGGTACCCACTTTTCCCTGTTATGCGGCCCACCTGAGTTTTAGATCTGCCTAAATTTTGGGCTCATATCATAAATTGATATGGAAATACAGATGAACGGGATGGATTTCCCACAAACCTCACATGGGTCCCACCTAACTTTCGGTCGCAGGAGCTCATGCGATAGTCTTTCGCAGGCGTTTATAGGTTGCACGGTATCCTATAAAATCCCATGGCTTTCTATTTTCGAAGTTACACTGAAATACCCTTTTTCTTACTTCTCTTCTGCCTCGATTTTTTCTTCTCTTCTTTACTTTTTATAAAGAATTTTCCTTCTGCTTATTGAAGAATTTTCTTTACTTTTTCTTCCGTCTTTGAAGAGAAGAATTTTCCTTCTTTTTCTTTAGTTTTTCTTCAGTCTTTGAAGAATTTTCCTTCTGCATAATTACCTTTTCTTCTTCTTCTTCTTCTTCTTACGAATTTTCATTCTGCTTCATTACCTTTTCTTCTTCTTCTTCTTAAGAATCTTCATACTGCCTCTTTACTGGTTAAGAATCAATATGTCTGATATTAATACAGTGAACATTAGAAAACACCGCGCATTCAACACGCATTCCATCTATATTATAGATTATTTTGATGCACAGATCATTACAACCATTACCGCCCGTGCTTCGATTGTTGAATCCTGGCTCTCCAATATCTACAACATCTACCATAGCCACCTTTCCCACCTCATTGTCGGACTTGACACTGAGTGGCAACGAAATTCTCATGTTGCCATTCTTCAGCTTTGTGTGGGCCGGCGTTGCCTGATATTCCAACTCATGCATGCTGATGACATCCCGCAGATGCTCATTGACTTCCTCGCAGATCCGAATTTTAGCTTCGTTGGTGTTGGGGTTGGACAAGATGGAAAGAAGCTAATGGAGGACTACGGACTGAGAGTGGAGCATATAGTGGAACTGCAGTCTGCGGCTGCTGAGAAACTCAATGACAAAGCGCTTAGGATGGCGGGGTTGAAGAAACTCACCAGTTATGTTCTGGGCTTGGAAGTAGAGAAGCCGAAAGCGGATTACCATGAGTAGGTGGGACCACCAACGCCTGAGTTTAGCTCAGGTGCAGTATGCATGCCTCGACGCCTACCTTTCGTTTCAGATCGGCCAAAAACTGATTTCTGGGGATTATTAGGTTTTATTATGGGTAGTGATCTAATTGTGTTTTTTCTCTAATTTTGATGAAACTTGGTTGATATGATTCAACTCCGGCCGTGCTTTACAGTTTTTCCTTAATGTTTTGGCAATCATAACAGTTGTGTATTTAAAAAGTTGATTCATTCAATTTGAATTTGTTTTTAGTATTCCCTATCTAAGAGAAATCATATCAAATATTGTGTAATTCACAGAGTACTATGGCTCACATGAGTTTTGAAATATTGTGTAATTCTTCCATCCTGATGAGACATATCAGATGGATGGATGGATTAGATGTCATATAAATTCACATGGTATGGCCCACATGAGTTTTGAAATATTGTGTAATTCTTCCATCCTGATGCGACATATCAATCAGATGAATGGATTAAATGGCATATAAACATCACAGTGTGTCCAAGGCGAAACTAAGGGTGGTATCTTCTTTTCAAATTTTCCTAGTGTGCATTAAGACTTGACTCGCCCAAGTTGACACCAACTCAACCCCTAGTCCAATTTGGTTTCGACGCCATGAGTACTTACCCCCAGTCACCACTGACTCAGGCGAGTTGAAGCAATTCAGCCCAGACTTGGGTGAGTCACGACTCGACTCATGGCAAAACAATACCCATAGCTCCAAGCTAAATCTAGTGATTGAGTGGGCCACACCAGTACCCTCTATATAGACAATCAGCTCTCCAGTAGGAGCGTGCATGTGAATTTTTACACCCCAATTATACCTGGGTGAACGTGTTAATGGTGTAGAAGATCTGATTAGTGAAAGTACGTATAGACTGCAGCATGAGGATCAAACGTTACAAAAATGCAGGCCTATCTACTTATTGGGTGAGCCACACCAGTAAACCAAAATCAATCACGTGGGCTCTCTGCTGATTTGGGCCATACCTGTTTATCAACACAGCATGCCCCAGCTGTGAGAATGCATGCGGAAGAGATCTATCTGAATGGCACACACGGCGTGCCTATGTTGGTATGAGGACGGTCCTGATTCCGTGACTGAATGCGGGCCTGCTACTGTGCTTCCATGGGTCGATTGTTAGCCATAGACACATTTGCCAAAATCAAAACAAAGCCCATTGAATATAGGAGGGAAACAGTACTTGCATGCCACTTACAATGAGGAGATGTAAAAGTACGCTAGCTTGTAAGAAGGGCTTCGCTGCAAAAACGCCATCTTGGCATGCAAGCACCAGATCCTCCTGGACGTTCATCAGTTTGAGGTCGACCATGAACACTAGCACGCTCTGTTAAAATCACACCGCTCCACTCATTAGGTGGCTGTCACGCGCCCATACCTGAATATGGACTGTTGCCCATTTTTCTTATCCATGCATCTCTTTTGCGAGGTCCACCTAACAAGCCCATGAAGGATCATTGGAAGTGGTCCAGGGCCATTCACGGTGGGGCTCACACAATGAATGTCCAGAACCTTACTTGGGCTCAACCCATCTGACAGATAAATGAAAGGATTATCATATGATAGATCCTGATCGGTATATCTAACGTAAAACAATTGGTAGGTAACCATGCATGGCTGATCCAATTACAAGAGAGTTTCTATGGGCACATTGGGGTTTTTACTGCATGGGTTTTTTCTGTTGTAGAAGATTGGGTTATGCATTATGTGGAGGAGAAAATTTCTGTTGTAGAAGGGCAATTTTGAATTTTCAAAAAAGAGTCCCACGAGTGCATTCTGGATACACCTTTAAGCCAAAACCTCCTCCAACAAAATTCGGGGCAAAATCTCTGAAGGCTTTTAACAGACAAGACTTAGGGCCAGTTTGGTTGCAAAATTCAGATTCTAAAGAAAATCTAGTTGGAATCCAAAATTGCATAAACTAGAGTGAACCCAGGTTTCATCCGTAACTTGTTGTTTGGTTGAAAACGGTGTGTTTCAACCGTTGCTTGTGGCATGGCCCACTTGGGCTTTAGATCCGCCTGAGAACCTTACCCCTGGTCTATTGTAGTCCCGCAAGAGCCCTAGGAAGTTTTTAATGGTGGATGTTCAATCAACATTGTTTTCCTGTAGTGTGGCCCACTTGAGATTTAGATCTGCCTCATTTTTTGTCCAATGCCCTTAATTGAGCTCTCAAAGCTGATGGACCGTGTGGATATAAAACACATATATCATAAATGTACAATGCTTACATGGAGGCAGTGATGCTCACTTCCGCCTCTTTTCCTTAAATAGAAAGGGTCATCCACACCATTTCCACTAAACCCGATTCTAGTAAAGACTTGGCTGGAACTTGCACTAAACACAACAGTTAAAATCGGATTATATTGGAATCCAGATTTTAAGCTAGGAAACGGCTTTCCAATTTCTGGTGAGTTCACGTCATGTGATTTCTTCAGACATTAACAAACAGGCCATCAGCCTCCACTTGAGCTATGGATTAGGTTGTAGGCATGATCTTAAAAATAAAGAAGATACAAATCTTAAGGTGGACCATAATATAAGAAACAATAGTAATCGATCATTAAAAACTTCTCATGGGCTGCAAAAGTTTTGAATCAAACTGAAATTTATGTGGTCCCTCTCCGTAAACTACCTTTATGACATTATCAACAATATGGATGGCAAATAAACATTTCGATGGCCCTATAAAGTTTTTAACAGAAAGTATTCAATCACAACTGTTTCCTGTGGTATGGTCCACCTAAGATTAATTTAATCTCATCCATTTTTTAGATCACATTCTAAAATGAGCTGACAAAATAGATGGACGGTGTAGATGTAAGGCCATACACCAAAGTGTGCCCCCACAATTAGGGATCCCAAAACCGCGCCCCTGTGTTTTCTTGTGCATCTCCATGTAAACCTTACCCAGTGAGTTGCTGCTGCGCAGGGATGCTAGGAGTGGCCCACTGTGAAGTTTGTGAGAAATCCACCCGGTCCATCAGTTTTCTTGCGACCAAAAAAGATTGGGATCTAAAAGTCAAAGTGTGCAACACGAGAGAAAAAATTAGAGAAAGAAATTCGTACCGTTGAAACCCTTCTTGAGCTTAACCTTGATGTTTATATGCCATCCAAACCATTTCTAAGGTTTTTCCCCTGGAGATGATGTAAAATAAATAAATAAAATGTAGCCTGATACACACCTTTTTGTGGTCATATGAATGTTTCAATTGTGGTCATTGAATCACCACTATTTTCTCTAATGTGGCCTACTTGAGTTTTAGATCCACTACATTTTTTGTATAATATCTTAAAATGAGCTCACAAAACGGATGAAGAGGGTAAATTTCTAAGAAACATCATGGTGACCCTACCTAACATCCCGTGGTCGCAGGAAGTAATTCCGGAAATCCTCAATGTAATCCCCACCGGAAGCGGGTTGCTTTCTCAGTACTAAGTAAATTCTGCGAGGACGTGAATTATGTATTTCATCCACTCCCGTTCATCCATTTTAAAAGTTAATTTTATGGCTTTAGACACACAAAAAAAAAAAAAATGGGGCATATAAAAATTGTAAGTACACCACACCACAGGAAACAATGTGAATTGAACATGTACTGTTAGAAAAATTCTTAGGGCCGCTGAAGTTTTGGATCAAGGTGATATTTGTTTTTCCCTTTCATCCATGTCTTTGTTTGGATGACAAATAAACATTACTTTGGCCCCTAGAAAGGTTTCAATGCATCCACTGTTTCCTGTGGTATGGTTTACCTGAATTTTGGATATGCTTCAATTTTGGTTTCAACCCCTTAAATGATATCGAAAAGTCCATGGATGGTGTAGAATGATATAGAAAAGCCAACGGACGGTGTAGATAAACTATATACATTTACAGTGGTAATTTACTCATAAGAACGTAATAAGTAAATCACGCAATCCGATTTCATCCCACCCGCGGATTCCCTGCGAAAGCCTTGCGCCCGCTCGGAACCTAGGTAGGGACCACCTTGATGTTATTGAAAAATCCAACCCGTCCATCCGATTTTTGAGATCATTTTAGAACATTATACCAAAAGTGAACCGGATCAAAGACTTAAGTGGGCCGCACTAAATGAAAAGTTGGGTAGGAAAATTCTTACCATCGAAACCTCCGAAGGATACAGCCTGATTTTTATATGCCATCTATACCGTCCATAACGTCATTCCTACTGGGATGAACTGTAAACAGAAATATTAGCCTGATTTGAAACTTTTGTGCCCCACAAATATTTCAACTGTACACATTCAATTCTCATATTTTCGGCCCACTTGAGTCTTGGATCCGGCTCGTTTCTGGTACAATGTCTTAAAATGATCTCACAAAGCGGATGGACGGAGTGGATTTTTCAAAAGCATCACGGTGGGCCTTACCTAGATCGCGCAAGGCTTTCGCAGGGAATCCGCGTCCCCCGGACATCTAGCTACTGAAGTGACGTCACCAACTTCTATAGGCCCCACCGTGTTGTGTGTTATATCCCGTCTATCCATTTGGAGAGATCATTTTGGAGAATTTTTTAAATAATGAGACAGATCCAAATCTCAAGCGGACCCACCAAAGAAAATAGTGGGGACAATGAACAGACCGTTGAAACCTTCCTACAGCCCACCAGGATGTTTATTTGAGATCCAACCTGTTCATAAGTTCACACATGCATGGAAGGTCAAAAAATATAAGCATGATCAAAAACTTCGTGGCCCCTAATAAGTTTTAATGGTAGGAGATCAATCTCCAGTTTTTTCATGAGGTCGAATTGAGCTTTGTATCTGTCTCATTCTTTGCCTCATATCATAAAATGATCTCTCCAAATGGATGGACGGTGTGGATACAACACATACATCACAGTGGGGCCCACATAAGTTGACCTCACTTCAGTAGCGAGATAGCTACTCAACCTGTCAGTAAATTGCCGAAAAGCCTTTCGCAGCATCTCCTGCGCTCGGAATCTAGGTGGGGCCCTACCGTAATGTTAGTGAGAAATCTAGGCTGTCCAACCGTTTCGTGATGTCTGTGACAAATCTACGCCATCCAACCATTTCGCGAGATCATTTAGGACGTTGAGACCAAAAATAAATAGGATCCAACACTCAAGTGGGCCGCACTAAAGCAAAAGGAGGGTAGGAAAATTCCTACCGTTGAAACCTCTATAGGGTCCAGAGTGATGAACTGAAAACACAAATATTATCCTGATTCGAAACTTCTGTGGCCCCGTGAATATTTCAAATGTGGAAGTTCAATCGCCACCTTTTCAGCCCACTTGAGTCTTGGATTGTGTTTATTTTGGTCTCAACTGCTTAAAATGATCTAAAAAACGGTTGGACGGCGTAGATTTCTCACAAACATCACGGTCGGGCCCCACATAGATTCCGAGCGCAGGAGATGCCTGCGAAAGGCTTTCGCGGGCAATCCGCGTACCAGTCGATATTTTCTTCTTCCTGTATGAATCCTCCCTTCTCCAGACTCATCATCTCTTCACCTCTTCTTCCTGTATTACCATTCCTCCTCCAGACTCATCTCTATCTTTTCCCACTCAGCCCTTCCTCTTCCCATCTAACCCCATTCTACCTCACTTCCTCCACACCCATCTCTGCATCTCTTCTTCCCATCTTAACCCCCATCTTTACCAATCAGCTAGCCCTTCCTCTTCCCAAAAAACCCAATACTCCAAAGGAACCCACAAAATGATAATCACCATCCAACAAACACACGCTACTGATACCCACTCCATCTACACCGTCAATATCTTCAACTGCCCTATCGTCACCACCGTCACCGATGCTGCATCAGTTGTTGAATCCTGGATATCCGACATCTACTGCAACCACGGTAACTACCTCTGTTGAGAACAGACACCGCAAATCAGAGACCACTGGCCGGTCGGTGGGGGTGTCCGATCGGCCGGCCACACATTGGAACAGGCAAGCAGGATCGTTGGACCGTTTTTCAGCCTATCCAACCGGTCGGCCGATAGGGGTGTCCGACCGGTCGGCAGTGTCCTATCGCAACATGGTTTCTTGCGCAGTTTGCGCGCAAGAGGTTTTTAAATCCGTTTTTCTTTCTTATTAAAGGGGTATTACGAGTTTAGAGGTTTCCAAGGTTGAAAACGGGATTGAGGGAGCTTCTAGGTGAGAGAAAGAGCTTGGAAAAAAGGGTTTTCTTCTTGGGTAAGCTTAGGATTTCTCTTGTGGGTTTGGGTTTTGGGTCTTAGGTTCCATCTCTTGTAACTTCTGATATTATAGTGGATTGTTGTCGCTTTGTGCCGTGGTTTTTTTACCCGTGAGGGGCTTTTCCACGTTAAATTCGAATTGTCTATGTGTGGGTGATTGCATGCATTGTGATTGCATTGTGTGGCTTGTTTGATTGAATTTGTTGCTTGTTTTCGGCTTTACTTCCGCTGCCGGCCCTCCTATCCCAACAACTGGTATCAGAGAGATCGTTGGGGTGTAGCAAAAATTCGAATATGAGACAAGAGCATGGCATCAGGCATGAGGTTCGACATAGAGAAGTATTTGGGAAAAAATAACTTTGAGCTTTGGAAAGTGAAGATGAAAGGCCTTCTAGTTCAGCAAGGATTGCAAGTTGCGCTCCTTGGAGAGCGACCAGAAGCTATGAAAGAAGAAGAGTGGAAGAAGATCGATGAAAAGGCCAAGTCTCAATCCAGTTGTGCCTGGCAGATGAGGTCCTGTATAACGTCATGAAAGAGAAAACTATGGCTAAAATATGGGCGAAGTTAGAGAATATCTATGCGAAGAAGTCTCCTGAAAATCGCATATACTTGAAGCTTCAGTTGTACAACTTGAGGATGACGGAGGGGGCCGATGTCGAGAGCCACATCAGCAATTTCAATAGGCTTATTTGCAAGTTGATGGATGTTAATGAGCCGATGAAGGACGAGGATCAAGCGTTTATCCTATTGAATTCTCTTCCAGATTTATATGAGTCACTCAAGGACTCTTTGTGCGTAGGTAGGGAGACTATTGGCGTAGAAACCGTTATCCCAGCCCTTCAGGCGAAGGCGATGAGAAGGAAAAGCGGCGGCGTGGGTCCCTCTACTGATAAGGCACTGGTTATGAGTGGGAGGAATTCTGAGCGGGGTGGAGGATCTCCTTTATCGAGATCTAAATCACAAGGCAAGTGGAGGCACAAGATGAGATGCTGGAATTGTGGGCAAGAAGGACATGTGAAAAGGGATTGTTCGAATCCTGAGAAAAGGCAAGAGAGATCTGAAGGTTCTTCTAGGGAAGGAACCAATACCGTAGAGGACTGTGGTGACGGTTGTGATATTTTGACTGTATCTGGCATAGAGACTCTTGGTAGAGAGTGGCTCTTGGATTCAGGGGCATCATGTCATGTATGTCCTGACCGAAGCTCATTCATGTCATACAAGGAGCATGATGGTGGATCGGTGTTTGTGGGCGATGGCTACGCTCGCAATGTGGTAGGGATTGGTTCGGTGCCCATTAGGATGTTCGATGGAGTCGAACGGATCCTTGAAAGTGTAAAGCATGTCCCTGAGATGAAAGTGGTGAAGGGAGCACGCGTGATGATCAGGTGCGCAATGTGATATCTCTTGGTGCACTCGAGGCGAAAGGGTGCAGGTTCAACGGCTGCGATCGATATTTTAAAGTGGTGAAGGGAGCACGCGTGATGATCAAGGCACGGAGGTGCAATAATCTTTACAAGGTGATTGGGAGCACAATTCATGGTGGAGCAGCGGGATCGGCAGCGGGATCCACGATTGCTCAAGTGTGGCGAGAGAAAAAGGGTCACATGGGAAGAGCAGCAAGGCGTGTGAAGATGCAAATATAGAGTCGATGGGGTATGAGAAGCGACGGGACTGTAATGATGACGAAGAGAGGTGGAGATTGCGCGTAGCCAGGAGGTGCATGGTGATTTGAGTCGTGGTGGAATTTGTTGAGAACAGACGCCTCAAATCAGAGGCCACTGGCCAGTCGGTGGGGGTGTCCGACCGGCCGGCTACACATTGGAACAAGCAGCAGGATCGCTGGACCGTTTTTCAGCCTATCCGACTGGTCGGCCGACCGGCCGGTAGGGGTGTCCGACCAGTCGAATGACCGGTCGGCAATGTCCTACCGCAACACCGGTTTCTTGCGCGGTTTGCGCGCAAGAGGTTTCTAAATTCGTTTTTCTTTCCTATTAAAGGGGTATTACTAGTTTAGAGGTTTCCAAGGTTGCAAACGGGATTGAGGGAGCTTCTAGGTGAGAGAAAGAGCTTGGAGAATAGGGTTTTCTTATTGGGTAAGCTTAGGATTTCTCTTGTGGGCTTGGGTTTTGGGTCTTGGGTTCCATCTCTTGTAACTTCTGATATTATAGTGGATTGTTGTCGCTTTGTGCCGTGGTTTTTTACCCGTGGGGGGCTTTTCCACGTTAAATTCGGATTGTCTATGTGTAGGCGATTGCATGCATTGTGATTGCATTGTGTGGCTTGTTTGATTGAATTTGTTGCTTGTGCTCGACTTTACTTCCGCTGCCGGCCCTCCTATCCCAACAACCTCATCGTGGGCCTCGACATCAAATGGCGCCCCACCTTCCTTGCACAATGCCACCAGCCGTGTCGCCATTCTCCAGCTGTGCGTGGGCAGCCGCTGCCTAATCTTCCAGCTCATCCACGCAGACCGAATTCCCCAATCTCTCCGGGACTTCCTTGCTGACCAGAATTTCACGTTCGTTGGCGTTCGGATTGAAGTGGATGTGGAGAAGCTCCTGGAGGACTACGAATTGAACGTTGTCCATACAGTGGACCTGCGGTTCATTGCTGCCAAGAAATTACATGCCAAAGTGCTGAGAAGGTATGGGCTGACGGATCTTGCTAGAGTCGTTTTGTGCCTCAATGTGGTGAAGCCCAAGCAGGTTACTCTGAGCAGGTGGGACTCCTCGTGGCTTAGCTTGAATCAGGTACAGTACGCTTGTGTCGATGTATCCCTTCCGTTTGAGATTGGGAAGACTTTCATTCGTCCCATAAATTATCGGGTTTTCTGAAAATGGGGAGCTGGGTTTGTTAGCTTTTAAGGTCTGCCTTCGGTAAGTTTTCAGTAATAGATTAGCATGCTTGTGTTTTTTTTTTTTTTAATCTAGTTTTGGTTTGAGTTGAGTCAACTAGCCTATTTGGTTCAAGTTTTTAAACACATGTTTAGGCTATCGTTTGGTTGCTCAAATATTTAGTGAATCATTAAATATCTTGATATAGTGCAACCAAACGTAGCCTTATTGATGATGCTTAACAGAAGTTTTATAAGTTTCTAAAATGATCAAATATTGAAGTTTAGTGCATCCATGTTTTGTGTTGCTCGTTGTTGTTTAGTTGCATGAAGCAAAATCACCATTTCTACACTTCGGGGAGGCCTCAAACAAAAACTTGGGGCCATCCTATCATATACCCCTTAAAAAAAATATAATAATAATAATAAGCCCAGCTTATTAACACCTGATAACTCCATCCCCTGCCGAGTCCAAGAATAAGAGTCCCCTAATGGGATGGGGGAGGTCTGCTCGTTGTTGCTTGAGAACGATCGCATTTGCACCTGATGAATGGGTTGGAAGACATGAGCAATGTAGTGGACCCTCCACTACAAGAAGTCCCAACATATAGTCAATTTGGATCAAACCATCCATTGTATTTGTATAATGGTGGCCCACTTTACGATTAGATGAGGAGCAAAATCAAGTATACTGTTCAGATCATCTCATCTAATCCATCAGAGAGGTCCAAGCTCACATAAATGAACATGTCATGTACTAAAAATAATGTTTGTCAACTATTCAGCAGGTCAAAAACTTGTATGAGAAAAATAAGCTCCAACAATCGACTTCATCATACATGTATGGTTCACTTGATGAGTGTTCTACCTTGACATTTTCACATAGGGAAGGACGTGAAACAATGAGAAGAACACATCTTCCTTAAGGACATTAATTTGAACCATACCAGTTGATCATCATAATGTGGCCCAGTGGAGAGAAGGCCTGCATATGTTTGTATGACGGCAGTCCTGATTGAATGTGGGCCCACTATTGTGCTTCAATGGACCCATTGTTATCCATAGGCCCAACTCACTCCAAGACCACTTCAGTAATTTCAAAACAAAGCCCATCGAATAGTAGAGGGGGGAGCAGTTGCCATTTACAATGGGATGTAAAATGTGCTAACTTGTATGTAAGAAGGGCTTCGCTGCAAATATGCCAACATGGGATGCATTTGCCGGATCCTCAATGTCTATCAAGTAATTAGGTCGACCACGAACACTAACATGCTCTATTAAATCCATGCCACTGATCTACTCATCAGGTAGGCCCACTGGTACCCCCAAAATGGACTGTTGCCCATTTTTCTTAACCATTCATATATTTTTGAGGTCCACCTAACAAACCCATGGTGAACTTGAGGCATATAGGATGAGTGGTATTGGCTGGGGGCCATTAATGGCAGGCCTCACACTATGAATGACCAGGATATATACTATTTGGCACCTACAGCTACATGAGTTGTGCTCCGAAACGTGCAACTGGGCTTGAGACCACCCTAGCTGAGAGACAAATGAAAGGGTAACATATGATGGATCCTGACCACAGCTCAGTATGGACACTTAAGAAGGACGCAATCCGACTCCGGACATGAGTACCATGGAAACAGACGCCGTGCGTGGAACCTTTACTGTGGGGCCCACCTTAGACTTATGTGACAACGCACCGTCCATCCGTATTGAAAACTCATTTTTAGGGCATGATTCAAAAAATGAAGCAGATCCAAATCTCGGATGGAACATAGTACAGGAAACAGTAGTATTTAACATTATGATGGAGATTCAATCAGGAGGGTTTCCTATGGTGTGGTCCACCTAAGATTTGGGCATGCTTCATTTTTGAGATCATGCCTTACGATAAGCTTTGAAGATGGTTGGACGGTGTAGATTTAAGGCACATACAACACTGTGAACCCCACAGTCAGGATCCCACCCACCTTGGTGATTCCGGGGTCTCACCTAATCCGCTCCTCATGAAAACTGGGGCAGATTGCGTGGTGTGCCCCCCACACCACCATAGTGTGATGACGTCACCAAGTTTTGTGTGCCCCACCATGATGTATGTGTTATATCCACAACGAGCATCCATTTTCGAGATCATTTAAGGCATGAAACAAAAAATGAGGCAGATCCAAAGCTCAAGTGGACCACACCACCCAAAGCAGTGGGGACCATGATTCCCCACCATTGAAACCTTCCTAAGGCCCACCATGATATTTATTTGCCATTCAACCCGTTCATAAGGTCACAACTCACACATACCTGAATGAATGGAAAAACAAATATCATATTCAAAACTTCCGTGACCCTAAAGTTTTCAATAGTAGATGTTCAATCCCACCACTTTCAGTGGTGTGGTCGACTTGAGCTTTGCATCGGTCTTATTTTCAGGCTCAAGCGTTAAAATGATCTTGCCAAGTGAACGGACGGTTTGGATATAATACATACATCGTGGTGCGGCCCACAGAACTTGGTGACGTCGGATGTCGCACGCCACTCAACACGCTTCCCATGGAAACGGTAGGCCCGACCTAAAAAATCACCTTGAAATAAAATACGGTAAGTTCTGCTCATCATGTGGGCTAATTTAGAATCATGGACAACCGACCGTCAATGCCCACTCATTGGTCGGATCAGCCTGATTTTTGAGAAGTGTGTTTTTTTTTTTTGTGGGGCCCGCCGTTTTCATGGCACTGATGTATGGAAAGTTGAGGTACCGTTGGCTGTATTTCATCAGCTCATCTTAAAAAAATTCGATGATGCCATAATAAACGATGTGCATCTCTTCAGATTAACGGCTTAAAATGACTCCCGACGAACCAGTAGTTCTGACTTTTGCTGTCACAGGACTCGGATTCCGGGGCTCTTCGGTGGATCCCCGTATCCACCAAGGTGGGTGGGAGTCTTGGCTATGAGGCCCACCATGATGTATGTGCCTTATATCCATGCCGTCCATCAGCTTTGAAAACTCATTTTAGCGCGTGATCCTGAAAATGAGGCAGATCCAATTATCAGGTAGACCATAATACAGGAACAGTGGTAATGGACCATAATTAAAAACTTCTCACAGGCTACAAAAGTTTTTTAGCCAGGATGATATTTGTATGGTCTTTTCATACAGGTCTTTGTGATCTTATCAACAGGATGGATGGAAATGAACATTCCAGTCGCCCCATAAATTTTTAATGGTGGGGATTCAACCAAGACTGTTTCCTATGGTATGGTCCACCTAAGATTTGAATCTACTTATTTTTCCAGATTTAAAATTATATATCAAAATGGATGGATTGCTGTGGATGTAAGGCAAATACATCTACCTTACCTAACAGTAGGAGCGTGGAACCCCCTAGATTCAAATTCCCATGGATTTGAATCCCCTCGATTTAAAGCTGGTTGTGTTTAGGAACCTAAATTTGGAATCCCCTATCTTAATAGTATAGGTATGTAATATTCACACAATGGTTGTAATAAGCCAGTAGAAATATATGCTTTCGCTGAAAATGATGAAATTCCAAGTCTCAAATGGGCCACGAGAACAGGATCACATCCAAGTAACTAACTTATGAATTTTAACCGTTTATTTACATGGACAATGTTTGGATGGCATAGATCATCTCATTAAAGTAATTTTAATAATGCAGTTGATAATCTAATTGTTTTAGGATATCATGAGTCAGCCATGTGGCTAATAGATTAATATCCATGCTACATATGTAACTCTTGGTAAGATCTTAGATGTAATCCAAGCTCCTACATTTGATTCCAAACCCACAACAGCGGTTGCTTTACGTGCCCAACACACAAGGGGAGATCCCCCAAATTCATGGTGCCAAATGGGAAACCACCGACCTCCGTGAATCTAGGGATACACCCAAACCGTCCCCGGATTCTGCACTGACACAGCCAGTACCGAGATCTTTTTCCGGCGCGGATCCGAATCCCAGTAAGTATCCTAGTATATGACCTGTCTCGGAATTCTACACTATTTTTTCTGTAAAAGTGATGTACATATTGATTTATAGGACCCCTCCCTAACATCCAATCCGTCCATCATGTGATTCCACTCAGAGTTATCATTGATACAAAAAAATCGAGCTGATCTAAAACTCATTTAGGCCAGGCCATGTAAAATCACGCCAAAAGCCTATAAAATCAGGCTGTGTGGCCCACCTTAGTCTTTTAATTTCATTAGTGTTTTTTATTCCATTCATGTTGGTAGTGGACCATCTTCTAGATGGATTTTATTGTATATGAAAATACGGTGGGCCCATCGCACAAGCCGGTTGTTTTTTAATGGTGGGTGTCCACATCCTAACTTTTACCTCTGATTTGGCCTAACTCAGTTGATGATCGATCTGATATTTTGTATCCGAAGATAAAATGAGGTGGCTCACAAGATTTACGGGTCAGATGTCATGCACGCATTACATTCAGGCCCACACATGGCTTTGTAAGTTGAGCTTAGCATACACAGGCACAGCTCTGTATAGGATCCGGCATCTCTTGTTCTATTTCCTTTGATGTGGTCCACTTGAGATTTGGATCTTAGTTATTTTTACTCTAATGCCATAAAATGATATGAAAAATTGATTGGATGGCATGGATGAAATACAAACACCATGGTGAGGCTCGAAGACCACCGACCACTAGCCATTGGCAAGTGACAAGCTCGTTCTGTTGGTTGCCATTTTGGGGAGAGATTTAGGGAGAAATTTGAGAGAGAGAGAGAGAGAGAGAGAGAGGGCAGAGAAAAGAGACTCACTTTCTCGGCATTCAAATCTCCTCTCAATGGGGACTTACTCCTGGGATGTAGGTGGGACCCACAGTAATGTTTTTGAAAAAGCCACCCGATTTTGCAAGCTGATCATCTTAGACCTATGATTAAAAAGAATGCGGATCTAAAAATTAAGTGGGCAACATGAGAGGACAAATTGGGAAAAGAAATGCCTACCGTTTGAAACCTTCCTAGCTGCACCTCGATGTTTCTATGCCATCCAAACCGTTTATAAGGTTTACCCACTAGGATGAATTGAAAATTAACACAAAAAACTTAGCCTCATATACAAAACTTATGTCACATACGAATGTTTCTATGGTTTTCATTGAATCCCCACAGTTTACTCTTGTGTAGCTCACTTGAGTTTTAGATCCGTCTCATTTTTTCGTCTCGTATTTTAAACTGAGCTCACAAAACGAATGGACGGGGTGGATTTCTTACAAACATCACGGTGGGCCCCACCTAACATACCAGCGAAAGGATTGCGCAGTAAATTCTCCATGTAATCCCACCCTCTCTACGCTCCCAGTCCATCTTTATTTCTTCCTATATTATCCCTCCTCCAGACTCACCTCTTCTTCCTATATTACCATTCCCCCTCCAGACTCATCTCCATCTTTTCCCACTCAGCCCTTCCTCTTCCCATCTTACCCCATTCTACCTCACTTCCTTCACACCCATCTCTGCATCTCTTCTTCCCATCTTACCCCCCCATCTTTCCCAATCAGCCCTTCCTCTTCCTAAAAACCCAATACCCCCAAACGAACCCACAACATGACAATCACCATAGGAAACCCCATCATGAGAATCACCATCCAACAAACCCGCTCAACTGATACCCACTCCATCTACACCGTAAATATCAACAACTGTCCCATCGCCACCACCGTCACCAATGCTGCAATAGTCGTCAAATCCTGGCTATCCGACATGTACCGCATGTACGGTACCGATCTCATCGTGGGCCTTGACATCGAATGGCGCCCCACCTTCCAGCGCAACGTCACCAGCCGTGTCGCCGTCCTCCAGCTCTGCGTGGGCCACCACTGTCTCATCTTCCAGCTTATCCATGCAGACCGCATCCCCCAATTTCTCCGGAACTTCCTCACTGACCAAAATCTCACGTTCGTTGGCGTCGGAATTGAACAGGATGTGGAGAAGCTCCGGGAGGACTACGAATTGAGCGTCAGGCATACAGTGGACCTACGATCAATGGCGGCCGATAAATTACATGACAATGATCTGAGAAGGTTTGGGCTGAAGAATCTTGCTAGTTACATTTTGGGCCTTGAGGTGCTGAAGCCAACTCAAGTCACTACGAGCAGGTGGGACTCCTCGAGGCTTAGCTTGGATCAGGTACAGTACGCTTGTGTCGATGCATACCTTTCGTTTGAGATTGGGAAGTATCTAATTCGAATCTAATTCGAATGAATTAGCGGGTTTTCTGAAAATGTGGAGTTGGGTTTGTTAGTTTTTCTATCAGATTATCATGCTTTGTTTTTTTTCTCTAGTTTTGGTTTGAGATTTTAAACACAGGTTTAGGCCATTTGGTTGCTCAAATATCAAGAAGTTTCATTATGATTAATTGAAGAATCATGAAATTTCTTGATTGCTTTACAGAAGTCTTATAAGTTTCTAAATAGTCAAATATTGAAGTTTATTGCATCCATGTTTGTGTTGCTTCTCATTACTAGAGAATAATCACATGCCTTCAAATGTACAGCTACGTACATTTTTTTATGAATAAGTTGTGGATTGCATCTGATGAATGAGTTGGATGACAAACACATATTTTTTTTATGACCAATTGGATCAACATCTCTAATGTATATGGTGCCCAGTTTTGCGAGGGAGCAGCCAGGTATCATCGCTCACAGTGCATATTGTTCCCGACTGACTGTTGAGAGGGAAGCTAGTGGGTTCCATGCAAAGATTCATGAATAAAGCAGAAATAGTTCCTAATAAATTCAAAATAATTTAATTGATAATAAAAATAAAATTACAAGTGATCGATGGGCTGAATTGAGAGCAGATTAGCTGTTACCCCTTCAGTCCCCAATTTGTGAGATACGATTGTTTTAAGGTTTTGATGGTCGGATTGCTCTACATCATTTGGATCTTGGGCTCTGTGTGGATATACAACAAATACATTAAGGTGGCCCCACATACTTTAGGGTAAGTAACAGCTAATCCGCTCCCTGGCTGAGCTTGGATGACGGGACCAAAGCGTCACTTGAGTGAAAAATCAGGCCCATCTACTTATTGGGTGGGCCACACCAGTGAACAAATCAATCCCATCAACTCTCTGTTGATTTGAACCATACCAGTTTATTAACGTAGTGTGTCCCAGCTTAGAGAACCCATGTGGAAGAATCCCTCTGCATGGCTTCCGTGACTGAATGTGGACCCACTATTGTGCTTCCATGGGCCCATCGTCATGCATAAGCCCAACTACCAAGCCCATTTCAGCAAATTCAAGACAAAGCTCCTTGAATATTAGAGGGGAGCAGTTGCCATTTACAATGAGATATAAAATGTGCTTCGCTGCAAATCTGCCAACTTGGCATGCATGCGCTAGATCCTGGACGTTTGTCAGATGAGGCCAACCATGAACACTAACATGCTCTTTTAAATTCTAGCCACTCTACTTATCAGCTGGGCCCCACCGGTACCCTGAATATGGACTGTTGCCCATTTTTCTTAACCGTCCATCTCTTTGCAAGGTCCACCTAACAAACCCAATTGGTCTAGGGCCATTCATGGTGGGCCTCACATGGTGATTGTCCAGGATCCTACTTGGCACATGCAACTGCATGCGTCTCATTGCAAAGGCTGCAACTGGGCTTGACTCTGTCGTCATGCCATAAAAACTTGGGCCCAACCCAGCTGAGAGATAAATGAAAGGGTATTATATGATAGATCCTGATAGGTGAATATAAAGTAAAACATTGGTATGTAATCATGGCTGAACCAATTACAAGAGAGTTTCTATGGGCCCATTGGTGGGCCCAATAGTGGGCCATTAATTATATATATATATAAAAAAAAACCATTAAATCTTTTGAGGGAGCGATCACAACAATATGGAAAGTAGGTCTGTCAATGGGCTTAGAAAATTCACCTAAAGTCATGAGTGGTAGGTTCATTGCATGGACTCGGCCCGGACTTGGCCAGACCCAATTTTTAACCAGGTCCAAAAGGTGAGACCCGAACCCCTCCAATAAATGGGACCAGACTATTAAGATGGGAATTGGGTCTGTCAGATACCAATATTTAAGCCATTCATCATCTGAGAGAGAAAAATAGAGTTCGGGCCACCTGAAAATAGAAAGAAATAAAAAACCCATCTAAAATCTCTATTAAATTAAAAAAGAAGCCATTATTACATTTTAGATGGAACTATTTCCATTGTATGGATCAATGAAAACTAGACAATTTGGTTTTGCGTAATTGGCAAATCCATCTCACTCATCCATCTCCTCACTAGGGCACGTTAGATATGTTCTGAAGATCATTGCCATCCATCATCTGGGAGACAGTACCGTACATGGGCTATAATCTCACAATTGCTCTTTAAAATGATTATGACCATCAATATATTTATGAAGTTGAATGTGAACCCTTAGATTCAACTATCCACATCTCTCTCTTAAAAATTAAATGCCAAAAGTATTATTCAGTGTAACTTATAGCCACATGATTCAAACCCAATCTCAAGAGGACCCAACTTGCAGCCCAATCGACCCAAATTCTAATATCAACCAAACCTGAATTCCTCGTTATTTGTGCTAGACCGACCCAACCTAACTTATTATTCCCCACCTGACCTAACCGAACTTGTCTTTGCTTAGTCCAGCCTAAACGGATTTAAAATCCGGTTGGAGCTTTCCTGCCCTAACCCGAACGAGAGACCTGACAACCCAACCGATCATGCCGCCCACTTGAGTTTTGTATCTGCTTCATTTTTTTTGCTGGTTGGGATCCTTGACTATATAGCCCACTGTGATTTATGTATCTTACATCCACTCCATCCATCCGTTTTGAAAGCTCATTTTAAGGGATTATACAAAAAATGAAGCAGATCAAAATCTTAGGTTGACCACACCACAGGAAACAAACAGCGGTGATTGAATACCCACCATTAAAAACTTCTTGGGGCCCACCGAAACGTTTATTTTCCATCCAACCTTTTGATAAAGTCAGAAAGACCTGAATGAAGGACCCACACAAATATCAGCTTGATCCAAGACTTTCATGGCCCGCAAGGAGCTTTTAATGGTCAATCACCACTGTTTCCTGTGGTAGGCGAAACTGAGATTTGGATCTGCTTCATTTTTGGGATCATATCCTAAAATGAGCTCTCAAAACGGTTGGATGGCGTGGCCTACAGTCAGGGATCCCTCCCCATTTTTGGGCGCATGTTTGTAGCATGATCTAGCAAAACGGATGGACGGGGTTTGTCACAAACACCACGGTGGGCCCCACCTAGTTTCCTGTTTCAGGCAGTCCGCGGATTCTCATCCTTGGATGAAAGGATTTTCTATATTTCATCCAATCAATTCATCTAACTTTCATACTTGGGATGAAAGGATTCTCAAGACGCCGTTCCAAATCATAGGTGGGCCATAACACGTGAATTTAGAGGTTTTAATTATGATTCTCCATGGGTGGCCCACCGGAGGGTTGAATCAGGGCGATTTTTTTAATGGGCAGTGCATATGATGGAATATTCGTAGGACCATAGAAGTTTTGGATCAGTAAAATATTTTCGTGATTTAGGAATGACCTTGTGAAAGGTATGGATGGCCTATAAACATCACGGTGGACCTCAGGGAGGTTTCAACGGTACCCACTTTTCCCTGATGGACGGGATGGATTTTTCACAAACCTCAGGGTGGGCCCCACCTAGCTTCCGGTCGTAGGAAGCTCATGCGAAAGGCTCTCGCGGGCAATCCACATACGTGTTGGAAGAGCCTTCAAACTGTCTCCCTGGACTGTGCACCGACTAATCATGACCGGTCGGATAGTGGGGGTCAATTGGTTTTTACCGGTCGGCCAGTGTTGAGGTAGACGTGAATCTACGTGATTTTGCCCCTGGACTGTTCTTTGGGCCGGTCCAACCGATCAGCCAGTTACGCGGTATCTTGCACAGCAAGCAGTTTCTTACACTATTGCGTGGATTTACGTAAGACGTTTCTAATTTGGGGTTGCTTGCTATATATATGACATGAATCCGAGATTAGGAGATATCCTAAGGTGTCCAAGGTTTCCTAAGTGGGTTAGGAAGATGGGAGAGTATTTTGAGAGGGAAGGAGCTTGGGTTTTCTCCGTTTTTCCTTGCTTGTGGGCTGTCAATCTCTGTAATCTTCTGTTAATCATAATGGATTGCTTTGTGTCATGATTTTTTACTCGTTAAGGGGTTTTTCCACGTAAAATTGGATTGTCTCTTGCGGTTGAATGCTTGTATGGTTTGATTGCATAGAGTTTCTCATTTGATCTTATATTCTTCTGTGGTGTTGTCCTACTTTCACTTTCGCTACCAGCGCCCCTATTCCCAATAAGTTGTATCAGAGATAAAGTTGGGGTAGAGTAGAATTTGGATTCGAGACGAGAAGATGGGATCAAGCACAAGGTTCGATGTAAAAAAATTCTCCGGCAAAAATAACTTTGAACTATGAAAGGTGAAGGTTCAATCCCTCCTAGTTCAGCAAGGGCTTGATGAAGTTCTTGGAAAGCGACCTGAGGTTATGAAAAATAATAAGCGGACAAAGCTCGACAAGAAGGCTAGAACCTCAATCTTCTTATGCCTTACGGATGATATCCTCTATCGCGTTACGAAGGAGAAGACTGCGGTTGATACGATGGCGAAGTTAGAGAATATTTATGCCAAGAAGTCTCTAGAGAATCGCATGTATCTGTTGATGTAGTTGTTCACCTTGAGGATTACTGAAGGGACGGATGTGGAAGCCCACTTAATCACGTTCAATCGACTACTTTGCAAGTTGGTGGAGATAGATGAGCCGATGAAGGATGAATATCAAGCATGCATCCTGTCGAATTCTCTTCTATATTCATATGAGTCATTCAGGGACTCTGTGTACGCAGGGAGGGAGACCATCAATGTCGAGACCGTTATCTTAGCCCTCCAGTCGAAGGTGATGAGAACGAAAAGTGATGACTGTGGGTTCTCGTTCTTCCTCAGAAGCATTGATTATGAAGGGAAGAAATTTTGAGTATGATGGAGTATATTCAAAATCGGGATCTAAGGCCAAGGGCAAAGGGAAAGTTAATGTGAAGTGCTGGAATTGTGATCAGGAAGGCCACATGAGAGGGGATTGTCAAAATCTCAAGTTGAAGCAAGAGAAGTATGAAAATTCTTCTAAAGAGAGAACCAATACCGTAGAGGACGGTGGCGACCTATGTGAAGTTCTGACTATATCTAGCAAGGGATCTCACGGTATAGAGTGGATCCTAGATTCAGGGGCTTCATGTTATGTTTGTCTTGACTGGAGTTCATTCACGACATACAGGGAATATGGTGGTGAATCGGTGTTTCTGGGCGATGGCTACGCTCATAAGGTGGTGGGTATTGGTACGGTGCGCATCATGATGTTCGATGAGATTGAACGAGTCCTGGAAGATGTGAAGCATGTCCCCCAAGATGAAGATGAATGTGATCTCTCTTGGTGCACTCAAGGCGAAAGGGTGCGTGTTCATCGGCGGCGATCGTTGTTGTAAAGTGATGAAGGGGGCACTTGTGTATGAAGGCACGGAGGTGTGGCCATCTTTACAAGTTGATCGGAAGCACAATTCACGGTGGAGCTGCGGGATTGGTAGCGAGATTCACGGTTGCCCGTATGTGGCAAGTGCCCAAGGGCCACATGAGAAGAACGGAAAAGGGCGTGTAAGGTCCAAGGTTAGGGTTGATGGTGGCACGAAAAATGGTAGAGCTATAATGAAGATAAGATGACGAAGTGAGGATGTTCTGATTCGACGTTTGAAGCCTCAGTGTAGTTTGTTAGAAGAGCCTTCAAACTGTCCCCCTGGACTGTACACCGACCGGTCATGACTGGTCGGACAGTGGGGGCCGACCGGTCTTGATTGGTTGGCCAGTGTTGAGGCAAACTGTGAATCTGCGTGATTTTGCCCCTGGACTATTCTTTGGGCCGATCCGATCGATTCGGCCATGGGCATGACCGGTCGGCCAATTTCGCGGTGTCTTGTGCAACAAGTGTTCTCGTACGCTATTGCTCAGATTTGCGTAAGACATTTCTAATTCGGGGTTGCTTACTATATATATGGCATAAATTCGGGATTACGTGAAATTCTAAGGTATCCAAAGTTTCCTAAGTGGGTTAGGAAGAGGGGAGAGTGTTTTGAGAGGGAGAGAGTTTGTATTTTCTCTGTTTTTCCTTGCTTGTGGGCTGTCAATCTCTGTAATCTTCTTTTAATCATAGTGATCGCTTTATGCCGTGGTTTTTTACCCGTTGAAGGGTTTTTCCACGTAAAATTGAATTGTCTCTTGTGGTTGAATGCTTGTGTGGTTTGATTGCATTGTATTTCTTGTTTGATCTTATATTCTGCTATGGTATTGTTCGGCTTTCGCTTCCGCTACCAGTGTCCTATTCCCAACAGTAAGTTCATGCGTTTGCACCATATCCTATAAAATCCCATGGCTTTCTATTTTGATTTTCCAAGTTACACTCAACTTCTCTTCTGCCTCGAATTTTTTTTATGAAGAATTTTCCTTCTTTTTCTTCTGTCTTTGAAGAATTTTCCTTCTGCATATTTACCTTTTCTTCTTCTTCTTACGAATTTCATTCTGCTTCTTTACCTTTTCTTCTTCTTCTTACGAATTTCATTTTGCTTCTTTACCTTTCCTTCTTCTTCTTCTTAAGAATTTTCATTCTGCTTCTTTACTTGTGAAGGATCAATATGTCTGATATTACAATGAACATTAGAAAACAACGCTCATTCAACATACATTCCATCTATATTGTAGATTATTTTGATGCACAGATCATTACCACCATTACCGCCCGCGCTTCTATTGTTGAATCCTGGCTCTCCAATATCTACAACATCTACCATCACTACCTTTCTAACCTCGTTGTGGGACTTGACACTGAGTGGCAACGAAATTCTCATGTTGCCATTCTTCAGCTTTGTGTGGGCCGGCGCTGCCTGATATTCCAACTCTTGCACGCTGACGACATCCCGCAGATGCTAATTGACTTCCTCGCTGATCCGAATTTTAGCTTCGTCGGTGTCGGGGTTGGACAAGATGGAAAGAAACTAATGGAGGACTACGGACTGAGAGTGGAGCATATAGTGGAATTGCAGTCTACGGCCGCTGAGAAACTCAATGAGAAAGCACTAAGAATGGCTAGGTTGAAGAAACTCACTAGTGGATTACGATGAGTAGGTGGGACTACCAACGCTTGAGTTTAGCTCGGGTGCAGTATGCATGGCTAGACGCCTAACTTTCGTTTCAGATCTTGGGATTAGCTAGTGAGTTTTATTATGGGTAATGATCTAAATATGTTTTTTCTGTAATTTTGATGAAACTTGGTTGAGTTGAGTCAACTCCGGCTGTGCTTTACAGTTTTTTCTTTTTTAACTCCTTCCATTTAAACATAAATGGCAATCATAACAGTCGTATATATATTTAAAAAGTTGATACATTCAATTTGACATTTATTATTATTATTATTATTACTATTGATCAATTCCCTATCCGAGAGAAATCACATCAAACAGACGGTTTGGGTCATTACTGAAAAATCAAATATACACTTCCAAAGCATATTAGGAAAGCCTCTTCTGTCAATGCTATTTTATCCGGATCTCTTACTATAGAAGGATGTTCTCTTATTATAGAAGGATGTTGTCTTTGCAATTGACACTGAGTCTCCCTGGGCCATCGACAATAGCAAGTCCTATAATAGACTCTTAAATCTCCAGGGAGCGGATTAGCTATTACGCCGGTAATAGCTTAGTGGGTGTTACCCTTATCATGTGGGGCCCGCCTTGATGTATTTTTTGAATATCAATGCCATCCATGTGTATTCCTATCTCATTTTAGGACACGGTACCAAACCTTAAAGAAGATCCAAATCTTAGGTGGAAAATACCATAGAAACAGTGATGAATGACCCTTAAAAACTTTTTATGGGCCACAAAAGTTTTGGATCAAGCTGATGATATTTGTATTTTCCATTCATCCAGATCTTGATGGAAAACAAACATTACGAAAAACTTACTATGGGCTCTTTGGAATTTTTAATGGTGAGGCATTCAATCACCACTGTTTCCTGTGGTGTTGTCCACATGGGATTTATGTCAGCTTAATTTTTGGAACCCCACTCTAAAATGAACTTTAGAAACGGATGGACGTCGTGGATATACAATCCATCATCAAGGTGGGCCACTACGATAGGGATAACACCCACTAAGCTGTTACCCCGGTAACAGCTAATCCGCTCCCCAGTCTCCAATGATTTTGATATTGTGTCTAGGCTAGCAATGGCCGGGCTAGTCTGTCCGGCTTTAAGGCCTGACCACTTTGAGTCTAAGCTTGGGCTGGAATACTGGTGCGATGGCTAGGCTTGGCCTAAAATTAAGTGCGTTTGATAACTAGGCTGAGCTAGCTAGGGATTTGTTTAAGAACTGGTCATGTTGGCCTAAGCCCATCTGGGACCGTTAGAACATTCCCTGCATGTACATCACATGTGCGCGAAATTTGCGCTTTTCATGTTCAAGATCTCCAGCCATTGATTTCCTGCATACTCTTCACATTATATGAAAGGTGGGCCACGGCACGAGGGTCGCTAAATCAGGTCGATCTACTGATTGGGTGGGCCATACCAGCACCCTTAAGACAATCGGCTCTCCAGCAGGAGCATGAATGTGAACTTTTCCACCTCATTTATATTCTGGCCAACGTGTTACATGTATAGAATGTGGGCCACAGCACGAGGATGAAATGTTACAAAAAAATCAGTCTGCCAATCTACTCATTGGGTGGGCCACACCAGTAAACCAAAATCAATCTCATCGGCTCTCGGTTGATTTGAACCATACCAGTTGATCAACATAGTGTGGGCCAGCGGAGAGAAGGCATGTAGAAGAGATCCTTCTGAATGGCACCCATGACATGCATTTGTTCGACAGTCCTGATTCCTTGAATGAATGTGGGCCCATATTGTGCTTCCATCGGCCCATCGTTATCCATAGGCCCAACTCCCAAGCCCACTTCAGAAAATTCAAAGGTGAGCCCATTGAAAACAGCCATGCAAAGATCATTTGCATCAGTCTCAAATCCATCTCACTAGCATGTGTCCCTCCCCACTAAAAGGTCTGGTTCGGATTGGGTCCTATAATATCTATACCGGAGCTAACCAGGTTCTGGTCATGCTTTGCCTGGGTCTTTTCAGGTCCGCTCTAGTTCTCGAAGACTGATCAGACCCAGATCTAATCCACTTTGGGTATCCATAATTGGGTCATTGGATCTAGGTTAATAAAGGTCACCTAGTTGATTGGTTCACACACAGTCCACTTCCGTAGTTTGGCTCTCTTTAAACGGTTCGGACCTGAGTTTAAACGGTTCATCACATTGCCTCAGACCCAGACCAGGCTAACTCTACCTGCAGTGGTCTCCACTGAGAGTGTCCATGATGTGTCCCCCATCCCATTGTTCCCTTTAGCGACGTACCTGCCATGTGGATCATGATGATTTTTGGCCATTGGCGTAACTGATGAGCTGACTGGATTGGACACATAAAATAGTGGATCCTACAGAACCCCAATTTTTGTAGCCACTTTTTACATTACAACGCCTATTGTTGAGAGTTCAGGTACCCCTTTACGTGGGTTTTCTGGATGTTGGGTGATTTTTGAATTTTGGAAGGAGGAATAGTTGAGTGAGAAGAACAAGGGTGAAAATGGGAAGAAGAGATGGAGAGTAGGGCGTAGAAAGGAGGGGTAAAACAGTAAGACTGGTGTAAGATATGGGAAGAAAAGAGTAAGCTTTTGGAGGATTGCAGATTGGGAGTCAGGCATGTGGTAGATCTCTGGTTCCCGGCCGCTGAGAAACTCGATGCCAAGGAGGCGATGGTATGTTGGACTTTCTTTCTTTCTTTTATGTTAAAAAGATTGTGATAGTTGTGTTTGGGAGTTTAAACGATACAAAAGGGTGGTAATGGGTCTAGTGGGCCCCGAGTAAACTAATTTAACCCACTTCTGAGGTGGGTTTGGGCCAGCTAAATTCCAGTTGGGCTCAGAAGAGTGGCTTGTTCAAGTAAATGGGTCGAACCTTACCTGACCCGCCCCACCAATATAGGTTATTAATTGGTTCAGCCACATGACCCAATTCTACCCAACCCACATCCGAAGACATAATAAACAAGAAAAGCACAGATATTTTTTTTATGTCCGCATGGACACATTATCTAGACTTGGTTGTGTAGCCTTAGTGTCACATTTTATTCTTAAGCTTGAGTTGGGTCGTGGTGGGTTGGGCCCGGTCAAGCACTAGTTGGTTGGGATGGGTCATTTAGGCAAGAATTCCTAACCCAGTCAGTAAATGGGTTGGGCTTGGGTAGATCCCTACCCTATCTCAATCTAATTTGTTGCCACCCTATTCTCAAATGTGACTCTGTTTGGTAGTTAGAATCTGTTTTTGAAGTGAAATTAGATGTAACTGATCAGTTCTGTGTGCATGTTTTCTTTGTTGCTCATTCTTGTTTGGTTAATACCGTGCTTTAATAGGAAATGTATCTAGATCTCTTAATGTTCAAGGATGAAGGAGAATGTTGTTTTTACAACTTGGATTCTATCACTAACGAAAGAGCACTCTATGTGAAGAACTTTTACTTGTTAGTGCACTAATTGTAAGCTTTAAGCGGTGCTGGCCCAATCTAACCCAACCTTATTTGAATTGTGTAGGGATTGAGTACTCGGTGCCATGGTTTAGGTAACTTGAGTTGCATTTAGATGGTGTTAACCTGACCCTACTCAATTTAACTTGCCTGACTTGAACTATGTTAGGATTAAATACTTGGTACCTAAGGTTGGGTGGGTTTGGGTTAACCCTCAAACTAACAACCCTAGCTTGCACCCCTATTCACATCACCGCAAACCCACAATACCTTTTGTTGCTCAAGCTCCCTACAATAAAGGAAATTCACATCCTTGGCAGGCCTCAGACGACAAATTATCTCCCACATCCCAAGTGCTAACAAGTTTGACATGTTGGCTAAGCTGCATTTTAAAGCCACAACTGTGCTTGACTCCATCATGGTGCCCACTAAAGTTGAGCCAAGCTCAGCTAAAAGAGACATGAAAGGTATCATATGATGGATCCTAACCATTGGACCTCTCACGAATCTATTAGTATGTAACCATGGTTGAAGCCAATTCCGTGGGACTATTGGTAGGTTCAATCTCAACCCATTAAATTAAAAAAGAAGTCATTAAATTTTAGAGGGATCTATTGCTATAGTATAGAAAGAAAAAAAAAAAAAAAAAAAAAAAAAAAAAAAAAAAAAAAAACTAGATCATTTGGTGGGTATCCACATCCTAACTTTTCCCTCTGATTTGGCCTAACTCAGTTGAAGATCGATGTGATCTTTTGTATCCCAAGATAAAATGAGGTGGCTCACAAGATTTACCAGTAAGATGTCATGCACACATTACATTAATCAGACCCACACATGGCTTTGTATGCTGAGCTTAGCATGCACAGCTCTGAATAGGGCTGTCAATGGGCCGGGCCTGGGGTAGGTCTCGGCCTGGATTTTGACCTGTTTCTGGATCATGGTTCTTGGGATCAAGGCTAAGAAGGGGTTGATGAAACTGATGGACGGGATGGATTTAATTCATGTTAAGTCGTTTCCCTACTTTTAGTGAAATTGACCCCAGTGGGTAGATCCTGACCATGGGCCCACCTTGATGTATGTTCCTTGTATCCACACCGTCCATCCATTTTGAAAACTTATTTTAGGGCATGATCCTAAAATCAGGTACAAATCTCAGGGGGACCATAATATAGCAAACAGTAGTAATCGACAATTAAAAACTTCTAGCGGCCCACGAAAGTTTTGAATCAAGTTCATATTTGTGTGGGCTTTTCGTACGGGTATTTGTGACCATGGTCCATGACAACAGGTTAGAAGGAAAATAAACATTCCGGTGGTCCCCATCAAGTTTTTAATGGTGAGGATTCAATGACTGTTTCATGTGGTTTGGTCCACTTAAAATTTGGATATTCTTCATTGTTGGGAACACGACCTAAAAATATCTTCCAAAATGGATGGACGGTGTGGATGTAAGGAATATACATCAAAGTGAGCCCCACAGTTCAGGATCCACCCAAACCGCCCCGTTTTCGTGTTTTCCAATTCCTTCTCCCTGTAGGACGCGGATTTCCTGCGAAAGCGTTGTGCAGCGAGTTACTGCGTTGGGATGCTAGGTGGGACCCACCGTCATGTTTATAAGAAATCTACTCTGTCCATCCGTTTTGCGAGCTCATTTTGGGACCTGCGACTAAAAAAGGACGCGATCTAAAAATCAAATTGCAAACCTTCCTGAGCTCCACCTTGATGTTTATATGCCATCCAAACCGTTTATAAGTTTTTTCCCACTGGGATGAAGTGAAAGCACAAAAAGATAGCCTCATGCAAAACTTTTGTCGCATACGAATGTTTCAACGGTGTTCATTGAATTCCCAAGTTTTAGATCCGCCTCAATTTTTCTTCCGTTCTCTAAAATTAGCTCACAAAACGGAAGGACGGGGTTGATTTCTAATAAACATCATAGTGGGCCCCATGTAACGTCAACGTATTTTGCAGGAAATCTTCCGTATAAATCCCACCCGCCATAGGCCTCCATCTTTTCTCCTTCCTATATAACCCCTCCTCCAGGCTCAATGACTCATCTCTTCATCTCTTCATCTCTTCTTCCAGACTCATCTCCATCTTTTGCAACTCAGCCCTTCCTCTTCCCATTCTACCGCACTTCCTCCACAGCCATCTTTTCACCTTTCCTTCCCATCTTGCCCCTCCTCCACACCCATCTCTGCATCTCTTCTTTCCATCTTTCCCAATCAGCCCTTCCTCTTCCCAAAAACCCAATACCCCCACAGAAACCCACAGCATGACAATCACCATCCAACAAACCTACGCAGGCCTTACCCACTCCATCTACACCGTCAATATCTTCAACTGCCCCATCATCACCACCGTCACCAATGCCGCAATAATCGTCGAATCCTGGCTATCCGACATTAATTACCGCATCCACGGTCACCACCTCATCGTGGGCCTCGACATCGAATGGCGCCCCACCTTCCAGCGCAACACCACCAACCGCGTCGCCCTTCTCCAGCTCTGCGTGGGCCACCACTGTCTCATCTTCCAACTCATCCACGCAGACCGCATCCCCCAATCTCTCCGGGACTTCCTCGCTGACCACAATCTCATGTTCGTTGGTGTTGGAATTGAACAGGATGTGGAGAAGCTCCTGCAGGACTATGAATTGAGCGTCGGGCATGCAGTGGACCTGCGGTCAATGGCCGCCGATGAGCTGAGAGGGGCTGGGCTGACGAATCTTGCGAGTTGCGTTTTGGGCCTTGAGGTGGTGAAGCCCAGGCAGGTTACTGTGAGCAGGTGGGACTCGCCATGGCTTAGCTTGGATCAGGTACAGTACGCTTGTGTGGATGCATTCCTTTCGTTTGAGATTGGGAGGTATCTATTCTTCATGAATTAGTGGATTTTCTGAAAATTGGGAGTTAGGTTTGTTAGTTTTTCAGTTATGTAAGAACGGTATCAGATTAGCTTGGTTTGAGTTGAATCAACTTGGGGGGCTTGATTGAGTTTTTAAACGTAGGTTTAGGTGTTTCGTTGCTCAAATATCATGAAATTTCTTGACATGCGGTAAAACCAAACGTAGACTTATTGGTGATGCTTTACGAAAGTATTATAATTTTTTTTTTAAGTATTATAAGTTTTTGAATGATCAAATATTGAAGATTATTGCATGCATGTTTTGTGTTGCTCGTACGTCCATGCTTGAGAACAATTACATGCCTTCGAATGCACCGCTCATGATGTGTACATAGAATCCAAATCTGATGAAGGTGTAAGGAAGGGTGTAAATTAATCCGGCAAGCAATTCCTAAGAAGAATGTATATGTTAAAACTTCATCTGGGATTTGGTAGGATTGAATTAGGTTTATAGCTGTTAACCCTGTGGTAATTACAAACTAAGATTTGGCTGAGAATCCCACAGCGTCTTGGAAAGGTGAATAGTACCAATGGAAAGGGTGATTGTGGGATTTCGGAATAATATAGAATTTTGAGAATCACTTGTAGATGGCGTAGTATCCAATGTGATTGATAGTAATCTCGCCCATAATCATCCAAACGCGCCAAGGTGTTAAAAATAGTGTTTATTAGAAAGCAATCCCATGTAATCCCATTTAAACCCATACCCCAAACACCCCCTAAAATGAAAAATATACATTAAAATTAAAAATTATTAAAAATAGAAATAGACCAAGGCGACCGCTATGTGGGTCCCAGATAGCCCATTATGTGAAGATTGATAAGATTGATAAGTTGTGCTAACAATTTATCCCTGCCCTACATCATGCCCTGCGTAGGACTGGGTCCAGATTTGGTAGACTACTGCTTTCGTTCGGGCTTCTTTTGGTTCAGTTAGACTAGTAATGCATCCGCGGCTCACTTTGCATCAAAATTGGTCATCTATTTGCATCTCTTTGTGTTCACTGCTCACACTTGTTGGCCCGGGCCCTTCATCCTAATGTAGTACACCTAATGAATGGGTTGGATGACATGTGCAATGTAGTAGACCCTATACTACAGGAAGTCCCAACATATAAACAATTTGGATCAAACCATCCATTCCATTTTGTATAATGGTGGCTCACTTCATTGTGAGTGCGGACGAAGGCTCGCTGAATTCCTGTGCCGTAGTTTCTCTGGTACACGTAATGCTAACAAAACATGCCCTATTTACTCTCCCAATGGATCGCGGGCAATATGCGGAACTTCTCTGGTCCACCATGATTTATACATTAGATCCATACCGACCATTAATTTTTCCAGATCATTCTACAGCATGAGCCCAAAAATGAGGCACATCCAAAGTTCAAAGTGGACCACACCACATAAAACTCTCTCTCTGAAACCTTCCTAGAGACAACCGTGAGGTTTAGTCACCATCACGGCCCAGAATTTCCCTCTGCCTTCAGTAGAGACGATCTAGACGACCATGGGCGGGGCCAGGTCATTCATCATTAGCCTGGACACCCAGGTTGCTTATATTTCAAGACAGGGCCCAGCCCTTGGACCAATTTTAGGGGCCCAGACCCTTGCACTAAAGCCAGGCTGCCCAGACGATCTGAAAGACTAGTAATGTCCAATATTAGAGATTTCGGTGCATGGTCCATCCATGGCAGGGTCCACCAGACCGATGGGCATGGGACCAAAGCAGCACCTGAATGGATGCAAAACTGAGTGTACTATTCAAATCTCATTTTATCCATGGTGACGCCCGAAATTTACAAATATGAACATTTCATGGACCAAAAATAATGTTCGTCGGCTAAGGTCAACTGAGTGAAGATAGCCTCATTTCAACACTGAGGTCATGGTATCGATTCCCATAGTGGGGGTGGCTAACATTGTGATGTGACTAACGGGCAGTGGGAGGGTGGGTGGGTTTACTAACAATGGGGTGTGTGCATGGGTGGGTGTACTAACAATGGACCCCCCCCCCCCCCCCCCCCCAAAAAAAAAAAAAAAAAAAAAAGGCTGAACCAATTACAAAAGAGTTTCTATGGGCCATCTGAGGGCTAAATAACGGCCCATTAAATTCAACAGAAAGCCCATTATATTTTGGAAGGAACAGTTTCTGTTTCCACACCCTTTCGGTTTTTCACTGCATGGGTTTTCACCAACGTGATTAAGTAAGAGCTTTGTTAACGGTTGAGATCATCATCTAAGATGCAATTGGGTCAAAATTCATCACTAGTTCCCATGGCACCGTATCTATACAAAACCCACATTGCCATTGGGTACAGGAAATTAAGAGGTTCACCCAATTGAGTATTAGATCTGCACACACACGTGCCACTTTGCCATGTGCATAAGCTCTGCTCTCTTACATGTATGTCACTAGGAAAACCTAATTTATTTTATTATTCTTTTGCTAGAATAATAAAAATAAATTAAATATGTAATGATATTACTAACTGGAGCTGATTTGGACTTTGACCCAAACGCCCGGAACCTGCTAGACCCGATTTTTAATGGGTCCAAAAGTTGAGACCTGAATCCATGCCAGTAACAGGTCCATTAAATGTGATCCAGACCATTAAGATCAGGTTGGGTCTATCAAATGTCCCGGGTCTAGTCACCCACTTACATTCCTTCCCACCAATCTTACATTAGATATTTTGTGATGATTAATGCCAATCCAACATTAAAAAAATAAATAAATAAATAAATAGAAGCAAGAAATTGAGAGATTAAAGAAGATTGATTGATTTGATTGAAAATGAATATGGCAATACACTACATATAGCATGACGATTCAGTCACTCAAGGTTGGGGATTCACCCACCCAAATACAAAAGGACTTACTCTCAATTATTAAAAAGAAAAGGATAAAAAATATCTCACAAAGAAAATGAAAAAAAAAAAATAATGCCTTTTCCTCGTACCCAAAAAACAATACATAGAGATGGGGAAAGAGAATAATCCATTCGGAGAGAGAGAGAGAGAGATAGAGGGAGAGAGAGAGAGAGATAGTAAATGTGTCGAGAGAAGAGGGCTGTTAATTGGGGTGGGGCCTTAAAGTAGTTGTTGGGCCACTACACCCAATGCAACGTGTGCGTTCTGTTTGGAAATCCTCTACCACAACTCGTTTTCAAAACTTTACAACTCCTCTTCATTGATCTAAGTATCTTTGGATTGTGATTTATTCTTCCATCGAAATCAAATGTTGGGTATAAGTTACTCACTTTGTTCTAATAAACTATACATTAAGAATAACAATAATTTCGTATGAGTTAATTGGAGAATACATGCCCAAATGTTTAAAGCTTGGTGAAAATTGATTGGAATTGTCATGATAAATATAGAGGTTTGCAATATTGAAAATGGGGCTAGTCCCTAGTTCTTCGGTAAGTCAAAACCGATATGTATTTGGCCCAATCTTCTTAAGGATACGGAATGAGTCAATCTATTTGTTCTCAAGTACTTGTTGAAAATCGCTCTTTTCACAAGTATGCCATAACTAAATCATTTTGTTTGAACTTTAAGTGGCGGTGATGAATATCACTGGCTTGTTTATACCGATCATTTGTAATTTTAACGTTGGCTTGAACTTGTTTTTGGACTTCTTAAATGTGGTTGACAAGCTCTTAGCTTCCACTACTCTTTCTCAGGTTAAGAATTGGTACTCAGTTTAAGATATGATTCAAGTTTATTTCATAAACCACTTCAAATAGAGTTTTTGAGTAAATTAAATCACTTCTAATAGAGTCTTTTAAGTAGATCAATACTAGAGTTGTTGTAAGTAAATTCAGCTTGAGATAAGACAAGATTCCACTTACTTAGTTCAAACCACCTTATGCTGGTCAGCTCATTGTGGGGCATGCACGTACAGAGCAGTACCAAATGAGTGGAAATGGTCCAGGCTATATATATATTCATGGTGTGCCTCACATGATGAATGTCCAGGATTTGACACAAGTATGCCACGCCTGCACATGTGATGTGAGGCCATCAGTTTGACTCAACCAGCTGAGTGTCATAGTGCATGTGACGCAGATTGGGTACTAGCCCGCCTATCCCAAGCTCCACACAAATAGGGGCTCTGAGGGGCCATGTGAACCCTCGTCGTTCCGCGCTTCCACGACGTTCTCCCTTTCCTTTCGGAAAAAGAAGAGGGGGTGCGTGCGCGCGAATCGTCGTTTGTGCCAATAGCTTGCCTCGTTCTCGAAGGCTTTTGTTCGGTTGTCGTGTTGAGCTGGATGTGTTTGAATGAGTTCATATAAGACCAGAGTCGCCGCTAGCCAGTTTCTTCGAATCTACAGTTAGCTAGACCCCGTAGAAACGTTAGAGAAGGGGATCCGAAGATTCCTTCCTCTAAAATGACTCCTTTTGATCTGCGGCCAGAGATTCGAGGTAAGGGATCATGGTTACAGGGTGGAAAGAGGTTAAGTACCCCACACACTGCCCGTACCGAAGTACTGTCTGTACTTCACAGAATCGAACTAATACTTGAAAGTCTGTTTTAATCCTCGTACATTCTCATGGATGACATGATGCATGAATGCAGGTCTGAACAGTAAGAGTTTTTTATGGGCAGGTTTCCATTAACAGGCAAGCCCAGAGCATACGCTCGAACTCACAGGTATTTTATGCGGGATGCATGCTGTGTGTTTGAATAATCAAAGTGCTTGTAGTGACATGTACATGAATACAGGTCTGAACAGTAAGAGTTTCTGATGGGCAGGTTTCCATTAACAAGCAAGCCTAGAGCATACGCTCGAACTGACAGGTGCTTTATGCAGGATGCATGTTGTGTGTTTGAATACTCAAAGTGCTTGTAGTGAAGCAGGGGGGGTGGAAGAAAAGTAAATGTTGCACTTTTGCTAGATGCAAATGAGATGATACTGGTAAAAGAGTAGCTGGATGGACGGAGGTGTCGTAAGGGTTGGCTTCGAGTGGCTGGATCAAGACTTGGGTTGCTTGGGGAGACTTAGACCAGGGTCAGGCTGGGTTGGACCAGGGCTAGGCTCTTCTCACTCGGGCTCTCCTTGGTAGAGGAATAGGCTAAAAGGATGGAGAAGAACTCGGAACGGACGGATCGCACTCAGGCTGGAGGGCTTGTGAGGGATGCTTGAATGAGAAGGGGAGGGGGTATTTATAGTAGCGGGGAGTGGCAGAACCCGTAAATAAGTTTGGGCGGCCCTCTAGGGGCCGCCCGTACGGCCTTTCTTGGGATTCAGCAGGCAGTACGGACCTGCTCCGAGGCTGCGGTTTGGAACTTGGTGAGTTGACCGGGTTTGGGGGATGGGTTGACACGGTGAGTTGACTCGATAGGTTGACTCAGCGGGTTGACTCGGTGATTTGACTCAGTGGGTTGACTCGTCGAGTTTTACTCTTTTTTTTTTATTTTTGACTAGTTTTTCTTATGGGGGGTTTTTCAGGCTGATGTTTAGAGGTGAGTTGACTGGGTTCAGGCTTGAGCTGAGCTATGGATTGGGGCTTACAAGGGTGAGTTTGGCTGAGTTTGGACATGGGACTTGGGGGGTATGGTCCTACATTCATTCAGCTATCTTTACCAACATTGTAGCCGAAAGTGGGGTGTCTACAGGCCACCATGATGTATGGGTTTTGTCCACACTGTCCATCCAGTTGCCATATAATTTGAAAGTATAAGCCCAAAAATGAGGTAGATTCAAGGCTGAAGTAGAAGACGCGTAGGCGTTTCAACAGCAGGTCTTGGGTTCGAGTGCTAAGACACACTAAGGGTGCGTTTGGTAAAACTTAATTCCATGACTTATCACTTAAAATTGTTAATTTCAGTGATTTTGGTAATTCAGACCGTTTGGTAACTAAAATAAATTAAGTACTTAATTGGAAATATCACTAAATTTTTGTGGAATTTTTTCAGTCACGCAAACTTAACTTAACGCTTATAACTGAATGCGGTAAGTGATTCTCTTTAAATTTTTGGATAATTATGGACAAAAGTATCCTTGCTAGCATTTTAAAATTACAAGATTATCCTTCTTCGTTATCTCCTCGTACTTAGCATCTTCTCCCCTAAGAACTTAAAGTCACCAAGTTCTATGGGCCCCACCATAATATATGTATTATATCCACGCCATCCATCCATTTAGCGAGATCATTTTAGGCCACGAGCCCAAAAATGAGGCAGATCCAAAGTCTAGGTGGACCACACCACTGAAAGCAGTGGGGACAAGAAGTTTTCAATGTCAAGCATTCAACTCCCACTATTTTATGTGGTGTGGTCCATTTGAGCTTTGGTTCTGCCTCATTTCTTAGATAATGATAAAAAATGGATGGATGGCGTGGATCTAACACATACATCATAGTGGGTCCTTTGGATATAACACCTACATCATCTGTTTTATGCGACGGGAAGTTGGTGGATTTTCTGCGAAAGCCTTGTGCAAGAAGTTTGGAAACCAAGGTGGAGCTCACGGTGATGTTTTTTTATAAATCCACCTCGTCTAGCCGTTTCGGGAGATCATTTTAGGACATGAGAACAAAAACGAACAGGATCTAAGACTCAAGTGGGCCTCACTAAAGGAAAAGGTGGGTAAGGAAATTAATACTATTGAAACCTCCCTGGGTCCACAGTGATGTTTATATGACATCCATACTGTTCATAACGTCACTACTACTGGGATAAACTGGAAACACAAATATTATCCTGATTCGAAACTCCCATGGCTTCACAAATATTTCAACTGTGGACGTTCAATCCTCACGTTTTCAGCCCACTTAAATCTTGTATCCAGTTCATTTTTGTTCTCATGTCCTAAAATAAGCTCCCAAAACGGATGGACGAGGTGGATTTATCAAAAAACATCACTATGGGCCCCACCTTGGTTCTTAGCGCAAGAACTTCCTGCGCAAGGCTTTCGTAGGAAATTCACATCCGATTCGTAGGGGGAGCGGATAAGGTGAGACCCCGGATCCATCGAGGTGGGTGGACCCCTGACTATGGGGCCACTGTGATGTATTAGAATACATCCACACCATCCATCCAAATTGAAAATTCATTTTAAGTTATAATCCAAAAAATGAAGCAATTCCAAATCCCAGATGGGCCATAGTACAGGAAACAATGGTGATTGACCATTAAAAACTTCTTGTGTTTGGAAAGCTAGGTGGGGAGTGGGTACTGTGATGTTTGTGAGAAATACACTCCGTCCACTTGTTTAATTTTTTAGCTTCTTCTAGGACATGAGATAAAAAAAAAATTAGGCGGACTCAAAAATCAAGTGGGCCATGAGAAAAAAAAAAGTGGGGAAATAGATGCCCATCGTGGAACCATTTTTCCTTGTTAATCTTTGGATCTACCTCTTTTTTGGCTCACGGTATAAAATGATATGAAAAAATGGATAGACGGTATGGATCTAACACATACATCATGATGGGGTTGATAGAACTTTGCCATCTCAATTTGGCAACGCTAACAGAGCGAATTAGGTGTGGTCTCGGCCTCACCAAAGACATGTCCTTAGCGTAAGGCCCACATTGATGTGTATTCTAAATCCACACCATCCATCGATTTTTTCAAATCATTTTAGGGCACAAGCCCAAAATTAAAGCAAATCCAATTCTCAGGTGGACCATACCATTGGAAACAATTGTGATTGACTATTAATGGGGCACAAGTTCTGGATCAAGTTGATATTCATTTTTTCCTACATCGAGTTTTTTACCTTATCAACAGGTTAAATGGGAAAAAAACATTAGGGTGGGGAATGAATTCTTACCTTTGAAAATTTCCAAAGGCCCACTGTGATGTTTACTTCCCATCCAACCTGTTGATAAGGTCACATAGACCTATATGAAGGGAAAGCATAAATATCAGCTTGATACAAAACTTGTATGCCTCCTAGGAAGTTTTTAACAGTAAATTTTCAATCTACACTCCTTGTGGCACGGTCCACTTTGAGCCTTTAATCTACCTCCTAAGCCCACTGTAATATTTATTTCCCGTCCAATCTATTGACTAGGTCACAAAGACATGAATGAAAGGAAGTCACAAGCATTACCTTATTCCAAAATCTATTGTGGCCATAAAAAGTATTTAATGGTGGGCATTAAAAAAATTGTATATACGTGTGGCCAATTCATGCGCTAGACAAGGATTTTTTTTATTTTTTTTAATCAAAACAAAGCATGTTTTTCTTCAAGGTCATCGAACCAATAGCATGTTTTTCGTGGGACCCTAGAGATAAATGACCCAATATCTGCTAGTGTGCCACATCGTCATGTGTTGAAGTCATCTCTCAACACAGGGAGTTATATGATGCTCTGTGTATGGTTTATATCTTGTGTTTTATTCATACATGTCAGAATATTGGTTTCATGATCAACAGTACTGTGGGGCCCACTATGAAAAAATCATTTAAAAATTATAATAATAAATAAATAAATATTAGACAACGACCTTCAAATAAGCATTTATTAGTTAAATGTGAGATATTTGGTTGTCCAATTCAAGAACAAAAATCAAAGAGTTATGATTATTATATTAAGAAACATAAAGTACATGGTCTATCAATTAAAATATAATGCTTGAGATATGCGTGTATGAATTAGGCATAGGTGTTGTAGATAAGTTTGGCTTTGAAAAGAGATGTGAGGAATCGCAATCGCATCTCCAGAATACGAGCAGCTTGGCTCGTGCTCGACAGAAGGGGTCGCATCCCCAGAATGCGAGCAGCTCGGCTCGTGCTTGACAGAAGGGGTCGCATCCCCAGAATGCGAGCAGCTCGGCTCGTGCTCGACAGAAGGGGTCGCATTCCGTATGCTAAATGCGAGCAATCTTGATATGAGCAGTTTTCGATATCTGAATGATCGTGGTTTCTGTTCTCTGGTATGGGCGGCCGTCGTCTCATAGTACCAGCAGCCCGTATAGGCCGGTTTTCGGTGTTTATCTATTTTTTGCTCCGAATATCCAGAGACGTAATCAGCTAGACGTCTAGGATGTTTTGACTACTCCTTTATCCAAGGATTAACGAGATAAGCTCTTATCCCATGAAATCAGTGCTAATCTTAACAGCTTGCGTAGCAGATTGGATCATTTAGATCTATATAAATAGATGACCTATTGATGATAAAGGTACACAATACTCAATCCCTAATCTCCGTCGTTTATTGGTTCTCCTTCCTTACCCTATCTAACTTAAGTATCGGAGGGCCAACGGCCGAACGCCGGCCACCCTTAGTTATTTTTTCTGTCCCCTTTCAGGTCCAAGGAGAAAATTCGCTTGGAAGGAAGGTGGACCTTCTGGAGGATCCTGTTACAAAATTCGACGTAAACAGTTTAGCGCCGTCTGTGGGAACGGTTTGATCATCACAGTCAATCGTTCTTACCACTGATCAAAATTCTTCCACCATGCCTCCTAAAAAGACTGTTCATCCTTCCACATCAAGACAGACGTTACCTCCACCTGAAGTTACAGAACCAGTACCCATCCCTCCAGCCACTTCGACGGGCATCCCTCAAGGGGATCCTAACGTGCCGTCACAAAACTCGTTATTTGAGGCTTCCGGAAGTCAAGAAGATGTCATGCGTTTCTTAGGAAACACACTTCTAACTCTCAATGCTGGGTTTCAAGCCTTGTCTAACCGACTTGATCAGCATTTCCTGGAGCCTCAAAAGCTACCTTTCGGGGGGTTACCGGCGCAGCCCATACCGATGGCTTCCAGACACTTTGTGGACGAACCACAGGTCCAACCGAATCGTCCTCCATCAAACCAAATGCCAATCGACCACCAACCCCCCATACTATCTCCACATTCCGTACATTCCAGTGCTTCCCGCCAACAACAATCTCATGGGTCCACCGTCTAAGCATCAGGTTATACTTTACCATGGGAAGGAGACCTCAAGAAAATTCATGATCGTTTTGATGACATGGAGCAATGATATCAGGCGAATCGATCATCAGCCGCTGTGGCATCGATACATCGATCCGAGTCCCCTTTCACCAGCGAAGTCATGGAAGCACCTTTACCTGAGAAAGTATCGTACACTCGTCATCACCCCATATACAGGTACCGGCGATCCTCTCGAACATCTGGAAACTTATAGGTCTCTTATGGAGCTGGAGGGACATGGATCGGAAATCATGTGTAGGGCCTTTTCCCTAACCTTGAAGGAAGCAGCCCGTACTTGGTTCCGAGGGTTAAAACCTCGATCTATCAGTTCCTTTTCACAGCTATCGGAGCTGTTCCTCTCCCAATTTATGGGAAGCATCCGTACCAAAAAACCGGCGTCTCACCTAATGGATTTGAAACAGCAGCATGGGGAAACAATAAAGGACTTTACAGTGCAGTTCACAACCGAAGCAGTCCAAACTGAAGGTTATACCGAGGAGAAAGGCCTCACCGCCCTAATAACTAGGATCACCAGCGAAAAATTCAGATTCGCTTTGGATAAAAATCCTCCCAAAACTATGACAGAATTCCAAGCTAAAGCTCAGAAATATATCAATGCAGAAGAGGTGGCATTAGCACGTCATGGTATACAAGGCAAGAAACGCAAGCCGGAGGATGTTTCTTCTTCGGATAAGAAGTATAGGCGCGATCAGCGAGATCGCTCTCCCAAGAAAGTTTACTCTGGTAAGTACCGTAACTACACCCCCCTTAATCGACCTCCAGAAAAGGTGCTAATGGAGATTAAGCATAAACCATATGTGAAATGGCCCGCAAAAATAAAATCTGACCCTGAGAAAAGAGACAAGAGCAAGTTTTGTTATTTTCATAAAGATCATGGGCACACTACCCAAGACTGTATAACTTTACATGACCACATCAAGGAATAAGGGTCATCTTCAAGATTATGTTGTCCGGCAAGGTCGCTCGCTAAAAAGGGGGGAAGCCTCGCAACAACGGAAGAAATCACCTCATCAACATACTCCGCAAGAAGACGCTGAGCCCACCGGGGAGATACGGACCATCGCCGGGGGACCCGCTTGCGGGGGAGATTCTCGAGCTTTAAGAAAAGCATACGCTCGTAAGGCGTCCAAGAAGCCCCAGCATATTTATTGGCTGGAACAGACACCCAACTCATTAAAAACCAGTCATCCTCCAATTTTCTTCTCCCTCGAAGATGCTGAGGGAATTCACTTCCCTCACGAAGACTCCATCGTGGTCGCACTAAAGGTATCTAATTATTTGACTCATCGTATTATAGTGGATACAGGTAGTTCTGCTGATATTCTATACCTGGAGGCTTTCAACAAAATGGCACTTGCCAGAAGCCTACTCAAGCCAGTCTCAACTCCCCTCATCGGTTTCAGGGGCGAGGTGGTTACACCTGAAGGAAGCATTGACCTTCCGGTCACCTTTGGGGAGAGTCCAGCGAAGACGACTGTCTTCATAAATTTTCTCGTGGTGGACCGAAAATCAGCATATAACGTCATTTTAGGGCGGCCATCTCTTAATAAGGTTGGGGCAGCTTTACATCCTTTATATTTGTGCGTCAAATTTCCTACATCGAGTGGCATTGGGGTCGTACGAGGGAACCAGAAAGAGGCTCGGTCTTGTTATGAGATCGCCTTACAAGATTGGAAGAAAGCACAAGCAACGCCAGTTATGATGGTAGCACAAGATTCATCCAACTCCCCAGCGGATACCTCACTGGACCCAAGAGAGGATGCTCTCCAATCAGGAACTCCCGAGGAAGAGACAGTATCGATTCGCTTGAATGAAGATGACCCATCCAAAGTTGTTTGTGTGGGATCCTCTTTGAGAAATGCCATTCGAGCAGATTTGATCTGCCTCCTCACTGAATATCAAGATGTGTTTGCCTGGTCTCACCGAGACATGCCTGGCATTGACCCTAGTGTCATCGTACACCGTCTGAACATCGACCCAAAGTATAAACCCGTCCACCAGCGTCGACGTGCCTTCACTGCAGAAAGGCAAATGGCGATCAAGGCCGAAGTCGAGAAGCTGCTTACGGTCAATTTCATAAAAGAAGCTGACTACCCAGAATGGGTCGCGAATGTAGTTCTCGTTCGAAAATCCAATGGCAAATAGAGAATGTGCGTCGATTATTCAGATCTGAACAAAGCGTGCCCCAAAGATAGCTTCCCGACCCCGCGAATCGACCAGTTGGTTGATTCAACAGCTGGGCATGCTCTGCTCAGTTTTATGGACACTTATTCTGGGTATAACCAGATCATGATGCATCCGCCCGATAGCCAGCATACTGCCTTCATCACTGACCGAGGTATATATTGTTATCAGGTAATGCCGTTTGGTCTTAAAAATGCAGGGGCCACCTATCAGCGTCTCGTCAACAAGATATTCGCCGCACAAATTGGCAGGAATATGGAAGTATATGTGGATGACATGCTCGTGAAAAGTGTCGTAGAAGATGATCACCTTTCAGATCTTCAACAAGCCTTCGACTTGATGAGGAAATATCAGATGAAGCTGAACCCAGAAAAATGCACGTTCGGAGTGTCTGCTGGAAAATTTCTTGGATTTATGGTCGGCCAGCGAGGAATTGAGGCGAATCCTGAAAAAATAAAAGCACTGATAGAGATGAAATCCCCGACCACTCTTAAGGACGTCCAACGTCTGGCTGGTCGCATCGCATCGTTGAATAGGTTCATCTCGCGAGCATCTGACAAGTGCTTACCCTTCTTCAAGCTCCTCCGTGCCACAGCCAAGTATAATTGGGAGTGGACATCACAGTGCGAAGAAGCGTTTCAACAACTGAAGCAATATATGAGTACACCCCCTGTTTTATCTAAACCTGTGCTACACGAACAACTCATCCTTTATTTATCTGTATCCTCCACGGCCGTTAGCTCCGCTTTAATAAGAGAAGATTCCGGGATACAAAGGCCTGTTTAGTAATCAGTCGAGCAATGTAGACGCTGAAACTCGGTATTCTGATATGGAAAAGCTGGCTTTGGCTTTAGTCACGGGAGCTCGAAAGCTGCGACCATACTTTCAAGCCCACGCTATTTTAGTACCAACGAATCATCCGCTACGGCAGATCCTTCAAAGACCTGAGGCTTTCGGACGGTTAACTAAATGGGCGGTCGAGCTCAGTGAGCACGACATATCGTTTTGCCCTAGGACTGCAATTAAGGGCCAGGCCGTAGCTGACTTTATCACCGAATTCACATATTCTTCTTCCGATGAAAATACCGCGATCAGCGACCAGCCCTCCTAGTCACTCTTCGTGGACGGGTCCTCACGGCCACTGGTAGTGGAGCGGGCCTTATTCTAGTCGCCCCAGACGGGTCGCATTTTCAATACGCTTTACGTTTCGATTCTCGCATCTCAAATAATGAAGCAGAATATGAGGCCTTGATCGTTGGTCTCGAACTGGCAAACGTCCTTTGAATTCAAAATCTACTCATTCACAGTGATTCTCAGCTCATAGTCAATCAAGTACTTGGCGAATTCGAAGCAAAAGAAGAAATAATGGCCTTATATAAATCTCGAGTACTCATTCTGCTTGCAAAATTGAAGAATTACGAAATAATCCACATCCCCCGCGAGAAGAATAAACTCGCTGATTCGTTGGCAAAACTCGCCTCTGCACCAGAATCTGAGTTATCATATTCGATTCCTATCGAGTATCTTCAAAACTCGAGTATCGACCAAGCAACTCTCGAGCAGGTGGTTGCGATTCATCCGTCTCCATGTTGGATGGATCCCATCACTCTTTATCTTAGAGATGGAGTTCTTCCAAACGACAAGAAAACCGCACGACAAATCCGATATCGATCTGCCAGGTACACTCTACAGAATGGGATCCTATTACGTAAGAGTTTTTCTTTGCCTTATTTAAGGTGTCTTCACACAGAAGAAGCACATCGTGTTCTGGATGAAATACGCCAGGGGGCATGTGGTAACCACCCAAGGGGGCGATCCCTAGCGTATAAAGCGATGAGGCAAGGCTACTATTGGCCCACTATGAAGGCAGACGCAATTGAATTCTCTAAAAAATGTGACAAGTGCCAGCGATACTCTCCTATCCCTCATGTACCGTCCGAACAAATGACTCCAGTTGATAGCCCTTGGCCTTTCGCGCAATGGGGGGTCGATATCATCGGGCCTTTGCCTACTGGAAAAGGACAAAATAGGTTCGCGATAGTGGGGGTCGATTATTTCACCAAATGGGCCGAGGCAGAACCATTAGCTAAAATCACTAGGAAACAAACTACTAAGTTCATATGGAGAAATATCATATGCCGGTATGGACTCCCCTACACTATAATTACCGACAACGGAACGCAATTCGACAACGCAGCTTTCGATGAATTTTGTGAAAAGTGGAAGATACGCAACCTCCGCACCTCTCCGTATCACCCTCAGGCAAATGGGCAAGTTGAGGTAGTGAATAAAATCATCAAGCATCATTTAAAAACCAAGCTCGATGAGTGTAAAGGCGTCTGGCCAGAACTCTTACCAGAAGTCTTATAGGCGTATAGGACTACGACTCGTACGTCTACAGGCGAAACTCCCTTCTCCTTGGCGTTCGGTACCGACGCGGTAGTACCAGTTGAAATCCAAGTACCCTCGTATCGGATAGAGTAGTACGATCCCACTTGTAATCAGGAAAATCTTCGACTTCACCTCGATCTCTTGGAAGAGTGGAGAATTGCCTCCCAGATGCATGCAGCAGCATATCAGCAGCGTATTACTCGTTACCGTAACGCTAAAGTTCGACCTAGAACTTTCCAGCTCGGCGATTTAGTTCTCAGACAGAACCTCGGGGTTCCTGCTCGATCGCTTGATCCAAATTGGGAAGGCCCGTATCGAGTCATCAAAATTGTGCGACCCGGCACTTACTATCTTGAAGATATGCAGGGAAGACCCGTATGTCGCCCTTGGCACGTGGAACACTTGCTGCAATATTTCCCTTGAGTCGGTGTAACTCTTAATGACATTCGAATGAATTAAGAATTGAAGAAATCTTTTGGTCGCTACTCCATTTACTTGGATTCGAATAGCCCCGAAGAGAATATATACATTCTCTTGGCCAATTGCCTACCTTTGGTAGGGTTAAAACCATCTTTTGGTCGCTACTCCATTTACTTGGACTCGAATAGCCCCGAAGAGAATATATACATTCTCTTGGCCAATTGCCTACCTTTGGTAGGGTTAAAACCATCTTTTGGTCGCTACTCCATTTACTTGGACTCGAATAGCTCCGAAGAGAATACATACATTCTCTTGGCCAATTGCCTACCTTTGGTTTGGTTATAACCATCCTTGTTGGCCGCTTCTTCATTTTGTGGATCAAAAATAGCCCTGAAGAGAGCATACGAGTTCTCTTGGCCAATCTTCTACCCTTGGTGGAATAAAATCTCAATCGATGAACCAGTCTATCTCAACGAGGATATGGTCATACGACCCCCGGATTGAGTCTAATTCATTTTTTCATGAGTTAGATGCGAGCAGTCAATATATGATCAACACAGAACAAAAAAGCTAGGAAACGTATACAACATTAAAGAAAAGAGAAGTTTCCATTACTATTGATTAAAAAGTCGGTTACATGGGCCATTTTCTTTCAAAAAAAAAATACATATACACAATGAAGAAGAAGGATAGCACGAAGTCAAGGTTGGTCATCCCCCGTCTTGAGCGGGCTCGCGGCTCTCAGCTTCAGGACCGGCCTCGGGAGCAGGTGCGGCTTCTGTAGCTCCGGTGACTTCATTCTCAGCAGCAACTCGCTCTCTGGCCGCAACCTCGAAGGCCACCCTTTCGAACTCCTCAAGATTAAAAGTCGGAGTGATCTGCTGCATAACTCTGACTGCAAAATCGTGACCAGCGATATACGCTTCATATCGCTCCTCGTCATAAAGTTGCGAGGTTCGAAATTCTTGGACCACACGAGGGCCTTCGTCAGATACCATTTGGACGAGAGCCACCCGCTCCTCTTACCAGTGAATGGAATCATCCTTCAACTGATGGAGTCTCTGCTTGGCCTCCTCGAGCTTAGCCCGAGCATCCTTGAGCTGCTCTTCAAGCTGGATCTTGTCTTGACGGAATATCTCCTTCTCTCTCTCGCTCTTGGTATGGAGTTCTTGAAGCTTCATGAGTTGGAGATCCAATGACTAGAAGCGATCAGTCATGGATTGAATCTTGACCAGGAGAATCCGCTTTTCCTCGTCCAGCTTGGCGATTTGGGCTTCCAAAGCCTTCACCAGACGATCCCTCCCTTGAACTTCGGCCTCCATCGTCTTCTTCTTCTTTTCCGCCTCTTCCACGCTGCGGCGGGCTGCTTCAATGTCACGTCTGACACGAAGCGTGAGATCCAGGCTCCGATATAAAAAGAAGAAGAAAAAATTAGAGTGGCCTCGCTGTATTCTTAATAAAGAAAGAATGAAAGATGGTAGAAGATTCATTACCTGAAGTAATCTCACCCCGATATCGATAGAGAGAGCTTCCGGGCTCGGTTCAGGGAGGCCTCCGAAGGAGTTGGGGGATATCTTGTCAAACATGAACTCGCATATTGGATGCAAGTGAGGTGGGATGACAAAAGCTCTCGACCCAGAAGGTTGGGCTACAACCATCTCCTTAGAGCCCGCCTCGCGAGCACTCGCTGTACCCGAGGCGGGTGTCAGCAATTCACGAGCAGCAGTAGGCTCGCATGTAGCCCCCTTTGGAGGGAGTCCTCCTCCTCTCCGATCGCCTTTCGGCGAGTTATCGACAACTTCAATAATTGGCTGACCGTGAATGTCAGCCGGAGGGGTAGCAGGTGTTTGGGGGGTCGCATTGATTGGAGGGGTCGCGGTTGTACGAGAGGTCCTAGCGACCCCTCCTGGTGCAGCCACACGCGATTGTGGGCCGCGAGCAGACCCCTCTGCTGGAGCAGGCGCACTTGAAGGACCACCCGTAGTCTTCTTTTGCCTCTTTGAGGCCGTACCCTTCAGACGGGGAAGTACCCCTAGTGCGCCCCTTTTATCTCCAACGTTCGTCATCTCTTCTTGGAAGATGAGACTCGCCGCGCAGAGACAACGAGGTTCTAGAGCAGCGTTGACGTGGCGTGCAGCCGCTGAGAGCTTGTAGACTCTAACTAATTTCTCGTTGAGTCCTCCTCGCAAGTTCGACTTTACACCAGTTAGGATCCCTACAAGAAAAGAAGAAGGCACAATAATCTTTATAGAGCAATGGCTTTGTTTCTTTCAGACAGATAGCAAACACTTAACCCACCTTCGCCAAAATAGCGATTAACGTTATGGCCTTTGGGGTCGAAGCCCATTTCGGACTCCCAGTTGCCGGAGACATAAAACCAGTTTTTCCTCCACCCCGGGCAGTTGGAAGAAGGGTTTCCCAAAATGAAGTTATTCCTGTGCCAGAAGCAGAGGTAGTACCAACCCTCGCTAGCTGGTGCCTTCTTTCAGCTGGAATAACCTTATAAACTCCTTAGCGGTTAACTCATCGTTACCCGCTTGCTTCCAGAGGACAAAGGTGCTCAGAAGCACCCGCCAGCCATTAACTATTAGTTGGCCCGGGGCAATCTTGTAGATACGAAAAAATTTCGTATGAAAGGGTGGAGGGGAAGACGCACACCAACTTTGAAAAAATATTCGTAAAAAGCCACGCAGCCTGGTGGCGGTGCATCAGCTGTCTCCCCTCTCCCAGGCAATCTAAAGGAAACAGAGTCTGGGACTCGATATTTTTCCCTAAGGCTAGAAAGTTTTTCCTCCATCAGTATAGAGGAGTAACCGGCGGTAGAATATCTCCCGGCCGGTACTCTGGCGTTGTTGGATTCAGAAGAATCAGGGGTTTCATCTCCCAGAGGAACGATCTCTTCATCAGAAACCTCCGCCAGTATAAAGAAAAAGCAAGATAGGAGAAGAAAATGGGAAGAAGACTACCTCTGGAAAAGAGGTTTGCACCGGAAACAAAGAAGGAGAAGAAAGAAGAAAACTCCGCAGCAGACAGAATTCGAAAATGGAAGAATTTCTGCAGGATTTGATATTTATACGCAATCATTCCTTTGATTTGGTTGACACGCGGCAGCCTCTCATCCGGCATGACAGACGAACGGGCACTAGCATTAAATACGGAGACACGTGGCGACCGACGCCTCATTTCTTGCGACAGAAAAAGCTGCGTAAAGCTGGCTATCATAAATATGGAGTCATGCGCACTCTCTCCCAGCAGCCAGCTACACATATAAACAAAACCCTTGGCATAGCTCTTCTACGCCAAGGGTTTGGGGGGCATCTGTTGTAGATAAGTTTGGCTTTGAAAAGAGATGTGAAGAATCGCAGTCGCATCTCCAGAATGCGAGCAGCTCGGCTCGTGCTCGACAGAAGGGGTCGCATCCCCAGAATGCGAGCAGCTCGGCTCGTGCTCGACGAAAGGGGTCGCATCCCCAGAATGCGAGCAGCTTGACTCGTACTCGACATAAGGGGTCGCATTCCGTATGCTAAATGCGAGCACTCTTGATATGAGCAGTTTCCGATATCTGAATGATCGTGGTTTCTGTTCTCTAGTATGGGCGGCCTTCGTCTCATAGTACCAGCAGCCCGTATAGGCCGGTTTTCGGTGTTTATCTGTTTTTTGCTCCGAATATCCAGAGACGTAATCAGCTAGACGTCTAGGATGTTTTGACTACTTCTTTATCCAAGGATTAACGAGATAAGCTTCTTATCCCATGAAATCAGTGCTAATCTTAACAGCTTGCGTAGCGGATTGGATCATTTAGATCTATATAAATAGATGACTCTATTGATAATAAAGGTACACAATACTCAATCCCTAATCTCCGTCGTTTATTGGTTCTCCTTTCTTACCCTATCTAACTTAGGCATCGGAGGGCCAACGGCCGAACGCCGGCCACCCTTAGTTATTTTTTCTGTCCCCTTTCAGGTCCAAGGAGAAAATTCGCTTGGAAGGAAGGTGGACCTTCTGGAGGATCCTGTTACAAAATTCGACGTAAACAATAGGTGTGATTATGCCCAATTTGTGGCATGACAATAGTATGTTTTGTCTTATACACTACGGAAGATAGCAATTGATAATAGGGGCAAATGTGACAAATTGTCAATTTTTAGTCATTTATGGTTTGTGTTTATCAAACAGGTTTTCGTAAAAAGAGTGCTAAATTTCATATATGAGGACCCTTTTCAGATAAATTATCAAACAGATTTTTCAATACTTTTAAGTACCAAAATTTAGCACTTTAAGCTCTTAGTGCTTAAATTAATTTTCAGACTTAATTTTTCAGTTTACCAAACGACACCTAACCCCACAGGTGGGTGGTTGCGTTATGTTACTTACTGCGTGAGTGGGTTGCCTAGCTAACAGGGTGGGTGCATTGCATGACTGAAAAATCAAAAGGCTCAAGTAGACCACACAGTGGTAATGATAATGCTGACGGTTGTTCCCACTGTGGGATTTATTTGCCATTCAACCTGTTCATAAGTTGGCGTAAACCTGGATGGAGGGAAAAATACAAATATCAGCTTGATCAAAACCTCTGCGCCTTCAAGAAGTTTTGAATGGAGGGCGTTCAATACCTATTGTGTGGTCCACTTGAGCCATGGATTACCTCAATTTTGGGTTTCACTCTAAAATGACATGGGAAAAATGGATGGACGGTGTTGATAAAACCCATTCATCACAGTGGCCCATGCCTGTGCCAAGCTGTGGGCAGGCGGGTTATAGTACCCAAGCCGCGTCTGTTTATTTGGAGAGCGGATTAGGTGAGACCCCAGCCTCACTCAAGATGGTGAGGCCTTATCCCGGGGTTACTGTGGGGCCCACCTTGATGTATGTATTATGTATTAATGACACCTTCCATCCATTTCTTAGTATCATTTTAGGCCATTATCCTAACAGATCCAATTATCAAGTGGACCATACCATAAGAAACAGTGTTGATTGACCGTTAATGTGCTACAAAAGTTTTGGATCAAGCTGATATTTGTTTTTCTCTTCATCCAGGCTTACGTGACCTTAGGATAATGTCATAAAATGATCTGGAAGCACCTATGAGTGGATACATAATAGATACATCAAGGTGGGCCCCATGGTAACCCCACCATAAGGGCCGCACCGTGTTGGGTGAGACCGGGTCTCACCTAGGCCGCTCTTGTTTATTTGGGTCTATTGGTGAGCCCGTTAAAGTTAAAATAAAGCTCACCAATTAAAATTTGGAGGGAATAGTAATTATCTGCATAACAGCACTATAAGAAGAGGACTCGGACTCACCCCTCCGGTATACAATTCAGTGCTTGAAAGTGCTAGAAAAGCTCCATGGGCCTCACCATGATGTATGTATTTTGTCTGGGCACCAATTAAGTGATACTGGGAAACTACTTAGTGGGTGTTACCCCTGCCGTGTGGCCCACATGGGTGATATTTTGTATATCCACGCCATCCATCCATTTCTCCATCCCATTTTAGGATGGGGTTCCAAAAATTATGCAGATCCAACTCTCAGGTGGACCATACCACAGGAAACAGTGGTGATTAATTGCCCCACCATTAAAAATTCCAAAGAGCCCAGCGTAAGGTTTTAGTATTGTTTATTTGCAATCAAACCTGTTTACGATCTCAAGAAGGTCTAGATAAAGGGGAAATTATAAATATTAGCTTGATCCAAAATTTTTTGGCCTACAAAAATCTTTTAATGTTCATTCATCATTGTTTCTAGTGGTATGATCCTCTAAGATTTGCATCTTCTTAGGGTTTAATATCAAGTCCGAAAATGAGATGAAACAATAGATGGACGGTGTGGATTTGTTTAAAATATATTAATCTGGCCCACACGGCTAGGGTAACACTCACTAAGCTGCTACTAGGGGAACCGCTAATCTGCTCTCATGTTATCCACGCTGCTTGGCCATTTTTCCAGCTCATTTTAGGGCATGCCCTCAAGAAATGAGGCAGATCCAAATCTAAGGTGGACCATACCACAGGAAATAGTGGTGGTTGAATGCCAACCATTAAAAACTTCTCAGGGCCTATTGAAATTTTTTTACCATCTAGCCTGTTGATAAGGTCACACAAACCTAGATGAAGGGAAAAACACAATTATCAACTTTATCTAAGCATAGTGCAGCTCCCAATGGGCCGGGCTCGGGCTTAAAATCAGAATTTTAAGTGATCCGGGCCGAGACCTACTACAGGCCCGGCCCGTTGACAGCCCTAAAACATGTTTTTGCATAAGCCAGGAATCGATCGCACTAAGCACCCGCCGTGGGTACCGGCCCACATTTAGACATATTCCGATAATGGTAACCGTCCATCATCTTGTAAACACTACATATGAGCAAAATTAATTGTTCAGAAAATATAGCCTTTGATTTGTGATTTCAATGTAGAGCCTTAGATTCAACGGTGCACACCACTCTCCAGAAATCAATGGAAACCATCCTTATTCAGTGTCATTGATAGACCATTTACAATAATTAAAACAATAATAATGAAAAAAAAAAGTAGATTCCAAAGCATAGACTGGCGCAACACACAGTGATTGAGAAAGCGTGTCTGCGAGGAGAAGGAATAAAGACACCGGGGTATTAGTTGATAAAGACTTGATTTATGACATCGTACGACTGCAAGCCTGTTTGAGAATGGGTCGGGGGCCACTAAAATCAATGATTAGGGTACCCCTCGGTTAATGCGATACATTCATTTTAATCGAATGGTCATGAACTCATGGTAGAGTCATTTTTAAATAAAAAAATTAAAGCTTTATGTGGCTCACACTTATATTAACGTTATGAGTTAATTATAAATTGTTTCCTCCGATGTGGTCCATCGGTGATGAGTTTTGCCCTCAAACTTGGATAGACTGGTATGAAATTAAAGTGTCATTCATATGAACGGCTTTAATCTATGATGGGTTCAATAAATGGGTCTCTTGTGTGGAAAAGGTCATTTAGTGGTTAGAATTGTTGCCACCTCTATGGAACCAACTCCGGTAAGCTTTCGATGGACATCTAATGTCATTCTCTCTATTCCAGCAAGCTTTCTAGTTTATTTATTTATTTTTATTTTTTTTGAAGATTTTCAACCTCAATCTCTGACGTATAAGCTATGATGGTTAAAGGTGGGTTTAAGTTAGGATAATGATAGCTATTTTTTTGTTGATGAATATCAATCATGGAAGTTTGTAAAAGGGAGGATGGTGTAGTGGTTCCCTTAATATTTGTTTATGGGTATAAAAGGTGAGAACTTGTGAAGGGGATAAATTTTGTAATGAAAAAATGTCGTAATGGATAAATGTGATGAATGTTGATATAGATGAATGTTGTAACTGATGAATACTGTAGTGGGAGAATGTTGAAATGGATGAATGGTCATAATTCTATGTGGGTTGCAGATCCCATGAAAATGGGCCCACTTTTAGTCTATTAAATGGTGTCTAAATAAGGTGATTTCAAAGTCATCTGAAAATTCATCAAATCACCTTTCCAGCGAGTATAAGATCACCCGAATCAAACATATAACGAGGGAGTTATGATCATTTTTATCAATAGATACTGACCATCAATAACGATCAGTGAGTATCGACAACAATCAGTGTCCATCAGCAATGGTTAATGTCTATCAATGAAAGTGGTCATAACTCCCTTGTTATATGTTCAATTTTGATGATCTTGTACTTGTTGGAAAGGTAATTTGATGAACTTTCATATGGCTTTAGAATCACCTTATTTGGACACCATTCGATTACTCAAAAGTGGGCCCAAAGTAATGCGGGAAGAATGTGGTGAGATCAAGCACCATCTCTCTCATGAGGATATATAACTATTTTGAATTTCGAAACTATCAGGACTCCTCAATTGATCTTCCTCGAATCCACAAGGGAATATCTCGAATCCATGAGGCCTTTTCTTTGAATTTACGAAGAATAACTCGAATCCACGAACAAAAGAGTAAAAACTCAAAAAGAAATTGTATTAATCAAAAGATACTCATCTAAGATAAGTTTAACATGCTTTAAATATTGAAACCAAACCCTAGAATCATAACTTAGGTGTCTTAATTGCAAAGGAAACTAAATCAACCAAAATTGGAAACAAATCAGAAAATTGCGCAAATCTGTCCGTGCATGATCGGGCGCCTGGTGAAGTGTGGTCAGGCGCCTGACAACCCTCAAAACAGTCCAGAGAGTTGGATTAAATTCCAACTGAATTTCGGGCGCCCGGTGAGTCAGGGTCGGGCGTCCGATGATGCTGGTCGGTAGCCCAATAACAACTTGGTTGAGCGTCCGAAATTAACCTGTTGGACTTTAGAACTTGCTGGACCTTTTCGGTCGACACGGTCAGGCACCCGATGGTGCCGTTTTTGCTGAAATTTGGTCTTGAACCTTGCAAATTCTTTTATCAAGGGATCACCTCGCTACATCACAAAGTCACTGTCATTCGTCGATACTCACCGTTGTCCTCAGATCCGACGAAAATGATTATAACTCCCCTGTTACATGTTTGATTTGGGTGATCTTGTACTTGTTAGAAAGGAACTTTGTTGAACTTTTAAATGGTTTTGAAATCACCTCATTTGGACACCATTTGACTGCTTAAAACTGGGCCCCTTTTGTGGGATCTGCAACCCACATGGAGTTATGACAGTTCTGACCGTTCATCAATTTCAACATTCTTCCACTAAAAAATTCATCCGTTACAACATTCATCACATTCTTTCATTTTAAAATTCATTCATTATAACATTCTTTTATTACAAAATTCATCGATTCCGTTCACAAGCTCTCACCTTTCATACCCATAAAATTATATATATAACCTCAAAAGTTCGCTGGAATGGAGAGAATGACGCTAGATGCATGTTGGAAGCTCGCTGGAGTAGGTTCCACGAAGGTGGCAATCGTCCTAACGGCCAAATGACATTTTTCACACAAAAGATTCACCTATTGAATCCATCTCATGTCTTATGTGAGACCCACTGGATAGTCTTGGAGTAAATCCAAGCCGTTCACATGAATGAGGTTTTAATTTTATGCAATTTATTGAAGTTTAAGGGCAAAACTCATCATAGATGGACCACAATGAAGGAAATAATTCAAAATTAATTCATAGCATTAATGCAGGTGAGGGCTACATAAAACTCAAATTTTGTTTTTTAAATGATCCTGCTATAGGTTCACGATTGTTTGATTAAAGTGAGCAGATCATATTAGTCGAGGAATGGCCCAAATCATTGATTTAGTGGGCCTACACCCCATTCTCAAGAGTCCCTCTCAATGTATGAGAGGACAACATGGCAGAGGGCATTTTAGTATGGGAAAAAGGCCAACAATGCAATGCCCAGGAGACTAGATTAAAAAACAGAAAAAAGAAAAGAAAAGAAAGGGTTCTCAGAAGTGGGCTAAAGTCATAAAAAGTGTCATATAGCAGGGCTTTATCAACTCATATACCTAAAGATACCTTCTAATGCACGGAATAGCTTGTTATGATACTTCCTAACGTATTATTACTCAATACATGCGCACTTTAACTATTGTTTGGCTGATCATATTTTAATGATCCTAGCCGTTTATATGATGGGCCTCACATTGGATCGAAATAACCAGAAAATAAAATCGCCCATGTTGGATTTCAACCCTTTTCTACCTGTGATTCTTTTCCTTGGCACCTGGCTCCCTTCAGAGAAACGTACAGGCAAGTACCACAAATTGTAGTACCGGACCATCCTTGCCCTTGACATGCCACTTGTGTAGTACATCAGTACCATGAAAACAGTAGGCCCAAGGTAGAAAATCACTGGGAAAATAAAATGCGGTCGTTCTGCTCATCAGGTAGCCCATTTAGAATCGATGGACAACCGACGGTCTGATTCAACACATGGGCAAGGCCTACTTATTAATCAGATCGGCCTGATTTTTGGCAAGCGTGTTCTTTTTCGTGGGGCCTGCCGTTTTCATGGCACTGATGTTCTACACAAGTTGCATACTAGCGGGGAAGAATGTTCGGCACCACAAGTTGTGGTACCGGTGCCTGTATGTGATTACTTTATCTTAAAAAAAAAAAAAAAAAAAATCTACGAAGCCATAATAAAGGATGCGTATCTCTTCAGATTAACGGCTTCGATCACTGAAAATGACACCGAACCAGCGATTCTGACGTTTCCGGTCACTTACGTCGGGAATCAGGGGGCGGATTAGGTGTTACCTGGGTAACATCTTAGTGGGTGTTACACTTACCCTGTCGAGCCCATCTTGATGATTATCTTTTGTATATCCACACCGTCCATCCGTTTTTTCATCTCAATTTAATAAGTGATCCAAAATATTAAGCAGATCCGATTCTCAGTTGGACCATATAATTGGAAACAGTGGTGAATGACCATTAAAAGATTGTTTTGGGCTAAAAAAGTCTTGGATCAATCTGATATTTATATTTTTCTCTTAATCCAAGTCTGTTTGACCTTATCAACGGGTTGGATGTAAAGGAAACATTACGTGGGGCATTAATGTGGCCATAGAAAGTTTTTAATGGTGAATGTTGAATCAAAACTGTTTCCTATGGTGTGGTCCACCTAAGGGTTGAACCTGCCTCATTTTTGGGAATGCACCCCAAAATGGGCTGTAAAAATGGATGGACTAGGTGGATATATAATACATCATTAATATGGGGCCCACAAAAGCAGATTTAAATCTCAGGTGTACCACACTATGAGAAACAGTGGTGATTCAATGGCCATCATTAAAAACTTCTTGAAGGCCACAGATGTTTTTCACCCAGGCCTGTGTGACCAGCTCAACGGTTCGGATGGGAAATAAATATTATAGTGGGCGTTGGGAAGCTCTCAATGGTGGGTATTCAATCATCACTATTTTTTCCAGGCGTGGTCCACCTAAGATGTGGATCTACCTATTTTTGGAATCATGCCCTAAAATGAGCTGGAAAAATGATGGACGGCAGGGATAAATAAACATACATTGGGGGCCAATTGAGCTAACTCCACCACTGACCAGTACCGAGTCACTACCGAAAACGAATTCCAGGAAGTTTCCTACCGTGAGACTGTCTCAGAATTCCACGCCCTTTTTCCTCTGAGCATGATCCACTGTAAAAATCTCGTAGGTTAAGAGTGACGTACAATTCGATTCATAGGGCCACCGTGATTTTTTTTCACTAACATCCAATCCGTCCATCATGTGATTCCACACATTTTATCAACTTCAGCAAAACATCAGGCTGATATAAAACTCATTTGGGTCACGCCATGTAAAATCATGCTCAAAACCTATATAGTCACGTTGTGTGGACCACCTTAGTCTTTTAATTTCATTAGTGTTTTTTTATATTTTTTTATTACATTCATGCTGGTGGTGGAACATCTTCTGGATGGATTTTATGGCATATAGAAATATGGTGGGCCCAGCGCACAAACAGGATTTTTTTAACGGTGGATATCTACATCCCAACTTTTCCCTGTGATTTGGCCTAACTCAGCTGTAGATCGGTCTGATCTTTTGGATATTAAGAAAAAGTAAGATGGTCTACAGGATTTACGGATCAGATGTCATACACGCATTACATTCGGGCCCACACATCGCTTTGTAGGTTAAGCTTAACATACACATCTTCGAAGGAGATCCGGCCTAACCCGCCTCTCTTAATATCTTGTACGCTCTAGCGCCTTTCAGCTGGATAGCTTTCACGCCAAGAGCAACGTGGGTGGAATTTTCATGAGATCCAACCCGTCCATCAGATTTTATGACTCATCCTCACCCTTTAATTCAAAAATCATGATGATCCATAACTGATGTAGGCAACGCCTAATGAAAAAGTTTGGATGAGACATCCACAGTTAGATTTTTGTAGGACCCACAGTGATTTTTATATGCCATCCAATATATTCATCTCATGTGCCCCATCGATATGAAAGATTTACCCAGAAATCACAGTATTCCAAAACTAGGTGGGCCATACCATGTGAATTTATCGGCTTTTAAGTATAATCTTATGGGGTGGCTTACCTGAGTTGTGGATCATCCTGATTATTCGGATCAAGGTAAAAAATGAGTTTATAAAACTGATGGACGGAATGGATTTTATGAATGTTAAGTCGTCTCTCCACGACAGTGAAATTGACCCCAGTACGTACCTACGGGAGGTACGCAAGCGTTTTCCTCCGGTCTTCCTCTTTCCATTCTCCGCCCTTTCTACGAACGATCCCAGTCCATCTTTTTTTCTTCCCATATTACCCCTCCTCCAGACTCATCTCTTCACCTCTTCTTCCCATCTTGCCCCTCCTCCTTCACACCCATCTCTTCATCCCATCTTTTCCCACTCAGCCCTTCTTTCTCCCATCTTACCCTCATTCTACCCCTCTTCCTCCACAGCCATCTTTTCACCTTTTCTTCCCATCTTACCCCTCCTCCACACACATCTCTGCATCTCTTCTTTCAATCTTACCCCCCTTTTTCCCAATCAGCCCTTCCTCTTCCCAAAAACTCAATACCCCAAAGAAAACCACAACATGACAATCACCATCCACCAAACCAGCACAACTAACACCCACTCCATCTACACCGTCAATGTCTTCAATTGCCCCATCATCACCACCGTTACCGATGTCGCATCAGTCGTCGGATCCTGGCTATCCGATATCTACCGCATCCACAGTCGTCACCTTGCCCACCTCATCGTGGGCCTCGACATCGAATGGCGCCCCACATTCCAACGCAACGCCACCAACCGCGTCGCCCTCCTCCAACTCTGTGTGGGCCGCCGCTGCCTCATCTTCCAGCTCATTCACGCAGACTGTATCCCCCAATCTCTCCGGGACTTCCTCGCTGACCAGAATTTCAGGTTTGTTGGTGTTGGGATTGAAGAGGATGTGGAGAAGCTTCTGGAGGACTATGAATTGAGCGTCGGGCATACGGTGGACCTGCGGTCAATGGCCGCCGAGAAATTGGATGCCGTTGAACTGAGAAGGGCCGGGCTGAAGAATCTTGCTAGTGCCATTTTGGGCCTTGAGGTGGTGAAGCCGAAGCGGGTTACTATGAGCAGGTGGGACTCGTCGTGGCTTAGCTTCGATCAGGTACAGTATGCTTGTGTTGATGCATATCTTTCGTTTGAGATTGGGAAGTATCTATTTCTCAGGAATTAGCAGGTTTTCTGAAAATGGAGAAGTTGGGTTTCTTAGTTTTCGGTAAGAATGGTGTCTGATTGCTTTGGTAGTTTTATATTTGGGTGGGTTGTGAAATTCTGGATTCTGGGTTCAGTTGGTTTTCGATAGTAAGTGACATTGGATCATTCAGGTAGTTCTTGATTTGGGTGGTTTAAGAAATTTTGGGTTGGGCGTTCGGTAAAGAAGACATTCAGATAGCTCGGATGGTTTTAGCTTTTGGGTGTTTTAAGAAATTTCAAATGATGGGTTTAGTTTGGCTTCTGTAAAAACGATGTTGGATCACTTGGGTAGTTTTAGATTATGCTGTTTGATGAAATTCAGATAGTGGGTTTGGTTAGTTTTTGGGAAGTATAGATATCGCACAGATTTCACATCACATAATCACATATATGTGTTAGCATTTCATCTCTTGTTTGGTAAAAATGCTTTAGGAAGGTTCTACAAATCTGTTAATGAAATATTGGACATCAATAGACAGATTTCACACAGATTTTACATACATGTGTTACCATTTCATCTTTTGTTTGGTAATGATGCTTTAAGAAAGTTCTAGAGATCTGTTAATGAAATGTTAGACATCAATGTACAGATTTCACTTATACGTATCACTTCTTTTATGTTGAGATTGTGATGGCTGTGTTTTGGAGTTAAAGGATGACATGCCATACAGTTGATTTTTGAATTGCATCTTTTGGTTGTCATGTGAACTTATATCAGATGTTACTTTCTCATCCATGTTTTATGTTGCTCTTTCTTGTTTGCTTAATACTATGCTTTCTTGGGATCTATGAGAATCTCCTCATGTTCAAGGATAAAGGGGAATGTTGTCTTTGAAATTGATCATTCATGGAAGAATCTTTAATCTGTCCTGGCCTGTCAAGGACTGAGAACCATGGATCATAATTCTTCCTTGAAGGGTCATGAACCATAGTTCAAAACCCAGAGGACTGGACTGGACTTGATGTATAGTCTGATCTGGTCAACTCAAAGGCTCAACTGAGTCTTTACTTTACTCTACTCGACAGTTAAGAATTAAGTTGAAAGTTTATATTCATAGTAATGATATCAAAATAATTAAATTATAGAAAATGTTCATAGGTTCCGTGTAGCTGAAATGAGGGATGTTGAGATGAATGAGTGACAAGATGAGGAAGGATATAATTATTAAATGAATGGATTTGGGGGAATTTGGGAGTAGTTCCAAAAGGTAATAAGATGAGGTAAAGTCAACTTAGATGATTTGGTCATGTGCAATGGATGCCAAGAACCGATCTAGTTAGGAGTGAGTTGGTAAATATTGAAGGCTCTAAAAGGGCAAGGGCAAGGGCAAGGGCAAGGTCTAAAAAGACGTGGATGGAGGTAGTAAGAAAAGACTTGATGACCTATAGTCTAACGGAAGGTATGGCCTTTGATAGGTTGGAATGGGAGAACAAGATTCATGTAGCTGACCCCAATTAATTGGGATAAGGTTTAGATGATCATGATGAAGTAAATTGTAGAAAGTATGCAAAAGAAATAATAATGTAGCGCATTGTGTTGGAGTTTTTGAAACACGGTAAAAAATTAACAATTTTTGAAAGTCTGGGTTTAATGTATTAACCCCAAGGATCTACATTTGGATAATCAAGTTTCTACAAAAACCAAAATCAAAGATTCAAGAGTTTGGAGTTACTTGTAAATCGCAGCCACTCAAAGCCCATAGTTTTTTTTTTTTTAATGTTGTACCTTCGACTGAAAAGGTTCTCTCTGGATCTATCCTAGAGGAGAGGAGATGAACTAAGACGCCAACTCTAGAGCAAGGCTAGAGATCACTTCTCTCTCTCTCTCTCTCTCTCTCTCTCTCTCTCTCTCTCTCTCTCTCTCCTTTAACCTGTATACATATATGATTTAAGATATACCTGCGTTATGGAATAACACGTCCATATAGGACCCATGGTCATCATGATCTATGGTCAAGTTCATTAATTCAATGGATAAGATCATCACATTGGCTTCTTAGGCAGACATTAACACATGTATTTTGGTTATTGACCTCAGCTTTTTAACCGAGTTAGTGAGCTGAATCAATGAGCACATCGAACTAACTTGGCCCCCAAGTCGAGTTGACCAGGTTGAGTTTCAATTCCAGCCCCTGAGTTTAGAACTAGATCATGATTCTGTGATTCAAAATGAATGTGGACTGATGCTGTGTTTCTTTTCATAATCATCTATTCATTGGCCACCTATTAAAGGGTTCGGATTTTTCAATCTGGGACTTTTTTGTGCATGGGCCATCTGTGGAGCACATACTTACAATGGTTTAGACCACTAGAAATATGGACCACCATGGTCTTATGACCCAAAAGCATTGATATGATGGACCTCATGTTCCTTGCACCACAATCCCCAGATTGGTAGGTCTTAAGAACCGATCTAGTTAGGAGTGAGTTGGTAAATATTGAAGGCTCTAAAAGGGCAAGGGCAAGGGCAAGGGCAAGGTCTAAAAAGACGTGGATGGAGGTAGTAAGAAAAGACTTGATGACCTATAGTCTAACGGAAGGTATGGCCTTTGATAGGTTGGAATGGGAGAACAAGATTCATGTAGCTGACCCCAATTAATTGGGATAAGGTTTAGATGATCATGATGAAGTAAATTGTAGAAAGTATGCAAAAGAAATAATAATGTAGCGCATTGTGTTGGAGTTTTTGAAACACGGTAAAAAATTAACAATTTTTGAAAGTCTGGGTTTAATGTATTAACCCCAAGGATCTACATTTGGATAATCAAGTTTCTACAAAAACCAAAATCAAAGATTCAAGAGTTTGGAGTTACTTGTAAATCGCAGCCACTCAAAGCCCATAGTTTTTTTTTTTTTTAATGTTGTACCTTCGACTGAAAAGGTTCTCTCTGGATCTATCCTAGAGGAGAGGAGATGAACTAAGACGCCAACTCTAGAGCAAGGCTAGAGATCACTTCTCTCTCTCTCTCTCTCTCTCTCTCTCTCTCTCTCTCTCTCCTTTAACCTGTATACATATATGATTTAAGATATACCTGCGTTATGGAATAACACGTCCATATAGGACCCATGGTCATCATGATCTATGGTCAAGTTCATTAATTCAATGGATAAGATCATCACATTGGCTTCTTAGGCAGACATTAACACATGTATTTTGGTTATTGACCTCAGCTTTTTAACCGAGTTAGTGAGCTGAATCAATGAGCACATCGAACTAACTTGGCCCCCAAGTCGAGTTGACCAGGTTGAGTTTCAATTCCAGCCCCTGAGTTTAGAACTAGATCATGATTCTGTGATTCAAAATGAATGTGGACTGATGCTGTGTTTCTTTTCATAATCATCTATTCATTGGCCACCTATTAAAGGGTTCGGATTTTTCAATCTGGGACTTTTTTGTGCATGGGCCATCTGTGGAGCACATACTTACAATGGTTTAGACCACTAGAAATATGGACCACCATGGTCTTATGACCCAAAAGCATTGATATGATGGACCTCATGTTCCTTGCACCACAATCCCCAGATTGGTAGGTCTTAGCCATAGATTAAGTTTGAATGTGAACTGTTAATGTGTTTTTTTCTTAATCATCTATTCATTGGCCACCTATTGAAGGGTTTGGATTTCTCCCATCTGGGAAATTTTTGGTGGATCAGCTGAAACCATACTATGATGGTTTGGACTACTAAAAAACGGACAACTGTGTGCCCCACTTGTACAAACCCAAAAGCCAAATCTATCAAATTATGTATGGCTTTCTGAATTAACAAAGAGAAGGATAGTTTTTACCTATCGCAGTGTCCATTGCAAAAGTGTCCTTGTTTTAAGTAGGTAGTTTTGAGTGGATCTTTTTGACACATCATGTTGTCTATCTGTGAAGAACGACGAACATTCGTTTTCTTACAATTTCAAAAATATGCTATTGATTTTGATACTTGAAAAGTTTTTAAGCTTGACCTGAGTCACCCATGGCTGCGACGAAGAGTGACAAGTCGGCCGTTTGGGCCATGTTTGGGTGGATCTGTCCAATTTGGCATCTGGTTAACTTCAGTTGGAATTGAAGATATCTGGACGGCCATTTCAGCTCAAATCTGCCATTTTCAGGACAGATTCTGAAAAACCCAACTTCAAATGCTGCAGTGCAGGGGATGTTGATGCATTTCATGGGGAGACGCAGCAGGAAATAGGTTTTTCTTCAATCTGTTTGTTTGGCCTTATTTTTTATTTTTTGGGTCCATTCCATTCTTTGCTGTAACGAGTACGAAGTATTTGGTTTTGTAGATGTCTTGTGTGGTGAACAAAGCTCAGTGATCCTATGCATCCATTCATCTCTTCGTTTGCAGTATCTGTGATGATGAATTTCTTTGTTTCATAGGTCATCAGTGGATGGACCATACCTCAGAAAACTGATGCTAGTTACCTGCTGTAAACGGATGTTTTGTGGGGCCCACCCGCGTCAAGGACTCATTTTTGGTCTGTATCCTAACGTGAGCAGGTGAAAATGGACGGACGGAATGGATTCCACACAGATACAGCAGTGTGCTCCACAGTGCATTGGGTTACAGGAAACTCATGTCCCCAAAAATGAAAAAAAAAAAAAAAAAAAAAAAAAAACCACCCACATTAGAAAATCCTAACCTTTTGTGAGGGTGGCATCCAACCCGTCCATTTGATGTGCCCTCATGTTAGCCTAGACCCCAAAATTCAGCTTGATCCATAAGTCGGGTGGGGCACACCAAAGGGAACAATGGGGAGACATTGGGGAGGGGAGTCCCACCATATGTAGTGTACGGTCCACCGTGTGTTTTGCACGTGACATTTATCAGATGAGTCCCACTAGGACGTGCACAGCAAAACTCAGCTGCACCACCGAATTATATTAGGTGTGACTGCACATTGCTACCAGTTGTGTGACTAGGCCTGGTAGAATTCCACATGCACCTGCCAACCCGCATTAAACCCGCACGAAAAATTCAGTGTTTGGGTCTGGCCTTATCATATTGGGTCACTAACGGGTTGGCCCATCAAAACCCTGTTAAGATAATAGGTTGGGTCAGCGTTTCACCTTCGAAACCCGTTTGACCCGTTAGCGAGGATATTTTGGTAATTATCTTTAGTGTGGTGAGAAATCCCTCGGAAGCTAAGACAACCAATAAGACTCTCTCTCTCTCTCTCTCTCTCTCCTCTCTCTCTCTCATATGCCCGGGAGTTTTCTCCATCTTTGTGCCCATGGCTACGCTCTAAAATCTCTTGTCCAATTAGGCCCCTTTCCCTTCTCTCTGCCCAAGAAAGAACGACCCTTTTATTTAATGGGTTAAACGGGTCAGGTTGTGGGTTACCCGTTAAATTAACGAATGGATTTGGGTTTCTAGATTTTGACCCAGTAGTTAACGGGTCGGGTTTGGGTGTTACCTGTTAAACCTAACGAATGGATTCGGGTTTTTAGATTTTGACTCATTAGTTAACAGGTTGGGTTTGGGTGAGAGAATTTTTGACACGACACGAACACGGTTCAACATGACTCACTGCCAAGACTATGTGTGACCCCCCATATTTAGAAGAGCACCAGATTCACGGTCTGGACTCCACATACACAGGCAGCGAATTGTGTAAGCATCCAACCAAATCTGTGTGGGGCCCACTTTGATGTATCTGTTTATCCACATCTTCCATTCTTTTTCTAAGACCATGCTAGGTGCTAGGTTATAGGCCCAGATCTGTGTGGGGCCCACTGTGATGTATCTGTTTATCCACATCTTCCATTCTTTTTCTAAGACCATGATAAGTGCTACGTTATAGGCCCAAATATGAGGCAGATCCAATGCTCTAGTGAACCACACTAAATAGTGCTTGGTTGCATTAACTGCCAGCAGCATTAATGGATCGGCCTCATTTTTAGGCCCATACCCCAGCATGATCTCAGAGTAGGGATGGACGGGCGTGGATAAACAGATACATCACGGTGGGCCCCAACGCAGATCTGGTCGGATGCTTAAACGTCCGAATACAATCCACTTCCACAGAAAAGTGGTGGGCTCCACGCAGTTCCTATGTATGTATGGCAATTGCCCGGAAGCTGACTGGGTGGTGACCCCAACACCAACCAGCTAGGTGGTGTTGAGTGCTGTGGGGCCCACCGTGGTGTATGTGTTTTATCGTTTTGCCAGCTCGGTATGGGGCATGAGCTCAAATATGAAGCAGATCAAAAGCTCAAGTGGACTGATTGAAGGACTACCATGAAAAACTTCTTCGGGTGCCACATAAGTTTTGATTCTGATATTTGTGTTTTTCCTTCGTCACCTCTGTGTGATGTGTGATCTTATTACCATGATAGCAAATAAACATTATCGTGGCCTTAGGGAGGTTTCAACAGGTGTTATTATCTCCACTATTTCTTGTGGTATGGTCCACTTGAACTTCATATTTGCTTCACTCTTGGGCTCATGCCTTGAAATGAGCTGGCAAAATGAATGGATGGCATGGATATAAACACGTCCATCATGGTGGGCCCCACAATGCCCAAAACCATCTTGCTGTGATCATTCTCCAACCTTCTGATACGTGGCTGCCTAAAAAAAAACATTTTGGCCAATTCATGAGTCAAACTTCTATGTTGAGTCAGACCGTCGGTTGCCAATTCATTCCACTACTACTTCAACACATGGATAACGCGTTCTCAATTCTAGTCGCACTGATACAGTTCCTGTCTAGAAGATTTATAAAAGTTATGTGTGAGAAGTGTATATTTCCTTGCGGCCCAGCCCAACTGATGAATTGACTAGCCAATTTCCTTGGGACCCAGCCCAACTGATGATTTAACTAGCTTAAGGGCCTGTTTGGAGCGTGGATTTGGAACCCTCTAGGGCCCGTTTGGAACATGGATTTGGAGCCCTTCATATTCAAAAACCCATGGATTTGTAACCCCATGGATTTGTAACCCCCTGTGTTTGGCACCCTAGATTCAAAAGTATGATATTTACAAGGGATTAAATTTAATTACTAAATCAACTTTAATATCCTAATTAGTATATGCATGTAATGTTCAACACAATGGTTGTAATAAGCCCGTTGAAATATATACTTTGGCAGAAAATGATGAAATTCTAAGTCTTGGATAAGCCACAAGCATAAGATTACATCCAACACTAACCTATAAATTTTAGCCATTGATTTCTTTAAACAATATTCGGACGGTGCAGATCATCATATTAAAGTAATCTTAGTGATGCAGTTGATAATCTAACTACTTTGAGTATCATCAGTGGACCATGTGCCCATTAGATTAGTAGCCTAGTGACACATGCTACATATGTGAGGCTAGGAAGGATTTTAAATCTAATATAGTCTTCAACCTTGAATTGCAAACCCCCTCATCAACCCGCTTTATGCGATTTGAGACCCCCTTAAATCCCTCCCAAATCCATGGTGCCAAGCGGGCCCTAAGGGGGTGTTCGGTGCATGGACTTAAATGAGAGTAGACGGGATGGAACTTGGAATCCTACGTTGGAAACTGAAACGAGTGTTTGGGCATGGCATTCCTCAAGCAAGGGTGTGAGCATTGGAGATTATGCCGGTTCTGTGCAGGCTGAAGATGGGATTTGGTCTACCCCTCACAGGACTTGAATAGCACTCAAGACGTTGGATGTGAACCTTGCTACAGAAGTGTGTCACCAAGTTCTGTGGACCCCACCATGATGTATGTGTTATATCCACTCCGTCCATCCATTTGGAGAGATCATTTTAGGCAATGTGCCAAAGAACAAGGCAGATCCAAAGCTCAAGTGGACCCCACCGTAGAAAACAGTGGGGACAGTGATGCTCACCGTTGCAACCTTCCTAAGGCCTACTATGATGTTTATTTGAGATCCAAATGGATGGACAGTGGAGATACGACACATACATCATGGTGGGGCCCACAGAACTTAGTGAAATCACTTCAACAGGAATTTGTTACTGTAGCCGTCACTCTACTGCCGTGCATATCCAAACATCATATGAGGTTTATCTCAGGTTGTCTTATGAAAAATTTACATTCCAAACTACAAACTAGATTGAGGTTTACCTTTTAATTCTCAAGTCCCCCACAATCCCCGACAATCCCCTACAATCCCCTGATACCCTTAATTGTCACCTTCCATGCAATTCCATCCCTCCTATTTTCATTTAATTCCATGCACCAAACGCCACTTAAGTTTTCATCATTTCTCATTTTGTAAATGGAGCATAGCCTACAACAGCCTCGAGCAGTAGCCATCAAAAGGACATAAACGTGTCACTAGTCCAATCCAAATTGGAAATTAAGGGCATGTTTGATTGGATGTGTTTTCTGGGAGTTGGAGTGTATTTTACGCTTTACAGCATTAATTACTTGCCAGGAAAATGGTGGTTGTATGGATTTGGCAAAAGCTCCTTTTAGCACAGGAAAATTAGATGGGCTACATGGGTCTTACTGTGATGTATATGTTTTATCCATACCGTCCATTAATTTGGCCAAATCATTTTAGGCTGTTCCTAGAAAAATGAGGTAGATCTAAAGCTCAAATGGGTCACACTATAGGAAAAAAAATTTTAAATGGTTAACGTTCAATCTCATGTGGTCCACTTCATCTACGTCAATTTTTTAGCCCATGCCCAAAAATGACATGTACTAACGAATGAGTGACGTGGATATAACACATGTCATGGTGGGGCTCATGAAATTTTGGCTTCGAATTACACGCCATGATCATGGCAACGCCTCCTCACTTTCAAACACCGACACTATGGTTTTATTGCTGATTTGACAGAAATTATATAAAAATACATGATGTAAGGAACACTTAACCTCACTTGAATTAACTTCTTACTCGACTCACAGGAGTTTCAGCACAACGTTATGAGTTCACTGACCGTTGTGGTGAAATCTTACTGTAGTTTGTGTAAAAAAAAATTTAAAAAAAAAAAAAAATAAAAGCTCATTTGGATTCGTCAGGGAGACCTCTCGAATTGAGATCTTGGTACTGATGGTTGCTGGAAAAGCTCTGTGGACCTTAATTATTTTAGGACATGATCCAAAAAATCAGGCAGATCCATTGTTTAAGTGGACCACACCATGGAAAGTGGTGGGGACAATGATGCCCATCATTGAAACCTTTACAGGGTCCACCATACATGATGTTTATTAGCCATCCAACCTGCTCATAAATGAAGGAAAACAGGAATATCAGCTTGATCCATAACTTTTTATGTTGCCCCAAAAGTTTTTAATGGTGGGTCTTCAATCACTAATGTTTCCTTTGGTGTGGTCCACCTGATATTTGTATCTGCATCATTGTTGGGGATATTGCCCTAAAATGAGCTGGAAAAATAGATGGACGGTACAGAAAACACACACATCATTGTGGGGCCCACAACACCCACAAGTACTTACATCCCTACTGGAGGGCTCCCTACCGAATCCGAGTCCAGAAAATCATTGTCAAATGTGAGGGGAAAGAGTCCGGATCCTCTGTTGAAACCGAGCAGAGAACCTCTGCATCCGCTTCTCTGATTGGTCTAGCTTATTCTGGCTGTGTTAGGGCAGCTCAGATCTGACACAGTCAGTCAAATCTGGACCAATCAAAGAAGTGATGAGCAGGGTTTCTCTATTAGGCTTCAACAGAGGATCTGGACTCGAGGGGAAATGTTAAGATAGAACACTGGTTGTAGGGAGCCCGTGCAACAACAAGCTCTGTGGGTCCTATCATTTTAGAGCATGAAAACAAGTGGGCTGCTAAAGGCCTTGCGGAGGAAGTTCTTGCGCTGATAAATAAGGTGGGGCCAAAGTGATGTTTTTTAATAAATCCACCCCGTTCATCCGTTGAAACCTCCCTGAGTCCACAATAATGTTTATATGACATCCATACCATTTATAACGTCACTACTATTGCTATGAACTAGAAATACAAATATTATCCTCATCCGAAACTCCTATGGCTCCACAAGTATTTCAACTGAGGATGTTCAATTCTCACGTTTACGGCCCACTTGAATTTTGGATCCAGTTTGTTTTTGTTGTCATGTCCTGAAATGAGCTCCCAAAACAGATTGACGGACAGGGTGGATTTATCAAAAAATTCACTTTGGCCCCACCTTGGTTACCAGCGCACGAACTCCCTACGCAAGCCTTTTGCATGAAGCTCCTGGGCCAGGAGTGGGTAACTAAGGTGGGGCCCAAAGTATTTTTTTTTAATATAAATCCACCCTGTCCATCTATTTTGAGAGATTATTGTAGGGCATGAAAACAAAAATGAACCGGATCCAAGACTCAAGTGGGCAGACTAAAGGAAAAGGCGGGTAGATAAATTACTACCGTTTAAACCTCCTTGAGGTTCAGAGTGATGTTTTTATGACATCCATACCGTTCATAATGTCACCACTGCTGGGATGAACTAGAAACACAAATATTATCCTGATTTCAAACTCCTGTGGCTCCACAAATATTTCAACTGTGCACGCTCAATCCTCACATTTTCGGCCCACTTGAGTCTTGGATCTGGTTTTTTGTTTTCATGTCCTAAAATGAACTCCCAAAAAGGATGGACGGGGTGGATTTATCAAAAAAATCAATTTGGGCCTTACCTTGGTTACCAGCGCATGAACTCCGCGCGCAAGAAATCCGCGCCTCCTTCCAGCAGTTGCACCAGATCATTTTAGGGGCGCGAATTAGGTGTTAACAAGGGAACAGCTTAGTGGATGTTATCCCCACCGTATGGCTCACATGTATGATATTTTGTATATCAACTCCGTCCATCCTTTTCTACAAACCATTTTAGGGTAAGGTTTCAAAACTTATATAGATCCAAATCTCAAGTGGACCATACCACTAGAAACAGTGTAATCGAGTGCTCCAACATTAAAAATTCCAAAGAGACAATCATAAGGTTTTGGTAATTTTTATTTGCAATCCAAGCTCTTGATAATGTTAATAAGGTCTTGATGAAGGGAAAATATAAATATCAGATTGACCCAAAATTTTTGTGAGCCACAAAAAGTTTTTAATAGTTACTCATCACTATTTCTAGTGGTATGGTCCACCTGAGATGTAGATATTCTTAGAGTTTTGGATCACATCCTAAAATAATATGAAAACACAGATAGACAGTATAGATATATAAAAAAGACATCAAGATGGGCCACGCACGGTTAGGGTAACACCCACTAAGCTATTCCCAAGGTAACACCTAATTCGCGGCCATCATTTTAGACCCCTACTCCAAAAACCAGTACCGGAAAAATTAATGGTGAGGACGCCCTCCATTGGCCCCACTGAATTTTTAGATAAGAGGGCTAATATCTTTCCTACTTATCCCAGTGGAAATCTCATATGAAAGGGTTGGACGGCATGCAAGCATCCCTGTTTCCCATTAAGGTTTCAAATGGAGGCTCCTGCATCCCAACTCTTTCCTGTGGTGTGGCTCTTGGATGTGTATCATTTTTTGCCTATTTTTTCTATCATAAGATGGTAAAACTGAATAATGGAGTAGATGCCACGCAGACATCATTATAGAAACCAAGGAGCTTTCTATTGCAGGGCCAGGAAATTGGCGACATGTAGACCGGACGCGAAGGACGCGGATTGGCTGTGAGCCTGTGACCCCGGGCAAAGCATTATTCCTGTGCCGGGGCTGTGTGGAGCCCATCCTTAGCAAATCTACTCAGCCCATCTTTATTGCAAGACCACAATAGGAGAATAGGAGAGGAGTCTAAAAATTAAGTAGATCTAAAACTCATGTGGGCCATTCACATGAGTTTTCAATTTTTGGTTCTGATTAATTGAATCATTTTGGGGGAGATTTTCATCTTTTTTTTTTTTTTTTTTCTTTCACACTTGGCACTTACATTTGTCTCTCACTTCATTAGAGCCCACCAAATCTTTAGATCGGGTTAAGAACTTAGCCTTAGGGTTTTCATTAGGTGACGCGCCACATGGATGATTTAGATTTTGGGGTCACTTCATGTGTCAAAAGTTCACACGAACTTGTCATGCGAACTCGTACACATGAGGGCGCCACTTAGCTGGGACCTCGGAAACAATGATTGAGTGACGTGAGTGGGACACTGACTGTGGAGCCCACCTCTAACTCGTTGATTTTTTTCTTGATTTGTCATGTGTCTATGATATGAAGAATAATATCAAGAAAATTCAATACAATAATTATACAATTTCTACTTACATAATTTCGATAAAACATTATATAATAAGAAGTTAATAATAATAATAATAAAGATTAAATAAATGATGAAGAATGATATTAAGAAAATTCTAGTAATTATAACATTTCTACTTTACACAATTTTAATAAAATGGTATATAATGTGAAATGGTCTAGTGCTCTCATGGTAGTATAAGTTACCGTGTTCCTAACTGCATTGGTTCTCTCAATAGTTTGATCAATTTTAACTATTCATTAAGCTTAGCATTAATTTTAATAATTATAATATTCAATTTGAAATATAAAAAAAAAATTCATTAATTCAATCTTATGTTAACCCTTTCATTGAATCAATGTTTAGCCTCATCGAAGCTTTCCTAAGGCTTACGGTGATGTTTACGTGTCATCCAATCTATTCATAAGATGACAAAGACATGGATGGAGGGAAATAAGGAATATCATCTTGATCCAAAACTTTTATAGCCCTCAAGAATTTTTCAACGATAGATGTTCAGTTCACACGGTTTGCTGTGGTGTGGTCTGTTGAGATTTTGATATACTTCATATTTACTCTCTAAGCTTTAAAATTATCTGGTAAAATGAATGAAAAGAGGGGATAAAATATATAAATCAGGCCCCACAGTTTACTCAGTAGGAAATCCGCTACCCCTAATCCGACGGTAAAGTGCGGCGCTACTGTCACGCGTCTACCTTCTACTTTCCATGTGGAAGTATAGACTGTCTGCCTCCGGACGAGACTAAGTGGAAAAAGCAATAGCTACGATTATCTTCTTTTTTCACTTTCCAGTGATTTTCTCTCAATCTCAACCGCTAATTCTGATTCCATTCCTCCGTCTATACAGAAGATCCAATGAATGCTTGAGAAATTCTACCATTCTTGTTTTTTAACCATGGTTCATCCATGATAAGATTCACTAGATATACGGCCACGATTCACTATTAACTCATCCACATGGCGATAGCATCCAGCATATTTCGATAGAGACGATTCCATCATACCATTTCCCTTCAAATTTTTCGTGGGAGAGATACTGGAGGAGTTATTTTCCCTCTATCGCGACTGAGAATCCAGCAAGTGTCTCTATCCGATTGGATCCACACGCTGAGACAGTCCCATCATTCAACTGTCCATATTCTCTTCACTACTATTAATAACTATTTCCCTATAATCAGATTTCATAGATTATCCTATCATTCGATTAATGGATTTGAATTGCAACCCATTAAGTATCTTGCCGCATATCTCTAAATTAACTCACATATAATCTTTAAATCATTAAAGAATATATCCAATAAAAGGAATGGTTCTGATTATTGGAAAATCCAACATGTGGGCCCAGTTAGCTGCGACACAGTCTACAATCTCAGTCGCGACGTAAGGTAAAACGAACTCGACTGGAAGAGAGCCTTATTCCCTCCAACTTCCTTATATGAAGACCAATAGCAAGCGAGCGACGCAGAGAGAGAGAGAGAGAGAGAGAGAGAGAGTCTCATTCTGTAACCCTAATACACGAACATGGTCCAGCGGATCATCAAAAGAGGGTGGTCCAACCGTCACGAATCCTACACCGTTAAATTCTCCCCTCGCGACCGCATCAACACCACCGTCACCAGCACACCCTCCATCGTCCGCTCCTGGATCTACCACACTCGCCGCATTCACAGCTTCCGCCTCCACAAGCTCGTCGTCGGCCTCGGCGTCCAATGGCGGACGGCCGACCGCTACAGAGAACGGTCCCCTGTCGCCACTCTCCAGCTCTGCGTCGGCCACCGTTGCCTCATCTTCCAGCTGATCCACGCCCATTCCCTCCCGAAAGCTCTCCGTAAATTCCTATCCAACACCAGCATCACATTCGTCGGCATCCGGAACAATCTAGATGCCAATTATCTCCAATGGGATCATGGATTACGTGTCCATGATCTGCTCGATCTCCGGTCTTGCACCGATAGGTGGGATCTGAAGCAGGCGTCGATGGGCACGCTGGCGTGGGAGTTTCTTCGAATTGATGGATTGGATAAGGACACGGTAGTCGGAAGAAGCAATTGGGAAGCGCAGCAGCTCGATGATGATCAGGTTGTCTATGCTTGTACTGATGTTTTCGTTTCGTTCGAGATAGGGAAGCTTCTGCGATCGTGGCGATTCAGGTAGAGGTGAGAATGGGTATTTGGGTTTCTAGGGATTCTTTCCTTGGACGGCTGGATGGTGTTTTTGGTTTCTTTTCATGGTTTGGATGGTTAGATCGGTTTTCTTGTGCAGTTCATTTCTGGTTGTTTGGGTTTTTCTTGTGCAGTTCATTTCTGGTTGTTTAAGTACTGACGTAGGATTTGCTCTGTTTCTTGATGGAGGTTATATGTTGGGGAGTGATGGGTCATTAGCATTCGAGGTTTTGGGCGTTCTTACTTCGGACAGTCACATTGGGGTTTTGGTTTCTTTTCACAGTTCAGATGTTTAGATTTCGCTTCTGATCGTTTGAGAACTGGCGTAGGATTTCCTCTATTTCTTCATCGAGATTATACGTTAGTGAATGATGACCCATTGGCATGTTGGAGATGGATGGCCATTGGATTCCATATGCTAATTGACTTTGATGTAGATATTTGACTGTCTTTTTGTTGTGTGGGCATTCTGGATTTGAATCCTAAAATTTCTGTGATTGTCTATTTGTTGGATAGGAAGGCTTGTTTTTGTAAATCCTCGAAAGTTGTTGTCAATTGGTTACTAATCTTTGCATTGTAAGTTTTAGGCCTGTTTGGTATATTCCTAAAAATGAAGTTTTTCTTATTTTAGTTAATAGTCATTATTTATCAGAATTATGCATAATTACTGTTAAAAAGAACTCATTATGTATCCGAGATCAAGATCTCCGATACATAATTACTGTCTAGCAAACAGGGCCTACGTTTCTCTTGTGGATTTTTTTTTTTTTTTTTTCTATTTGTATTAATCTTTTTAGAGGCTATGATATTTCTGTAATTCAAAATCTCCATTTGTGCCTATTAATTGCACCCTTTACCATGGTAAAGGAAACCTGCAATGATTATAAATTACTTTACTTGTCTCTGGTTTATTGGTGGTAAAATCATATCGATGGCACGTTTACACCTTAGTAACGTCATGAAAAGTGCAATGATTACAAATTTCTTATCTTTTGAATAACCGATGATACTTGTGTGTTCTTCTTGTGTTAGGTTTAGCGGTAGTAAAATTGTAAAGATGACACTTTTCCTTTACTGGGGTAATTGGCAAAAAAACAGCCTAGTGTAAATGCTGTCACGTAACATTTCTTCAGTTTATTTCATTGTGCTAGATTGTTGAACTGCGAACGGGTTTATCAGAAAAAAGAAAAATTAAGGCTATTTGAAGTTAGGTTTGTTTATCAGAAGGCTATTTGAAGTTAGGTTTGTTTATCAGAATACATGCTGATCATGAAAATTAAAATCCATGGTTTAGGGTGTGTTTGGATGCACCAAATCTAATGATAAATCATGAAATTCTGCAACAAATAAGACTGATTAATTATGAAATATCATGAAACTTCATGATACATATGAGAAGACAGGTTTGTTAGTTTTTGTAGTGAGAATATACTGTTTTTTGGTGGAGCAATTTCTCTTCTTTTAGTTGATATTTCTACGATGGTATGTGTACACAAAATTCAATTCATAGTATAGAACCCACATTCTGTAATCGGCAATCGTAATTAATATATTGGCACGAGGATGCTATGGTTGAATGTACTTTCTATGATGATCGTACCTTTAAGCTTGATTAGAAGCACAGATAGCATCGATGAACAAAGAATTAGCTTAGATGTTGTTGATACCACACGTGGACTTGTCACCGTATCTCTCTTCCCTATATATCATTCATCGTTCCTTCTCTATAAGATCCATGGCTTTGAATATCGATTCTAGATTCTACATCTTTTCCATTTAAAGACATCCGAATTCTTCAACTTTCATTATTAATACCCCCAACTAATTCTGTTTTTTATTCTGAAATGAGTCGACTTGTGGGGTCGAGAATGTGCGGGTCCTTAGAATCACCCTCACCATCTATTTATTTCCTGCAGCATTGACTTTTTTTTTTTTTTTTTTGGGTTAGTACACACACCCCACTCATAGTACACCCACCCACCCTATTAGTCACACCACAATGTTATCCACCCCCACTTGGGAGTCAATACCAATACCTCATTGTTGAAACCAGGCTGTCTTCACTCAGTCTACCACTTGAGCTATGGATCAGGGTGTTAGGTCACATTGACTCAAAGACTTGATTGAGTCTTCACTTGGCTCAACTTGGTATTTAAAAATTAAATTAAAATAATTATATGGATAGTTAAAGAATATCATCATCATCTAAGCCTTATCCCAACTAGTTGGGTTCGGTAACATGAATCCTGACCTGTCATTCCACTCTATCAATGTTTAAAGAATATAAAATATCAAAATTAAGCAAATATGTGGTTGCTGGTAGGTGGTTACAGGTGTTTGCTTCATTCATTTGGGTCCAGCTCCATGGCTCAGTGGTAGACCGACTCTGTTTTAACACTCAGATCATGGGGTCGAGTGCCCATGTGGTGTGGGGGTGTGTGTGAGTGTGTGGTGTGGGTGCGTGTGTCAAAAACAAGGTGTTTCCTTAATGAGTAAAGGTTGTGAGTTCAAAACTCTCTTCTTATTTATAACTTCCATTAAACCCATTAGACCAAGTGATTCAAGATGAGTCAGCATGCTGACTCAACAAGTCTCGTTGAGTTGAGACTGAGTCGCATTGACAATTGAATTTCCTAGTGATTTGGTTCGAAAACTTACAGAGTTGAGTTGGAACTATGACATCAAATGCTAAAGACTCAGTCGCATTGACAATTGAATTTCCTAGTGATTTGGTTTGAAAACTTACAGAGTTGAGTTGGAACTATGACATCAAATGCTAATTAAGGAACCAGGGGAGTTTATAGTTGTCATTCAATCTTAGAAAAGCAATAATTGATTGATGTTGTTGTGTGTGTATCTGTTGGTGAAAATGGTTTTTTATCAAAGTTGGCGTTTTGAGATATGATTTAGGTAGCTTTCTACGAACAGTGGTGACTCTTACCAATGAGTTTGTAATCCTGGGTGTGAAAACGGCATCTATGCATTTGGTTTTGATTTCTTAAAACAAACAGCTGATATTCTCTACCTATACTGAAAGGCACCAAAAGGATTTCCACCATCACTGAATTTCTTCTTTTCTTTTGCTTTTCTTCCTATCTATGGATGGAGATTGGAAATTTTTAACATTGAATTGTGTTGGGATATTGCCTTTCATTTTGTTTTCTAGTGAGATCTTTGTATTCCTATTCAATTACTCCATATTTGCATTAGAACATGAATAGGGTCATGAGGTGACCATATTGTGTAAGTTGGGTCGTGTTTTATTCATCCGGACTGTCTATCTTTATTGGACCCATGGAAGATGGGAGATGGCCTAAAAACTATTCCACATTTAAAGATCCTTGCTCACTTCTGATGTGGGACTAAAAAACATACTTTTCCTACCGAGTCAGCCGTATTGAGCTTGGGGTAGCTCGAGCTTGGCTTGAAAATCGTTTCCAGCTTAGAAAAATGGCTTGGCTTGGTTCGATCCCAACCTTTGAATCGAGCTGGTTCGAGCCGAGTCGAGCGAGCTAACTGAGCTAGCTTGGCTCATGAACAGCTCTAGTGATTGGCGTGAACAGGTGGTAATTGGTGCATTTGTTGTGGACAGATGCAATTTACATGGATGCTGCTCGTAAGTGCGCATGTACATCGGACGGGCTCGATTTATCCATCCAAAATGTGCCTGTTGGATAGCGGCCCGGATGTTGTACAAATGTTACCTTGAGTCGTGTTTGATCGGTTCATGTATTTTCCGAAGTGAACGGTTTTAGCGCTAGGCTAGGGGGAATTGTTGATCCCCATTTAAAAAAATAACGGTTACTCATCCACCGTACAAGTGGCACATCCAGAACATCCAAACTTTTTATCGATGCAGCATTGAATGTGAACCCTTGAACACACTTTGTTCGTTGTCTGGACCTACCTGAGTGAGCCCGATCCCAGCCTGTTAGGCCCACTTTTGGACAAGATCCAGCCGTTCATTAGGTGGCTGCTACTTGTACGTACTATGATCGAAATTTGGTGTCTTGTTAGCAGTTGGGCCATACATTTTTACGAAGGAATGATCCAGAAGTATCTGACTGTCCATTGAGCCACAGTGATGTGTGTCTGACATCCAAGCCGTACATCAGATGTGCACTATCTGGGATGCGGATTGCGTCCTGCCCCGCCGGCAGATTTGTGGAGGGGCCCACCGTGATGTATCAGTTTATCCACTCTGTCCACCTCTTTTCTAATATCAGTTTAAGGCATGAACCCAAGAATGAGACAGATCCAACGCTCAAGTGGAAATAGTAAGCTTGGGTTCCATTAAATGTACAAAGCATTAATTGGAAGAGCCATATTTGGTGTGGTCCACTTGGGCGTTGAATCTGTCTCATTATTGGGCTCATATCTTGAAATGATCTTAGAAAAGGGATGGACGGAGTGGATAAACAGATACATTATGGTGGGCCCCTCCACAGATCTGCCGGGATGGTAATCCGTCCAAGTGGGGGCAGGACGCAATCTGCGTCCCACTATCTGGAAAATTGGACGTCCTAGAAAAAAAAATCCATGACTCAGCTGGGCCCCACCATCATGAATATTGTAAAATCAAATGGTGTGACCCACCTAAGTTTTGGAATGCAGTGTTTCCTTGCACTTGTAAAACTATGCTTGTATACCTTTGTTTGGTTAATGCTCTTACATATCTATTTTGAAGGTACACTCATTTAGAGGATGTTAAACATCATGTAGTAAGATACATTTGTACTTTTTTTTAACTTCTTAAATTATTTTCTATTTAAATAAACAAGCAAAAAAAGAGCCGCCACTTGTTTGAACCCGGTCGGGCCTAGCTCAGTTCAAAATTGTTAACCAAACCGATCATGACTCAAACTAAATTTTTCTGGAGTAAATTACATGCTGCCCAAAATCCAAACCAAACCGATCCACAAATTGAGGTGGCACAAAAACAAGCCAAACCAAACTAGAGCTAACTTGGCTCGGCCGGATCATTGCACACCTCTAAATCTGATAGACCGCACTTGTACGTTGAAGATAAAATATAGATCAGTTTCTAATGGTCCATTTCTTTTATACATGCGTGGCCCACTTAATTACCGATTTCCAATCCCAAGGAAACTGAAGAGTGGGACCTACCTGATGAACGACTAGATTACAAACACGTGCCCCAAGTTTGCACGTGTGAGTTGAGTACCAATAAAACATGGTCATTCTTGTTGACGTGGAGCAAGAATCTTTACCATAACAAGAGTACACGTGGCCGGGAGATTTACTGCCCGGAACCTTCCATCTAGCTGGTCTGTCATGGATGGGCCACGTCTAGGGCTGTCAAAGGGATTTTGGGCCTGACCCACCTCGGGCTGGACCTGGGCTGGAGTATCTGGTCAACTCCAGGGCCGGACTGGCTTAAAATTCAAGAGCTTTTTTAAATCATGCCGAGGTTGGACAGTATACAAGAGCCTGCAGGCCACCTGATCCAGCCCAGATCAGCCCATTAGAGTTCTGGACCAATTTTGTAAATACAAAATATTATAAAAAAGGGAAAAAAAGAAAAGAAAGAAAGAAAGAAAGTTGGGATGCATTCTAGAAAGACAAGTCCAATGCTTTTAAAGCATCATTAGTGATAGTGCTCCTACTTGAATTGGTACAATGATCGAGACCGTCCATTATACCCAACACACATTCTATGGGCTACCATGAAAACATCACACTAACTTGACAAATATTGACCATTTGATTGGTGGTCTTTAATATGGACGGTCAAGATTGTTTACATAAACTGGAACCAATAAAATATTTGATCCATCTATTTGTTAGGACCCATCATGGATTGCTTATGATTTTAAAGAATCTGTTTTGTCAGGCGATCATAACTTTACCATCCCTGGCTTGATAAAAAGGATGGCTACAGAAAATAAGGCTGTATTAAGGATGGATTGGATCATACGATCAGTGTCCATGTTTTAATAATAATCTATAAAATGTGCTCTACAGTGAATAGACAGTTCAGATCGATGGATGGGACTGTCCAAATGAACGGATGCAACTAGTAGCACTATAACTTCTAAATGCTCTGAGAGCACGGGAGCATTCCTCTTCTAGCAAATCTGGAGTTAACCATACGCACGGCTCGGATTCGGATGCGGATTCGGATTCGGTAGTGACCCCTCCAGCGTCGGTGCTGAAAATGCTGTGGGCCCATCATGATGTATGTGTTTTATCCATGCCGTCCATCCATTTTTTCAGCTCATTTTAGGATATGAGCCCAAAAATTGAGGCAGATCCAAACCTCAGGTGGACCACACCGAAGGAAACAGTGGTAATTGAACACCTGCCATTGAAAACTTCCTAATGCCCAGTCTCTGATGTTTATTCGCCGTCCAACCTGTTGATAAGGTCACACGGACCTGTAAGGAAGGAAAACATAGTTATCAGCACGATTGAAAGCTTTGGCCGCCCCTTTTTAATGATGGCTGTTCAATCACCACTGTTTCCTATGGGTGGTCCACCTTATATTTGGACCTGCTTCATTTTTTGGCTCATGCCCTAAAATGAGCTGGCGAAATGGATGGACAGTGGGTGGATCCTCGACTGTGGGTCCCACAACGATGTATTTGCCTTAAATCCGCACCGTCCATCCATTTTACAGCTCATTTTATGCCATGATCCCGAGAATGAAGTAGATAAAAATCTTAGACCACACTACTTTCCATCCCACGTATTGATAAGGTCACAAAGACCTAGGCGAAGGGATCACATCAATAACAACTTGATCTAAAACTTTTGTGGGCACAAGAAGTTTTTAATGGTCTTTTTTTCTTTTTTTTTTTTTCACACACACCTAAGCCCTACACACTCACCCGCCCACCCACACCACATGGGCATTCAATCCCTGATCTCTATATACCACTTAGCCATGGACCTGGACCCAAAGTTTTTAATAGTCAATCAATAACATTTCCCGTGGTGTGGTACACCTGATATTTGGGTCTACTTCATTTTCTTATCATGCCCTAAAATGGTAGATTGACAACGTGGATGTTAACCCACATACATAAAGGTAGGCCCTACAGTTAGGGATTAACCCACCTATGTGGATCCAGAGCCACGCCAGTTTTGGAGGACTGCCTGTGGTTGGAATCTGTGAGCGTCCCACAATGACAAATTCACTCCATCCATTAGTTTATAAACAACAATAAGACAAAATTCCAAATATAGGAAGATCCAAAACTCAGGTGGGCCACGCCACAGCGGGGATTGAACGTCTACCATTGGAAACTTTGTGGGCCTACAAAGTGTTTTGTCTCAAGAAAAATATTTGTTACAACAGCTTATCTGAGTGGTGATAACCCTATGAATGGTTTGAATAGCATATAAACACCATGGTCAGCTCCAGGAAGGTTTAAACGATGGATGCTCCTGTTCTCACTGTTTTGTGTGGTGTAGCCCACTTGAGTCTTGGATCCGCATGATGTTTGGATTCCTGTCTGACTATGATGTTTAGAAATTGATGAACAGAGTGGATTTGTTATAGGCATCTCTGTGGGACCCACCCGGCTTCTGACCATATGGACTTACGGTAGCTGGGGCACATGCAATTCACGTCCACCTAGTATAGTATTCAGGAGCACCGCGGCAATTTCACCATGGATCCTACACATCATTTTATTTCAAGACTTATGTGGGCCACACCATTCGGAGCTACTATAGGATGAATAGATCCTCAAAAGATTAAAACTTTTTAAGCAACGACAATCAGTGAGCATCGACAATGATTAGTGAGTATCAGCGATCGATGATGGTGAGTATCGGTGATCGGCGACAATTAGTGAGTATTGGCGACACTAAGTGTCTATCGACGATGGTCAATGTCTATCAATGAAAACAGTCATAACTCTCTCGTTACATGTGTCGATTTGGGTGATCTTATATTTGTTGGAAATGTAATTTGATGAACTTTCATATAGCTTTAGAATCACCTCATTTGGACACCATGTCATTGCCTAAAATGGGCCCAAAGTCATTTTTGTTCGCAGGTTTAACGAAAACGATCATTATTCCATTGTTACATGTTGATTTAGTGATTTTGTACCTGTTGGAAAAGTAATTTAATTAACTTTCGAATGACTTTGGAATCACTTCGTCTGGACACCATTTGATTGCCCAAAAGTGAGCCCATTTTCGTGGGATTTGAAACCTGCATAGAGTTATGATAGTTATGACCATTCATCCATTTCAACATTCTTCCACTACAATATTCATCTATTATCACATTCATTCATTTCAAAATTCATCACATTCATCTATTACAAAATTCATCTCATTCACAAGCTTTCACCTTTCATACCCATAAAAAAAAATTATAAAGGGAGGAAACCACAACACTCTTCTCCCCTTTACAAACTCACATCATTGATACCTTCTAATAAAAAAAAAAAAAAAAAATCAAAAGTCACTATCATCTAAACCCAAACCCACATTAGGCCGTCATAGCTTTTATGTTGGAGATTCTGATCGAAAATCCTAAGAAAAACACTCAGAAGCTCGCTGGAGTGGAAAGAATACCGCCAAATGCATGCGAGAAGTTCACCAGAGTAGGTCCCACAGAGGTGACAATGGTCCTAACTGTCAAATGGCCCTTCCTCCATAAGGGACCCCATTTATTGAACCCATCCCACGTCTTATGTGGGGCCCATTGGATAATCTTAGAGCAGATTAAGCCATCCACATGAATGAGGTTTTAATTTTATGCCATCTATCCAAGTTTGAGGAAAAAACTCATCATAGATGGACCACATCGGAGGAAACAATTCAAAATTAACTCATAGTGTTAATGCAGAGGCCAAAGAAAGCTCAAATTGTTTTTTGAAATGACTGTATTGTGGGTTTATGACTGTCTGATTAAAGTGAATGGATCAAATTGCCAAGGGATGGCCACAATTATTGTTTAGTGCGCCCAAACCCCATTCTCAAAAAACCCTCCGTGTTCTGGTGCAGCCGTACAAGTAGGGCTCTCAATGGGTTAGATCAGGATCAGAACCAATTGTATTCGGCTCAAATTTGCCAAATCAAATTCAGATCAGACTAAGATTTAAAAGGTGATATCCATATCCAATTCACTTATAAATAGCTAGATTCTGATCCGATTCAAAAACCCATATAGTTATTGGATTCAGGTCGGATCTAGGTCCGAATCCACCATATCATAAATATGAAAAAATATATATATAATATAATATATTTAATTTGGCAACAAAATGGTGCAAATCGCACTGTTTACTATGGTATGGTCCACCTTAGATTGGGATATGTCTTATTTTTGGGAAGTTGCCTTAAAATAATCTAAAAAAATTAGATGGGCGGCTGTAGACACCCCACCTTCGGCTACACTGTTGGTAGAGATAGCTGGTTGAATGGGGGACCATACCCCCAAATCCCAACTCCAAACTCAGCCAAACTCACCCTTGTAAGCCCCATTCCATAGCCCAGTTCAAGCCTAAACCCAGTCAACCTAATCCTAAACACCACCCTGAAAAACCCCCCAGAAAAAAGGCCAGTCAAAAAAATCCTAAAAAAGTCAAACTCACTGAGTCAACCCGCTGAGTCAACCCGTCGAGTCAAAACACCGAGTCAACCCGTCGAGTCAAACCACCGAGTCGACCCGCTGAGTCAACTCACTGAGTCGACCAGCGAGTCCAACAGCAGCCCCGAGGGAGCGACCGTACTCGCTGGAAACCGAGGAGCGGCCGTACGGGCGGCCCATGGCAGGCCGCCCGGACAAAATTACACAAACTGCCACTCCTCGCTGCTATAAATACCCCCCTCCCCTTCTCATTTCAACATCCCTTCAAGTCCAGCCAGTCCGGGTGCGATCCGAGTCCCCTTTCCCCTTTAGCCCATTTTTCCACCAAGGAGAGCCCGAGTGAGGAGAGTCTAGCCCTGGTCCAGCCCAGCCTAACCACTGGTCCAAGCCTCCCAAGCCATCCAATTCTTGATCCAGCCACTCGAAGCCAACCCTTGCGACACCTCCGTCCACTCAGCTACTCTTTTCCAGCATCATCTCATTTGCATCTAGCATAAGTGCAACATTTACTTTTCTTCCAACCCCCCTGCTTCACTGCAAACACTTTGATTATTCAAACACACCGCATGCATCTCGCATAAAGCACCTGTCAGTTCGAGCGTATGCTCTGGGCTTGCCCGTTGTTGGAACCTGCCCATCAGAAACTCTTACTGTTCAGACCTGCATTCACGTACATATCACTATAAGCGCTTTGAATATTCAAGCACACAGCATGCATCATCTCGCATAAAGCACCTGTCAGTTCAAGCGTACGCTCTGGGCTTGCCCGTTGTGGGAACCTGCCCATCAGAAACTCTTACTGTTCAGACCCGCATTCATGCATCATGTCATCCATGAGAATATACGAGGATTAAACTAGACTTTCAAGTATCCGATCGATTCTGTGAAGTAGAGACCGTACTTCGGTACGGGCAGTGTGTGGGGTGCTTAACCTCTTCCCACCCTGTAACCGTGATCCCTTACCTTGAATCTCTGGCCGCAGATCAACATGAGTCATTTTAGAGGAAAGGATCTTCGGATCCCCTTCTCTAACGTTTTTACGGGGTCTAGCCGACTGTAGATTCGAAGTAATTGGCTAGTGGCGACTCTGGTCTTATATAAACTCATTTAAACATATCCAGCTTAACACGACAACCAAACAAAGCCCTCGAGAACGAGGCAAGCCAGTGGCACAAACGGCGATTTCGCACTCACGCATCCTCATCTCCTTCTTTTCCGAAAGGAAAGGGGAAGGGAGAAGAACGTCGTGTGGGAGCGCGGAAAAATCGGCGAGGGTCCACAGCGGCATAAATATAACATATACATCAAGGTAGTCCCACTAAAAAAAAAAAAGGGGAGCTGCCTCTCTGCTCACTAACACCAACAGTAGCATCTAAACCTCTTCATTTTTTCTTTTTAATTTTTGGCCAAGTGGGGTCTAGGTATGGGTGATCCACTCCACTCATTAACTTGGTTAGTCAATGAAGGGCCCAAGGAGCCCTATGTTGGGTAGATTTTAATGGCATATACACATTATAGTGGGTCTGAAATAATTTTAATAGTGGACACACAACTTCATTGTTCCATTTTATATGGGCCACCTATAACCTAAATCTTCTCCAAATTCGGACCTATAGCCTTAAATGATCTGTCAAGATGAAATGGACAGTATAGATGTAATATATACGTCATGATGGGCCTCACAAGTGCGCCGTAGGACCACTTTTTTTAAAAGAGTTCACTTGAAGCATTATATAGTTACATCTGAATCCAACCCAGATATAATTAAGATTTATTTTTGTGAAATCAAATCAGATTCATTTAATTAATTGGACCTATTTAAATATCCAAATTTGCATTATATGAATTCGAAGCGAATCAGGTCTTGGATCTGACCGGCTTCATTGAAAGCCCCACCTACGAAGGGGCCACTGGGCATAGGGGCATTTTTGTAAAAAAAAAAGAAGCCAAATAGTACTAAAAAAGGCCAGATAAAAAATAAGCCGTGACGGAGGGGCTAACGCATAATGATATCACTAATCAAGACTTTGACAACTAATATCCCGCGGGTTGTATGGCACGTAGAAACCACGGTCGAGACACATACAATTGCACGGACTACGCTTAGTCATGTAAGTATTTTTTTTCCGGAAAATAGTAAAATTCTTGTGAGCGACATAAGTTTTGGATCAATCTGATATTTGTGTTTTCCCTTCGTCCATCCATGTCTCTATGACCCATCATAGCGGCCCCTAGGAAGGTTTCAACGGTGAGTTTTATTATCTCTTCTGCTTACTGTGGTGCGGTCCACTTAGCATTGGACCTGCCTAATTTTTAGATTCATTCCCCAAAATGATCTGAAAAAATGGATGGACGGGGTGGATAAAACCCATACATCAAGGTGGGCCCCACAGAACTCCTGCCCGGATGATTAAGCCTTTAATGCGTACATGTATCCGCTTCCCAAGTCTCATCGGTCGGGCCATACAACCACCATAATTACTAATAATTAATTAATATTATTATCCTAAATAAAATAATAAATAAAAGGGAGAAAAAGGCGTTACAAAAAAAAAAAAAAAAGATAATAATAAATGCAAATGCGTGCATTGTGTAAACCCTTTGGACGATTTATTTGATACTCTGGCAGCCCGTGATACTCCGTACCATGCATACGGAAATTGTACCCTTTAAATCCATGTACAATAACATAAATCGGCAAAGCAGTGGGACCAATTGAGACGGCATATCCAGAGACCCAAATCCAGAGTATCCAGATCTCAGATTAGTGATCATTGTTTGGTGAATTTGGACCACTGACTATTTTCCATTCGACCGTCCGTTAGATGTCCATCAATCAGATGGTTACAATCATATTTTCAGTGTATTTTTAGGTTATGGTCCATTAATAATGGGACCCACAGATCAAACGGTTTAATTATCGATACGTGAATGAATGTAAACAATTTCTGTGTGAATGTGTATGGAAAATCAAACTCTTGCAGCGCACTGAATGTTTTTCTCGGACGGTTTTTCTAGACTGTCTGGTGCTTTGAAGTTGATTTGAAGAGGGATTGAAAATTCAGAGAGCGGATTTAGATGCGAACCCGGCCTAAGAGAACACGGTGCGGCACTGACAGTGGGGCCCACCTTGATGTATTTATTGTAAATCCATACCGTTCATACGTTTTTCAGATCATTTTAGTGTAGGATCCGAATAATAAAGCAGATCCATCTTTCACATAGACCATAGCATAGGAAAGAATGGTGACTGAACGCCCACCATTAAAAACTTTTTAAGGGCCACCTTAATTTTTATTTTCCATCCACCTCTTAATAAGGTCAAGAAAACGGAAAAAAAAAGTATAAGAATGATCCAAAACTTTTTTGGAACAAAATAAAATTTTAATGGTCAATAACTACGGTTTCCGGTGGTGTTGTCCACCTCAGATTTGGATCTGCTTTATTTTTCGTATAATTATCTAAAATGATTTTTGAAAACAGACGGACGGCATGGATATACAATAAATATATAAATTTTGGGTCAACGGACAGTGCCGCACCGTGTTGGGTGAGGACGTGGATGCACCTAATCCGCTCCCGCAATTTCAAAGGGCGTACGTTAGGAGAAGAAATCTGCGTCTTTTACGCTTCTCAGTTACTGCTGTTATTCAGCTTTTCCCCGCGCGCGTGTAAGAACTCAGAACCCTACGCATCCATATGCAGCACACGTACCGACATGGAACACGTGTACGAGATCCTATCTCTCCATCAGGTAGGACACTCATTTTTTACTACCATCCATTTGTTTTTTTTTTTTTTTTTCTACACAGGCATACGTGAGAAGTGCAAGTATCTGATCTTTACGCAAGAAGATCTGAAGAATGTGGCCCACTTAATGGAAAGCTAGGATCTCGCAAAAAATGTGCTGTATTTGGCATGTAAGATTGCGTGTGGATGGGGCGCCTTCCGATCTTGGTGTTGGAAATATATAGATAGTTCCCTCTCTCTCGAATACAGAAATTTCAATCTCGCTTTCATTCTTCGATCTTTGGAACATCGACTGATCATTGGATTTTGGAATATAGATAGTTCGCTCTCTCTCTCTCTCTCTGATCGTTGGATTTTGGAATACAGATAGTTCTCTCTCTCTGATCTTTGGATTTTGGAATATAGATAGTACTCCTCTCTCTCTCTCTCAAATATGCCAATCTGCTTTTCATTCTTTGATCTTTGGAATATAGAGAGATAGTTATCTCTCTCCCTTATCTTTGGATTTTGATATATAGATATCTCTCTCGAATACAGAAGTTCCAATCTTCCTTTTATTCTTTTATCTTTGGAATATAGACAGATTAATTATCTCACTCTCTGATCTTTGGATTTTGGAATATAGATAGTTCGCTCTCTCTCGAATACAGAAGTTACAATCTCCCTTTCATTCTTCGATCTCTGGAATATAAAGAGATAGTTATCTCTCTCTCTGATCTTGGATTTTGGAATATAGATAGTTCGCTCTCTCTCGAATACAGAAGTTACAATCTCCCTTTCATTCTTCGATCTCTGGAATATAGAGAGATAGTTATCTCTCTCTCTGATCTTGGATTTTGGAATATAGATAGTTTTCTCTCTCTCTCTCTCTCTCTCTCTCTCAAGAGCATCACCATGACCGAATACACGGTCAACTTCTTCAGAACCCACATCTTAACCACCGTCACCAGTGCTGCTTCAGATGTAACCGAATGGATCGAAACCATACGTTACATCCATCGCTTCCGCCTACACAAACTCGTGGTAGGCCTCGGTGTACAATGGCGCCCTACCTTTTCTCAGGGTGACCGCCCTCCGCCTGCCACCTTGCAACTCTGCGTTGGATGCCGCTGCCTCATCTTCCAACTCATCCATGCAGATTCAATTCCTCAAGAGCTCAGGGACTTCCTCCAAGAAACCCAATTCACCTTCGTTGGCGTCGGCATTAGACATGACATGTTCTTGCTCAGTAGCTATGGATTGCGTGCTAGGTATTTTCGGGAGCTTCGGTACCTTGCCGCAGACAGGTTGGGAATCAGCAACCTTAATCGTGCGTCTATGGAGAGATTGGCCAGTGAAGTTCTTGATATCGACGGTGTGGAAAAGCCGGTGGAGATTGGTAAGAGTAATTGGGATAATAGCACACTTAGTAAGAAGCAGGTGCGGTATGCTTGCATTGATGCTTATGTTTCTTTCGAAATTGGGAGGAAATTGGAGGCTTGGGACGAAGAAGAAGAAGACGACGACGACGATGATGATGAATGAGATTCTTTCTTCTTTTTTTTCCTTTTTTTTTTTTTATATTTTAAGTTGGGTTTTGCTAATGATGAATAGGGCACAAGTGCGGCCTCCAATTAGGTGATCCAGGCTGTTGATTGGATGGGCGCCCCACATATTGGAATAGGCACCCAAAGTCTCCATTTAAAGGGACAATCCATATCTTTATATTGTCGTAGAGAAAAGAAACACAACAAGTGCTGCATTCAGCTGTGCGAAGGCCTATAGATTGGCTGGTTAGAATTTTTCAATCTTATAGATTTTACAGGGCTATTTACTGTGGGTGTTCATCAGTCAGAAGCTGAGAGGATCACTGAACAGGGGTCCCACTAATCTTACTAACTGAAAACTGAGTGTTCTTCATTCTAATGACATTACAGGTTTGAATCTTCTTTATAAAACAGTTATCATTATCATTGTTATTAGGTTTGGAATGTTCGGTTTGGATTATTTGAACAATGCATAGGTGGCCTTTCTGTTTGATCATGCAATTCTAAGAAGGCTAGGATGCTTCTTGGCACGTTCTTAATTAGATATGGATAAAGCTGTAAACGAACCAAGCTAGCTCGAAAAGCTTACTCAGCTTAGCTCAGTTAAGAGGGTGGATCAAGCCAAGCCGATTCTATGGGCTCGTTGGAAATTCGAGCCAAGCCTGAGCTTGACCTGAGCTTAACTCGACTAGCCTCGAAATCAGGCTCGACTGTGCTTGTGGAAGGCTCAGTATTTTTTTTTCTTATATATATATATATATATATATATATATATATATATATATATAATTTTTTTTCCAACTCTCATTCGCTCTAATTCCAACGCCCTTTTGCAATTGCCTGCTTACTACTCAAAAACTCGAAAGAAAACTCCCTCTGGCTGAATCGACCTCGCTCAGCCTAACCAGGGACCCTCTCCGACCGTCAGCCTCCACTCTAATATATATCACCAACCTCACCTCCTCTCTCTCCGGCTCTCCTTCATCTCTAATTTCTCTCCCCTCCTCACCCGGCCTCACTTACTGCTTCTCTCTCATCTCTACCTCTTCCTCATCTCTGCAAGTTCGATATAGGCTCGAAAGCTCGGCTTGAATTCAGGCTTGAAAACTTGAAGCTCAAACAGGCTCGAATGCTTGTCTAAACCAAGCCAAGCCCACCACTTAGGCTCGAGAACCAGGCCGAGCCAAGCTCAAGCCCAGGTCGCCTGCTGACCAAACCAAGTCGAACTGGGCAAAAGCTCGGTTTAGCTTGGCTCGTGTACACCTCTAGATATGGATGGATGGTTAGATTCCTCTTTTTCCCGTTTATTTGAATAATGGCATGGTTAGGATTGCTTGACTTTTGTTTATCTCTCTCTTTTTTTTCTTCTTTTTTCTTTTTTTTCCTTTTTCGAAAAACCAGAATTGTATGTATGTATTCAACAAAAGGATTTACACAGGCATTTGGGCGGAGCCCCACAAAAAGATCAAGGACCCGCCTATCATAAGCAACCATATACAAAGCCAGCCCTAAGCTACCAAAAAGGACCGGAAATCCAGCGCCCCGACCCAGCGTCTAGACAGCCCCTAACTATCCCAACCCCTCCTTTGTCAAGGACGAGAGACCCCCGAATCAGCCTGGGTAAATAGACTTTATTTGGGCACCCTTCACTAGCTAACCTCGCCAATCCATCTGCTACCTGTTGCCTTCGGGATAGATATGAGCAAATTGGAGATTGAGAGGGCTATAGTTGTGTTGAACAGCGCCCAGTCTATGCTAGATCCTCCGAGGAGAAGCAAAAGAGGGGTTGAATAGTGCCCAGTCTATACCAGACTTTTGTTTATCTCTTGAAGATGAAATTTTTATTTCATCAAAACCCAAAGCAAAAACTAACATAGACTTTTGGAAACCCTAATAGGAGTTGATGACATTGCGTTAGCCCAAATCTTAAAAATGAAAATCAATCGAAACTATTGATCGGTTTGCTACTTCATTACATAAAAACCCAAAACACATACTCATCCTAGCTGTTCATCTGGCCAGCTATGAACAACTGATGCTATGACTCAATGTAACCTAATGAGCCAATTGGTGCCACTTCACCCTAGCGATCTTTATGGTGCAACCGACATTTTGCTTTGGCCACAAAGAAAGCATTGCGGATGAAAGTTTGTATATCCCTTGGAGAAGAGGTTGCACATTTAGGATCTTTGAGATCATTTGATGTCTAAGTTTCTCTTCAATCCTAGGTTCTAATAGGCTTGAAATTCAAATTTCAGTTTAACAGCTAGGTCCCTACATCCATGCATAGGAGGATGAGATTGTGTATTGAGCTCAGTTCATTTGATCATTTTGTTACTCTAATTCAATCGATTGATAATTATCTATTAAACTCTCTAACTAGCTCAATCACTGAGTTTTATATTTCAAGCTTATTTCTGGCAATTGGACACGGGTCTGTTTGGTTTTTTTTGGGGAATTCATTCCCTTGCTTGTATTTTTCCCGGGGAATGGTAGAGTTGGCCTATTGTTTCAATGTCTAAAAATTTTGTTTTTCATTGACACACAGGTTTCCTAAGGAATGTTAAAACCAACCAAAAGGCGAATGAAACCTTCTTTTTTTTCTTTTTTCAAAAGACGGAAGAACTACTAAGCAAGAAATATAAAAACTAGCAGCCAAACACCTTTCAAAGAAATACAGACACAAAACAAGGAAAAATAAAAAAGAAAAAAACGAAAGAAAGCAAAAAAGAGGAAGAAGTGTGCAACCTTTAGGCTTAAACAAGATTGGAAGAGTAACAACTTGAACACAATCGCATCCCACATTTTTTGTATTGTCAACCTGGCGCCAATGCCAGCTAGATTTTCAGAGTACTGGTGCATGTAGATCTGAGCGGCGGATTCTTGCATCACATTCCCTGGCCGGGCCGAGAGATATACAGCTAGCTGGCAGCTCAGCTCACGTACTTCGGTTACCTCGGGCAAGGGAGAATGCCATCGATGGTCTGGTCGAGGTGATCAAACACATGCATATCCTCACCTGTAGGTAGGGGTGCATGTGCTACGTCAGATTGAAAGCATAAACTCAGCAATCTTGTGTGCAAAAGAGATTGTCATCCATGCACTTCATGGTCCATTTGACTCATATATTTTGGGGCTAACATGGTTTAAGCCGTTAGCTAGATATATGAGATTGGCCAACGTATTTGATATTTGAACAGTTTCCATTTCACTGCATGGTTCTTGGATCTACGCTCCATATCATCCTTTGATGTGGTCACTTGGGCGCTATGGGTCAGGATCATAGTTCCAAAAACCTAAAAGCTCAACTCGATGTCCTTCGGGGTCGGGTCAACTCAAAGACTGAGCCAAGTCTATGAGGATTCGATGTAATAATAAAGTTTGAAGTCCATTGGTTTAATGGTTTGGCTCTCTTTGAAGAAGTCTAGCGTTTGAAGTCCTCCCACCAACTTTAACTTTTACTTAAAATATATTGCTTGACTGGGCAAGTGACTCGGCCGAGTCACCGCGAGTTGTGTCGAGTCAACTGCATTTCTGAAAGCATCGTCCTTAGATGGACGCTCCATATCATCCTTTGATGTGGCCACTTGGGCTCTATTGGTCAGGATCATAGTTCAAAAGCACAAAAGCTTGACTCGATGTGCTTCAAGGTCGGGTTGACTCAAAGACTGAGTCAAGTCTCTACCTGACCATTTGATATAATAATAAAATAAAACAAATTGGGTATGTTAATAAATATTTTCGATATCATAAAAAGGCGCACCAAAATAAAGTTTACTGCATTGGTTTAATGGTTTGGCTCTCCTAGGAGAAGTCTAGTGTTTGAAGCCCTCGCACCACCTTTAACTTTTACTTAAAATGTATTGCTTGGCTGGGTGAGCAACTCGGCTGAGTCACTGCGAGTTGTGTCGAGTCAACTGCATTTCTGGGTCAACTCAACAAGTCTCTCTATGACTCAGCCGAGTCATATTCACACATTCGAGCTCTGAGTTGAGTCAGAGTTTGGAAAGTACAGTCTGGAGAAGGCCTTTTAGGCTATGTATTGTAATCAAGGTCATGTTTTTCTTGCTTTCTCAAGTTAATTTTGGTGCGTGCAAAAGGCAAGAGGGTAAAATTGTGACATAAGCAGCAGATAACCTCCTGCACCTATTTGTTTTTCCAATTACAATAGTAATTCCCCTTAGATGTGTAATGATTACTTACCCTTAGAATTTTCTATTGCCATCAATAATTTGATTGTAATGATGTAATGATGACTGGGTAGAGGGAGTTTGTTTTCTCCATGAATCACGGATAAATAAAATAGTTTTATAATAGAAAATTGTAATGATTACAATTTCCTTTCCTTTGACCGCATTTTTTTATAATGATGACTCATTTATTCTAATTACAGAGGAAATTGGAAAAACAAATGAGCTCTTAAAGAAACTTGGAAATTGGGTTGTAATTTTTTTTTTAAGAAAAAAAAATTCACCTTTTACCTCCAATTTTTCTATCTAAAACCCCATATTTGAGCGAAATTTTCTCAAGTACCATTTACTTTTGGAAAAAAAAAAAAAAAATCACTCCCTTATTGAGTAAAGAAATGAATTTCCATTTTTAAATATATAATCCAAACAGATAAAATGCCAAATTGAAGGAAAATTGTTTCCTTCCTTAGTTGATCACCCCAATTCAAGCATGCTGTAATTGAATTTCAATTATTAGTATCTCATGGGAAGAAATGAATTGTAATTTCCTTAATATTCATATTCGGGTTTTGAGCTGCAAATTGCAACTACTCTACTAGTTATGAACACCGTGATACATTTAAAAAAAAAAAGAAATCACATTTTGTTATTTAGGTTAAACAAAATGTTCACAATTCAATTTGATTGGGCATCCAAACACAGCTTAGAATAGTATGGTTTCCTGGTAGTTCCTCTAAGCTACCGTGAGGCTTAGATGCACAAGTGAATTGAATTAGTATCGTGAACGAGGAAGTAGCTCTTATTTCGTACAAGCCCAACTTTAAAGCAACCCAATTGCAATTGGGAGCCCAGACTTCAGCACGGTTATGAGGAGATTGCAATTTTATTTTCACTTAATATTACTTAGAATTGCAATTCATTTCCATAGTGCATCCAAACTCACCCTAAAAGTGGTGATTGCATCAGTTAAACCATTACTGAGAAAAGTAAAAACAAAATAAATAAATAAATGTACTCCCTCTCGTGAAAAAAGAAAAGCTAACATCAAATTGATCATAAGAATGAAATCCGAAAGCTTAGAGAAGAATATACACACGCCTGAAAAAAACAAATATATATATATATATATATATATATATATATATATATATATATATATATATATATACATACAGTTTTCTAAGGCTCCTGATTCTAGGAGTCCGATTAGGTCCTTCCTCAGTATGGACTCCAAGCGTCCATACCAAGCTGTGGAGGGGCCCACCATGATGTATTTGTTTATCAACTCCGTCCATTCATTTTATAAGACCATGCTAGGATAAGATCTCCAAACCGAGGCAGATCCAAAGCTCAAGTGGGCCACACCAAATAGTGATGATGTCACCAGGCTCTGCTCCCTATTTGGCGTGGCCCACTTAAGCGTTGGATCTGCCTCGGTTTTGGGACCTTATCCTAGCATGATCTTATAAAATGGATGGACGGAGTTGAAAAACAGATACATCACGGTGGGCCCCTCCACAGCTCGGTATGGACGCTTTGCGTCCATTTTGAGGAAGGACGCAATCCAACTCCCTGATTCTATACCTGTGGGGCCCATCACTGGGTGATCCAAGAACTGCTGATCTGATGGTCCCAGGCCACGGATAGGGCTCCCCGGAAATTAGTAGAAGTCCATATCAATGGCAAAAAAAGGGAGCGATATCAAGGAGTCGAACATTCCTCCAGAGTTTTTCCAGGATACAAACCACCCCTAATCAATGGTGGGGCCCATCAGATCATCTGGACCACTGAATCACGGCCCCAAATGAACGGAATTGACGAATTGGGTCCGCTCACAACGCTGGAGACTGGATCACATAAACAGATGCAACTGGAACAATACGTCAATCTTTGAATCTTTAACCAACGTTTGACACATATTATGCATAGATTTGGATATGAAGAGATAAAGATGCAATGCCTCCGTAATGTGTACATATGAAAGTGAACGATGATCTGAACCATGCATCTTGTGTAATTGTAAATTAATTGGCCACTGACAAAAAAATTACCTTGATCTGGCTATCCTGACCATCTAATAAATGGTTTTTCTCACTGAATGTGGACTTCTTTTTCTTTTCTTCTGAAATTTACCTCTTAGGGCCTGTTTGTTTTTCCCATTACAGCAGTAATTGACTATCAGCAATTACAGCAGTAAATAATTCCTGTCAGTAATTATAGCAGTAATCATTACAATTTTCCCAATGAATTACTATAAATAAGGTAGTTTACAATAATAAAAAAAATTTATAATGATTACAATGTCCTTTCCTTTCACTGCATTTTGGTAATTTTTGTGTTAACAAACACCTTCCAAAGACAACAATGACGGCTCATTCACTTGTAATTACAGCCGATGTTGGAAAAACAAACGACGCCTTGATGTCCATTTGTGCAAACAGCCAAACAGTAATTTTAGCCTCTGTGGCCCATTAACTACTGGACCTACTGAATGAATGGTTCAGATCTTGTCCATCTCTGCCATGTATGTGCAAATATCTTCAACGTGGATTAAGATCATGGAAGAGCTTGTGTAGCATGTTTCTATGGATGATAGCTTGTAAAAAAAAAAAAATGGATACCCTTGCATGCATGCACGTGTGCATACCATATATACATACCTTCTCTTTTGTCACATTCTCTATTGATAAGATGCATGTCTTCACATCAACCCTTTTTTTACTATAAAAAAAAAAAAGAAAAAAAAAAAAAAAGATTAAGTGCACTTCCGGAGTACCCTTTGTAATTGTGCTCTTTGGGATGTTGCGTTTAAGGCTATTGGAAGAACTGGCGCTTAACATGCAAAGGCCACAGGCTGAAATGGCACCATTGGGTGGCGATCATAACCATTTAATCAATGATGGGGCCTAGATCTTGAATGGCTCTATGACCCTGAACATCACCCAAGGAGTACGAATTAGGGTGCTCCAGAGATGTATGCCTCCAGTCTCTTCAGCCCAAGTCTCAGCTTGCTTATTCCCTCTAACCCTTCTGAAAAAAAGATCCAATGCAAACCCTTCTACCTCAGGAACTTAGACATCTGATTATCTCTCTCTCTCTCTCTCTCAGAGCTCAAAATTTCAGTTTTGGAATAAGCCCTTGTACAATCCCAGTAATTGGATGATGATTATGAATTTGGTGATTGCACTAAATTGGACCGTTTAATGACGGGCCCTGATAAATCTCCTTCAACCACATGAAGGCTCCTAGGCTGATTTATTTTGATGTGCTGGTTTTCCTTCACTAGACAGCTATAGGATGCTTCTATTTTCTCATGTACTTAGCAGCAAAGTGTATCTTTCTGTCCTAAGTTGGGACTCTTAGTAGTTCATTTTTCTATAACTCTTACCTAACATATATAACACTAAAAATTTCCCTTGATATTATTTTCTTAGAAAATGCAACCCAAAATTCAAGAATGTAGGATAAATGACATGCAGAAAATTGTGATGGCTTCCAGGGCTTAAATTTGTGAAGTCCCTGATTTTTGTTTTTCGCTGGAGGCTTAAATAGTTGTTGTATAGGCTGACTCTGTGAATTTTGTTAGAGGCTATTCACATGATGCATGGTGCTTTCTCAGGGGCTTGGTCTGTGTCCTCCCCTTCATTCAAAAATTACACCTGGTGTGCTCCCAGTGCTCTCCAAAAAAAAAAAAAAGAACGTAGAAAATTGAAAAAGAAAAAAAAAAAAAAAACTACCCCTGATGTAACTAATAATTTACTACATCTCCTTTTTTTACACACACTCGCACCACAGCGGAATTTCACCACAATGGGTACTTGAAACCATGAACTCGTGTTGAAAGTCTTGTGAGTCCACCACTGAGGCATGAGCAAAGACTTATTTACTACATATCTTGATAATGTTGGTATTACCTACATTTATACTTTCATGTATATGAATTTAAGTGCATCTACATTTGGCAAATACATACATGCTTTTTGTATATATTTCTATGTATTTGTTAATGTGTAAGCGATTTTTTTTTTTTCCTTTTGTATATATATTTCTATTTGTTAAATCTGTATAAGTTTGTGTATTTTCCTAGATTCTGTTACAGCTAAGGCTATCTTTTCTTATTTTCCTTTAACTTTGATCTATTGTTGCATGTCTACACTGATCTTGGATGCAATTCATGCCTAGCTATATTTGGAAAGGCACTTAAATATAGCCAACAGTTCTAGCTTGGAAAATATCAGATGGACAAGGACATGCATCCCTAACATGTATAAAATCTTATATCCACACACTTCATCAACAGCACGCAAAGGGGTGCATATCTCCATCAAGATCTCATCCCCCATTCTCTGCACCAAAAGAATCAGAACAGATCCTCACCATTCAATGAATCAAGCATGGGGGTTGATCTCACAAGGGAAGAAAGGTTATAAATTTCATAAGATAGGAAAAAAGGGCTTAGTGGGTTAGTGGCAGCCACTTATTCTTTCATCTTGCACTTCACATGCACATTTCAACACAACTCATTTACTCCCTACCAAATTCCCATAGTAATTCTAGGGTTTTTATTCTCGACATTCCATGAATAGACATAAGTTCCCAAGATCATCCTATGGCTTTCACCTTCCCAAAACCAGGCCCTGATCATGCCCCTAGTAGAAAAAGCTGACAATGATCCTACCCACCTTGCCTTATATTAAGAAACCCTAGCTAGCAATCAAAGCCCTCCTCACACACTCCATGAAATCAATGCACATTCCTTCCAGCCACAAAACAAAGATGTGCAACAGGCAAAACAAAACAAGAGGCTGATGAAGACAAAGAAACCCTTCAAAAATACAATAGAAAGACCCAAAGACCTCCAAATTCCAAGAGATAACCCTTCCTATCGAAAATACAAAGATAATACAAGCAACCCAATTAAGAAAACAACATCCCCATTTTGAATAAACCAGTCAGTTCACAGCTAAAATCAGTAGGTTTTGTATATATATAGATATATAGATGAAGTGGGTTCTTCACTAATAAGACTATCCACAGGTCAGTAAAAGGAGAAGGAACACATACCTAATCACCTTCTAATCCTCTTTCCTCACATCAGACGGGACGATGTCCTGAAGTAGTCCATGATCCCTGAGTAAAGAAGCCGTTGAAGCACAAAATCGCCGGTCTTGAATAAGAGACGGCGAAGGTAAAGAAGAAGAAATAGAACTAAAATTCAAAGAAGGGGATAAGCTAAGGAAGTAGGATTGTTGCTGTTGTAGCTGATGATGCTGTGCCATTTGCACCGGCGAAGCGGTGAAACCTCCTGGTGGGATCCCAGCGGAGCTCCCCCGTGGCATGACCGGACTTGGGTGTGTGTGCTGCCCTTCGTAGGTGGTCACCACAATCGACGGATCCTCCGACGATCGCTCCACCCGCTTCTTCACACCGCACATGCTACTGGTGCAACGATAATAGCTCCTGGAAGGAAAGAAAGTCAGATTAATAACAAACAACTCAAAATTCAAATCTTTTATGTACAAAAATCCACAAATACAGCTACTAATGAGCAATTGATCAATGGGTTTTCTACAATTTGGTACCTTGGATAAGGGCTATTTTTCACCGCCTTCTGTCCGTATTTTCTCCATCGGTAGCCGTCTTCAAGATGATCGACTTCGCTCTTAGTCATGAATGCGAATCTCGGCTCTCTCTCCCGCTTCTGATTCTTCTTCTTCGGTTTTGATCTAAATTAAAAAAAATTAATTAAATAATTTCAACTATGCTATGATATTTTTACTTTCATGGGTTTCTTTTCTTTTCTTTTCTTTTTTTTCATAATCATGACCAAGAAATACACCGAAACTTACGTGTATAACCAAAAGAACATCTTCAAACCTATCTTCTTCATTTTAAAGAAATATACCGAAATTTCCGTGTAACACTACAAACCCAGTAAAATATCCAAAGCCTTCTCCCACAAGTTTCATTTTCTTACAATTAGAAAGAAAAATATACACCGAAATTTATGTGTAAATCCCAAAAAAATACAAAGGATAGAGTGTATTAATAGAAAAACTTACTGTTTCTTCGTTTTCTCCTGCTCTTCCTCTTCTGCAGCTTTCACCTGCTCTTCATTAGCGGCCTCCGTCGACGACGACGAGATCGATGATGAGTTCGGCGTCGCCGGAAAATTGACAGTATCTGAAGATTCCGGCAGGGAAGTCGTCATCGGAGGCGGCGGTGGAGGGAAGTCAAAGATCGACGGTCCGAAATCCTGGAGGCCCAGCAGCTCCATGAATCCCATTGAGCTCCTTGTAGGCCCCGCGACATCGCCTGGGAGATCGAAGATGCCGGAGAATGGGAAAGTGGTCGGGATCTGATTGGAAACTGACGAAATTCCGGTAGAATTGTCGGAGTCCATGGCCTCACTGTCTCTCTCTCTCTCTCTCTCTCACCCTTGCTTCCAACTCAAGAGGATTTCTTCATTTTCCTGCACACTCGATTCTCTATCTGGGGTAGTGGAGTTTTAATCAGGGGTGGGAATTGGGTGACCCGCTGAGCCGGTCGCGCACCGCAATCCACTGGCTGTAACCGGTTGTCCGTACGAGCGGAGTGGGACCTTTGGCTGCATTCAATGCATTGGAGACGAGCTGGAGCAGGTCGGTTCGGTCGACGCTTTCAGACGATGGGGTTTTGAGCGGTAACGGGGTTGGGTGTGAACGTGGTCTACGTACACGTGGCGGAATCTGGCGGAAAGATAGAAATCCGTTGGCTCGTGTGAATGTGAAGGACGGGTTTGGATTTTAAAGCGGAAGGACGGAAGTACCCCTGGGCTGGTGAAAGTTTGCCACGTGTGGCTTTAAAATGACGAAAATACCCATGGGAGATTGAGACTAGTGGGGTTGCTGGAAGCTCCATGGGACCACCGTGATGTTTGTGTTGTGTTATATCCACCCGTCCATCGGCGTCGGACATAAATCAAGCACGTGGAAATCCAGAACTCAAGTGGGCCCCACCATAGGAAACAGTGAAGATGGAACGCACACCGTTAAACCTTCGTGGGGCCCATCGTGATGTTTATATACCATCCAACCCTTTGATTAATGGACAAACAAAAACATCAGCGTTATCTAAATCTTCCGTCATCCATAGGAAGATTTCAATGGTAGGCGTTCAATCCCCACTGTTTCTTGTTGTTGTGTGGCCCCATTTGAGTTTTAGATCTAAAATGTCTAAAATGATTTGCTGAATGGATGGAGTGGATTTGCGTTCAATCGACCATCCGTAATGGTTGATCAGGTGATGGCCCACCACATGCACAGGTAGTGTCGAGTTATCGACAGAAAAAGAGCGACAGGCTGCATTTAGTGGTGGAGTTCACAACAATTGGACGGCTGTGAACGGCCCTTCATGTCTGTACTTGTGTTATAGCCATTGGACATGGTGGCCCATCTGATCAAAGGGTTCCTATCGAAATTATAATGATCGCTACGTGAAAAGTGGAGATGCTGGAGATGAGAGGCAACCCTTTCCAGCTTTGCTCCAGTAGCCGCATGCATTCGTGTAAGAACGACTCGCCGAGTCGAGTTGAGTCGTGCCGGGTCGAGTTATTATTTGAATGTTCCCAGTGACGTCCTCAACACTGAGAATTTCTTGAGTTTTAAAGCTATGCAGTCATCTCATGATAAACCTTCCAATCAAGAACATTCTAAGGGTACGATGGTCCATCCAAGGTGGGACACGGCAAACCAACGGTCTAAATTTTTGTTAGAATTGGAACTTATCAGATCATAGACAAAGGAGGAAAAGATTTCACGTTGTGGATTAAAGACTCGGCGACTCAGACTAACTTGTCCGGACCTCAGTTGAGTTGGGTACTCGTTCATGTACATCTTCAATGATGACACATGGACCAAAATCCAATCGAACTCGACCGCTCCAACTCGGACGAGTCGACAATCACATCTCACATACAATTACAACACCCTTCTATGGGAACGTCATATCCACCCTTCATTTTCCCGCCGATGTGTCACGTGTAGGAAATCTGATCCTCGCAGAAGGTGGGCACTGTCATGAAGATCACTTAAATCTGAAAATCAGGTCAATCTAATTATTTGGTGGTCCACAAATAAACAATAAGTCATTGCCATCATCTGTCCATTTATTTTTTGACGTTGAGCCCTGTACGAAGGCTGGACTGGTCCCATTTTCCCACCAGATGATCAGCATGGTGTGCCCCACTATCTTTGCGGCTCTGATGACCTGAAGGGCTGTTTGTGATCATTTCTCCAGAAAAAGATGGGTCTAGATTTAGAGAGGTGGGTTCACGTGAAGGGAATCAGCAAAAATGTCATCTTCGAAATTTGAATTGTAGGAGTCACACATACCTACCAGTAAAAAGGCACGTGCCTTGAAAATGATTGATATGCTGTTTGGCTGCAGATTTGCAATCTAATGGGGGAACATTTTGGAAATAAATTGCGGCAATGCTATGCAAATTTCAACCAATTGAGTATTTTTAGGTGGGGTTTCATACGTTACCTTTCTATTTAATTGTATATTTGGGTTGTTTGGCAAACACGTCATCATATTGCAATTTGGTCTGCGCACTTGTTTGGTGGGTCCACTCCAAAATGCAATCTTATGAATGGTAATTTTTAAAGCAATTTATGTAACTACTTAAATACTTCGATAATTAGTATTTCTTCTCATAGTAGACCAACTCATGATATGGTAACCCTAACTAAGACTTTAAACCGTCCATTTCCTAAAATAGCCCCCTCATATTAGGGTACTAATGAGTGGACCACTTCACTTACAGGCAATCCGTGACGCGAGTTGTGGTGCGTGCTGTGCCATGTGCCATGTGCCGTCTTTCTCAGTGCAGTGCCGCTTACGTAGGACACTCCTACCATGAAAATTGATAGGCCCACCATGAAAATTATCCTTCTAAAAAATTAGGTTGATCCACTCACTAGCTAGGCCGTTGTACATTGATTCCATGGGTTTGGTACCATCTAATGAGTGGGCCCACATGATTTTTTTTGGGGGGGGGGAGGTGATATTCATGGTAGGCCCAATGTTTTCATGGTAGAAATTTCCCTCACAAGGGGCACATTGGTGGAAAAGATGGTACCAGTACCACAACTTGGATGTTGCCTATGAGTGGTCAGCTCTTTGTTAACAATAATGGAGGCAACAGGCTGACAGCCATTGAGTTTTGGGTTTGGCTATATATGGGTCCGGTTGGGGCCTGTAATAGAGGCTAGGGTTAGGTATGGACCCAAATGGGATAACGGTCAGGCTATTGAGGTGGTGGCCTTGTACATGTGCTTTGGGAGTGAGGTGGGGTTTTTTTCATTGGAATTGGGTCTCCCTTTTCCAAATATATCAAGAGAAACATGTGAAGCCTAATTCCTAATGCTTTCCGTGAGAGTTTTATGGAGCATATTGCAAGTCGTGTTTTACTTCCGGCATGCAGTAGACTCACGAGTTGAAATTTGTTCATGCTGAATTTTTCCAAAAAAAAAATTAAAAAAATCAAAATGAGTTTAGTAGCAAGGTGCATGTAGGAGTTGTGAGAGTTTTGCCATCTTTTTTCTTTATTGTTAGTTGAGATGGATGCACCAATTATTTATGTATGATGTTAGGTGAATGTATGTGGTTGTGTTGAGTGATCTTTTCTTGAAATTGATAGGTTTCGTAAATGTATGCGTTGATACCATGTATGTGATGGTACCTTGTCAAATCACAGTAACGTTTCAAAAAGAAAAAAAACCCTTCTGAGGACAATTGAACTGTAACAATGCTAATGAATGGCTTAGGCTTTAAAAAAATGCTTATTGCTAAGAAGGATAGGTTATTGCTAAAAAATGGGAATCCGTCCTAACCGGAAACCATTGCCAGGCTCATTGATAGGAGTAGATGATTAGTTCCCCCACAATTGTATAAGAAAAATTAAAGTAGGAAGTAGTAATTTAAATGGGTGTTGGCAGTGGAGCTTGAGGGATAATGGTCACCGTACATAACATTATTTTTATGTACAGATCCTGTCCTCTTGTTTTTGGTATTAAAAGGGTACACCTTTGCTATCTTGTCCATGTTAATATTAGCAAGAATGGGTACATTTGTATAGGCCCGGATCTGACCATGTCAAAGTCGACTCAAATGAGTTGCATCCAATTTATCCAAGTCTTAGAACCATGGGCTGAATGGACTCAACCCAAACTAGCTCAACCCCACGCCTCAAGGTATGCCTAACATGACTTATAAGTGAATGTATACATATGTAATATGTTGGAATCAGATGCCTCAAATCTTCTACAACAAGGGCTACCGACCGGTCGTAGATGGCGACTGACAGGTCAAACATGGAGGATTGAAGGACAGTGAACTTTCTGGATAGGTTTTGGGCATTGATGACCGGTCGGCAGGTTCCCGACCGGTCTGTGGTGCAGTGTGACCGGTCGACCTAGTTCCTATTTCAAGTCAGCTTCTTGCACAGTTTTGCATAACATACTTCTAATTTCGTTTGTTGCCTTATTTAAGCAAGTGTAAATGAAATTAGGAATATCCTAAGTGGGTTGAGAGAATTTCCTATATGAGAGAAAGAGCTTGAGAAGAAGAGTTTTTTCTTGGGAAAGCTTAAGATTTTTCTTGTAGATCTTGAGATCCAGGTTTTGAGTTTCCATCTCTTGTAACTTTTGAAATCATAGTAAATTTTTGCTTTGTGCCATAGGTGTTTTATCCGTGAGGGTTTTTCCACGTTAAAATAATATTGTCTCTGTATGGTTGATTGTGTGTGGGTATGATTGCGTTAGGTTGCTCATTTGATTTCATACTCTGTATTTGATTTACTTCTGATGCAGGCCTGTTCTCGCAACATAATCATGCATTGAGTTCGATCACTCGGCTTAGCCCATTAATAACCTATATAGGTGGGTCAGGGCTGCTAGAGGTCAACCCGAACTTGTGCCACTTGCCAAAATAGCCTGCGGATCTAGCCCAAGCCCAATCAGCTGCCCATTTAGGTTGACCCAACATGCCTCCATGTCAGGCCAATTAGCCTTCATGACAACCTGACCAATTGCCATCCTAATGGTTAGGATGGTCCGATCAGCGTGGTTGTTGGATATGGGCCCACAAAGGATGGTAAGTTTAGAATTGGGATACATTTGCCATGTGTATGAAATCATGATTAGTTGAACAAAATAAACAAATAAAAAAAATTTGTTTGCAGTTTGGTAAGAAATGCAATTGAATAAAGATAAAATCTTTCTTCAATCATCGTTGATGTGCAGGAACTCAGAAATTATGTATAGCAAATTATTCAAATTCAATCGCTCATATAGTGGGCCCACTGAAATGATGTCTTAACTGATCGATTTAGAAGATATTGAATGGACAGTAATCACCAAAAATAATCAACTAATAATTTTTTATAAATCATATATTAGAATTTAGCCCATTAATATAATTTGTAAGGGTTATTTGATTTTGACAGCTAAATTTAAATAAGTGCCACGTGTACAAATGCAAGTGCCTGCGTATCATCATCCATGATTTTCCGTGTCTACAATCACTTGCAAGCTGTAAAATAAAAGAAAGACGCGAAATCCGTACGTGCGAGATCATTCTCACTCGTACAGGTCGGTGGAAATTAACCGCTTCTCAAGAGCGTGTGAAACCGGTTTTGCACACGTGTGGTACCATGTCCTGACAAACGCGGATCGCGTGCTGACACGATTTCCGCGTCCTTGGTGGCACGCATCCTCACCGGCAGTGCCTGATTTTATTCGATTTCTTCCAGAAGCTTTTATTTTTGTAAAGGACGTTCCAAAGGCTCTCTCTTGTTTGGAAAGAAGCCGAGATATCCCTGCCTTTCTTTATAATGACATGTAAATCCCTTTACCCTGTTTTTGTCGATGGAAAGCGCGGTAAAGCAATTAAAAGCGTTTTGAGCGTGCATTAGCTGAGTGGAAAAGGGTTTTCGTGTCTCAGCATGTCCTCGTGATTTTGGAAATGGCTATCCATGTCCTTTGGAAAAAGGGAAATTGTACGGAAGTGCTGGAAGAACGTTGATACGATGGACCCATCTTTTCTGGGTTCCTTATGGAAGGACGCGGATTGCCCGCTGGCCGCTACCCACCGTCCCAAGCTAGGTGGGCCCACCGTGATGTTTCTAAAAATAGTCCGGACCAATAAAAACGCAGACGATCCGGACTCGAGAAGAGAAAACCACTCTATCCTCCATGGACGCGGATTGCCTGCTGACAGTGCTCTGTGTTCCCTACCATGGTGTATGTGTTTTATCCATGCTGTTCATTTATTTTTCCAGCTCGTTTAACTGCATGAGTAAAAAAGTGAGGTAGATCCAAATCTCAGGCATACCATAGCACTGGAAAATAGTGGTGTTGGACGCCCACCATTAAAAACTTACTAAGGCCTATGGTTAGTTTTATCTTCCATCCCACCTGCTAATAAGGTCACACATGCTTAGATGAAGGCAAAATACGAATATCAACTTGTTCAAAAGTTTCGTGGTCCCAAAAAGCTTTTAATGGCAGGAGTTGGTGCAACATTGTGGGGTCACAAAAGCCTTTGATCAGGAACATATTTTTGTGTTTGCAGTTCATCCCAGTGGGAATGACATGATGAATGGTTTGGATGGCATATAAATATTATGGTGAACCCAGGGTGGATTTCTCACAATCATCTTGGTGGCCCCACGTAGCTTCTAAGGGATTTGACCCTTGATACTGATCCATCATTTGGATGCATCAGATCTTCCATTCCTTTTATTTCGATTGTTGTGCAGAATAGGACCTAATGAAAGTTCAGTCGTCCCTCTGCGATTTAGGTTTGGGACCGAATTCAGATTGATTCGTATACCAATTTGACCTTTCGATCTTTGAAATTTTCTGAATCGCTGCTAGCTCTTCGAATGTCTCTGAAAAAATCTCTCATTGTGGAAAGTTTGTAAGAGACCGCTTTACAGATGAGATCATATCAAATTCTGAGATAGGATATGCTCAACAGCAGGTCTTCTATAATTGTGCTAAGCACGTTCTTCATTTAATGGGCACATTAATCGTAGTTATGTTGTGTACGATGGTTCATCCCCTTAAAGAGTCTAGTAAGAGTCAATATCATTACAACAATAATAGAATGCGTAACGCTGATAGATTGATCTTCCTTCAGTGCGAGTACAATTCTGACTATGCCAAATACATAGTATCTCCATGTGACATCTTCCTATTGGTCACATCAGGGCGTTGAAAATGAATATAAATAGATGGCTTATATAAGAGGATAATTATTTGATAGGCGTGAAATGTGTACTCCAAATTATAGTGCCAAGAAGCTAGGTGGTGCTCACTTTGTAAGAAATTCATCATGTACATAGGGTTTTCCATATCATTTTAGGACATGGGACCAAGAATTAAGTAGATCCAAAACTCAAGTGGGCCGCATTACATGAAATGGTGAGAATTTAACGTTCAGGTTGAAACATTTGTGGGGCCATGGAAATTTTGGAGCAGACTAATATTGTTGGGTTTTCAGTTCATCTCAGTTGGAATGACCTTATGCACGGTGTGGATGACCTACAAACATCACGGTGGAACTCAGGGAGGTTTCAGCTGTAGGATCCCAACCACCGTTTCTTGTCAGGGGGAATACTTGAGTTTTGGATCCGCTTCATTTTTGGTCCCATGTACTAAAATGATAGAGCAAAACAGATTGACAGGGGGATTCCTTAAAAACATCACTGAGGGCCCCACCTAACATCCCATTGCAGGAATACCGGACCCACGGGACTAAGGCTCTTGATCTAAGCACAGGTGTGCAATAAACACTTTGCATGTATAATCATTCCAATGCTTCTTGCATTAAATCTAAGGGTTCAACGCTATGATCGGTCGACATTTTGACTGTTTAAACAATATCCAATCCATAGAGCCCCACTATTTGGACGGTGGAGATAATCCATCCATGTGGAGACCATCAATTTGAAGGGATTCTATTTGTTTTTTTCCTGGTCCTGGCTTTCTTTTTTATCTGAAAGTGTGCGCCTTTTATCTTTCTCTTTGATTGCCCTTTCCTTGAGGCCAGGTGTTTTTTCTTCTTTGTATCTCTACCTATGTTGTATTCCAAGTAATCTTTCGGCCATGAAAGCTACCTTAGCTCGTATCTCCAACGTGGCACAAGGTACGCGTGTGCACCTCCTTGTACTCTACCCCATCTAAGCTCCTTTATCAGGTGGGTCTGACACCATCAATGATTTGACCTAAAAGGCTAAAACTCATTTGTTCCTCTTATCAAGTGGGCCACAATGTAAAAATACCTGGCAGCTTACAGAAACTTGACCAAGTTAATTCTCAGCCGTCCATTTTTTTCTTAAACTGTGTAGCCCATCAGCAAAAGCGAACGGACCTTATTTTCCAGCCTAGGGTATCACAAGTGGGACACTCCTAATGGACGTCTTGGATCTCGGTCACATCACGGACACTCCTCTGGTTTGGGTATGACGTCCATACACATGCATTTAAAGATGGTAAACATGGCACGTATTAATTACTCAAATTAAACCAACTAAATTGTGGACCCCGCTGTGGCTTCCATTAAATTGGTTGGACGATCCTATCCTCTTCCGGATATTTTCCATTTTTACCCGTCCAAATTACTCGTACGGACGTATACAACTCTGCGTATCATACATCACCTTCTGCCAGAGTATCAAAACTCCGGCAAAAACCGATCGAATACGAGAGGGGTATTATGGTCATTTTCAAGGTAAATTTGTAATTTTGTGAAAATCCAGGGACATGATGGTAAATTCAGTCAGCAAAAGATTTAGGGGCTTATCTGCGGTTGTCAGCAAAATCCGAAGCTATTATTATATACTTTTCGTGAAACTAACTCGCCATGATACACGGCCCGGGTCGCGATCGCCGCGAAACCCGATGCCCGACCGGCCGGCCCGCCCTAACCACACACGTGTACTAATCCAGTTTCCTCTCTCGAAAAACACCGAACTCCATCCAACCGTCCACTCCATCCGATCGGACGGCTGCTGCTCCGCCTCGATTCTCCAAGCACGTGAGAGTTTACGCGGTTTCGGTATATTCCACGCTTGCTTGCCTCATACGCTCCCGAGATTTTGTGTCTGGAAAAAGGCAATGTTTACGGTGTGCGTTTCCAACACTTTAAAGAAATTCCCCTCCAATAGTCGTCCGCACGTGTTAGTGACACATGTCTGTAGCGTTCGAGCTTTTCTTCACGTGGGTCCACGTGTGGACAGATAATTGGACGCTTATAAAAGCAAGTTGACTGGAAGGTTCTAGTCGACGTTCAACACACCAGTGGATGTGATTTTAGATAGTGGGTCCCACCTGCTGAACAGCTTGGATATTGCACACGTATGCCACATGGGCAAGTACTAGAAAGGTGGTTTTTCTCCACTGATCCACCGTACACAGTTCATACGTTTTTCGGTGGTCCAGCTGTCCTAATTATGGACTCACGTTGTAAATGACCATGAGTCCATGACCTTCTAATTTCGTCCATGAGCCGGCAATTAGGTGACGGTCTGGATTGATGCTAATGCATGCCACATGCGCGTGAGATGAATCTCCGCCGTTCATAAGCTGTGGTAAAGACAGAGTAGCGGATTAGGTGCGGCCTCGGTTCACCCAAGACGGTGCGGCCCTTGCTTTGGGGTCCACCTTGATGCATGTATTCTATATCCACGCCGTCCATATGTTTTTCCACCTTGCTATTGGATCCACCCAAAAATGAAGTAAACCCAAATCTCAGGTGGACCATGCTATAGGAAATAGTGGTGATTGAGAGCTCTCCCATTAAAAAATTCCTGGGGCCCTCCGTAAGGTTTTCATAATGTTTATTTGACATCCAACCTGTTGATAAGGTCACATAAACCTGGATGAAGGGACAAAACAAATATCAGATTGATCCAAAACTTTTGTGGCCCATTAATGGTCAATAACCACTGTTTCCTACGGTATGGTCCACCTGAGAATTAGATCTGTTTCATTTATGGTATCATGCCCTAAAATGATCTGGAAAAACGGATGGACGGAGTGGATTTAGAATATATACATCAAGGTGGGCCCTACAATATGGGGCGCACCGTCTCGGGTGAGTACGGGTTTTTATTTATTTATTTATTATTTTATTTTTTTTTAATTCTTCTCCCGTTTTTTTTTTTTTTTTATGTGTATCTTTGTATTTTGCTCAGCTTTTGCCGACTAAAAATAATAATAATAATAATTCTATTTACCTTTACAAAAAGAGAAAATTTCCCACCAGCTCGGTAGTTGCGTAAAACATCCATACCATGCAAAAGGTGGGCCCACCAATCTACTCATTATCGCGGCGCCCTTCTTATTTTTGTTTTTCTTTTTTTTTCAAGTGAGGAGTATGATTCGTCTACAACACCTACTACTTCAGTTGCCGTAAAACTATCGAGCTCTTTGGGGCCACCATACTGTATATGTGAAAACCACTCCGTCCATGAGGCGATGAACGGTTCTCTTCACCATGCATATAATAAAAGACTAAATAAACTTAAAAAAAAAAGGGGAGAATTATAAAATTACGCCGAAAACCTCTAAGTTCACCAATCTAGCTTGCCACATAATTCTGTGTATTTCCTTCGTCCTGTTGAGGTACACTTTGGGCCCACACATTTTCCTATGATTGGCATCCCATTGGTGTTATGGGTGAATGGCTAAGAAGACTCGCAATTGTAGATTTGTGGCCCACCAATGCTAGCTTATCTACCGTGGAAGATTGAAGCTTGTCAAGGCAGAAAGCATTCATATTTAACTACAGCTAGAAATACAGTTCTGAGGTCTTGGGCTCGACCTCGGATATTGGACAAAGCCTTTAGAACTTTGCTTTAATTTCAAATAGTGGAATTGGACCTAAGGCCTTAGGCTCGGCTTCAGGTGATGGACATAGAACTGAGGCATTAGCCTCAAACATTGACACCTGATGTATTGTAGCCAACAACTCATCCAAGGATGTCGAGTGCTGACCACACTAGACGCCCTTGGATTTGAGCACGTTACGCATTGTCATACAGAGATAATGAACGACGACGGATACGCGGGATCCAAACGTGGTAAGAATAATCTCTTCTAATTCGAATACATCCTAGACAGGATCTAATACAAAAACGTATCCTAGATAGGGATTTAGGAGATCCACCGCCATCAATTGTGGATCACTATTTATAAAAGGACACATCTACATCATCTCCTGGTACGCATTACGCATTCATGCATAATGAACCCTAAAGCTCTTACACTCGATCATCTCTATTACCGACTTAAGTATAAGAGGGTCCTCCGTTGGCACGACAACACCCCCTCACGACCTTCTCTTTGTGATCCCAGATCCTATAATCTCCATCGTTCATCCGTATCCACACCGAGCAACGAAGATCTACCGTTGATCTTTAATCAACATATGTTGCCTACTTTTAAATGTTAATAATAGTTATAGCCTACTTGAGTTATATATCTTCATGATTTTGAGCCCCGAAGCATAGCATCTAGGACTGCACCTGATGAACGGATTGGATTTCACATGTACAATATGGTGGCTACACAATATGGTGGCTACGAACAGCATGAGTCTTTTACACCCTAAGTATAATAGGTGTTCCTGAGGATTTCGGTCCGGCTACGCCCATTACACTTAGGCGGGAAAGATGGGGTTAGTGTGAAGTAGGTTGTAGCTAAGCTAGCGACATTTATATTTTTATTTTAATTATAAGTCATTGGGTTTCTTATTTAAAAAATAATATATTATTTTCTGGACCGTTGACTGGATTGCTTGTGGTAGAAGTTTGGGAGCACCAAATGAGACAAATACAATAACTAATGTTCTTGTTTTCGTTTCTTGAAGAATTCAAAATTCCTACTCTCTCTCTCTCTCTCTCTCAAAGTCAAGCTGTATTGCAAAACCCCAGTTTTGACTGCTGTCATGAGTCTTCGCTCTAGAAATCTGCAGTGTATCGTATCCGAGGGTTTTATTTTTATTTTTTAATAATATATATGTACATACTTATTGTATCGTACGGTCACGATATTTTTTTTAGATATCCAGTGGACCCAAATGGATCGAATTGCTGACAACCAAACGCTGCTTCTTCCAGTATAAAATGAAATGGGTTGAGAGTTTGGTTGACTTAGATCCAAGTATCACGGTTGTACATGTGGCAATCATCTCGGTGGCCCACTTTGTGAATGATGGATGGTCATAATCCAAAAGATCATGGTGATTGGATTAACTCGAAGGATCCAATTAATCAGTGAATTTTGCCACTGAATGTAGACCTTTGTTGTCTGTCTAGCCTTTTTTATAAGACTGGGAATGATCATATATATGGGTTCGAAAGTCCGAGTGGTGTGTGTCTACCTGTGATGTTTACGTGGTATCCAAACCATGCATCTGGTGCAACTCCTCATGTTTACTGTAGATACCAAGAATCATCCAGATCCAAACCACAAGTGGACCACTCCACAAGGAGCAACATAAAACCCTTTATAATCACATGGTGTGGCCCATGTTAGTTCTGTAATGACCTGAGTTTTTTCGTTTCCCGTCATCCGGTACCATGTATTGGGTATTCCATATGAAAGTTTCTATGGTGAGTGTCACCCACCCCAACTTCCTCTGTTGTTATTATTATTATTATTATTATTATTATTATTATTTTCCTTTGGTGTGGTACACATGATTTATATGTCAAGCTGGATTTTGAGATCTAGGCTGAAAAGGAGGACCCATCTAGTAGATAAGTTGGATAGACTCACACATCACAGATTCCCCTACTCCTTTTAGGATGGCCCCACCGCATGCCTTTGATCTAATGACTAGAATGATTTGATTTTTACTATTCTATCAGAGTGTGATGGATGATTCGACAATTACTTATCAATTAATTAGTAATAAATTACATATGTGGCTTGTAAGAAAATTTTAGATGCATTATAAAACCAATAGGCTACTCTTATTTTATTATTGACAATTAGATCGGTGGACATTTATTGGGTGGTTAAAAGTAAAGAAGATCCAATGATCTTATTTCAATAAACAAGTGTCCGTGAGCGAATCAAAGGCTAGGACTGTTTCTTGAATGTAACATGGTGACAGAGGGTTTCACAATTTCTGTTTATTTTGAGTTCATGAATGCCACATGTGAGCTGGAGATTCAAATAACTCCATCCAATAGCTGGCCCAATAAATGGTACCAATCAACGAACACCACAGAGTGAGATATTAAGATGGGTCACTATCCAATAGTAAGTGTACCATAGAAAATATTTTCTGTATTGGAAATACTGTTGGCAATATTTCTTACATGGTTTTGTCTGCATGAATCGGTGCGTCGGTGGTGGGCCTTCTACCTTTGTGGGGCATTTCTTCATCATATGCTTTTGATGATTCTAAAAAATTCTAGGCCGTTTCTACCAGTGTGGCTGATTATTCTCTCAAATTGGCCTACTAATTTCCTGATTTATATACATTTGATGTACATTTTTTTGTTGGTTTTTACATATTTCAAGCTTTCTATAATCTCCAGCATTTTCTTTAAAAAAAAAAAAAGAAAGATTGAAACCTAGGTTTCCTACCAAATAAAATCCAATGTATCTACCAAATAAAATTGAATTATTCTTCAAGAAATACGGGTCCAATTCTAATATTCTTCATGAGAAATAAGATCGGAGGAACACCCATATATAAAAGAAACTATGTAGATATATGGTCCATGCAATCATTGATTCAGAAGTTATTTCACTAGATTCATCTTGAGCCATCGGTCTATCAAGATTTGATTTGATTGAACGGTCCCCACAATTGAATGGACATTTGCCATTTAAATGTTGACCACTAGACCTATCCCCGCATTCAGTTTGTAGGTGCCATGGTTAATCTGAGTCACCCTTTGGGCCATGGACAATTGAAGGGAGGTTAACTATTGGAGCCAACTGAAGTGTGTGCATGGAATCCATGACCTGTCCAGAAGATCCACCCACTATGAAAGTTAGATGCCCTAGAAAGTATATAGATTGATGATGCATCACGTGGGCTGTTACTTGAGAAGAGATCTATTGATACACATCATCAGCTTATCCAGAAGCGGATGGTGGAGAGAACCTCTAGGCTAAGCCTAATTTTTATTAGCTATATACGACTAAAGTAGTTCCATACCCACCAAACCTAGTGGAGTAGCCACCATGATGAACCTAGACGACGAATCACCGTAAGCAAAGGCGGGTTGTCCGTAGTTTTCCACAGTACTGTGGCCCATCTTAATGATTGGATAAGCGTAATTTTTGCAGCACCGATGTGCAGATTGGATGTCATACACACACCACAGCGGGCCCGACACAGCCAATAGTTTAGAGGAACCGGCCGCCGGAATTGCCACTTTTCATATTTCAAGTGTATAAAACATGGTCATCAAAACACCACCTCTCTTTCTATATTGTGGTCCATCCAAATTGTGGTTTGAGTAATACATCCAAACACTCCAAAATTGTGCTGAGATAATATGGAGATTTGGGATAATAAAGAAAATAACGAGTAATAGATGATAAAATGACTGTGATTTTGACTCCACATCTTCGTTCTTCTATATCTCAGAAAGAAAATAATCATAATAAATGCAAGGGACAACTAAACATGCTTTTTTAGGGGAGCTGTTAGTCTTGACGAGACGTTGGTTTTGAAGGGTTGCCTTGGGTTATAGCTTTTCTTCTTTTAATTTTTTTAATATTATTTTTGGTAGGTGGGAGATGGAATCAAAGGTGGCCCACCCCTTCTCAGCTTTTTAACTAATTTCAAAATCATGTCTTGATTCAAAGAGGGCCCGTTATGTGAGTGGGAAGATCATGTGTCAAAGATCCGGGCCATTGATTAGGTAGGGAACATGGTGAACATGTCATAGACAAAAAAAATTTAATGTTGGTCTGCTGACTAAGCAAATCAAACTTGTATGAGGACAAAATGGGTGGTTAGGAAAAAGTCCAACAATCTAAATTCAACATAAATGGGTGGCCCACTCGATGAATGGACCGGACCGTTGACGCGTGTTGCACCCATTACATGAGGGGCCCTCATTGAATCAGAAACCTCAACTGATGTATTAATGAAATGAATCGATTTCAGTGCTTGATTTTAGTTAGAATATTCTCTGATTATTCAAAATTCAAAGAGGTTTTATAATTCGTGGGAAGTTGCACGATATACATGGTTTTATCATGTATTGCTAATTCGCATGCAGTGCAACTCCTAGCCATCCGATCAGTGGGGTTTGAGTGAGACATGAAATTTCAAATTCGAATTTTGAATTTTCTCTCATCTCATGCTTAGATTATAAGGGTATTTGCATACAGCTGATGTCTTGTCAGACTCCTGACAGAATAGGAGATGGACCCAACTGCCCATTTAACGGATCCTATGATGGATGAGCCACAATTCTAAAACCAACGGTGGGATTGTCCTAGCTTTTAAATGGAAAGTGAAAAAACGGTTACTGGAATAGGTAGTTTTTAAACTGTGGACCACCTAAAACTGGCCACAGGATGCACTATATATATATATAGACGATCCCAACCATATAAATAATAATAATAATAATAATAATAGTAAATAAAATCGCCCGAGTCAACTTACCCGGCCCAGCCAGTCGAGAAAAGGTGATATCTGGTCATGACTTGGAATTCCACTAAAAAAACACTCGGTAAACAAGACTTGACTCGGGCACAACTCGACATTACTTGTATGATATTTATATTTTTTAAATATCAGAAATGCTCTCATCCAACTGGTTGGGACAGTAAGTTGTCGTCCACCCAGCAGATAACTTCCAACCAATTATGTGCGTGTGACATCTAACCCGTCCAATAAATTAGCCTTGCCATGAATATAACCTCGTGCAAAAATAATCCACATCCACTCATCAGGTGGGCCACACCGCTAAAAAATCTCCAGCCATTGATAAGTAACAAAATACAAGTATCATCCCCCATGATAAGGTGATCCTCATGCAAGAAAAAAAAACCGTTCGAAGGATTAAATGTTGCATGCACATGACATGTTACTGGATGAACGGTACGTATCGTGTGAGTTTCTGAGTTAACTCGGCCCGACTGACCATGTTCATTCATCTTCAAACCATACAAAGGGTGTATGGTATCAATCCCCTGCAAATGGATGGACTGTTTGGCAGAACTGAAAGGTCTTTTTTTTTTAAATAAAATAAAATGCTTTTTCAAGTTGGTTTGGTTGGCTGGAATCATGAAATAATGGGAAATCTGAATATTTTTATTCCATGAATTTCATTGAATAATGTGAGCTCTTGATCGTTGGAGGTCACCACTTTCCTACGTCAGATATGATTCCTTTCTAGATAATGTTGTCGTCATGCACCCAAACGTGGGCCCCACTTTTTTTTTTTAATATTATTATATAAACAAGGATAAGAAAGTAATACTCGAAGGAGTTTTTGCACCTTTTCTTCTTTTCTTTATATGCCCACACGCATGCACATTTCATCTAATCCACACGCCAAGACATATGCCAGCGTGTCACACAGGTCCACCATCCAAGCCATTCATCAGATTGGTCCACAATCAACTCAACAAATATAAGGTTGTAAAAACATCTAACCCCACATCTACTAAGTTGCACCACATTTCATCTTTGGGCTGTAGTATTACATAGTGAGGTCCACATGGTGGATGGCTTGGATGTTTCACATGTGTGCCATGCTGGCATATGTGACGGCATGTACATTAGCTAATTCTACACTCGTGTGGAGTTAGCAAAGCTCGTATTAAGATATTAAGTACATGATTAAGACATTAAGAGAGACTTTGTTTGGAAGTAATGGATCTTTATCCCTAAAACACACATACACACACTCTCTCTCTCTCCACGTGCATCATGACCCTACATGATGTGTATGTTTCATGATGAAGGGTAGATGCATGACATGAGCTTCTCAGGCATTGCATGTTTCACGCATAGTCAGCGTCTTTAGGTGTATGTACGTGTGATTAACTGAGATCTACTGTGCATATGCATGTAATCACATTCCCAAAATCACGTGTATGGACGTGTAATCCATGTGCATTGTAGGCAATATGCATATCAACGCATGTTATCTGTCTTAGAATGTTTCATGGACTGCTAGGATTAAATTTCAACTTATAATTTCGATATGAGTCTCTGCTATGGCCCACCTGAATATCCAATGGGTCTGATTTTCAGTAGAGGGCTTGGCTAATTGGATTCGGACAATCTGAGGCCATGGTTTTAAGACTCCAATGAGTCCAAATGACTCACCTGAGTCAACTCAGATCTGGTTTTTCTTGAAGTAATAGTAACTTTTATTGAAAGGGAAAGAAGAAGCCATAGCTACAACCCAAGCAACAACATAAAATAGAAAAAAATTACATCTTCTCAAAGCACCTAAGACCTGCGGCCTATTCAATTATAAGAAAGATTGCTGTGCTTGTGGCCCACTCTTCCTTATTGCTGTCATTTCAGAAGCACCTTCCATTTCTTTGTCCCCAAATCACCGATAAACCGGCCAATAGACAGTCTCCATAAAACCTTTACTTAATGAAAAAGACAACATGCCATGCTGGTAAAAGATTTTTGATAGTGAGAGGCATAGACTAAGTAAAATTAAATCTTCTTAAAAATATATTCCATACTTATCTCACAAATGATTAAGGGATGAATATGGTTGATTGATTCAACATTAGACACACATAAGGTAAATATTAGAGACCATCATGAGTCAAGAATTTTTATTTTTGTATAACTGAGTGACGCAGGAGGACGTGGTAGGTCGATCACCATCTCCCTAACCAATTGTTTCTTGAATCCCCGAGAAAAAATAAAATGATAAAAAGAGGAAATTAATTTCAAATAATTGTTTTTTGATAATTGAATGAATAATAAACGGAATTACAATGTATATAAATAGGAAACTAAACCCTAGGTAAAGTATCAGACTTCAACTCAAACTCAAACCCCTAGAAAACGCAACTTACTATAAATAGTAAACTTACTATTTATAGAAGTCGTTCAATCCTACTAGAACTCCTGGTTTTCGACCAAAAATAGAAAGTTATCAAACGGGCCCAACCATGTTGTTCTACTAAATATTCTAAGCCCTTTTTCATGTTGGGCACTAACTCTAAAACCCTACAAATCTAAAGTTATGATCGAATTAAAACTTACTATAAATAGTAAAACTGAAAATAAACTAGCCTAATAATCGTCAATACGGTCGAATCTCGCGATTCCGACATAGGCAACCCGGCGTAGTGGGGTTGGTTGGCTAAAGTAACTCGAGCTACCCCAAAACGATATATTATATGTACCGAAACTCATTCCAGATTGTGAGATACGATCGATTTACGGTCCTGACGATCCTGATCACTTTCGACCTCGACCGGTCTTCTTTTGGTCCATCTGAGCCATGAAATAATCAGCAACCCGTTCTACATCACTGAGGAAATATTGGACACTAAGGGCCCATTTGGATACCACCAAATAAGTTACTTTTTCTACTTACAACAATAGATAAGTTACTTATTTGAGATAAGTAAGTTTGGTTTATAATCACTTAATTATAACTTTTTTATTTAAAGTTACTTATTCATTACAATTTAATAAGTAGAAATCAAGATAAGTTACTTGAGGCATAAGTAGCTTATCTTTAACTTACGATCTAAATGCCCCCTAAACATTACGGGCCGTTTAGATGAGAGTAAATGGAAGTAAAATGGGGGGAGGGATAAGTGAATATAAATGACATTTGAGGTATGTCTAAATAAGAGTAAATGCATAAAAATGAAATAAAATAGAAGTAAATGATCCTATAAATAAAATCCCCCCTATGAGAGACGATTTAGAAATAATGGGGTGAAATGCCTTTCTGAACTCCCCTAGAGAGTCGTATGAGTAAACAAATGTGCAAGCATACATATATCTGCCATACACATGGCATGTTGATGATACTTTGAAACAATCCAATTATCAGCTACATCCCTAAAATCACACCAATAGAATGATTCAAATTGTCGAAAGGTTGGCTATTTAAATGGACGGTTAAAAAAGCCAGCAAGTTATAATTGCCTAAATTCAAAATTTTCTCCTTTTTTGGCTGGAGTATATATTTCAATGAGGCAGCCCAATCCATACTCAAGTTGTAAACTGAGTGAAGATAACATTGTTTCAACACTAAGGTCTTGGTATTGATTCCCAAGTGAGGGTAGCTAACATTGCGGTGTGACTAACAATGGGATTGGGTGTACTAACAGTGGGGTGTGTATACTAACCCATAAATATATTTATACTCACTCTCAAGTCCAACCGGTTGGACCGTAGTTTGCAGTCCACCTAATGAATTGCTTCCAACCTATTAAGTACTTATGACATCCAATTCTCCTAGTAGGTTGGCCCTACCATGAGGATCACCTAGTGCAAAAATCAACTCTATCCAATCATTGAGCCACAACATAAAATAAAAAAAATAAAAAAAAAGTTTATAACCATTGATTAATAACAAAATACAAGTAGGGTACACTGGGTTAGTCGATGCAACTGATTTTTGCATAAAGTGTTCCTCATGGTGGGTCCAACACATTACGAGGGTTGAATGTTACAAGCACTTAATAGGTTAGAAGCAATTCACTGAGTAGACTGCAAACTGCAGTCCAACCAATTGGACTTGAAAGTGAATATATATATATATATATATATATATATATATATATATATATATATATATATATAACCAGCTCTCACATCTAACCCGTTGGACTATAACTTGCAGTCCACCCATCAAATAACTTCCATCTTGTGGGGGGTGTGTGTGTGTGTGTGCAACATCCAACCTGTTTAATAGGTTGGCCCTATCATGAGATCACCATTAGAAAAAATCAGCCACATCTATTTTTCAAGTGGCTAGCACTTGTAATTTGCTATTTATCAGTGGTTAGAAATTGTTTCCTATACTTTGGTCCACCTAATAAGCAGATGGGGCTGATTTTTTAACTAGGCAATCCTCCTTGTTGGCCAACCTATTCAAGGGGTTTAATGTCACATGCTTTTAATTGGTTGAAATTTATCAGCTAGGTGGACTATAACTTGTACTCCAACTGGTTGGACTTGACTCTCTCTCTCTCTCTCTCTCTCTCTCTCTCTCTCTATATATATATATATGTGTGTGTGTGTGTGTGTGTGTGTGTGTGTGTGTGTGTGAATTTCAATAAGCTTATTACAATCATTCTCTTAAATATCACATTTATACACTGATTTCGGATATTTCTATGAATATATTAAAAAAATTACTAATTTTTTTTTTTGCACATATATTCACACCCCCACATGCATGCATGCACTCACACCAAGGTACTTTTTCACCACAATGGGTACTCAAACCCATGACCTCTTGTAGAAACTCTTGTCAGTCTACCACTAGGCATGTGCAAGGACCCAAACAGAATATTTGGATTTCAAATGCATTTAATTACTCTCATCCAAACCAAAATGTGTAAATCATTTATTCCCAACTCATTTACCTCTAAGTCCATTTCTCATTTACCTCCATTTACAAGCTCCCAAACGAACCCTTAAGGGCCTGTTTGTTTTCAATTCCCTTAAGTAAATACACGGTAAACATGTAATGATGATATATAGTGTATTTGTTGACACATCTTTCAATGATGACAGCTGACGTTTGCTTTTTGTGTACGAATATCGAAAAGAGTGTGAATTTTTTGTGGACCCCACTATGATATATATGGATTATCCACTCTGTCCATCTATTTTGAGAGGTGATTATAACACATGAACCCAAAATTAAGACAAATCCAAAACTTAAGTAGACCACGCCACACGAAACAGTGGGTTGAACGCCTACCGTTAAAAGCCTTTTACAACCATGATTTCCTATGGTATAGGCCACTTGAGATTTAGATTTATCTGATTTTTTTGCTAATATATAGCCTAAAATGTTTCAATAAAATGGATGGACGGTGTAGATATGTCACAAACATCACAATGGGGCCCACGAATGTACAGCCATTCATAATCAAAGCCTTTTTACATCGAGAAAATACAAGTTGAATCAAACAAGGGGAAATAATAATCATTACCTTTTTACACCTACCCTAGTTACATGCATTTACCCTCACTTATAGCAAAACAAACAGCCCTAATTAGTCATATAAAACATGTGATTATGCACACATCAGGCCATTTTGGCGATCCAGACCATTGATACCATGAAATGCAATTGCACCAAAATTCACCCTCATCCAAGGATACCAACCATTCCATCTTTAGCCTGTTTGCCACTTTATGTGAACCATTGTCATAATCATCTTCATGGGCAAACGGTTGAAGGCTAGGATCTTCTACTCCCTTTGATATTTGGGTTATCCTCCATATAGTGGGTCTATCATCTCAACAGTTTGGATTAACAAACCATGGCCCCACTTGTACGGGATCATGTGCCTCGATGACTCTTTAGAGGGGTCGAAATCAACGGCCATAAAACCTACTTCAATGGTCATAGGAAGACCCCAAAGAGGGAATTTTGAGGCATTTGTAATCATTCCAGACAGCCTCATTGAGTCTGGGAGGATTGAATTTGTGCAGCCAAACGCCTAGAAAACTGAAAGTCAACAGACCAGCTCAGCGTTCAAGGCCTGGGAGTCAATATGCACGTCCTACAATATGGTGTGATTCCCCTGCCGTTTCGCTAAAATGTGGCAACTCATTCATCTTAGGCTGGGAAGTCATGGCCCTTTCTGGATAAAGATATAATCATAAAACCACACTAATCTGATGATCCTAACCGTTCAGGGAGGAGATCAAATGGACGGTTGTGGCATCCAAAACCCGGAATCAGATAACATAATCCGTTGATCAGTTCCCTATGGCAACCGGGCCCACAACTTAGGGTGTGTGTACTGACGAAAATATGAAATGGACGGCAGATGAGCTGCTGTCATTTAAATAAACGGAGATGAAAGCACATTCTTATGTAGACCTCAAAATAATATTCATTGAAACAACAAAATCAGCTCCGCGAATCGTGCTTTATTTGTTTTTTCATTGCTGACATAAAACGTATTCTGCAATGGTAGTTGTGATTTGATACTCTGGCATTGTACGATGCTTGATAAGCAGGCAGTCAGAAAATTCAACGTGTCATGCTTTAACAATAATTAAACCGACTAGAAAATGGAACCCAATGTAGCTGGTTCAGCTTTACAAAATCAAATTTAGTTGAAAAATCTTAACCTCTGATTCGTGGAAATATTTTCATTTTCAACAGTCCAATAACTGTCCACCAATCAGATAGCTAGATTAATTAAATAACTTTAATTTTTTGTTCATGATAAATGCAAGTGAGGCCCATAACTTTTATTTCAATTCCTTGAACGGCACGTGTGCAATTTCTAAGTGCATGCATACCATTCATCATACTCCGCCAGAGTATCATTTTTTTGTCTTCTTCCCAATAAACATACTAGGAGCTCAGTAGCATTGATGAGCCCACACGCGTGCACAAGGCAACACCACCACACATGTATACTATCCAATCCATCCATCAGAAGGGCCCATTACGTTGATTTCCCCTAATCCAATTCTCAAGTGGGCCACACCAAAGAGAGCAAAGAGGCAGATTGCGTGTGTGGCCCACTGTGTTGTAACATAACCAATCAAAACCAGTCATCAGACGCGCCATTAGGGTGAAGGGACCCAAAAATCAGGCCATTCCATTACTCAGATGGGCTACACCAACATGAATTCAGAGGTTTCGGGTGTGATTTCACAGCATTCCCTGTGGTGTGGCCGACCAGAGTTTTGGGTCAGCGTGATTTTCAAGCTGTGCAGCGAACATGAGGCAGCACAACTGATGAACGGTTTGGATTCCATGCACACATCACGGTAGGCCCCACAGAACCTGACCGTATGGGAAATCACATACGTGGGAACGTACGTGATCATTACCTCATTCTATGGTGGGTTTAAATCTGTATTTTTTGGTAGGTAAGCTGTAATATCAGACCATGGACCATACAAAAAGAGAGAACAGATGAGAAAAAGAGAAGTACAAATTGACAAATGCTCCAATGCAAACTCAGAGCACTATAAAGTTAATAGTGCTCCTAGTTGCATCAGGTAATTTGGACAGTTCAATAGATTGATCTGAACTGTCCATTAAATCTAGAATAGTTTCAATGGCTAAGATGCAAAAATAAGACAGATCAGATGATAAAGTCAATCTTTAATTTGGACCTATCTTTTGTAGCCATCCTTCTTTCCAACCCATGGAAGGTATGGCTAGGATTGCCAAACAGAAGTAATTCTTCAGAATCATAAGCAATCCAATCTTGACCATTCATATTAGAGGCCATTTGATCAGATGGTTACAATTTTCAGATTGGTGTTGCATTTGCACAATAGCCCACGAAATGTGATTTGGACCTTATGGACAGTCGAGATCAATGGATTGAACTGTTTAAGTGTCCCATAGCAACTAAGAGCACTTGAGCATCTCTAAAATAAGAAAAGAAACTTTATTACAGATTTCAAATAGAACTACTCGAATGTAGATTATCACTGGTCAAAGAAAACTATTAAGCGGGCCACCTACTTTTAAGAAGATAGCATCGGCTGATTAGTCAAAAAGATCCACAGACTAAACACGGTCCACCAAATTAATAAATAGCAATTTAAGATCTTGATAACCATCTGTTTGGCTGCTAATGAGAACTGCTACTGCGTGAGACAGCTACTTACATTATACTATTAGTTATAGAAAAGGCTCGACACTAATCGCGTTGCTTTCATCAGCTAATCTGGCCCCAGTTTGGCGATTAGACGACAACGGGTCACCATCAAGAAAACGCCAAGAAAGCATTGATAGTGGCCACCGAATAATGGCCCATGCGCAAGCCGAAGAAGTGGTTCATTTGAGATAGGCTCGTAATGACGCCACCGGCCGTGTCTCAAAGGCAAGGACTTGAATGAAAGCCGCCGCGTTCTACCCACATGGCCGACCAGATGTCGATGCAATGATTGCTCTCATTTGAATTCCAAGATGACCCACCTGTAAATTTCAAGAGATGGGATGGATTTAACTTGAATTAGATTAAACTCAAGGTGCGCAGTAAACGAAACGGATGATGTTCTCCAAATGAGGAGGTTAAAGAGTCCTATGTTGCCTGGGAAGCATGTTCGGCACCGTTCAGCCTATAGAAAGGGCCTTGGCCATGCTTGTAAGTACCCTGTTGCACCCGCCCTTGAACGCTAAAGAAGCTCTCTCACACAATCCACTGCCCATATGAATCGAAGTCGCAGGTCCAAATGACCCACACGTGAGGCTAGACCAAGATTACCCGGATCGTGGGTAGCTTCAGTACATGGTGAAGGAGTAGGTATGCGGTACTCTAGGGGTAGGATCATGTGGGTTGCTCCAATACATACAGTACATGCATGCAATATACTTCGACGAATTTATAACGCAATTTATATATGGAATTATGAATGTTTATATATCCCGAATTCATAGTATTATATTATATGCATGCTATTGAATAAATCAAAGTATAAATTTCTACATTGTAAATTTAACTAGTGGTACAACTTAATCAACAGTGAGAGTGTAGCTAAAAATAACAGACCAGATTGCTAAAGACCCATAATCCAGATCGTCGACTCTGAATGGCAAACATAGGGAGTTTGGTGATTTAGGTAACACTAGGCTAGACTGACGAGGTAGCTGCGAGCCTAAGCTTTGATGCTAACAGGTCCTTTTTTATGTGTGAAGGGTTGGGGCATTTGACGGAGGAGTTTTACCATTGGCAAGGCATTTGCACAGGAAATAGTGGTAGGATGGGATGAATAACTGAGTGTCCGAGGAAAGGGCAACATGAGTGCAATACAAAAGGCGATGTCATAATTTGTGCACATGTATTATGATGGCCGCGCACATAACGAGCATGTTATATGGTCATTATACCACCAGGAGGGAACAAGGGTTAGGGTCTGTTTGGATGCAGTCCCCAAAGAGGGCATGTGTTGACCACTTTTTTGAGCTGAACTGGTGTATTGATGTATGTTTGGATGCACTTTGCAAACCCCATCTCACCATCCCACTCGACAAAATAGGTGCTAAAATGCTGACTCCATGACTGGTTTACATTAAGTGAACCAAAAAAGCACGCTTCAGACCCCATTTTGAGGAAACCTCCTTTAACGCAAGTGCATCCAAACGGACCCTTAGGAAGAACATCAAAGGCGAGTTCGGATACACTATCGAATTGCAATTGCTGATCTAATGACATGGAAATAACCAAACCGCAAATTCATATTCGAGGATCTAGGCTCAAAATTGCATTTACACTACTTTCTAGTTGGACTTAACTAAATTTTAAGGGCTACTTTCTCATTAAGCCAGTTCCACTTTATTACACTGAATGTTTGCAATTCAATGTGCATGTGCATCCAAACACAGCCTAAGATATTCCTGCTCAAACTGGTGAACACCAATTAGTAATTTCTGGGGCAAAAAGAATCTCAAACCAACATAGTTTTGGAGCAGCAAATCCAACAATACTTTTCATGCAACGCACCCACCCTTAATCCAACAATACCGAAACCTTAATTATAATAATTTTCATGAAGAAAAAAGAAGACCACCAAAGAACAGAGAAGGTGACTAAACAACATACTCATCATAAGCCAGCTCCCAACTCTTAAATTCCGAGTGCGGCCAAGAAAGAGAGTCGACTTTCTTCATAGCTTGCCCACTTCTGTGCTGATGAACGTGCCGATTGGATACTCGAGCAATTGTAACCTGAACAATGACAATTCTTAAGTAATTAAGTGCATGAGGAAATTACGAGGTCACTCAACAAAAGAACATACAGCTTTCTGATGTGCAGGACTTTGTGTATGTGATCCAGACCATTGATCACTGTCGACAGAGAATGCCCCAAAACCCTCCTAGATGGAAGATCCTAATGCTTGTTCTTTGAAGTTCTTCTAGTTGAATGTGGACCGTTGCCTTTTCTTTTCCTAATAGTATCTTCTTGTAGGCCACTGATCAAAGGATTAGGACTTGGAGATTTTTGGGTATTCCCCCATCCACAGTGGGCCCATCGGATCAATGGACTGGATTGCCACCCATGGGCCCCACTAGGAATCCTGTGTGCCAGTAAACTGTATGCTCCCCAACATGCAGGACCCTGTAATTCCCCAGGTCAATCTACCTGAGTTATCATCATTTGGTCACTGATGGACAGTAGATCTGCAAGGATTCCTAAGCTGGCTTTAGCATTCTCAATGAGCATTCACCTCGACCTACCAGTTTGGAAGAAGCTGACATTACAAGCTTGCCCCAGATTTTTTATACCCAGCATGTTCAATGTTCACATCAACTGAATCGTGAGGATCGAAGAACCAACCTTTCCACAGACACACTCAGCTGGTGTCCTCAATCCAGGATGTGAATATATTCCCTCAAAAATTTCAATACCCACAACTAACTCCTGCATTCGACACCATAGAGTAGATCAGAAGACGCCATAGATTCAAAAGATATCATAAGAACAATCAATGAATGCTTGGACTGTACTGTGAAATATGTTCATCCCATGACATGATAAAAATTCACTGTTGAATCTTCAGAGAGAAATCCTGGGAGTCAGATCCAATAACATGTGATTTTGGGAACTAGAGATTAAAAAAGAAGAAGAAACTCATGTTTCTTTTGGTGGACTGTGGACTGAGGTCTGACCCAATATATAGTAACCCAATAAAACTACGTCTTAGAAATTTTATTGGAAAATTAACATAATATTTACATCTAATAACCCATAACCAAACCCGTCTTAGAAATCATAAGTCCCATCTATATTACTGATAACATCCACAATGTTATTTATACGAAGGCCCACGCACACTCAATTTCAGGTCCATTTTCCATTTATTATTAAACAAAACTTGAAAGGATTCTAGTGGTACAGTTGGGAATCTATGAGGTACAGTGGACCACTTTCCCAAGGACCACAATGGCCAAAAGAGGAAAGATAACACCCCAGCAAGCAGGATTATCATGTGGAGCACAAAAATATACATAAACAAGATATGAAACAGAGAAAGCACAGTTGAAAATGACAAAATGCTACAACGATGGCTAGATAAGATATGAGGGCTGATATTTCCAGAAGAGGTGCACTCCGGTTTACAGTAGTACCAGGAATATGTACGGCTCACGTGGTTTATACAGGACATCCAACCCATCCACCAGATGCATGAGTTCATATTAACCCCAGGAATGAAAAATCAACCCGATCTAACACTCAGATAGGCCACACCACATGGAAAAATATCAGTGGGAACACCCACCTTTTATTTGCACCAGGCCTATCTGAGTTGCAAAAGAGCCTGATTTGGGCCTGATCCTTCATCCAGGCCAGATGATGGAATGGATTACAGATACACCACATGGTGGGCCCCCAATTTAAATCAATGACATGTTGTGGCCCTCCTGAGTTTTGGATTGGGCCTATGTTTGGATACCTGGGGTAACTTGACATCATGCATCTGATGGACATGTCAGATGTCACACAGGCCCCAATTCCATCCCTTTCGAATGTAACAGCACATGCAAAAACCGATATGCATATTAGCGTGTGGAAGAGAGAGATGCCTGAAGTCGAAGACAAAAAATCATATATGCACTCTGTGATTGCAAGAGTTTAATTTCTGATGATCAAATTGCCACTCCGTAATCAAACATCAGCAGGCATGACTAATGCTATTTCTAATTTAAGAAAACACAACTAACAAAAACAATGGAATAAAGAAAAGGTATTTTGTAAAAATCACTAGATTATGAAAGATACGACCTTGACAGTACTTGCAACTACATCTAAACAATTCTCGATGTCGGGGATTTCGCCCAAATGGTTATAAGAAACGGAATGTAACTCACCTTGTAAACATGAAGCCAGTGCCCAAAAGCTGCTAAAAAGCATTGATGAAGATTTCGGAATAAGTGAGAACATACTAAAAGAAAGCTGTTAAAATTTAAGGTTCCATTTGGGTGGGGAATCCCGCATAATCTGGATTAAAGTCTAATTCAGATTTTGAAAGGCCCCATTGCCCTCCACGTTGGATTCGCTATGCTTAAGTGACGCTTTCCTCTACATAAATGCAATTAACAGCAGTTAAAGTTTTTTTTTTTTTTTAACTTCAGTAATTGCATTTATGCGAAGGAAAGTGCCAGTTTAGAGTGGCGAATCAGATGTGGAGGGCATAGGGCCTACGAAAATCAAGATTAGGCTTAGTACCAATTTGGTAGGATCCCTTATACCCAAAACAGACCCTAAATCACTGAGTAAAACTGAAACCTTGCATTCACATGTGGGAAATTAACTAATCATGGGATGCAAACATCACAAAAAACACACCTGAAGATCCCTCCACTAAGCAAGAAGTTTCACTTCCACCAGCATGTATAGCTGAAGTCTGCAGATGATTAGTATCAATATTTTCAGGGCGTACTTAAGTAATGATGTTTGCAAGGCCCACATACATGTATAGCCTTACCCATCTACATGCCAGCAGACAAGCCAATATGGCCCACGTATGAAAGAATGGAGCTGTCCATTGGGTTGGAGGTGCTGTGTGGATGCCCTGGCACAAAAATAGGCACATGCACTTAATCGGTGGGCCACAGTACACGAAACAAATAGATGGCAACCCAGTGTGGCCCACCTATGTTCTTGCAAACAAGTGCAATATTGGCAATTGTATTGGCATCTAGATGGGTAGGGTGATACATGCATGTGGGCTCATCAAACCTTGATAAGTAACATCAAACTTTGAATTGACTCTCAAATACAATGTATGTGTGTATATATTAAATATATATATATACGTATATGTATATGTACGCGTGTGCGTACATGCATATTTATGTATGTACTAGTAATAGCCTTCATTCAACAGAATTGATTGTAACATGTTAGAAGGGGAGTATACCTGGCAACAAGTACTAACTCTTCGTCTTTTAGTTTATTATTAGTTTTGTTATTTACAATCTTCTTGCTTGTTTTCACCTCAATAACAGGGCACATGCTCTGCTCCAACTTTCAAGCTGGCATGGTAAAGTGACGCCTCAAGTTCAGAAACTTCACGTAAGACTTGTTAAGTACATAAGTACACAGTGAAAATCCCAAAGGAGAAGGTCTACTAGAGGGTTGGAAATTGGAATCTGAACCATCATCAGCATCAGGAGGAGAACGTTCTGATTCATGGCTGACTACAGAGGATGGTGATGAGCAGCGGCATAGGAGAATGGGGAACAGGGCTGACATGGCTAGTGGGCACCAGACGGTTGTGGATCGTGTTGAGGATGGCTACCAAGTGGACAACACCATCCAACTCCAATCTCTGATGCAGGATTCATCTCACGAGAAAAGGATTTTATCATTACCATGTCACTAAGTAACATGAACCACAGACAATGTTAACGAAGGAATATGAGCACCAAACATGAAGTCATAATGAGGAATAATAAAACCCACAATAAGCATCATCTAGTATAATACTGTTTCTCAAATGAATGACTATCAAAAGGACTCATCCCTCCACTAAGCCTGTAGCCACATGATCAAGTGGTCTCCAATGATTAACGGTCTAGAATGACTCTATCAAGTGGGCCGCATGTGGTGGGCCCACATGAACATAAAGTATGCTGAACATTGGGCATGATTACAGCCCCCAGATGGGGCGGATGGGCTACATGCCCCATGTGTGAACGTCCAAGCACATTGTGTTGAGGATGGCTGCCACTGGGAGAACCAAACAAATGGAAGGCTACTGAGTTGTGATAAAGCTGGTGAAGGCATCAACGAGAATCAGGAAAGCAAAGACTCTTTGACAAGTGTTGCATTAGATGTGGAGGATGCATGTCACGTAGGGGAGGGCATGTGTTTCTCTCATGCTAGAAGTAACGGCGGCGAGGAGATATTGCATGCTGACATAATCCCTTTTAAGAAGAGATTGCGACTCCCCAACTCCCATTTACCTCTTGAGACATGTCCACAACTCATACTGTGAGATGACTTACGAGACAAAGCCAGAGTGAGAATGCAAGAAGAGTCAAATGTGTTAGTCATCTCAAGAGAGGTCTTCCTATGTTCGGCTACGTGAAGGCATGTGGCATGCATGGCAGGGATGGCTAGCATGCTTTATACATAAGTAGACACAAGATCAGTACGAATTTTGATAGGTGCGAATTGCCCAAGGGAAGTAAGCCTGATATAAATGAGGAGCAATCCAAGCACGGTCAGTTCAAGAGTGACGGACAGCAGAGAGGAAGCACAGGGGTAACTCAGAGCAGAAATGGCAGGGAAGCCATGCCTGTCACCTCAAAGGAATTCACCATGTAACCCCGTCACCTGCCTCATATCAGCATTGTCCTCTTTTTCATCTTCTGACACTTCTTCCAAAGAGACTTGTCCCTTTTGGTCGGTCCCGTGGTCCAAGGAAGGTTAAGATGAATTGGGTGAAGAAACAGGGAGATGCAGATGGTCCAAGGGAAGTTATAACAGTTGGAGAATGGGATTTAAATAAGAAATTAGAGGAAGCCTCAATCATGAATGAGAAATGCGGAGCTCAGCCAGACGAGAATATGAGCTGCATGCTTGGACTGTCATTCAATGAAGAAAACTGCAAGCTGGATAATCTATTCACTGAATTGGAGGAGAAAGATCCACGAGACGTGATAGAAGCAAAGACGATGAAGAAGCAGGGCAGGCAGAAACAAGCAAGCTTGAATTGCTTGGTGAATTATGGGAAGGCAGCAGAATCAGTTGGATCAAAGCTGAGATCAAGGAGGGAGGGAAGGAAATGGAGCAAAATCAGTTGCACAATGAAGATAGTGTCATGGACTGTTAGAGGACACGGTCAGTCCAATTGTAGGCTTCCGGTTAGGGCTGTCAACGGGTTGGATACGGGCCGGATCAGTGATGATCCGTATCCGACCCGATTAAGGATATATCCGACCCGTATCCGACCCGAATCCGACCCGGATCACAAGTATGTGATCCGAACCCGACCCGTTTAAGTTTTTCGGAATCCGTTTCCGATCCGATTGTGATCCGACCCGATATCCGACCGGATATCCGAGAGAGAGAGAGAGAGAGAGAGAGAGAGAGAGAGAGAGAGAGAGAGACTCCGTTTTATTTTAATTTTTATTTATTTATTTATTTATTTATTTATTTATCGGGTCGGGTCGTTAACGGGCTGGATCAAGGTTGATCCGAATCCGACCCGAATATTAAACGGATCATCTTTGGATATCCGTATCCGACCCGATTACCCGATTATTGATCCGAATCTGATTAAATCGGATCGGATACAGATCAAGATCCGTGCCATTGACAGCCCTACTTCCGGTTAGAGATCTGTTTAGAAGGAAAGTAGGCATTGTATTGCTGCAAGAGAAGAAGCTTCGAATAGTGACTGTTGCTACGATTGATGAATTGTGGAATTGCATAAACAAGGGGCACGTGTTTTTGCCGGAATTCGGGCTATCAGGGGCGGGATCATTGTGATGTGGAACAAGGATAGAATAAGGGTGGAGGAGAACCATATTTGGATCCTTCTTAGTGTCAACCGTTTGTAGCATAAATGGGGAAAGATTCAGATGGGTGCTAACAGCAGTCGATGGTTCAAGTAACCCAAGTTTAAGGCCGCAATTTTCGAATGAACTAACAGGGATAATATATTCCATGGGTTGGTGGGGAGACTTTAATGTGATTTGATTCTCTTACAAGAAATTGGGCGTCAGCTTGACAACATCGGTGAGGAAATTTGCAGATTCCATTGAGTAGAATAGGCTGATTGACTTCCCTATGACTGGGGGGTGTTAACCATGATCAAACAAATAAGAAATATTGATTATCCGTAAACTGGGCAGATTTGTTATATCAGCGGATTGGGAGAGGCACTTTTTGGTGCGGTTCAATTAGTACCTCTGAGACCGGCATCTGATCATGTGCCCATTTGTTTTGATTCAGCAGGCACCTCTATGGTGTTTATTCCGTTTAGAATTGAAAATTGGGGGTTGAAGGAGGGATGCATTCAATAAATTGCAGCAGTGGGAGGAATGTAAGGTAGAAGTTGGGCAGGATATGGATGCTTTAAAAAACTGAAGTCTACCAAGTCGTAACTCAGAGAATGGAGCAAAGCTAGGTTTGATCAAGCTGGAATGAAGAAAAAGGAGCTTCTAAGCCAAATCGAATCCATAGCTATAGAAGAGGAGGAAAGTCGCCTAGATGAAAATGTAGCCAAGGTATTCCGTATTCATTACGACATGGCCATAAAGGTTGATATGTATAGGTAACGACAGTGACCGTTACATGATACGGAGCAGTTGGTTTTTTTGGACCGTATCGGCCATTTAGGGGGGTGTAACATATCAGTTGTAACAACCGTTATGGGAAATAACAACCGTTACCCCCTGTAACGGTCGAAAAACAACCACTTTTTTTCTATTTAAATCTATTTTCCCACTTTTCTCATTCCAAAAACTTTCCTCAATTCCTAAACTATTCTACAGCAGATTTCGACCACTCTTACTATAATTTTTACGATTAAAACCGTAGATTGAAGCAATTTGGGCAAATAGAAACTTTGAGGGCCATTTTTCAAAAATTGAAAAAAGTGGTATTTATGCCTTTTTCTGATTTTTAGTTCTAATGCTTGATTGTGATGTGTAAATACTAGAGACATCATAAATTCACCAGACAACTAGATACAACACTCTTACGAAAGAATGGACCATTGCGCTACCATAAACATGTTCAAAACAAAAAATGAATACATACCTGGAACGGTCATTACGCTCCCTATATTGGTCGTTTCAGCCAATACCCGTATCAGTAACAGTGGTGACCGTTACGGCCATAGTTACCAATACGGGATACCTTGAATGTAGTGATTGGAAAAGAAGAGAGGAAGTTGTGTGGAGGCAAAAATCAAGCGCGACTTGGTTAAAAAAAGGTGGCAAAAACTAAGCTTTTTCCAATGGATGGCAAATGAATACAATTCATAAGCTGGTTTCGAACAATGCACTAGTTCTTTTTTTTTTCTCTTTTTCTTTTTCTTTTTCTCTTTTTCTTTTTCTTTTCTTTTCCTTTTTTTTTTGGAAAGGTAAAAAAACTTTTATTGAAGAAAAGGCACCAAAGGCGAAGAACAAAATTACAACCCTGCTAACCCGAATCAATTACTATGGTCAAAAGCATTTATACATTTGACCCAAGATTACAACATCTAACTTTGCTCTTTGAAACACATCCTGTGCGACCTGCTCTTAGCATGGAACAATTGGTTTTCTTTCCCCCACAAAGCCTAGATGACTACCAACAAAACGAACCTGTGTACCACCCTTCCATTACTCCCAACACTCCAAGTGCGAAGCGAGGAAGATCCCATCAATAGACCCAGGTATCCCCCAAGAAGTCCCGAAAAGGGCGAGAAACCTATCCCACACTTTCCGAGCAAATGCACAGTAGATGAACAATGGTTTGCAAACTCCACATTCTTCAAACACACCATGCATCCATTAGGAATCGCCAATGATCTCTTTTATAAATTGTCAATTGTGAGCACCTTATTCATTTCCGCTAACCAGGTAAAAGTCACCAACTTGGAAGGGACCCTATACGTATGGTCACACGCCCCACCTAAAGAGTTATCGGTCAACATCCTATAGAAGGATCGAACAAAGAATCTGTCAGACTTGACCTTAGACCATACTACCGAGTACCCCATATCTAAAGATGGTTTAGCTTGATGAAGCAGCCTTCCAAAAGGCAAATGAACACCTCCGCTTCCTCATCTATCAGGTTCCTCCTACAAGGAGGGGACCAAACTATGATGTCTCTAGAGATGAAAAAGTAACACATAATGGGAACAATCCTGATCCGGAGGCAAGGAAGCAATCATCATAAACTCTTCCAGAAGGGGTCTCTCATCTTACCACAAGTCCCGCCAAAACCGAGTTCTTTGCCCATCGCCACAAGAGAACCAGACCCCCCTCCTTGAACACGTTTGCCACTTTGCCGACCGCCTTCCACATCTCCAAGGCCCTGTACGAGGATGAGTCTTTCACCCACCTACTCCCTTCTTGGATACCATATTTACTTGCAATCACCTCCGCTAGTTGAAGACCACTTTCATGTTAGAGATGCAATCATTGATTATTATACGAAATTGTATTCAAAAGAAGATTTCCATCATCCGCAATTGGATGGTTTTCTACCATTGCCCATGGAGGTGGTGGAAAAGTTGGAAGCTTTGAAGAGGAGGAAGTGAGGAAAGTGGTGTTTGACATAGATAGGGATAAAGTGCCAGGACTAGATGGCTTCATGATGACTTTCTTTCACAAGAGTTGTGATATCATCAAAACGAATATCATGGTTTTTGTTTTTATTTTTATTTTTATTTTTTATTTTTTGTGTGTGTGTGTGTGTGTCTGTGTGTGTAGAGAGAGAGTTTCACCATAGATCCAAACTAAGCAAGGGTCTAAACTCAACGTTTATTACTCTCATACCAAAAGTGAGGTCATGATAGAGAACAATGTATTTAGACATATTAGTTTGGTGAGGGGATGTTATTAGATTTTAGCTAAAGTACTCTCAGTTGGGGTCAATGATCTCACAATTCCAAATGGATTTAATAAAAGATAGGCAGACTTTTGGAGGCAAGTGAGCTTATTGATTCAAGGGATAAAAGCAGCAAGGCTGGAATCTCGTGTAAGATTGATATGGGAAAGGCATAGATTGAAACTTTTTAGCTTATGCTCTAAGCAAAATGGATTTGGTGGGAAGTAGATTGGTTGGATAAAAGAAAATATCTCATGGCATCATTCTCAGTTCTAGTAAATGAGTCGCCGGCTGACTTCTTTACTAGTTCTAGAGGTCTTTGGCAAGGGTACCCTTTGTCACCTCTCCTTTTTTCGATGGTGGAAGGTCTAAGTCTACCCATAACTAAAGTTGTACATTGAGTCAAACTGAATCGAGATGAACCTAGCTCGGCTCCGCTCGGCCTTTAAGCTGGATTGGCAGGCTTGGCTTGGTTTGGTCGAGCTTTCAAGCTGAGCTTGAGCTTTTTGAGCTAAGGGTCGAACTCAAAAAAAAACATGTATTGTTTACACAAAGTTAGGAATGATGTAAAACCTTAGATAAAATGCAATCCGTCAAACTCAAACAATTAGCTAAGTTAGCCGTGTTATCAATGATATTAAGTTCGAGCTGTGTTAGCTAACAAGTAAAAGAGTTAACAATTAGCTAAGTTAGCTAACATTCATTCAATAATTAGCTAACAATTAAACATTTAGCTAACAATTAACAATTTAGCTAACAACTAATGACTAACTTTCATCCAACAATTAGCTAACAATTAAACATTTAGCTAACAATTAACAATTTAGCTAACAATTAACAATTAACAATTAACAATTAAACAATTAACAATTAACAATTAAACAATAAACAATTAGCAATTTACCAATTAAGTTTAAACCAATCAGGCAATTACTAACGAGTAAAAAAATAAACAATTTTTTACATTGACGGCGGCTGTTGAGATTAGACAGCGGTTGTTGGAGGTTGGACGATAGCTGTTGGCCAGTTAGACAAGGGGCCACAGTTTGAATGGTGGTTGTTTGAGCTTGGACAGCGGCTGTTGGCTGGTCGAACAAGGGGCCATAGGTTGGACGGTGGTTGTGGCTGCTTGGACAATTGGGTAGTAGTTGTGGGTCGCTCGGACTCGGAGAGTGGGGGAGAGTGGCGCGGCCCGCTCGGGTGGTGGCCATCCGACCTCAACAATTGCCTTCAAGGTAAAATATTGTATATTTTTTTACTTGTTAGTAATTACCTAATTGGTTTAAATTTAATTTAATTATTTAATTGTTAATTGTTAATTGTTTAATTGTTAATTATTAATTGTTAATTGTTAATTATTAATTGTTAGCTAATTGTTTAATGGAAGTTAAGTATTAATTGTTAGCTAAATTGTTAATTGTTAGCTAAATATTTAATATTTAGTTAATTATTTAATTTTTTGCTAATTATTGAATGAATGTTAGCTAACTTAACTAATTGATAGCTCTTTTACTTGTTAGGTAATATGGCTCGAACTTAATATCCTTGAATAACACGGCTATGGTTATCAAGGATATTAAATTGATGTTGTAAGTTTGTAATATTTTTTAATTTTCATTTTAAATATGTTTAAGTTTGACGGATTGCATTTTATGTAAGTTCTACGTCCTACCTAACTTTGTGTAAATAGTATACGTTTTCTTTTTTCCAAACTCGACCCTCAACTCAAAAAGCTTAAGCTCGAACTCGGCTCGAAAGCTTGATCGAACCAAGCCGAGCTCGAGCCAGGGTTGCCTGCTGGCCAAGCTTGATTCGATTTAGTTGTGTACAGCTCTACATAACATCCTTTTGAAAACCAATTGTTAAAAAAAAATTAATTAATTAAATAAAATAAAATAAAAAACCGTATTTGGAGCTGCCCTTAGAGGTAAGCAGAACATAGCATCCTTTTTTTAACCCAGTTGTCGAAAGGGGGGGGACTAGATGGAAAGGTCATTATCAAACATTCCTATCTACTTTCTATCCTTATTCAAAATCCTAGTGGTGGTGGCATCAAAAGATTGGGCACCTTCAAAAGAATTTTTTTGTGGAAAGGAAGAGAGGAAGGAAACAAATTCTTGGGATGAGGTTCAAAAGATAACGGCGGAAGGGATCCTTGGAATTGACAATGTGAGAGATAAAAATTTGTTGTTAGTGTTTTTTGGGCTATCATGGGGCTTGTGGTTGGAGAGACGCTAGAGTTTTTTAGGACAACATCGTCGACAAAATCTATTAAAAGAAGGATTCTCCATATTATAATTAGTTGAATGCTCTTTAAGCCAAAATACCACAGGATCTCAAAGGTGGACCTCTTGGGGAATTGGAGGAGTTTGTAGTTACATGCTTAATGACATACTTATGTCCTATAGTTTGTAGCTTCCATAGTTTTGTATATTTCTTCGATGTTTGTAATGGTGCCTGGTATTTGAGTGATGAGTGGGTCACTAAGTTTGGGGCTTGCTATTCTCATTTGTAAGGGTTTTTGTTCCTAAATTAATAAAATCGTCATAAATTGTTTTTTAAGTCAAATATAAGGTGTAACACAATCCCCAAACTGAATCACTGCCACTCTCATCTAGCCAACATCACAGATGAGACCTTTCAGACATCCATATGGTTCATCCTACGGGCCCCACTGAATGGGTAGTGGATTAAAAAAAAAAAAAATCTCCCACATTGAACAACAACAAGTATTTGAATGGTGGATAATTTTTCATTTTCCAATCAAAACTACATAAGTTGTAGATTATTTCCTAACATTTAGAAAAGACAATTCAAAATCAAATGAGGCTACTAATCCTCCTAAATATAAGCAGCTGAAATTCAAATATTCAAATGAGTTGTTAATCCTCCTAAATATAAGCAACAAAAATTCAAATATTCAAATGAGATTCCATTTCAACCAAGAAGACAACGTTGGAAAGGTGGGTGGTTATCTAGTATAACATAGGTACAATATTAGCCTAACTTGACACGTTCCATCAGTCGTAGGGCTTTTGGTGTATTGGCTAGGTTCTTAACAATGGGTATTAGCGCTAACACCACGTCCTATGTTCAAGTCACGGAAGGGGGGACCTGTGGAAAGGGCAACCTGGACTAGAGTGAAAGCTGCCACGACATTGAGAGGGTTACCTGGACAACCAGAGTGCAGCTGTCATGAGTGGAAAGGCTGCCTGGAAAAAAAGCCACAGTGAGTGCCATCGCAAACATCAGCTGTGGAGCGTGGTGGAATGTTATGATCCCAATGGTTTAATAGCCTAACTTGACATGTTCCATCAGTCCTAGGGTTTGTGGCATATTGGCTAGGTTCTTAACAAATTTGTTCTGCTCCATACCGAATTCTGGTTATATTCCCTTTCCAGTCATCCATCAGTAGGCCCAATTATCACCCATAACACACAAGATGAACGGTCTGCATCACTGAAATATGGGCCCTACCAGTACATAACACCACCCGAACCAAAACGCTGGCAATTCAAGCCAACCATTTTGTATTTCTTCATCCCATACACACTACTGCAGAAAATAGATAATCTAAAAGGTGGTGTTTGGGGGAGAAATGTTACAGGTAACAAAGTTACAACCTGCAAATTTGTATCAAGTAAAGAAGCAAGAAAATTCATAGGGAAAATAGGTGTTATTCAAGTCACAGGTGACTTTCTTGCAGGCAACGGCTACCTTTTTTGAATTCGAAATGTAGGAGAGATTCGCAGTTTCATTGAAGAGGCGTACCTGCATGCAGACGATTTGAAGGATGAGCGGCCATTGACGGCTGCCATTGAAGGATGCCATTGAAGCTCCCAAGCAGCCGGTGGGTGACTTCTTTACCTCTATTGAAGAGGGTTGGTGATTCCAATGGCTATAAAACAGCTTCCGTCTCTCTCAGTCTCCATATCCCTCTCTCAGAATCTCACAGATCCCCCTCTGCGTCTCCATCTCCCTCTCCAGGTCAGTCCGTGCCCTAAAAAACTTCTTTTTCTTCTTTCATTCTTTTTTTTTTTTTTATATGTTTTTCCCCTCTGGTCTTTATGCGCGGGAAGTGGATTGCGTAGTGAGTAACTCCGCACGCTAAGCGTACTGAGTAAACTCTGTGGGGCCCACCGTGATTTGCGTATTTTATCCACTCCGTCCATCCATCTTAACAGATACTTTTAGGGCTGTAATCCAAAAATGAAGCGTATCAAAAACTAAAGTGAACCACACCACAGGAAGAGTGTGAACTGAATGTCTACCGTTGGAAATTTCTTGGGGGACACACAGAAGTTTTGGACCAAGCCGATATTTTTGTTTTCCCTTCATCCATGTCCATGTGATCTTATGAACAGGTTGGATGACAAATAAACATCACTGTGGGCCCTATGAATGTTTCAACGGTGGAAATCATTATTCCCACTATTTCCAGTGGCATGGTCCACTTGAGCTTTTGATATGCTTCAACTTTAGGATCAACAGCTAAAATGAGCTGGAAAAATGGATGATCGGCGTGGATAAACCTGATACTCTCACAGTGGGCCCAATAAAGTTTACTCAGTATAATAAGAGCATGCGGAGTTACTCTGTACCCGATTTCCTTTGGAGAGGGATCTTTATTGTAATAGCCCTGAGGTGTGGCAATTTTTACTAAAAGTTTAATTTCTCGTCTAGTTCATCTTTTTTTACCTTTTGATGAGAAATTAAAATTTTATGGTCGAAAATGCCCCTCCGACCAATTCCCTCTGGGCACTATGGATCCCCCCTGAGCACATGGCAGTCAAAGGGGCATTCTCGACTATAAAATTTCAATTTCTCATCAGAAGGCCAGAAGAGATGAACTGGATGAGAAATTGGACTTTTAGTAAAATTAGCTACACCTTAGGGCTATTGCAGTAAAAATCCCGCGACGAGAGCATATTCGGTGAGACCCCGGCCTCACCTAAGACGGTGCAGCCCTTACCGTGGGGCCCACCTTGATGTATATATTATCCATCCATGTTGTCCATCCGTTTTTCCAAATCATTTTATGGCACTATCTCAAAAACGAAGCAGATCTAATAATCAGGTGTGCCATATAATAAGAAACGGTGGTGATTGATCGCCCTACCATTAAAATTTTCTTAGGGCGTACTTTGATGTTTCCTTAGTGTTTATTTACCATCCAATCCGTTGATAATGTCACATAAGCATGGATGTAGGGGAAAAACAAATATCAGATTGATCCAAATCTTGTGTGGCCCATTAATGGTCAATAACCACTGTTTCTTATGGTATGGTCCATTTGATAATTGAATATGCTTCAATTTTAGGATAATGACCTAAAACGATCTGGAAATACAGATGTAAGGCGTGGATACTTAATACATGCATCAAGGTGGGCCCCACAGTAACCCCACAGCCAGGGTCTCACCTAATCTGCTCTCTTCTACGACACGATGCAGTTTCGCTAGTAACGCGTGGACCACGTGTTGGTGCTCTGTGGGGCCCACCATCCTGTATATGTTTTATCCATGCCATCCATTCATTGTTTCAGATCATTTTAGTGCTTAATGCCAAAAATGAGACAAATTTAAATCTCAGGCGGACCACACCACAAGAAAGTAGTATTATTGTAAGTCCACCATTAAAAACCTCCTACGACCCACTATAATGTTTTTTTGACATCCAACCAGTTGATTAGGTCATAAAGACCTTGATGATGGGAAAAAACAAATATCAGTTTGATCGAAAACTTTAGAGGCCCACAGGTACTTTTTAATGGTGAGTGTTCAATAACACTGTTTATAATGATGTGGTCCACTTGAGATTTGGATCTACCTCATTTTTGGGCTCATGCCTTAAAATGATCTGGAATAATTGATGAATGGTGTAGATGAAACACATACATTATGGTGGGGCACACACAACACATCAACAACTAAACCATAAATAGCCTAAAAGTGACGGGGGGTTGTGTGTGCCCCACCATGATTTATGTGTTCTATCCATGTCGTCCATCTATATCGGATTGCTATTTCAGGACATTGGCCCAAAAAAAGCAGAACATCCAACTCTTAGGTGGACCACACAACACTAAACAGTCATGATATAATATGTGATTGCATTATTTTTTACGAAGTACATCTGATCTTGCAGATCCTGGCCATTCAGCATATTCCCAATTCTGCTAGTGCTTTGTCGATCAACTCTCATTTGCAGGTGTGCACTTATAATGCGTAATTATTTTTTATAAGTCTCATTTTCCATCTTTCTTAACAAAACCCCTCAAATACAAGTGTCCAGATATAACATTAAAACCCTTCAATTAACACAAATATCAAAATTAGATCAAACTAATCCATACATTTATGAATAAAGGTTTGTAAATCCATTTTATCCGATTTTCATTTTTCTTTTTTCATCACTTTTATATATGATAAGTCAAGAATATATCTTTTTGAGCCTCAGTGCATATTACGTGAACTTTGGACTAATTATTGGAATTCAATTTGATAGTCTATCTAAGCACACCTAAAACATGTCGGAATCAAATATCGACATGGGGTTGAATATTATGGTTGCAGCAACCGCAGCAACTGCACTAATGATTTGTTGGCTTAAGAAAATAATATGTTAGAAGAACCGCATGATGGACGACAATCATGGGATTGGACAGGCGCTTAAGCTGCAGATGCGATTATTAATGGACTGGGGCCAACATGCTTCAATTACATTCATATGCATAAAGGTGCATTTTTTCACCTTCACGATATTATACAAGAAAAGTGTCACCTGCAAGGTAGATTTGGTGTATCCTTAAAGGAAGCGTTAGTGATTTTCCTCTATACAATTAGTCATTATGTAAAGAACTGTGTTATGCAGCATCATTTCAACCATTCTAGAGAAACAATTAGTCGTCATTTCAATAGGATGCCTAATGCAATCATTGGGCTACATTCGAAATTTTTAAAACCGCATTAGGATGGGTTACCTCCCAAAATATTGAATAATACCAGGTTTTTTCCTTATTTCCAGGTTAGTAAGTACATATTTTGCATTTTATAAATTCAATTTCAAAGTAAGAAAAATAAGTTATATTTCTCTTCCGTAGGATTGTGTTGGAGCCATAAATGACACACATATCCCAGTCATGGTTAGTTTGAAGGAGCAGGTTAATTGGCGTAATCAAAATGGATTTATCTCCCAAAATGTGCTAGCAAGCTGTTCTTTCGATTTAAAATTCCAATATATATTAGCAGGATAGGAAGGATTAACCTCGGATTCATGGATGTTAGCAGATGCTGTAAGCCGAAACATAAAATTGATTGTCTCGATAGGTATTAATTCAAGTTAATTTATAAATACTTATTAATTGGTTCCTTTGTCGTTAAAGATCAAATAATTTTAGGTTTATATTTCTTGTAGGCAAATATTATTTAGTTGATGTCAGTTTTGCGAATATGTCTAGTTTTCTAGCACAATTCTGTGGAGTTCGATATTACCTAAAGGAATTTAGGCATGATTGTGAGCCAAGGACTTAAGAAGAGTTATTTAATCTTCATCATTCCTCCTTACGAAATGCTATAGAACGTGCATTCGGAATATTAAAGGCACGATTTCCTATATTGAAGATTGCTCTGGCCTATTCTATACGCACGCAAGTAAATATAGCCATGCATGTTGTATCTTACATAATCATATTATTAATGAGAATCATGATCAAGATTCTGATTTTGATTATGATAATATTAACAACAGCGATGATATGGGGGAAGATGTGGACAGAGATGATGATAATAATAGAGAATTTGAAGCTTAAGATGATGATAAGAAAGATGGACTTGAGAATGAATCTGCAATAGTTAGAAGAGAGAAGAAGAGATAGAAAGATTTCAGACTTGCACTTGCATCTGATATGTGGGCAAACTATAATCCAGGACATAATTATAATTAAATATCTCTTTTAATTGCACATGGCTTGATTTAGACTTTGACAATGAGTGTAATATTTTATAGATACAATTTCAAGTTATGTTTTTTAATTCATTTTTTCCTGCAATTAATATATCTTAAATAACTTACAAATATGATATCTTTGAAAGGCATGACGCAACCTCAAAATCCAAGCAATAGTAGCCAAAAGGCACAAGTCCAACTGAACCTTTTATATGGATGAATGTATGTGTAACATGTTAGTTGACGAAACATTATTGGGAAGAAAAGCCGATAATGCTTTTAGAGAGGTCACTATGAATAAAGTATGCAAAGTGGTGAAAAAAATCTTTTCCGTGCAAGTGAATATTAAGAACTGTAGGTATCGACTACGACTATTGAAGAACAAATATTCATTGAACAAGCTTACACTACGTAAGAGTGAATTTGGCTGGGACGAGGAAAGAAAATACGTAACTGCTGAACCAACAGTTTGGAATGAGTTAATCAAGGTAAATTAATTTTTAATACACTTCTTATAATATACATTATAAATATTATTTCAATTATGAAGTTTTAATATCTTGCAAGCAAAACCTGAAATAGAAAAGATTAAAAATAAGTCATTCCCGTTGTTCAAGCAGTTTGGATTTATGTACGAAAACGATTCTGCCACGGAGAATTATGCACAAACTCTAAGTGATCCTAATGAAGAAGATGTCGTGCCAACTCACCCCTTTAATGACATCCAATTGTCTCTAGTTCACTCTGCATCATATGCACCATTTGCACTCGTGGATGGTGCATTTTGGGATGGAACACAACCTGAAACTGAACAAACCGAAGGAAGCAGTAAAAGGAGTGCAGGAACCTCAGCTCCAGGGCCATTGAAGAAAAAGAAGGTCACAATCGGATCAGCTGTCATAGAAAGATTTGATAGCCTTTGTGGATTAATAGACAAATTTGTCGCCCTCAAGTCATCAACTAATAATGCTAAGAAGTGGTATACGATTTTGATATTTGTGTTCCTCAATACAGGAAGGCATGTATCTACATTGCATTATAGACAGAAAAGATATACAGAGAGATCTGCCTTACAAGGAATAAAATAAAAGAAAATAAAATACATAATTAGAATCCTAAAATACACAATCAAATCTTACAAAGATAGTAACAACTCTAATGGCAAATCGTTGCCCAAGATAGCAACGTTAACACTCCCCCTCAAGGTGGAGCGTGTATGAAAATAACGCCCAGCTTGCTAATTAAGTCATGAAAAGAAATGCTGCCCAACGGTTTAGTGAAGACATCCGCAAGCTGATCTGAAGAAGGGATGTACCGTGGAGCAATGAGCTTAGATTGAAGTTTCTCCCGAACGAAATTACAATCGAGTTCGATATGCTTTGTGCGTTCCTGAAAAACGAGATTGTTGGCAATATGTAACGAAGCCTGATTATCACAAAAGAAAGTAATGGGAGAAGGATGAGCAATGCCAAGGTCGCCTAGTAAATATTTCAACCACTGAAGTTCACAAGTTAAAGTTGCCATAGCTCGGTATTCAGCCTTAGCAGAAGAACGAGACACCGTAGCTTGTTTCTTGGTTTTCCAAGAAATGAGGTTGGAGCCAAGAAAAATACAATAACCAGTAGTTGATCGACGAGTGACAGGACAACCAGCCCAATCTGAGTCACAATATCGTCGCAAATGAAGATAGCTAGACGACGACAAAAGAATTCCTTTACCGACAAACCCCTTTAAATAGCGCACCACACGTTATGCGGCATCCATATGAGTACTACGAGGAGAGTGCATGCATTGACTTAACACATGAACAGAATAGTTGATGTCTGGTCTTGTAACAGTGAGGTAAATAAGATATCCCACTAATCGACGATACGAAGAGGGGTCAGGAAGTAAAGTCCCATCATTAGGCAATAAACGCAACTTTTGATCCATGGGAAAATCAGATACACGGCCGCCAATGAAGCCAGTGTCTTTGAGAATATCCAAAATATATTTTCTTTGAGAGAGAAAGAGGCCGTTGTGAGAACGTGCAACCCCTATGCCGAGAAAATATTTGAGATTGCCCAAATCTTTAATAAAGAATTTTGCTGCCAAAAATTGTTTGATGTGTTTAATAATCAACTCATTATTTCCAGTAATGATGATATCATCAACGTATACTAGAACAAAGGTTGAAGAGTCACTTTGGATATTAGTGAACAATGAATAATCAGACTTGGATTGTGAAAAACCAGCTTCAAGAATGACAGACGAAAATTTGGCGAACTATTGTCGTGAAGCTTGTTTCAAACCATACATGGATTTGTTTAATTTGCAAACCCTCGTCTCCCCCTGTCTTGCAAATCCAGGTGGAAGAGCCATATATACTTCTTCGTTAAGATCTCCTTGTAAAAAGGCATTATTTACGTCAAGTTGATGCAGAGACCACTTCCTGACAGAAGCAATGGAAAGCAAAGCGCGGCCGGTAACCAGTTTTGCAATAGATGCAAAAGTATCATGATAATCAAGACCTTCTATTTGAGTAAAACCTTTTGCTACTAACCGATCCTTATGACGCTCTATGGTGCCATTTGAATGGTACTTGACTTTGTACACCCATTTACAACCTATGGGTTTTTTGTTTGGCGGAAGAGGTGTGAGGCTCCATGTATTATTTTTCTCAAGGGCTTCAATTTCTTTTTCCATAGCGTCCCGCCATTGTGGAAACTTCAGAGCTTGGGAAAAAGTTTTTGGTTCATCTGTAGAACAAATAGCAGAAAGAAACCCTTTGTGTGCTGCATAAAAGTTGGAAGTAGAGACATATTGAAGGAGGGAGTACGGTGTGCCCACCAACTTGAATTTGGATGGAGAGGGTTTGCGGTCATGAGTGGCTATAGAACAGTAATAATCAGCCAGATAAGATGGAAGGCGTCGATTTCGACTCGGTCATTCAAATGGTGGTGGCGTACCTGCAGGAAGAAGAATGGAATTCGGTTCCACACTAGGTGGTTCAGAATTAATAGAGTCGAGTGGAGCAACGGTTGGTGAGTCATGGTACACATCAGGAGAATGGTGAGCATCATACTTATCATTAGAAAAGTCGAAACTGGGGTTATCATTCAAAGGCAAAGGAACAACGGTGGAAGGTGATGCTAAATTCAATAAGTCTTGAAAAGGAAAAATCACTTCATGAAATATGACATTATGAGAAGTAAAGATAGATTTGGTTGCAATATCAAAAATTCGGTAACCCTTTTAAACATAAGGATAACCGACAAAAATATCAGGTTTGGCACGTTGATCAAATTTATGTTTAATAGAATAGTTGTGAGCAAAACATAAACAACCAAAAACCCGTAGATGAGAATAACTTGGTTTAGAGTTGAACAAAATTTCATGTGGACATTTTCTGGACAAAATAGGAGTGGGTATTTTATTGATAAGATAAGTGGCTGTGAGAACGCATTCCCCCAAAAATTTTAAGGGTAAGTGTGCTTGAAAACGGAGAGCTCGAGCAACTTCAAGTAGGTGACGGTGCTTGCGTTCTACAACTCCATTTTGTTGTGGAGTGGCAACACAACTGCGTTGATGGATGACTCTTTGATAAGAATTTTTTTTTTGTATAGCACGTGAAAGGAATTCGGTGCCATTGTCTGAACGGACTTGTTGTATAAAAAATTCAGCACCACTACCTGAAGAAAGAGAATGTATTTTAGAGTTGAATTGGGTCTTAACCATGGCAAAAAAAGATTGTAAGATATTTTGAGTTTCAGACTTAGCATGCATAAGATAAAGCCAGGTGCATCTACTAAAGTCATCAACAATGGTTAAAAAGTAGCGGGAACCATTCAAGGAAGGTTGATAAAAGGGCTCCCAAATATCACAATGAATTAAAGCAAATGGTCTATTAGTAGTAATAGAACTAGAGGAAAATGGCAAACGCCCTTGTTTAGCTTGTGGACAGATCTCACAAGTCTTATTATTGGAACAATAGGTAAAAGGAACATCCCTAATTAAATTATGTAAAGTACGATAAGATAGATGCCCAAGCCGCCAATGCCAAAATCAATGGAAGGAGGTTTAACAACTGCCAACACAGAGGCTACTTGAAAGTAGTATAGCCCCTCATGAACGTTACCCAGTCCAATCGTCTTCTTTGTTGACGGGTCCTGAAAAGGCATTGTTTAGAAGAGAAGGTTATCAAACAATTATCTGTTCTTGAAAGTTGACTAATAGACAAAAGATTAAACTTGAAAGATGGAACAAAGAAAACGTTGTCAAGTTTAATGGTGGGTGAGAGATGAACAATTCCAATATGTGTGACTGGTGTATGAGACCCATCTGGCAGTTGAACAAAGGATGGATTTGGACAAGATTTGTAAGAAGAAAATAATGAGAGGGTGTAGCACATGTGATTAGTTGCTCCTGTATCAATAATCCATACTGAATTAGAGGGAACTGTAAGGGCAATACCTGCTAGACTAGCATTAGAATTGATGCTCCCTGAAGAAAGCATAGCCAATAATTTGTTGTACTGTTCCTGAGTAATAGTGGGCGGAGTCATCGTCGCACTTTCATCATGTTTAGATGTGATAGGAGCATCAGTTTTCTTTGGTGGATACCCAATGATTTTGTAGCAACGGTCTTTGGTGTGACCGTCGCGACCACAATGGTCACAATGATAACGTGGCTTGCGATTAGAAGGACTACCACGAGCAGGATTGTTTCCACGATTTGTGGACTTGGTAGTGAGGGTTGCAGCATCCGGAGTTAGAGATGATGAAGAGTATATCTCTTGTTGTTTTTCTTCCTAACGAACAAGAGAATAAATTTTGGTAGTACTTGGAAAAGGCTCCATAAGGAGAATCTGACTACGTAAAACAGCATATCAGTCATGAAGACCTTGTAAGAATTCCATCGCTCTGTCTTGCTGAAGTCGTTCAACGACTGCTTTTCCATTTCCGCAAGAACATGGTAGGATCATGACAAGGGAATTAAGCTCATTCCATAATGATTTCAACTTTATAAAATAGGCCGAAACAGACATGTCTTCTTGTTTGAGAGAAGATATTGACTGTTTCAGTTGATAAATTTGTGGAGCATTGGTTTGAGAGAATCGCTCCGAGAGGTCCAACCAAATATTTCTCGCTGTGTCGGCATATAAGATGCTGCTGCGAATCTCAGTTGAAACTGAGTTGAGGATCCATGATCCAACCAAGTCATTACATCTCTCCCATTAAGAGAGTTCCTTAGAATCAGCTGGCTTTACCAAGGTACCATCCACAAAACCAAGCTTGTTTTTGGCACATAAAGCCATGGTAATGGCATGAATCCAAGTGCCATAATTATCGCTTGACAGAGGAGGAGTAACAAGCGCCATAGTCGGACTATCTGAGTGGTGAACATAAAGAGGATCGTTGGTCAATCCTTGTGATTCTGAATCCTTGATTGCTTGCTTTAATGTATCACCCATTGAAGAAGCACCAAGGAAGGAAGAGGCAAATAAAAAAATAAACTCAAGAGGAAGAAATGATTGATGGCTCTAATACCATGAGAAGTGGTATACGATTTTGATATTTGTGTTCCTCAATACAGGAAGGCACGTATCTACGTTGCATTTATAGACAGAAAAGATATACAGAGAGATCTGCCTTACAAGGAATAAAATAAAAGAAAATAAAATACATAATTAGAATCCTAAAATACACAATCAAGTCTTACAAAGATGGTAACAACTCTAATGGCAAATCGTTGCCCAAGATAGCAACGTTAACAAATGCACTTATGACGACAAGATTACGGGAGGAATTGGAGAACACGACAACTATCGACGAAGACATGATGTATAAGGCTTACAAGTTTCTTTTGGATTGACCGAATCTTATCTATGAATTCCTTCATAGTGCGTCCCCTAACCAAAGGCATATATGATTAAAGAACGTGGTTCCTAGGTAGATGACTTTAATTTGATGGTTGTTTGTTTTTTTTTTTTGTCTTGATTTCTCTCTTGCAGTATTGTAAACATATATCAGAAAGAAAATGAATTTTTTTTGTGAAATATGCTTATCTTAAATTTTTTTCAGCATTACAAGCATTTTGGAAACGTGGACCACTTTTATAGCCCACCTATTGATTAGTTTAGCCTAAGAATTGGCTCAACTATTCATCTAGATTGGCTCAATAAAATGGCATACTTTTATTTAAACTTCTTTATGTGTCAATTTGATTTTTAAATAATTCTCTACTCCAAGCTTTGGTAAAGTGCGAATATATAACTTATCACCTATAACTAACTTATAGGTTAGCCAAACACAGAAACTAAGTTACCTGTAACTAAGTTACCTGTAACTAAGTTACAACTTACATCCAAACAGGATTACTTGTAACTTTCTTTCACCTGTAAGTAAAAAACTCACATGCATCCAAACGGGGCCTAAGAGAAACCCATAAAGGTAATATCCAATGTTGTCAAAATCGTTATCGTATCGCAAATCATAGTAGGAATTGAATTGTATCGGTTCGCAAATCGTATAGTAAATCTTAAGATTTTTTTAATTTCTTAAAATTTTGAAAAAAATATAAAATATAAATAAATTACATTTTTTTTAAAACTCATCAATCTTCCTTTTACTATCAATGTGCACAAGTATTACCGTGTCATGATAGTGCTATAAGATTCTTATTCCATTATTCTTCTTTTTTTTTTTGTCTTTCAAACAACTTCCCTTAAAAAAATACAAAGGTCCTTTAATAATTTATGTTCTTGTTACATTTCTTGAATGTATAATCACGTGGCAAAGTAGCCTTACTGTAGACCGAAAAAAGAAGAAGATATTTTGATTTCTAAACACTATTCCACAATGTATATACGTCAGCTTGATTGTAACCATCTATAAAAATATTACAGGTAAGTCATATATCAGTTTCGTATTTCGACCAGTTAAGAAGTAAGAAATCATAAAAAAAAACTACATGGTTTAACATTGAAGAGAATATATATAATTTAATCTCTTATAAAGAACAAATAACATAATTTACTTTTTTTAAACGATACTTAAAGCCTCCACCAATTTAAAAACATAAAATGAAAGTTAAGTGAAGCTTACAATAGAAGAAAACAAGTTTAATTTGAATTGTAAATCGGGATTTGAATCATAAATCGTAGGATTCAAATTATTGAATCGTAAGATTCATATAAAAAGGGATTCAATGTTGGGATTCAAATCATTTTGCTTAAGATTCGACTAAAATCGTATATCGTAAATCGTAAATTGTAAATTGTAAGATTTTGATAACACTGGTAATATCTAAAAAACTCATCTTTTCAAAACCAACATAAACACAACCTAATATTCAAACATCCTAAAAATAAAAAATAACCAAAAAATCTTCAGACCTAAATTTATAAAGAAGAAAAAAAGTTCACTTTTCCAGCTTCTGAGAACCCAACAATCCCACATCCAATACAACTTTAGAAAAGATAATCTAAGATACTAAAAGTAAGAAAAATGCATTTTCCAGATGATCAATTTAAGCAAGATCTACCATTAAAAAAAAAATTCAATAAAAATTCAAATCCAGATAGATTTTTAGCTGTATCTTACAGAAAAGAGAAAACTCATTAATGTATGATTATGGAAGAGGGAAAAACCAACCTTTCTAGTAGAAAATGCAAGGGAATAGTTCATATCGAGGCATGATTGGGGGATCCATTTGGAAATCTTCCACTTCAAAAACAACACAAGAAGAAGAACAAGAAGGGAGTTATTTGATACTCTGGCGGTGTATGACGCTTCATACTCGGGCATTGAGAAACTGTACATGTTGCATATTATTAAACTGCTGTTGAAACTCCGGGTTAATCGTACCTGAAAGATGCGACTTGCTTGTAACCCGGGGTTACCAGGCTCCCCTGCAACCCAAAGCTTTGTGGAGCCCACCACGATGTTTGTGTTACATCCACTCCGTTCATCCACTTTGTCAAATCATTTTAGGATATGAACACAAACACGAAGGAGATCCTAAACTCAAGCAGGCCACACGAGTGAGGATTAAATGCCTAACATTAACCCTTGTGTTTGGACTCGTTTCATAAAGTAAATATAACATAAATATTATGGTGGGCCCACTGAGCTTTGGGCTATAGGTTATTGGTAAGTTGAGTCTTACATACAAAAAAAAAAGATTGTTAGATGTTTTTTCATTTTAAATATCCAATAAACTTTTACCTAGTTAAATTATTAAATAAATTTAGTTTGGTTATAATATATTAGAATAATATTATTAGATTATGATATTTCTTTTCATTAAGATATTTATATGGTAAGGGATCTACCGATCTCTCCTAGTATCTCTCACATCTCTTATATATTGTTGTTACTTTTTAAATGAGTGACAATTTACACAGTGTAATCTTATGTAGCTTAACATGGTATTAAAGTTAAAGTCAAAATGCTAGTCTACATCTCTCTCTGTTTCTTCTTGGCACTAACAACGACCCCACCACCTTTGCTAAACAAGGTAGTGCCATCGCATCTTTTTCTTTCTTCCTTCTTCCCTTTTCCTTCTTTTGGCATTAGCTGCACCACTCAAACTATACCCCAACTCACAGCTTCAATTATTGTCATTGAAATTTTAGCTACACGATGTTGCCCATCTTCTTCTATGTTATCGTCCAAACTCATTGATAATGAAGAAACAAATTGTAGAGGGCACCAATGACAACACATACACTAAGATGACTGATTCTAGATCTCGTTGATGTGATTGAGGGAATTGCAATCAAGTCGTTGCATTTATCTTGTCATAACATAGCGGGTCGTTGATGAAGATGTGGATCTAGTGGCCATTCCGAAAAGAAGAAATAAGAAAAACTCCATTAAGATTTTGAAAACCCTAGCTCTAATATTATATAATAATCTATAAAAGATGTGGGAGATTCTAAAAAATATGTAGAAATGTTATAGTAGATGTATCTTAATAAATAAAATATTCGTGATATCATGCGCGAAGAATGACACCTAGCAACTTTTTTTATTTGGTTGTGTTGCATAAATGGAGTGTAAGGTGTTGTTTAGTAAACTGAAAATTAATTTTAGTATTGAAAACTTAAAAGCGCTTAATTTTAGTATTTATAAGTATCAAAAAATCTGTTTGTTAATTTGTTTGAAAAAAGTCCTAATATCTGAAATTTAGCACTTTTTTCACTAAAAAATGTTTGGTAAACACAAATCATAAATGTCTAAAAATTGACCATTTGTCATATTTGCCCATACTACTCAATTTCTATCCTCTAGAATATTAGACAAAACATATTATTAGTATGTCATCAAATTTGGCACACATGTTCATTCATATTTTTTTTCAAACATGTTATAAAAACACTTGTTATAACCCTTTAACTATTGTCCTTAATTATACAATTAATAATAGAAGCACAACAACATTTGATTTTTAATTTATAAAAATTGATTTTTTCATCTCATGCCCTAAAATAAGCAAGAAAAATAGATGAATAATATCGATAAAACAAAAACATCATGTTGTGGTCCACAAAACACCCTAACCTAGTGTGTATGCCATTCCCTTAGCCATAAAAAAAATAGCCTATTTTAATGTCGATGTGAAATCCATGTTGTCCCACCTTTTTACTAGCTTATTTTAGAGCATGAGCAAAAGAATGAAGCTAATCTTTGTATTTTCTTTTCATCTAGGACTGTTTGACCTTTTCAAAAGGTTGGATGACAAATAAACATTACTGTGGGCCCAAGGAAGCTTTTAATTGTTGGCATTCAATCACCGCTGTTTAGTGTGGTATGGTCCATACATGGGCTTGGATTTGCTTAATTTTTGGGACTTCATCCTAAAATGTGTTGGAAAAATAGATGAATGGTGTGGATATATAGAAAATCACCAAGACCCTATGATAAGGTACTACCTACTAAGGTATTACCCGGGTAACACTGTTTGGGAGAAATTTTTTGCTACACCCATGTGTTAGCTACGCTAGCTACACCGGGTGTAGTAATGACCCCACCATGATGTATTTGTTATATCCACGTGGTCCATCCATTTGGCGAGATCATTTTAGGTCATGATACCAAAACTGAGGCAGATCTGAAGCTCGAGTGGCCCCCGAGAATTTTTTAATGGTTGGCATTCAATTCCAACTATTTTCTATGGTAGGTCCACTTAAGCTTTGGATCTGTATTAGTTTTGATGTCATGCCATAAAATGATCTCGCCAAATGTATGGACGGTGTGGATACAATAAATACATCATGGTGGGGTCATTGTTACACCGGCGTAGCTAACGCATGGGTGTAGCAAAAAATTTCGCCTTGTTCGACTACCACGATCTGGGTGCTGGATTCCAGCCTGCAACATGTTAACTTGATGGTGCTTTGATGTAACCAAGTTATGGAGGCCTTACTATGATGTATTTATTATGTCCAAACCATCTGTATATTTAGGAATATAATTTTAGGGCACGAGCCTAAGAATGAGGCAAATCCAAAGCTCAAGAGTATCACACCATGGGGAGCAGTGGGACAATAATGCCCACCATTGAAACCTTCCTAGAGCTCACCATGATGTTTATTTGCCATCCAACCTGTTCATAAGGTCACACAGGCCTAGATGAAGGGAATAAACAAATATCAACTTGATCCAAAGTTTTCGTGGCACTTGAGAAGTTTTCAATGGTTGATGTTTAATCACGACTACTGTCTGGGTGTGGTCCACTTGAGATTTGAATCTTCCTCATTTTTTGGATCATGCCCAAAAACAATCTCTCCAAATGGACAGACGGTTAGGATATAACAAATACATCATAATGGGGCCAACATAACTTGGTGATGTTGACACTGGCACACCACCGAATCCGCACCTCTTTTGGAATATTCGCCACTAGCCTACTTATGTTGTTGATGTGGCAAAGTTCTGTGAGCTCTAACCATGATATATGTGTTAGATCCACACCGTCCATACAAATTTTTAGATCATTTTTTATCATGAGCCCAAAAATGAGGTAGATCCAAAGCTCAAGTGGACCACACCATAAAAAACAGTGGGGATTGAATGTCTACCATTGAAAACTTCTTCGGGGCCACAAGTTTTGGATCAAACTAATATTTGGGTTTTCCTTCCATCTAGGTTTGTGTGACCTTGTGAACAGATTTGATGGCAAATACACAGCATGGTGGATATTAAGAAGGTTTCAATGTTAGGTGTCTTTATACCCATAGCTATCTATGATGTGGTCAAGTTGAGCTTTAGATTTACCTCATTTTTTGTCTCATGCCCTAAAATAATATGGCAAAATGGATGAATAGTGTGGATGTAACACATACATCATGCTAGGATAAGAAACTTTGCCACGTCAATAGGCTTCTATCTGATATTGTAAAAGCTGCAGCCGCAACGTGGGTTATGAAGAAAGTTAAAAATGACATTTAAAGAAGTTTTAACTTAGAAATCTTTACCATCTTAAGCGTTAAGAATTAAGATGTAGGAAGGAAGCTTTAAAAAATTGGACATTTTTCAGTGAAAATTGAAAATAAGCACTCAAGTTTTTTCATTTACCAAACAAACTGAATCACAAAAATCACTGAAAATACCTCTTTTTAATGATAAGTCCAAAAAATAAGTTTTATCAAATAGGTCATAATATTGACTCAAACATAAAAATAAATTTTATTTTTGGAATCATTATTAGTTAAATGAAGCTTAAAATCTATGGGCCCGCTAAAAATCGCAGAATCGCTTACAGGTTAGAGAATCACCAAAATCCTCAGTTCAAGTGACTTCCGCGGTTAAGAGGGGGGCAGGGTTTGTCTTCATATACCCTGGGGTCACTCCACCTAATAGGTTAGCCTTTTGGGTGTGACACAACATTGCCCACATGATGTGCGATTTCTACTTTTTGGAATTTTATGATTCTACTGAGATTTAGTAGAATTTCGACAATATATACCTAATCATGATTTACATAGCCCACAAGAGGCCGAACAGGTAAAAATAAAGAATTGTCTAGCCTTACCTCGCAGATTCAAGTGACTTTAGGTAGACAAACAAGTAAGATAAAGTAAAATACAATGAATAAAAGGAAATGTAATTTTAATTTTACTTCATGAAGTTTAGGACTTTAAGTAATTAAATAAAGTAAAAAAAAAATAGCAAAGAAAATACTGCAAAATAAAAAGAATAGAAAGCACAAGATGATGTTGTGAATGTGTGGAGTGGAATGCGTCATGATGATTGATTGAGATGTGACGGGGAGAAGAGAAGACCAGATACATTTTATCTACAAAAGGGATAGTGGGATATCTCCTGTTCAAACCCTACTCTCAACATTTCTCGCTTCTTCAATGAGCTATTTTTTCAGGACTGCCTCATGATTCGAGTAGCACTTCGACGTCAGTTAAGAATATCTGAAGTTATGAGAAAATAAAACCTACCCTCAAAGCTTCTCTCAACCTCTTTCTAACTCCCTAGGCCCTTGTCCCTTGGAATGCTAGTTACTGTGCTGAATTTATAAACTTCAACTATCGACTTATAATGAGCTGACAATATTAATGTTATACATCCTTACTTAGATATTTCAGAGTCTACAGTGTTAGGTAGTATCTTTGTTAGATGTAAAGCATGTTAGGTGGGGTCTATTTCACCTTTTTTCACATGCATTCAGCCATGGATAGGTATTTAATGTCCTGGAGGGTTAGTTATTCTTCAGATATTTAGTTGCCATCTCTGAAGATTGACTAATCGGACCCATTAGATATCACCGGAAGGTATCAGGGTTCCTTTTTTACACAAGGAAGGTCATGAAATAATGAGTATAAGAATATTATCCTACTTAAGTAGGCAAAATTTCGTATCCACAAGGCAATTTTTGAATCCATAAGATAAAAAAGAACAAGTTCGAAATTATATTGAGAGATGATCCTAAAACTTTCTAATTACATCACTTATAAAAGAAAAAACAAAACCTTGATTCATTTATAAGTTACTTAAAATAGCAAAACTCTTGTAAAACCTAATTTGTCAAAAATAAAAATATCTATATAGATGTTATCGAAACATTCTTGATATTACTATAAGCAATTTCTTAAAAAGATGAAAATCCTAAAACTATAAGAATAAGGAGATACAATGAAAATGAAAATTTCTAAAAATAGTATATATTTCTCATAAGATTGTAGTGTTGAAATGAATGGGTGCATTTTCTAGCAAAACAGATGAATTTGGCGAGCGTAGCGGTCAGTTGACCTTGGAAGTATCACTACATAAAGATCGATAGGTCGTATGTTTCGTGACGATGTCCGAATAAAAAATTATGGCTGGTTTATGATCTACACTTTGAACGACGATTTCTCCATATCCGGAATGAATTTGTTTGAACCAAACATGCTTGGGGCCTAGTTACGTCATGCCCTACGTAGGACTGAGCCTGATTCTGACAGACTATTTCCGCTTTTGTTCGGGCTTCTTTTGGTCCATTCGTGCTAAAAATGTATCTGTTGAGATTTTATTTTAATTGGGTTGGTTAAATGAAACAATAAAAATGTTAGAGTCATTTACTTACACTTTTGCCAAAAATTCAAAAGAAAATTGAATTTCGTTCCCCTCCAAAAACTTATTCGAAAAGTGAAAATTGTTTAAAAAAATTAGCCTTACATTGTTTAAAAAGAAAGAATCAGAGGGGTTTATTAATTATGAGTTCTCTAGTATTCTTACTTACAGAATGGAGAGAGAAGAAGGTTGGCTTTGTGTACGCATGTGCGTGTACACTCGTGCTGGCGCACAGTGCACACGCGGTCGTAGGTAAGGGCGTGGATTGTAAGGCAGTGTGGCGGTAGATGCACTAGTTGCGCACTTTGCATTTTGCATGTGTGTATTATGTTGTAATGACACTCTTATGCGACCTACCATGGATCGACACGATCTGGTGCGACTAGGTTACGCCGTTGCAGAATTGGACTTAGCGAGTGTGTCCATTATAAGATCGACCGAGAGAGAACAACCACTGTGGAGATAGGTCGGCCGTGAATGGTCGTTACCTAAATCGATCGAGAGAGAGTAGTAGTTTTACCTATCGACCGCCAGAAACCACCATCTCACCAATCGGCTGGCCGATTTCGACCATTATGTAAATCGGTGGACAGATAATGTCCATAATGTCGAACGACTGATGGATTTTATCCATTGAGCCAATTGGCTGATTGATACCGATCATTATCTTGATCGACCAACGGATTCCAACCGTTACAATGTTTTAACCAGCCATATATCTTACCATTGAACCTTTCAGCAATGAGAATGATTAGTGTGGTCGAATTCTCATAGTTGCGCCTTTCGACCGTGAGAAATGCATTTTTTGCATTAAGTCGCGTCTCTTTTCAAAAGACTTGACCATTGTGAATGGTTTCAAATGCATATTTAAGAAATACATTTTGTAAAACATGCACGACCCTTCATTCTCTATAAAACTCCTTATGAATTGATGATTAAAAGCAAAAAACACACATCTCATCTCTATCATTTTTTCTCTTAAAAGTAATTGAAGTGGGTTTTTCTGTTTTCTAAATTCACAGTCTGCTAGAATTGTAAACTGTATATTGAGTTCCTGCTATAGTCTCTTAGTGATCACCGCACGCAGATCTACTAAGGCTTGTCATATCCTAGAAGCGGTTCGCTATAAGCCTAACAACGATCTCATACTAACGAGAGGGGGTGAATTATGCTTCAAGGAAAGCGTATCTAATACATTCTTCAAGGTATGGTTTAATCTTATTGTTTTGTTTTAATTTCAGTTTCTACTGCCATTTTCTCAACAATACTTGCTGCCTACTCTACATCACTTTTGGCCTACCTTATTTGGCTTTTCAGCACTTTTAAGGTTGACCAAAATCAATTTTATCAAGAGATGTGCTGTCAAGATTTTCAAATAGTATGAATTATCAGTCAAATCTTGGTTTGTAAGTTCCAAATTTGCTAATTTGGTCTGTCGGTTGCTCTTATGATGTACCGAGAGTCTAATCCATTTTATCTATTTAGATTTGTAATGGTTATTAAGTTGTCTAAAACAGATTGTATCAAAGTCCAATTAAAGTATGAAAAACAGTTTATTCTTAATTATGGGGGATGTATACGGTATCCTAATCTAATGAAAATACTGTAATCCATTTTATAAGTTTTGTAACGCCCATGAATTTTTATAATAATAATAATAAATATTTTAAATTTGAATTTGAGAGATAGAGATTTCGTATCTCATCTCTTCCTCTTATTTACATTCTTATCCCTAATATCTCCATTATCCTTATCCCTCTCTTGTTTTTCTCTTTCTTTAACCACTTCTTATTTTTAAAGAAAGAGGCATGATTGGTAGATGAATCCTATCCTATCTAAAAGAACTAAACAAATTCTACTAACTAAGGTGTGAGGAAGAAAAGAGGGTGAAGGCATAAAGGTTTCTAGGAATTCTAAGCTCAATCTTACCAGGTTAGTACATTGCTTGTATTTTTTTTATTTTTGTCATATCAATAACCAGAATAATGCAATGGATGGTTTGGATTAGTCCTCCGGTCATCATATGCGCTTGGGTGGAGAAGATCAATTCTCAACGAAATTAATTTAGGGTTTCAACACAGAGAATTGCTCTTTACATATGATGATAGATTTATAACTGTAAAGTGAATTAGTTATTATCAATTTTAGTAATTTTGGAATTTAATTATATAGACAATAGAATGAACGGACCAGATTGGCTGTATGACCATTGTGTTGTCAGATTTGGAAGCGTTTAATAAGGAAACCTTCCGTTTTCTGCGTAAGTAATGATTCCTTTGGCACAATGGATCGAAATAAGCCACTTGGTTATATATGACAAGATCCACACTGTTCATTCAAATCCTATGTCCAAATTATGCTAGGACCCCAATTATTTGAATGATCGGATTTTTTTTATAGGCCACATTAATTCGAACCATACAATAGGTATATTATAACTTGTTAACCATGTTAAGTTTTGATTTTGTGGGAATCAATTTGATCAAATCGATTTAATCAATTACTGTAATCAATTACATTAGATCCTAAAAAATCTAATTGAACTAATCGATTGGCGAGCCACACTAATTAAAATTTTAACAATCTGTTAATCTTATAATATGGATTAAATGAAGTATTCATGATTCAGATTAAACAACTAATGAATCTCTGATAGAAAATCAATCTTCAAAGAACTCCTAATCAGTGCAGATCTGTTCAAAATGATTAATCTTACTATAGATCGTCAATTAATTAAAACCCCTAAAATTTCTGAACCTAACTGTCAAAGTTAGATCAAACAGTAACTTTGTTTATGTGATGAATAGGGATTCTAAACTCAAATCATTCTGTCTATTGTGCGAATTCATTGCTACCAGACATAGGTGAGTAACCCAACTTGTCTCATGTCCATGGGAATTAAAATGGAATTATTGCATATGTTGATTAAATGATGTGCTGTTTTAATTTAACTGATGATAATTTTTGAGACTATGTGGCATACTAAATTATGTTCTCATATGCAATTTTTGAAAAATATGATTAGAATCATATGCTTACATTCTATTTAAAACAAGTGTATATAAACAATTAGGAAATGATGATTAATTAATACATCATTCATCACATCCACGTAATGGATGGTTGATCATGGGGGCCCTCCCTAGAAGAAACGTCGATCCTGGTAGATCGTTACCAGATGCGAGCTATGGCTAGGCCCATGCCCACCGAATAGTGGAAGCCTGCCCAATGGGTGGATGCGGGTTGACAACCTCCAACCCAAGCAGATGTACGTTCACTCCATCTGGCGTATTCATATATCATATGCACACATTTTTACATTTAGTATTTTATATTATTTTAAATTACCATGTATATGAACCATACTAGGTTAACTTACTAAACCTGGCTAGCTTACCCTTTCATTAATAGAAAAACAATACAAATGGAAGGACAATTAATGAAATGGCTCAGGAACCAGACTATGCAGTGGATCTGAACACGGCTCACGTGAAACATGCCCATATTTATCCGAAGATGAATTGATAGCATTGGAGCATACTTGAAAAATTGATTTTAGTAATTAGGCTATATTAATTGGAGTGTTTGATTTGGTTAAATTTATTGTCTAAAAACTTAATTGATTTTATTTTTTTAGATTTTTTTATTTGAATAATATTATAATGGTAGGCTACATTTGATGGATGATTGGTATTTAATTATACAATTTAAAATATTGTGAATGTCGAAATGTGCAAATGATTAATGTTAAGACAACCAGAAATGCATGGTTTTGGATGAAACTTAAAATGAATTCAATCATTGTCTCTGCATAAATGATACAATACATTTAGTGTGCAAGTCCTGTCTCGGTCTGAGGTTGCACGCTCAATACCCAGTTTTTTTGGGGGGTAACAAGTTTTGACTGGCATCTGAACTTAAGTAGTTTGGAACATTTCAATTTGACTTAATGATCTGGTATAATTTTACATACTTAACGTCCATCGCCCAAGATGGAAGTTTTCCTCTGGTTATTTAGTCTGTGGAAAGGTTGCATGGGCCTATGAAGGCGTGGAAGGTCCCATCTACCTCCATGCAATATATGCACATGTGGAATGCATGGTCTAGATTGTAACTGTTCATTTGATCGTTGAAACAGCGAATGGGCCATGGTATAAAAAACAGGTTGTTTAGACAACACTAACCTTGATCTGTTGCATACAATGAACACTACAAGACAAGTAAGAAATATGCCTCTTACTTAATGAGAAAAGGCCTTCTATTGGATGGTTGTCCATAGTGGCACATCAGCGTCGAAGGCCACAGAATGACTGGTCTGGATCATCACACAAATGTCTGAAGTTTAACAAATTAATTAGTGTTTTTTATAATTTTTAGGGGGGTGGAAATTTTAAAGACGAGAAATTATCACAACCATGCGCTGTATGTGAGTTTTCATATGCAGCCTCTCTTGTCCGCCAATCTGTCGTACATGTAAGGCATCAGATCCGTGAAAGTTATGGGCCATGCTATGAAGATCACATGTGATGAAAGTGGGGTCCACTTACCTATTATGTAGACTACACTTGTGCATTTAGTAAGACCATCAGTGTTCTATGGGATCCACAATGATGTATCCAGACCGTCAATTCATTTTTTTTTCAAATTATTTTAGGGCATGAGCCAAAAAATAAGGCAAATCCAAAAAATGAGGCATTTTTGTCAGAAAAAAAAATATTTTAATCTCATTTTTGTCATTTTAGGAAAATTACATTTTAAACTGACTAACTGACGTGAGAGAAAACTAATGGAAAGTATCTACTTGACAATAACTTCATTAATGAGGTCGCTTAATGAAAATGTGATTAAAAAGGTATCGAGACGTAAATATAGGTACTATTTTGTAAAATTTTCAATTTCTTTCTGAATAATTATACCATGCTTTATCGGAGGTGTATGGAAGGTCGAAGGGGAGACAGATGTATGCCTATTCCAAAACGCTCAAATTGTGGGGCCCAGTGTTTTATCGTGTGTTACCCAAAAATCGTGCAAATCAGATCGTTTGGGTCCTCAATTATGGATGGTTAGGATCGATTTCATATATTCCCTCTGTACATTTCTACCTTTGCATGCATGCCCCTGTATATGGTGATCCAGACCTTCCATTCTACGTGCCCTACTGTGGAAGGGTGTTATCCAAACATCTCACCAATCACAGAATCCCAACCATTCTACAGATGGGATGAAAATCGATGGTTCAAAGTAAAAATGGCAATCAATTTGCAGCCATCCACGTTTACCACGCCTAAAGGCCATCCGACGGCTAAGATCTTCTTGGTGAAATTAATTAGCAGTGGCCCATCCATGGGTGGCCCCACCAAATGGACTGCATGGAACTATCATCCATTGCCCTATACATGCACTAATGTGGGGACCACCACGGTACCATCATCTTGTGGCGACCGTCCGATCAAAAGCAAAAGATACACTCATGAAATTGATTATATATACCACCTCATGCATCCTAACCGAGGATATGATTGATACAGCTCTTGCCGAATGTTAATACAGTACGGTTTTGGGTTCTGGGTCTGTACAAGTGGGGCCACTGGTTCAGTGATCCAAGCCGTTGATATTATGGCAGGAAAAATCATAACACTACAATAATGGTTCAAATTCAACCAAAAATAAGTCCAATATCAGGGCAACGTGGGGCTATTTTGTTTCCTGGGCCATCTACATTAAGGCCCATCATATCAATGGTTTGGATCACTGAAAACTGAAACATTTGGCCGGAGCATTGTATAAAACATGTTAATCTGGTTGTTCTTGGAGATGTTCCTGGTTTGCATTTCAATAACAGTTTAAAAACACAAGCGTGCTCGACATGAAACTCACTTGAGTGAGAGAGATTATCAAAAGCTCATATGAGTTTTTTTTCTCAGTATTACTAAATATTTATAAATAATGCCTACTTGTTCCAAGTTATTCATAATCAGATCGATCGAGTTTTTATCGAAGTCTTGCTGGAATTTGGTGGAGTTGAATTGACTCGGATGAGTTGAGTCGAGTCGAGTTTTTAAACTATAATTCCAATCAATGGTATGTATAAAAATGTCACCAAAGCAATCAAATTCATTAGAAAAATCAAATTCGAAATAAAAATACACTACTCTATGGGTGACAACATCGACGCAGTCCAATTTGTGTGTCGATGGCGACTCAACATGCACCATGCACGCAAGAAGTAACATTCAAAAAATCTCCAAAAACCAATTGAATTTAAAAGAACATACAAGAACTTCACTAAAAATCCGTTCGGAGATGGAAATGAATTTGAAAAGGAAAAGAAAAACCCTCATCGCCAACGGTACTAGTTAGCAGCAAATGCATATGTAGGACTCCCAAACAGCATTTGGAGAAATGGATATTACAAGGACTGTTATTCATTTGAATCTGATAATACCTTGACCATAACTTGCATGGCTTTCACTTGCATTTCTAAAGAGACTATGTAATCAGCTGCCTCTTTGAAAAGCCCATCCAAGGCCATGCACTCCCCATTCGGTACAAGCTTCTGTAGGGCTCTGACCCTTCTTTCCACACCATTGGTGGGCCTTCTAGAATATTCTAGAAGTGCCCTTCTTCTCTTTATCCGGAACATGGGCCTCTTGTTTAGCTTTCTTCTCATGGCTTGTAGTACCAAAACCTTGGTCCAAATGGACCCACTTGATGATCCACATGTGCCCTTCAAATCAAGGGCTGGGATGAGGGATGGTCGAGAAGGTCCCATGATTAGAGGATTCTAAACAAGACCCAATTCCTTTTAGAGCTTGAAAATCACTGACTCCCTTTGGTTGGCTAGGAACTAATGATTCAATGGCCCATGTGATCCAAAGGCTGAGAGGGGGTATTTATATGGGTTTGAAATGGAGGATTGGACACCATCAAGTGCACATGATATCATTTAAGGTGGCAAAAGTGGGCCCCACATCCCAATTCCTCCAATAGGAGAGACCCAAGTCTCCTAACCCACACATGTTTGCTTTGGGCATGTTCTTCCTGGCTCAGTGCACATGCACCCACATGATTCCTTAAGACCAACCTACTACACTCTCTTTCCCACACTTCTATTCCTTTTTCTCCCATAAAAACACCCTGGATTATTCCCTTCCCCTTTCCAAATTCAATGTATATTCTATGTGACTTTTGGGGCCCTTATTTCCCTCGTGGGGGTATTTGATACTCTGGCTGGGGATGACGCTTCATACTCAGGCACTCTGGATTGTACACGCGGCATCCATTAACTCAAATTGTACCAATTAAATTGTTGAATTCACTATTGATAGGTCCCAATCCTAGAATCAGATTGTTTGAGCAATCCTAACCTCTGATTTGTGGGACACTTTGAAATATAACCGTTGGATATATTTCATTATCAACCATCCATTAATGTCCACCAATCATCTAGTTACATATTTGAAGAAGCGTATTTTTTTTTTTTTTGTTCTTGATAAATCTAAACTGGGACTCATGAGTTGGACGGTTGATTTTGAATTATTTGCACGCCATGCATGCAATTTCCAACTAATTCTTAAGTGTCTGCATATCATCCATCACACTCTGCCAGAGTATCAAGTTTTTCTCTTCCCTCATTCCAGCTAAATCTATATCCGAGAGGGGCCACAAACCCTACGTTTTGGGGGCACTCTAGGGTTATGTTGGTTAGCCCTAGAGGTTATTTGATACACTGACGGACTACGATGATCCAATTCATGCACACAGACATAGCACACGTGGCATGCATTTACCTCAATCCAAACCACCAAAATCCTGGACGCGGTCCTGGATGCAGCCTAGGATATTATCCTAACCGGTGGAATGGTGACCATCTATTGGACGGTTAAAGTTAAACACAGTCACCTGTCCAACTAATTCACTAATCAATCTGATTTTTTGAGCATATGTCCCATCTAAGATGGAACCCGCGATTCGGACGGCCCAGATTGGGCTAAACCTACGCCACATGTACAATGACCAGATACACATGTGGATGGCCAGTGTATCAATGTTGTTCTCATGGCTATGCCCATGTTTCCCGCGTAGGGGACGCAAGAGACGTTTCACATAGATACCTGTCGATGGATGTCTGTAACAACGGCATATGAGAGATCTGGATTTTGATATTGGGATAATGAAGAGATTATTGCTTTTGGATTCATGAACTTCTGGATGGAAGCATTTCTGGGAAGGTGTCTCAAAATCATATAATCCAAACTCCAACGTGTGTGGCCCAAAGTGGGCCACCAAAGCCCCATCTGAGGCCTACCTTACTGACAAGCATCTCTTATTGTATGGATGATAAAGGGCTTGTGGGATCATGGGGACTTTGTTTAAAACCATGTGATCACATGCTAACTGGCACTTCAATTTTTTAGTGTGATTAAGGGCTGGTTCTGACCCGGCCCATTCTAGGCCTAGGCCTAGCCCTAGAAGCCTCCAATCTGGTCTGGCACTGACTCGGCCTGGAGCCCTTTATGTGGGTCCCAGAAAAAGGCTTGAATGGTATAGTCCACCCATCACCCATGGTCTGTAAAGATGTGTTGTTAGGTCATCTACTTTCCTATTGAGATGAACCTAAACTCTAGCTCAATGTTGTTGGGCTTAATCACATAGGGTGGGCCAGTGGACCCTAAATCCTCTATCCATGGACCACAATCCTTAACTCACTGGTGTAGACCCAGCAGCTATTACTGTGACCATTTTGCCCATTGAGCCATCCACATGGCTCCAACGAACAAACCCACATCCCACCGGCTCTGCCTGTCATGTTTTAATTGGATTTGTGAGGCTTTTAAACATAAATCAAGCAGCAGTAATGTCATGTGCTATAAATTTTTTCATTTTTCAGGTGAGCCGGGACGCACCCTTGGCTTCAACGGTTGTGATGTTTGTGTCCCAAACCACTGTGGAATAGGGCCATACACTATACACCGTTCGTTTTAGTGACACATCTACACCGAAATATTTCGCATTTTAGACAGACTAAGGTTTTACAATTCTTCGTTTCTTGTTTGTTTAATATTGTAAGTGGGTAACCATACTTATATTTTTGGTGGGGGTTTTAATAATTTCTTGTGGCATCAAAAGATATAAATTGTATCATTTTCTTTTGTAATTTTATAAGACATCATCTATAACTTTCTAAGCAATGTGGGCCACACACATTAGTTATTCCCCTCAATGGCTGATATTTTCGCGTGGGATGACAACCCAATGGCATGTGAGTGGTGACCACATGGCACATGGGGCGGTGGCGATGTGGCGAGACAGCTTGGAGTGGGCCAACCCCACAAAATTGGTTTGCAGTTGCAAATTGCTATAGCCCTGCTAGAAACTTGGAGATGAAGATAGACAGCGAAGCTGGTGGACCAGCTTCTAGCAAGGATCAGGGACAACTCCATGGAGCATCGGAATTAAAAGAAGTCCAGCTGGAGAGGCTGATAGAGGGAGTGAGGTCTTTTCTACCCAAATTGGATCCTCTGGCACGACTTCTTTTGATCCTGACACTCCATGAAAGTCATCTGCTACCTGTACCACATCACAGCTACACTGGCGATGTCTCCCAATGATCCAGATTGTCCAATTGAGGGTCTGGGGGAGCATACTCAATCAGGCTGGGATAAGACTGAGTATCGTCAGGCCATGATGTCGCGCCATTTTATTGGCTCACTAGGCACAATCATGTACATACTCCGCTAACTTTTAGAAAGTTGGTGGGACCATTCTCTGACAAACATTCTGCGGGCCAATAAAATGGTACCACATCATGAATCCACTCCCCACCTTTGCCTGGTTAAGTAATGATACATGGCGTCCAAATCAAGAAACTGAGGTGACGGGACTCGGTGCATATCGTTTCCAATCTGTGATCCATGACCTGAGGCTGTACAGTGTGTCTCTGTCCCTTTCAGTTTGTATGAGCGGGATGACGATTTTCTGACTCAGACAGTTCATCTGGTGGGCCCCACTGCGGATGGATCATAATAAAAATACCATAGCCAATCAATATGTGGGTTGTCATAGCCATTCAATCTGTGGGCTGTTTTTGATCGAATGTGGAATGTTGTTGTTTTTCATTTCTTATCTATAAATTTGCAGGCCACCCCCTGTAGCTAACGATTGCCCCATCAGGGAGATTTTTCGGGTGTAGTCAGTCCCACCTCTGTGGAGCCCATAAGATCATCTTTCTGGGTCACCTGAATCATGGGACCCTCTATGCAATCAAAGGACTGAGGATCCGACGGCAGAAAATCCCTCTCAATTGCCAGTAGCTATCTAAATGGGCTCGGATTTTGAACTACCCAGATTGGGTCCATTTTATTTTTTTCCTTCAGCCCTAGTCCATACCATATAGGGCTGTAAATGGATCAGCTGACCCGATGGGGTACCAGACCTAACCCATTTGTTAAATGGTACAAGTCTGGGTCCAAGAACAGACCCAGTTGCTAAATGGGTCTGAATTTGGTTTCCTTTACATTAGGCCTGACCGAAACCATTTAGCAAATTGACGGGTTTAGTCTTATGTTGCAAGGGACCCATTCAGCCCAGATCCATTCAAACCCGGTTTTAAACCTGGTAAAAAAGCTTACATACCAGATCCAAACCCAAACCCATGAGACCCAACCCATTTATAAATGGGCCTGGTGGATCTCCCTCTACCAGACCCAAACCCATTTATAAATAGGTCTGATGGAATCGACCCATACCCCACCTAGACCTGCCCATTTAGTAAAAAGGTTTGGATCTAAAATTTGAATCCAGACATATTTAGTAAATGGGCGGATCTGATTTTGGCTAAACCCACCTTAGACCTGACCATTTACAGCCCTATTCCCATTTACACCTCTGGTCGGGTAGGCTGCTTGCTTCCTTAGCGGCACACTGTGGGTCCCACCAGGACTTGACGAATGAGATCCATTCCTTGGTGAGGCAAGGGAACGGTCAGCATGAGACACCTGTCACCTTGTCTCACTGGCTTTCCTCTCAAATGAGATCCACTGCATGCATCCATGAGTGCCTGGGCTCCAAATTGCAATCATGTTACTGACCAAACGTATCTGCAATTTGAGGCTCCGGTCTCTGGCACGTGCCATCCGACTTTGAAGCCATGCCTCCATGGGCTGTTTCATGTGGGACTGGGGCCTATCAAAACCCCCTTTCTCCTGGACGCGGTTTGGCTAGTGACCCCAACACGAGCCAGCTGGCTGGCATCAAAGCTCTTTGGGCCCACCATGATGTATATGCTTTGTCCACGCCGTCCATCCCGTTTGCCAACTCATTTTAGGCATGAGCTCAAAAATGAGGCAAGCCCAAATCTCAGGTGGACCACACCAAAGGAAAACAGTGGTAATTTAATGTCCACCATTAAAAACTTCCTAGGGCTCATTGTAATGTTTATTTGCCATCCATAAGATCACACAGACTTGGATGAAGGAAGATCACAAATATCATTTTGATCCAATACTTTTGTGGCCCCCAAAAAGTTTTCGACAATGAGCATTCAATCTTCACCGTTTTCTGTGCCGTGGTCCACCTAAGATTTGGATCTGCCTCATTTTTGGGCTCGAGCTGAAAAAATAGATGGACGGTGGGGATCAAACATATACATCATGGTGGGGCCCACAGAGCTTTGACACCAACTAGCTGGCTGGTGTTGGATGCACCCTCTAGCAGTTTGCAAATCCTGTCTCATTTGTAGGTACAAAAATACCAACTCGATAAAAACCAATTCAATCGATTGCTGCGGGTCAATGGAAAATGCAGGCTTGAAATCCTCCTTTTCCTCACTTTTGTTAGCCCAACAGCTAAAAGTAGAGGCTAGTACCTATTTCAAAAAAAAAAAAAAAAAAAAAAAAAACGTAGAGGCTAGTTTTTCAGGAAAATCTGAGGAACTTAGAAACTGACTGAAAAGTGCAAATCAAAACTTGTTTTATTTTCTTTTTTCTTTTTCAAACACAAGGACCAACTGAGTAGGGAAATATAACTAACAACCAAACGCTACAAACGTTCCTGATTAATTAAATTAAGCATTCAGGCCAATCTGAGCCCTGTCCATAAGCTAACCACCATTACAATAGTTTTAACTGAATCAATTGGGTTGGACAGGCTGTCATGCGAGTGTTTTTTATAGTGAATCATTTCTTTCCATTTATAGTTAGATATTGCATTTACTATGTATAGAGAGATTCTTTTCCACATAGAAGATGTACATCTACATAAAGACTCCATTATGGCTAAAGTAATACATAAAATGCTCAAGGAGAATTCTCTGGAATCTCGAATATTTCATAAGTTTGTTAGTTTTATGCCCATGTCCAACGTGACTAGTTATTAGGCCTTGAACTCATGCCTGAGTGAAGACTTGCAACCCTTTAACTAAACCCAAGTCATTTAAAGTTGGCTGGTGATATAATACAAGACATGAAAAATCTTATGAACGGCCGTGACTGAAAGAGATCAGGCTAGACAGTTCAATCCAAAGTCTAGCCTGAACTATAGATTCCAATGGCCGTAACTTTGAGAAAGTTTACCTGTTTCGCTTGTTTAATATATCGTTGGAAAGCTATCAACAGACCTTACATGCTGGCTAATGCTAAAGGCCATTGGTGCTAGAATGACTTTCCAAAATAGGTTGCTTTAGGGGTTATTTTTCAGTTTTTTGTCAAAATTTACTTGTTTTAGCAAATCATGAATTTTATTATTTTTAGGGTTTCAAGAGTCCTGTAATAGCTCAAAGCACCTTTTCAAGTCATGTAAAAATGTTTGAATCAATTTAGAAGTTGTTTACCATTTTATAAATTAATTATTTAAGAAAATCTATATTTTCACAAAAGTTACCAATTTAAGGCTTAGAGTTTATATAACTAAGAGTTTCTGAACAGATTTATTCACACTTATATTAATAATATCATTCTCGTCAGATGCATCTTTCCTTCTTCATTCAAGGGCTATTTTTTAGAAGAAGATGTTGATCTCGCTTCCTAGCAATAGAACTGTCAATGGGCTAGACTGTGCTTCCTTCAAGCTTGGATTTTTCAGGTGACTGGGCCGGCCTATTCAAAATTTTGATTTTGCTAGGCCAAGCCATCCTAGGGATGAGCAATTGACAGCCCTAACAATTGGGGCATTTTTGGATGCCACTCATTTTTCATTAGATTTGCAAGTAACAGCGGATGCTGGGAAAGCTGCTTTGGCGCATTTTTTTAAAAAGAAAAAAGGGGTCAGCTTCTCACACCTATTTTATAGGCGTGTATCCTGAAGAAATCCTGACTGAAAAAACCTCCAATAGCTAGGGTTGTCAAGAGGTCAAGCCTAGATTAGCTTCGGCCCAGATTTTGAACTGTTTGAGCTAGGCCCTATTCAAAATGTTGATTTTGCATGGCCTGAGCCCAACCCATTGACAGCCCTTCCAATATTTCTTATATTATAATAGTAATAAAGTGTACCAAATTACCACACTCTCCCAATAAAAAAAATAAAATCAATCCATACCCTCCAATCAAGTAGATTCAGTATGAGACATCGGACACTATAACCCACCCTAAAGGATGACATCACACCTAATCCATTTATAAACTATAATCGACTTCTCCCAATTTCCAACCACTTGTTGTAGACCATTAATTTAATCATATTACTCAGTTGGGCATGTTTGACTCCACATTTCACGTGCATAAACCTTAATACGCTGATCTTAATTTTAAAAATACTTTTGAGTACACTTATCTACTCTTGAGACTGACAGATTTTATCTCTAAAAACTTCATCCATTGAAGCCCATTCAAAATATTAACATCATGTGTGTGTATGTATACTATTTGCAATCCAATCCAATTGTTTTCAATCTAACACCTCAAATAAATCTCCTATGCATTATCACCATCACGTAATCATCTAAGATCTTCCTCTAATCCATTACCATAACTCAATCTTGATTTGGCTGTTTTCCTAGAATACTTCTACCCAATAGAATGTGTGCACATAGCGTTGACAATGTATACAAAAAATGACATTATCTCATCGTGACCTTGCCATGTAGCATAGAGTAATAAGGACACAATAGTCACCTACAATGCTTGCATACTCCAACAACTAGATAGGAATCGACCCGTCACTTGTAGGTAATTAATCTCGTTACATGTGTAGCTTAATTCAAATATTATGAATGATCAAGCATTCGTTGTCAACACATTCATCATAACTCATCCCTACTACAATACATTGGCTTACACAAATTGATTGCATTGCGTCGATTTCTATAAAATCTGATGTAGAACAGGTCGCTGATTATTTCATGGCTCAAATGGACCAAAAGAAGACCGGTCAGGATCGAAAGTGATCGGGACCGTCAGGACCGTAAAACGGTCGTATCTCGCAATCCGAAATGAGTTTCTGGACATATAATATATGATTTTTGGGTAGCTCGAGCTACTTTAGCCACTCAACCTCGCTACGCTGGGTTGCCCATGCCGGAATTGCAAGATTTAACCGTATCGACAGTCATTAGGCTAGTTTATTTTCAGTTTTACTATTTATAGTAAGTTTTAATTCGATCATAACTTTTGATCCATAGGGTTTTAGAGTTAGTGCTCAACATGAAAAGGGCTTAGTAGAACAACATAGTTGGGCCCATTTGAAAACTTTCTATTTTTTGTCGAAAACCAAGAGTTCTAGTAGAATTGAGAGACTTCTATAAATAGTAAATTTACCATTTATAGTAAGTTGCGTTTTCTAGGAGTTTGAGTTTAAGTTGGAGACTGATACTTTACCTAGGGTTTAGTTTCCTATTTATATGCACTGTAATTCCGTTTCCATTCATTCAATCTATTAAAAACAATTATTCGGAATTAATTTTCCTTTTTATCCTTTTATTTCTTCTCCTGGATTCAAGAAACAATTGGTTAGGGAGACGGTGATCGACCTACCACGTCCTCCTTGCGTTAAGATCCCATCCTAATCGTCTCATAAATTAGGGTGGAGGTATATCTTATATGTAAATACACTTCTATTATGCATTACCTACACAATGATTTAGCCATGAGAGAAGCAGACCAAGTTTTTAATGACTAAAATTGGCGACACCTCATCATGATGGCCTATCCGATGAATAAATATATACAATGTCAATAGTGGTTTAATAGGGGGCACAGTCTAATAGAAAAGTCCGAGTCACCACCATTGATCGGATGTATGGTTTCATTGGGCTTCCCATAATCAGACTAAATGCGTCAATGGTATTTGTCATCAATAGAAACGTTTGCAAGGTTTCCTGTTTTCCTTCCCTTATAGCTTCGATTCTTCAGAGAGGTTTAACTACAGTGTGTCTTTGCTACGCGATAGGGAATTGGTAGCAAGTGGTAAGAGAACCACAATACTCATGGCATCGGGGCACATCATCAATCTAAGCCATTCAAATCTCAGCCACTCATTGTGAATGGGTTGTGGAGCAAAGCCAGATACATATCACATTTTCTCTTCTTATCTGATTTCAGCTGTTAAATTTAGGCTGTTTATCATTTTCTTTCCAAGCGCCAATTTGATGATCACCAATCAAATGGTGAGGATTGTTTCACCAATGGGATTTTGAGCCATGCTAAATTGACAGACATGGATGTGGCTTGTATGGTGCAGTCCGTCACGACTAACTAGGTGTTAGGAGATTATGGGCAATCCACGAGTGGGCCCACTGAAACAGTCACCAGGATTGTCAGCACTGTATAAGGTTTATCTCACCACACCGTTAATCCATTGGTCCCCACATTTGATGCCGTCTGCGTGAAAAAAGCACAACCGAAAGATCCTATGGGTTTGATCATTGGCCTGCATGGAAGAATATCACAATCCCTTCAAAGGCCTCCCGTTGTGGCCCCAGTTGTGGCCCACATCCAGTACTGTATGATTTTTTTTATTGGGGAGTTATTTGATACTCTGCCTGAGTATGACACTTGATACATAGGTGTTGAGACATTATACAGGAGGCATACATTAACTCACATTAAACCGACTCAATTCTGGAACTTATTGTCACATCCTAAAAACAATTCTGAACTCTTATTGATGGACTGCTTGTTGAAATAAGACCATTTTCATTTTTAACCATCCTATAAAGGCCCACCAAATGGAATAGTTAGCTAATGAAATAAGTGTAAATTTTTTGTATCGACGTGAAATGCCCGTGCTCTGCTCAGGAGGAAGCTCCTCCGTACGAAAGCAATGTTGGGCCTACAACCCCGCCCTTGTGACAATGACTCTAGCTATCAGTTTTGCCTGCTCATGTTAGGATATAGTTTAAAAATAAGGCAAATCCAAAACTTAAGTGGTTCACGACTGAACGCCCACCATTGAAACTTTGGTGGGGCTTAAGAAGTTTTCTATCATGTGGCCCATTTGAGTTTTCAATCCCCTTAATTTTTTGGGATCATGTGCTAACAATAGCTAAAGAAAATTACAGAGTGGATTTCAAGGACATCAAGTTGGCCCCGCACAACTTTCGCTTAAAGGATGTAGGGATGCGTATTGCACACCCAGGTGACCTGACCCTTTGGGGCCTACTATTATGCATGTATTTTGTCCACACCTTCTATCTGTTTTACAGCTCATTTAAGAGATGAGCTCAAAATTTGAAGCAGATGGGGATTGAACTGCTTTACCAGTCAAAACTTCTTGAGGGAGCCACAGGTGTATTGGATCAAGCTGATATTTGTGCTTTCTCCGTCAGCGGGGTCTGTGTGACCTTATGAACAGGTTAGGGTGAACTTACCAACAGTTTGGATGGTAAACATTATAGGTTTGTCCTAGAAAGTTTTCAACAGTGGGTGTCATTATCCCTACTGTTTCTTGGCATGTAGTCCACTTGAGCTTTTGATCTGCCACTTGTCCTAAAATGAGCTGGCAAAACAGATTAACAGCGTGCATAAAACACATACATCACAGTAGGCCCCACAGTTGGGTCACCAGGTATATCTGTTGCGACTGGGTCTCCGGGCAATCAGTGTCCCCTGTAGAGGGCCGTTGATACTTCCAAACTGGGACCCACTATTATGACAGTTTTATTTGAATCACAGTCCTACTTAATTTCTAAGGGCCCGTTTGGATACCACGGAATAAGTTACTTTTTCTGCTTACACCTGTAGATAAGCAACTTATTTGAGATAAGTAAGTTTGGTTTAAGATCAATTATAAGTAACTTTTTTACCGTACTTAATTACTTCGTCTTATTAAGTAAAAACCAAGATAAGCTACTTGCGGCATAAGTAGCTTAAGTGATTTACGATCCAAACGCCCCCTAAGTGCCTGCGTATCGCTCCATCACACTCTACAAAGCTATCATAGTTTCTATCATTTTTATCGGGAATTCTACCTACTTCACATTCTCACTGATTTCAACCTTCAAAAACTAGATTCCTTCCAATTCCAGACCTTGAATTTTGAGCTAAAAAAAAAAAAAACAGAGAGCTAATGTGTATCAATCGTCTGTTTTTTTTTTTTACCGCTGAACTCATTTCAGCCTCAGTCTCACTGTGCAACGCACGTGCCGTCCCTAGAAACCGTCACGTGGGAGGCGGCATGCCAGGAAATCCCGTCCCAGTTCGGGCATCTCGGTCCATGATGACCGACACCAAAACGATCCACATGAAAACACAGAGCAATCCGATCCATACCTTCGCTTGGAGAAGCTCGTGAAACCTGTCCTGCTCTTCTGGCAGCTGATCCAACGGCTCGATTGAGCTCTTGATCAGGCAATCCAGAAGCTTCTTCGATCGAAGATCAACATCGGGAGAATTCAGGACCTGGAAACGAGCGGCGAGCAGTAAATCGACGGCCACCTGACCGTCCACATTTTCCATCTTGAAAGCCTCTGATCCGCCAGATCCTTGATTCCCGTCCGTAATCAACGGTGTAGGGAAGGATTCTAATGCATCGGTCGGTTCAGACGCGTCCGACAGAGATGAAAACGAGGGTTTTGGACCGCTCTGCAGACGGGCCATATGAACGTGAGAGATTGCATGGATTTCAACACAGATTTAGGAGAATTGGGATCTGAAACGTACTTTGGTGAGATCAGCTTCTTGATTTCCTTCTGTGATTGCTGAGATGAACGAAGTATCGATCGGATCGGGTTCGGATGCAGCTGAGAAAGATGGATTTAGGCATTTCGCAACGATCTGCGAAAGGGAAAGGGAAAGGGAAATGAGAGAGAGTGACAGGGAGAAAGAGAGAGAAGGTTTTTAAACGGACCTTGTGCGGTTTCTCCTTCGATCGACGGATTGCAGATTTCTGAGGGGTTTGGACAGTAGAAGCCTTCATGTTTTGGGCGCGAAAGTTTGAGAAAATGAAAAAAGGAGGAGGGGAATTTATACAGGGGAGTTTTCTTTGATACTCTGGCTGCACACCACACTTGATACACAGGCATTCAGAAATTGTACACGAAGTATACATTAACTCAAATTAAACCAACCAAATTGTGAAGATCAGTAACGCTAGGTCACAGTCAAGCTTGAACAATCCTGACCTCTGATTCTTGGACACTTGATTGTTGAAATAGGGCCCTTAGATATTTTTCATTCTTAACTGTTCAATACATGTCCACCAATATGATAATCAGATGAGCAAATAAGCTTAATTTTAGGATTACGATACACCTGAAATTTCATAAATGGGTTGGACGGTTTAATTTTAATTATTTGTATTCCACGTATTATAAGTGCGTGCGTATCATCCATGATGCTCTGCCAGAGTATAAAAACGAATGTTAATACATGCGCTGCTTAAAAGTTGCATGCAATTTCCTTTTTATAGTACACGTGGCAAACATGAATCGCGATCCCAGCTTTTATTCATGTGGACCGCCAGATGGATGGACCATATATCAAAACTTGAATGGATTTAACGGTCTTATTCGTCCTGTAGTTTGCCTGAAAAGGGAACGGTGGGAGATGTGGTCCACGATGAGGGAATGGTTCTTTTTTTTTTTTTCTTGCTGAGAGGGATATTTCATGCTTGCAGCTTCTTCACATGCAAGTGCCAAATAAGGGGCGCGGATTAGGTACTTCCTCCGCCTGTCCCGAGCTCGAGACAGGCTAGGGCTATGAGGGACACCGTGATGTATGGATTTTATCCACACCGTCCATTCCGTTTTCCATCTCATTTCAGGTTATGAGCCCAAAAATGGGGCAGATCCAAACTCAATTGGACAATGAAATGTGGATTAAAGTCTGACCGTTGAAAACTTCCTCGGTCCCACGGGAAGTTTTGGATCAAGCTGGTATTTGTGTTTTACCTTCATCCAGGTCTCTATGATCTTATGAACAGATTGGATGGTAAATAAACATCACGGTGGGCCCTAGGAAGGTTTCAACGGTAAAAGTCATTAGCATCGCTGCTTACTGTAGTGTGGCCCACTTGAACTTTGGATGTGCCTAATTTTTTGTACTATGTCCTAAAATGACATGGAAAAATGCATGGATGGTGTGGATACAATCCATACATCACGGTGGCCCTCAAAACCCTAGCCTGTCTCGAGCTCGGGACAGGCGGGGGAAGTACCTAATCTACGCCCCCAAATAAGATGATGACGTGGAACACACGTCTGAGGTTTACTGTGCAATCTCCCATTCCTTCTGCAAAAGGTTACTGTGTGTCACAGCTACGTGGGTCCCACCGAGAAGTCAGTGAGAAATCCATCCCGTCAATCAGTTTCTCGGGCTTATGTTAGGATATGATCCAAAAAATAAGCTAGATTCAAAATTCAAGTGGACCACACTATTGTAAAAGGTGGAGATGGATGGCTCACCGTCAAACCTTTATGGGCACAAATTTTTTGGATCAGGCTAATATTTGTTTTACAGTTTATGACCTTATGAACTGTTTGGATTACGTATAAACTACATGGTGGGCCCCAATGCAGTTTCAATGGTGGGCATTTCTACCCCGGTGCTGCTTCTTCTAGTGTGGCCTGCTTGAGTTTTGATCATACCTTAACATAAGTAAAATAATGTTAACAAATAGGGTGAATTTCTCACAGATATCTTAATAGGTAAAATCATAGAGTGGTTTAATAGGCCAATTCATAAGGTGGTTCGTAGCATGGATGGCATATGAATAAAAAATTACACTTATTAGACATTCGTATATATGCTCCTATGGAGAGGCCATTAAAACTAAGGCAGAGAACGGACATAGTTAATGACCAACTTAAGTAACGGACAATATTGTCAGATTGGTTCAATTTTTCAAACATGAGCGATCGTGGAGAATTGACTTAGTTAGGGCCTATTGGATTGTAAGTTACTTAGATAAAGCTACTTATGCCTCTTAGTAACTTATTTTGGTTTCTACTTATTAAGCAAATAAGTATGTTTGGTAAACAACATACTTATCATTCATGTACCACAATTTACATCTATGGACGAGCACTTGTAAAATGGATCAAAATTTTGATCCACTCCCAATCCAGATGGACGGGGAGATGGACGAGGAGAGGGTGGAAGTCCACCATGATGTATTCGTTTCATGCAGACCGTCAATTTACTTTTACCCAAAGAAGTGGACCCCACCATACGAAGCAGTGATGATTATACGACCACCATAAAAACTTGTGTGGCCCACCTAATGTATGAATTTACCACACCGTCCATCCAAATTGCCAGCTCGTTTCAGGGCATGGGCCCCACAAACACGGCATATCCAAGGCTCTAGTGGACTGCATGCAAGAAACAATGGAGAGGAACACCCACCATTGAAGCATCCATGGGGCCCACCAAGGGTGTTTTTTGTCATCCCACCTGTCCCTAAGATCAACCAGATCTGGAAGTTGGGGCAGCGCCCACAAATAAGGCTAATCCAAAGCTTCAGTGGACCCCATAGCAACAGCAACAGTGGATTGTTGTCCACTGTTGAAAGATCTTTGTGGCCCACCCGGTAGTCTTTTTGGCATCCCACCTATTTAAAAGGTTAGGTAGACCTGGAGGGAAGGGATCACACCAACACCAACTTGATCCAAAGCTTTGTAGCCCCCACCGGTAAAAAAAGTAGAGATTGAATGCTTATCATTGAAAACTTTTAAGGGGGCACCGTGATGTTGATCTGCCTCTAAATCTGCTGATAGAGTCCACAGAGCTAGATGTTGGTTGAACCCACAAGTGAGGCAAATGAAAAGTTCAAGTGGGCCCCACCTCAGAAAACAATGGTGATGAATGCCTAACGTTGAAAACTCCATGGGGCCCACATTAATATAGGGTCAACCATTATGTGGGGCCCACCTTTTATGTGGACTGTCCACCATGTGAGCCCCACCTTCAATGTGGATAGTCCACGTGCAGCATCCTTTGATGTGGGATGTTGCACTGTGACACAAAGCCTCCTTTCTTTCATCTCTCTTTATTTAGCAACTTAAAAATAAAGTAGAAAAGCTATAAGGAAAAAAAAAAAAAACTGAAATGACTATGTACTTCTAAGTAAAAAGTTACTTATAATTAATCATAAATAAAACGTATTTGAATATTAGTCACTTATCTATTGTTGTCAATAGAAAAGTAACTTATTTCGTATTATCCAAATGGGGCCTTGTTGTAGAATAAAGTTGGTCGTCGAAAAATTCTGAAGACCCAAGACCTACGAGCGCCTCTGACTCCGTACAGTCGCGACCAAATCATTCGACTAATGAGCTTATCTGGTCGTAGCTTGTATATCGCATAGATCGGCATCCCTATACATTCGTGATATGTGAGTAGGGCTGGTCGCTGGTCATAGGATGGGAACACCGCCATCATTCGAGTAGCATTGTTCGTGGTCGTCGAAAGGGGATACCCCCGTTATGCGAGCAACCTTGGACTTTTGTCGTTTGGCGTGGGCGCTCTCTATTTCATAGTCTCGGCAGCCCCTATAGGTTGGTTATTGGCTTACTTCTGGTCGTAGCTTCGAACCACAGGGGATCTCCATCAAAGAACGTAATCAATTAGATGTCTATTTTGATTAGGTTCTCCCCTTACTTAAGGATTAACAGGATAAACATCTTATCCTCTGAAATCAGCAATAACTAGCGTAACAAACTAGATCACCTAGACCTATATAAATACATGGCTCCATAGATGGTAAAGGTACAGGAAAAATACACAATCTTTAAACCTACGTTTCACACTTCATCTTACTATCAAGTCACCTTTGACTTAAGCTTCGGAGGGCCAACGGCCAAGCGCTGACCACCCTTAGTTTTCTTCTTTGGCTTTCAGGTTTGGAGGAGAGCTCACTTCGAGAAGGGCGTATACTTAGAAGGAGATCTGTTACTAGAATTTGTTATCAACAGGCCTTAACAACCAACTTTAGTAGTTGATGATATTGACAAATAGATGGACCCAATTGATAATTCTACCTGCCCTGTGCATTGCCTATGTTGTTGAGTGCAAAAGTTGGAATGAAAATGAGGTCCACATGGTTGAACTGTTCAAGAGATCACGATGGCCACCATATGGTTTTTGCTCCAATGAGAAGTTTCTGCCGTCTGAGGCTAGGGTGGGGTCCACCGTGATGTTTGTGAGAAATCTGCTCTGTTTATCGGTTTTGCCATATCATGTTAGGATATGAGTCAAAAAATGAGTTAGATTCAAAACTCAAGTGAGCCACGTCACAAGAAACAGTGAGGATTCATTGTAGAAATGTTCGTGGGGCCACATATGTTTTTTATCAGGTTAATATTTGGCTTCTCAGTTTATATCACTAGGAATGACCTTCTGAACAATATGAATGACATATAAACATCATGCTTGACCCTAAGAGGTTTCTATGGTAGGCACTTCCTTACCTTCTATCATGCAACTCACTTGACTTGTGTGTATTCAAATGAGCTGGCAAAACAAATGGATGGGGTATATTTGTCACAAACATTACAGGGGCCCCACCTTGCTTTTGACCGTTCCTGCGAAGTCCCTGAGACAATCCCACACCTTGCCACAGAGTTCCTACAGTTAGAAGCTAGATAGGGCCTGTTATGATGTTTGTGAGAAATCCACTCTGTTCAACTATTTTGTTGGACTATGTTATGATCTGAGCCCAAAATTGAAGCAGATCAAAAACTCAAGTGGGCAATATGAAAGGAAACAATTAGAATTGAACATCCACCATTGAAACATTCATCGATCCACAAAAGTTTTGAATTGGGCTAATATTTATTTGTTTTCAGTTCATCACAATGAATGACCCTATGGATGGTTTGGATGGCATATAAATATCATGGTGGGCCGCAAAGAGGTTTAAATGGTAAGCATTTCCCTATCCACGTTTTCTTTTGGTGGGGCTCACTTGAGTTTTGGTCTGATTATTTTTTAGCTGGCAAAAGGGATAGATGGGGTGGATTTCTCACAAAACATCACAGTGGCCCCACCTAGTTTCTTACTGCATAGGCCACAAGGCATGGCAAGCTATGTACCTTCACATCTTGGGAGCAGATTAGGTGGGGACCCGGCCCCACCCAAGACAATGGGCCCTTAGGCTAGGACCCACCTTGATGCATATATTCTATATCCACATATCCAAATCTCAGGAGGACCATATATACCCTAGGAAACAGAGGTGATTGGACACCTGAACACCTCACCGTTAGAAACTTCCTTAGGGCATGTAGTAACGTTTATGTAATGTTTATTTGCCATCTAACACGCAAACCCAGATAAAGGGAAATTTTTTTTATCAACTTGATCCAAAACTTTTGTAGCCCACAATAAGTTTTTAAAGGTCAATCACCACTGTTTCATTTGGCATGGTCCACCCCAGATTTGGATCTGCGTCATTTTGGGCCATTGATCTCTAAAATGAGCTAGAAAAACAGATGGACAGTGTGGATATAAAATATATGCATCAAGGTGGGCCCCACAATAAGAGCCTACCTTCTCGGGTGAGGTTGGGGCGCACCTAATCTGCTCCCTCATATCTTGAGTGATTTTGACCATGTGATTGGGGGGAGCAGAATATGTGAGGCCCGGCCTCACCCAAGATGGTGTGGCTCTTATAGTGGGGGCCACCTTGATGCTCGTATTCTATAGCCACACTGTCCATCCATTTTTCCAGAGATTCAATTCTCAAGTGGACCTTACCATAGGAAACAGTTGTTATTGACCATACTGATATTTATTTTCTCCTTTCATTCAGATTTTTTTTACCAGATCCGAAACATTTCGGTGGGCCTTAGGAAGTTTCTAAGGGTAGGTCATTCAATAGCTACTGTTTCCTGCAGTATATAGTATGGTCCACCTGAGATTTGGATCCTTCTTCATTTTTTAGCTCAGGCCATAAATGACCTCGGAAAACGGATAGACGGCATGGAAATAAAATACATGCATCAAGATGGGCCTCACTGTAAGGGTCGCACCGTCCTGGGTGAAGCCGGGCCGCACCAAATCCGCCCCCTCACATCTTAGGTGATTTTCACCCGATGGCATCCCGACACTGGAGCAGATTGTAGAAACCAAACTGAGGAAAACTTTGATACTCTGGCAGACTGATGGATGATACGCAAGCACTTACAAATTACTTCGAAATGCATACGTGGCGTAGAAATAATCGAATTGGAACTATTCAGTTCCAGTTTAGAAGTATCATGAACATGAACCAAAAATTACGATTAGGTGATTATCTGCCACATATTGGTGGACATTTATTGGCTGGTTAAAATGAAAATATCCAATGGTCCTATTTAAACAAACGTGTCCAAGAATGAGAGATCAGGATCATTCAAACAATTAACTGGTTTGATCTTAGTTAAAGTTGCCACGTGTATAATTCCTCAGGGCCTATGCATCAAAGGTCAAACGCTGCCGAGTATCATATAATCCCCAAAGCAGGGAAGTACCACTCCTGTTCAGCTGGGAAAGTACATGAATCAGGTTTTCCAATCGGTGTTTTTTTTTTTTTTTTTTTATAATCTGGCCCGTCCATAGTGGTGCCACTGGTTGAAGGGTTCAATGCGTTCGAACATGCGGTGACGTGGGCCCACCAACTTCACCTAATGCTCTGTGGGGCCCACTGTGATGTATGGGCCTACCAACTTCACCAGATGCTCTGTGGAGCCCACTGTGATGTATACTATAATGTGTAGGCCCACCAACTTTACCAAATGATCTGTGGGTCCCACTGTGATGTATGTGTATTATCCATGCTGTCCATTCGTTTTATCAGCTGATTTTAGGGCATGGGCCCAAAATTGAAGCATATCGACAGCTCAAGTGGGCTACACCACAGGAAAGAGTGGGAATTGAACGCCTACTGTTGAAAACTTCTCAGGGCTATATAAGTTTTGGATGACAAATAAACATCACTGTGGGCCCGAGGAAGGTTTTAACGGTGAGTGTCACTATTCTCACTGTTTCCTTTGGTGTGGCCCACTTGAGCTTTGGATATGCTTCAATTTGGGATTCATGCCCTAAAACGAGCTGGTAAAACGGATGGACGGCGTGGATGAGACACATATATCACGGTGGGCTCCACACAATTTACTCAGTACACTATAGCAAAAGCGTGCTGAGTAACTCGCTATGCAATCCGCGTCAGAATGAACCAAGCTCCAGGGTCCAGCAACAAATTCTCTCTCTCGTGGCACACATGTGATGGATCAAGACCGTTGACTGGCGCACCGCCATGTATGTTTGGAAGATCATGCTCTCCTCGCCACGAATTTGCCAAATGAAACTGTCTCGTTCTTTTTCTTGCTGGAATGACTAAGATAGACCAGACCGTTGTGATTTTTGCTAAGTGGACTAGAAATTCCTACAACTCATGCTCCAGGGAGCCCGTGTAACCAAAAGCTCTGTGGGCCCACCGGGATGTCTGTCTGACATCCACTCAGTCCATCTGTTCCGCCAGCTCATGATAGGAGGTGAGCCCAAAATTCAGGCAGATCCAAAACTCAAGTCTGCCACACCATAGGATAAAAAAATTACGATTGATCCCCTGCCATCGGGACCTTCTTGGAGGCAATAGAAGTTTTGGATAAGGCTAATATTTGTGTTTCCCCTTCATCGTTGTAAGTTTCGATGGTGGGCATTTCCATCCCCACCGTCTCCTGTGGTGTGGCCCACTTGAATCTAGGATCTGCCTCATTTTTAAACTCTCATCCTAACATGAGACGTAGAAACTAATGGATGGAAATCAATGTCACACAGACATCGTTTCATGCTCCACATACCTTTTGATTACACGATCGATCTCCCTCTAACAGGGATTGTAGGAAATTCACGCCCTTGCTCATTTATATGGTGGCCCACTTGGGTAAATGGTCCCAATCATCCTGAACATGTGAAATGTTTGTTTTGGAGAGAGCAAAGTGCGCACTTTGATACCTTGGTGGAGTATGATTGTTGATGCATAGATACTAAAGAAATTGTTCAAGTGGATAGTTGGTGGGCCCTGACATAGTTGAAATCATTCACCCTCAAGTAGTGTTTCTCAATAGACAATTAGGTTGATTATCTTCTCAATTTGCTAATTTCGCACCAACACCCATGCACATTCACGCACTCGCATACCATATATAGTGGGTTATTTTTTTACTACAACGGATACTCAAACCAGTGACCTCGTGTTGAAACTCTTAGGACTCTTTTGACTATACGATCTCCCTCTACCATTTTTGGATATTTAACTCAGTCAAAATATAAACATTCAATGGTTGATATTCAATAAATAAATGCTTATTAATTAGAGGTTTGGGTTGCCAGAAGTAATATTGTATGTTTGAGTGATCGGCTCGATCCTTGGTTGTCCTACCTAGTAAACCCTACCTAGTTAAAGTCCCTTGATATATATTGATATGCTATAATTCTCTAACTTAGAGAAGTGATTATTTTCTATGTTATCAAAGTGAAAAATCGCGTGTTCGAATCCTGGGGCTAGGAAAATTAAGCCTAGCCTGTCTCCATCCTTGATTTGCAATTGCATCGCCATCCAAACCTACTGTGCAGAGCTTGATTATCAGAGATGTATGCTTATCCAACAAGCACTTTTGCAGGTCATTATTGCATTGAGAGTTGCTGTTTTTGTTTTTGTTTTTGTTTTTGTTTTTGTTTTTTTTATCTCTTGAGCATATTGAATTAGTGTGAATTCGAGGATGCACCAAAAGGAAACCACATAAATCTCTATATTGTGGTTTGTATCTTTTCTCTATTTTCTTTTGATTTTAATATTGTTGTGTGTGTAATCCAAAAGGAATTTCTTCTCCCGGCATGTAGGTCTAACATTTGACTTGGCATGTGTGGATCCATTCACTAGAAGCCACACATGTGCATTGAGTGATGTGCACCATTGGCAAGTTCGTTAAGCCATCTGTTGTCCTTTTATGCGGTCGCCCATCTGTGGGACTCACTGTAGATGAGCTGAATCCTGAAAAAAATCACATCATCCATACCATTTTAGATGCAGCTTGCAATAATAATCTTCTAATGATCCGAACCATTTATACAATGTGTCTCCCTTTAAAAGGATTGTGGACAACAAATAAAAGCTCTTAAATTGAATTTCTTAATAACCCTCTGACAATTTGGTTTAAGAAAGGTTTCCAAAACCTTTGTATAACCAAAAGGCTGAAATATTCAATCTGAGAGATTCCCCACGCAGATGGGCCCTATCACATAATTGGGTCGCTGAAAAGAACCTAAATCCACTGGCTAAAGCCTGCACTTATCCTGTTATAGCAAAACCTTCCCAGAAAATAATCATCTTTTAATATGTAAAACAACACATCATCAACGATTTCATAACCTTTGAGCCCCACTATCACTCACAGCTGTGGTGATATTCCCTCAAACAATCGAGCGCTTCCGGCATGCGGCACCGTCGTGGAGCTCATGTACATGTGGTTTATCTTCCACTAAGCTGGATAAAATGATAAAGCTTCTCTATAAATACCTATCTTTGAAGCTTAGTTTCACAAACCTGGACTTCACCGGATTTTCTGCAGCGAAACATCGGTATATCTCATGACTCCCTTCTACATCACTTGGGTTATGCTTAGAATAAACTTTTGGTAGCGTTTGGACGTATTCCCAATTTGATTTTATTGTAAATCTGTCGGTGAAGTGACTGCCAAACATGGATTTTTACTCCACTCAGACCAACAATTTTTTGGTCCTGAGTTGAGTCAAGACTCAGTTGAGTCGGGCCGTGCGGAACTGAAACAGACTTTAACCAGTCCGAGTCAACTCATACAATTCATCAATCCTTATTTCCAAATGCACCCTTGAGTAGATCTCCTGATAGAAATTTCTAGTTTTATTTTATTTATTTATATTTTGTACTAATTTCGCTGTCTTAACACAGCGTGATCATGAAGACCTTGCTTATAATAGTCGTTATCCTGGGAGCAAGCATGGGAATTCTAGAAACTTATGCAGATGAAGAAGCTCATGTACCATACACTTGGAGAGATAAGTTGGGCCATCTGCTTGCAAACAACGTTCTGAAGTTCGGTCGGAAAGTGGATGGAGGGATCAACAGTGGAAAGGAGATCAAAACCTTCATTCATGTAGAAAAAATTAGCAGGGATGATTTGGACGCTACAAAGGCTGACAGAAATGCTGAAGACAATGGGGCCCACGTTGATCACACCAATGAAAATGTTACTGATCATTCTCCCATGTCAGGTGGTACTGCCCATCGCCAGTATGGCCCTGATACATTTCAAGCCATTATTTCAAAACCACCCAAGTAGAAAATCAAGATACAAAATAACAAGCATGCATGCCTACAATAAGGTGGAAGTTTACATATCAGTCCATGCAGGTCTGGTATTGTATCTAGTGTCATCCATGCTATGTCATGGGTATGTATGCCTTTCGCAAAATGTATATATGTGTGTCTATGCTGTTCCCAAAAATGTATGTATGTGTGCACATTAGCTATCATCTAGTTGGTAACCACCTCTTTTTATTTACACGGATGTTTGGCTAATAATATCTGTATTGCCGAATTAGCATTCTCATTTTTCTTCCGGCTTGATGAGCTCTAAATTAATATCTTTTATGCCACGTGGCTCAATCTGCACCATTTATCTGGTCAATATGGATTTTGGGGCCCACCTTGATGTGTGTATTTGTATAGCTCATCTGTTTTTTCATATCATTTTAGAGCATGAGCGCAAAAAATGAAATGATTCAAATCACAGGTGGACCCTACCTTAGGAACCATTAATGGTGATTGACCATTAAAAACTTCTCGTGGGTTGCAAAAGTTTTGGATCAAGCTGATATATATTTGTTTTGTCCCTTAATTTAGGTTTTTTTGTGACCCTATCAACAAGTTGGATGGCAAATAAACATTATGGAAACATTACTGGTGGGCCTTGGAATGTTTTTAATGATGTGACGTTCAATCAACATTGCTTTTTTCTAGTATGGCCCACTTGAGGTTTGGATCTGCTTCAGTTTTGGGCTTATGCCCTGATCTATGAAAATGAATGTACGACATGAATATATAATACATACACCAGCGTGGGCCATGATGATAACTTTAAAATAATCATAACCGTCGAGTTTTCCTGTTGAATGGAGTCTGTTAGTCATTTTATTTCCAACCGTCAGTTTGAATGCTGCTGATCAATGACCACGGTCATGTTGGGTGCGTTTCACACAAACCTTAGGATCTCGCCCCCCAATGCATTAGAATTATGGGCTATGATAATGCAATAATCAAGAATAAAGCATTAACCACATGATACAAGGAGTTTTTAAATGGAAAACCCTCGAAAGAGGTAAAAACCACGGGACCTAGTTCAGACAAACAATCTACTATGAAGTAGAACGTTACAACCGATCACAAGCACACACCGCTTGGATCAAACCTTCTTCATTCACGTAGGAGTGGATGAACAATAAGAGAATAATGAAAACGGAGAGATCTCATCCGAGCACGAGGATGTTGAAGAGCCGAGACGTCGTTACATTGTGAATCACCTTCGCGAGCAAAGCCTCCTTACCAACAAGCTTCCTCTCTCTCTTTTCTCTTTCTTTCTTCCTCTTTTTTTTTTCTTTCTCTCTCTCTCACCTTGGACGTGAAAACACCTTAATGGGATGCCTTTAACGCCCCGAATTTTCACAACTCGAGTTCTAGACTCGTGTACCAAAAATTCGGGCGTTAGCCTATGAAGAAAACTCACACTTCCTTCCATTTCCAAGTATCATTTCAAAAAGAGCGTTCACAGAGAAAAAATAAAACCAAGCACATAGGAAAGATATAACATATACGACAATAAGTCTAAGTGGTGCCCATAAAGATTATATAAACCAAATGTCTCGACATCTATTACGAGATACGGAAAGGAAACAATCTAAATATATCCAACGTAAATTAGAATACAGTAATTAAATAATTCTCAATTATAAACCAATTTAAATAACTATTGCCAAAATGCAAAGACATTCAGCTCTTCTTTGGACAAACGCAATGCATTGTCATCCCCGATCGCATCATCCTGCTCCTCACCAATAGTACCTGTGTATTGTTCAAATCATCTGCACCAACTATACAGTTGAAATATAACAACATGAGTGGCTAGCTCAGTGTGAGGTCCCCTCAAGATTACACACCAACACATTAATTAAGAAGAATAAAAAAAATGTAGAAAGCCATGATGCAGTATTTCTTAAATGCATGGATTCATGCACGGATTCATGCACATGTCCCTTAGCTTGAGGATGCACATCCAGCTGGAAAATGTGGTCTGAAAGTCACTAAGGACACACATCAACCCCACAATGCAAATTCATCAATTGGTGATCCGGAAGTCACGAAGGACACACATCGGCCTCATCCAGTGGTCTGGAAGTCACTAAGGACACACATTAGCCCCACAATATCACGAGTGGTCATCACCAATAAAAATACCAAAAGTACGTGCTCTCAGTGAATGACACACTCTATGGTGGTCTAGAGCCAGCGAAAATACCTTGAGGGTACGTGCTCTCAGCAGCCAGACCATCCCGACGATAATATGGCTCGTCACCGTACGTCCCGTCTGTGCCATGATATGCATGATTAAACCAACCATTATTATTCTAATTTACAACCAAACCATTATAACGTTCCCTTACAACTAGTGGCCTTTCATCACAATAATTCTCCAAAATATTTCCACATGAGTCTAACTAGGGACATAATTAATAATTTATCTCACAGGACCATCGGTCCATTAAGTCCATCGGGAATCCCAACAACTCATCTCAATAGGACATTCAGCCCAACGAGTTCATATAAAAACATCATAAAAAAAATTTCCATACTAGTCCTAGCTAGGGGCATAATTAAGATCTCATCTCATTTAACATTTAGTCCAACAATTCCATTTAAGGACACCATCAGGAATATTTTCAATAAATCGCTTCCAAAGGCCACTAGTTTAAGGTCTCATCAAATATAGGTGATCGCAACCATTCAAATTCACATTCCACTTTCATATTCCAAACACGAGGAATGAAAATGACAATTCCAAAATTCGTAAATAATTCACAGCTATAAAGAAATTCACGTATAGCAAGATTAAACATATGATTTATGGCAACATCAAACAACAAAGGTAATCATGAGACATAGTAAAATTTTCAGTCATATATGAATAAAACTATTACTTAATTAACATGAAGGTGGAAAACTCAAGGGGAGGAATCATCACCTTAAGAATTGAAGCGTCTCCCGATATTGCTTAAAATATGTGCACGCGCGTTAGAACTCGACCCTACCACGTTTTAGATCATTTATGCAGTTAGATTGCCATATCTCATAACTTATACGGTTAAGATCAACCCTATGGTGGTGGCTCTAAAATTTTAGGAAGTTGGCCTATACAATCTAGATTTAGGGTTTAGGGTTTAAATGACCTATTTAATACTTTATGAAGGTGGTAAATTCCATGGATGTGGCCCCACGTAGATTTCTAATTAAACATACTTTACATACAGAAATGATTTTTGGCTAAGTTTGGGTCAAATTCGTGATCACAAGGGAGGGGCCAGCTTTTGGAGAAATAAAATAGCCACTTCACAGAACAATATATGGTCTTCAAAACTCATAAGACAGATCCCTTTGTTTGCATGTGTACAATTTTTAACAAATGTCCAAACATGGGTACCTGGAGTTGTGTAAAAATGGTAGTGCAGAAATGATTTTGGCCCAACTTTGGGCATGTCCCACCATCAAACGGGATCACCTTTTGGCGTGTTGTCAAGTCCCCCTGGTAGACCCATGCATGGTCTCTAAATCCCATAAGGTAGGGCTTGCTGGATATGTATAAATATTTTTTAGTGTGGGGCCAAACATAAGCACTTGGAATTTCTGCACAGCTTTGCCCGACCCCATTTTGGAACTTAATTTCTGATCATGTGGGGTCCGCTTTAGCCCAGGTAAAATGTCATCAGTTGTAGCCACACATACTGTATAAAAGGTCCAAATGGTGGTCTTTACATTGCTCCCACGTGGGGCCCACCAAGGACAGCCAAACATGGCCTAAAACACTAAAATCCAACGTAGTTTTTTTTTGAAATAAAAATGGGCAGCAAACACAAATGTGCATGAAACATCGATCAAAGGTGGGTCCCATCTAGTTGGGTCCAAATTATCAAGAACTATCAGCCCTACAATGAGGTGCCAAAATAGGTGAACTGTGTAGATAAACTATATACATCAAGGTGGACCCTACAAGATGGGCCCTATGAATGTTTCAATGGTGGACATCACTATCCCCACTGTTTTCTATGGTGTGGCCCACCTGAGACTTGGATATGCCTCATTCTTGGGGCCCATGTCCTAAAATGATCTAGCAAAGCAGATGAACGGTTTGGATAAAACCAATACATCGTGGTGGGGTCCCCGAGTGGGGCCCTCTGGTTAATGCTCAAAGGGGCTTCCGCCCTCACGCAATTGGGCAGCAACCTCCTCTGGACGCCGACTGTCTTAACTTCTTTCTTTTTTTTCTTTTTTTTTGTTTGCCCCTACATGATGGTGTCCATGCACATGGGAATCCAATTCGTCCATCAGATTGGCCAGCTTAATGTGGGCTTAACGAGCCCTTATTTGGGTAGGTTTTGTTGTACAAAAACATGATAGTGGGCCTTGGAAAGGTTTCAACGGTCTGTATTATTTCTTCCGGCACGGCCCACTAGAGATCTGGATCTTCTTCATTTTTCGACCCCTTGCCTAAAATGATATGGAGAGACAGATGGACGACGTGGATATAACATAGTGGTTCCCACACGTGGGGCCATTTTCAAGCCTAAAAATCACTTTCGCCTTTAACTCACGCTGGAAGCAAATCTCTTTCCTTTCTTTCCTTCTTTTTCTTTGATTCTTTTCCCATCTGTTTTCTCTTCTTTTTAATAGAAGTGGGTCCCATGCGTAGCCGATCCACTCCATCCATCAGGTCCTTTAGCTTATGCTGAGCCCAATGAGACCTGATTTGGGTAGATTATCTTTCATGAAAACATCACAGTGGGCCAAGGAAAGTTTCAGCAGTGGAAGTTCAATGTTCCCACCGTTCCTTACGGTGCGGCCCAATGCAGATCTAGATTAGCCTCATTTTTTGTTATCCTGCCCTAAAATGATATGGGAAAACTGATGGTTGGCGTGGATTTCACGAAAACATCAAGATGGGACTCACAAATGGGGCCCCCAAACGGACAACGTCCGTCCGAACGCTGTTTCCAGCGTCTCCTCTCTCTCACTCTCTCTCTTTCCTTTTCTCTTATTTAATTATTATTATTATTTATTTATTTTTAATATATATTCTTTTTTTTAATAGTGGGGCCACAATCTGGACCGTCCATAGATCTGCTTCATCCTTGGGTCCCCAACCCAAAATGATATGGCCAAAGGGTTGGACGACTAATAAACATTATGGTGGGGCCCATAATCAGTGGGTCCCACAGATAGTTTGGATCAAGCTGATTTTATATCATCCCTCCATCCAAAGGTGTAACCCCTTTGTAGGGTTAGGATTTCATGCATATACAAAGGTGGGGCCCACATCGGGGTGGCCCACCTCATCATCATCATCATCAACATAAAAAATACAAAATGTTGAGTGAAGAGGGTGTACTCACCTTGATCTCCTTGATCGAAGGTTGATCTTGACGGTTGAAGTGGATGGATGGTTGAGATGGAATGGGAGGTGTACTCAATTGATCCGACGGTCTTGATCAATGGCTTAGATGGAAGATGGGCCACCCAAATATCTCCTACAAGCACCCTCTCATAGGATGGGGTAGGCATAGATGGAGTAGAAGAATGGAGGAAGTGAAGGGGGAGAGAGGGTGGGCGTTTCCCCCTCCTATACATCTCTCTTATAATTTTTTTTTTTTTATTAAATGAAGGAATGGGTAGAGGACGTGGGGGGCATGGGAGAGGAATGGGGTGTCATCATGGCACTTCATCAATACACCATTCTCTTTTTTATTATTTATTTAATTTTTATTAATTTATTCATTTTTTTATTTATTATTTTTTGTGTAATAACTAAGTGTAATAGTTACAAAGGAGGGAAAATGATTGCCTGGGAGATCGTGTAGTAGGCCCCACATTGGGTGGCCCCATACGAGTGTGCACAACCATATTTTTTAGGTGTTTTGATTAAATGTTCATATCTTTGCGCTCGGGTATCAAATCGACGCACTGTTTTCGCCGTTGTGATCGCGAGGACGGTGCGGTCAATATGACAGAGGTTTCGGGATCTCAGGACTTCGGTCATTTGAGTGCGAACTATGCACTACCAGTCTAGGGCACTAGGAGTCGCGCACACATTGACAAAAGAGTCATGGAAGGGCATTACACATACAAATATACTTTAGATTCTCATGGTAACACCCGAGTATGGAAAAGTACGGGGTGTTACAATTTCTAATCATGTTTTGGAACCTCTTAAATAGAGAACCGGAGTAATTAGAACCCAAAGAGGAAATTGCTTATAAGGAGTCCCGCGTCGGGTTGGGCACCTGGTTAAAGGGTTGTCGGGCGCCCGCCCAAACAAAAAGCTGTCCAGTGAGAAAACCAAAAGGAACTGCCCAATTTCTGGTGCCCGGATCAACTTGGTTAGACGCCCAGTCACAAGACCATCTGGCGCTCGACTGCTGTCAAAACTGTCCAGTCACTTTCTGCCTCATCTTGGTGATTTTCGATCGCCCGACCACACCCAGGCTGCACCATAACTCTCCTCTGTCCTGAGGAGGAAAACCCCATTAAATCTCTCTCTTTCCGACTCAGGAGAAATTCGCCTTCTTCAAGCCAGCTAGGTTTCTACAAACCTCAAACTTGCTCTTGAGCAATGCCTTAGTCATCATGTCTGACCCGTTATCGTCTGTGTGGACCTTCTCAAGCTGTAATACCTTCTGTTCCAAAGTATCCCTGATCTAGTGATACTGAATCTCTATGTGCTTCGACTTGAAGTGTTGACTTGGATTCTTGCTCAAGTGTATAGCACTTTGGCTATTGCAATAGACCACGTGCTCCTCCTGCTTCAGGCTGAATTTGTATAGGAACCTCTTCATCCAAAGCATCTCTTTACATGCCTCTGTGACCGCAATGTACTCGGCCTATATTGTCGACAATGCTACGACTTTCTGTAGTTTGCTTTGCTAAGAGACCGCTCCCTCTGCAAACGTGAACATGAACCCCGATGTAGACTTCCTATAGTCTATATCACCTGCCATATCTGCATCTGTGTAGCCTTCTAACACAGGTTTTTCGTCACCATAGAATAAGCTTAACTTGGATGAGCCTCTCAGATACCGTAGTATCCATTTCACTGCTGTCCAATGTTCTTTGCCAGGATTGGCAAGATACCGGCTGACCACACCAACCGTATATGTTATGTTTGGGTGTGTACACACCATAGCATACATCAAACTTCCTACCGCTGACGCGTAGGGTATCTTCTACATCTCTTCCACTTCTGCCTTCGTCTTAGGACTACTACTTATCGCTCAATTTGAAGTGACCATCCAGTGGAGTACTGACCGACTTTGCTGCATTCATGTTGAACCGCTCTAAGACTTTCTTAATAAACCGCTCTTGTGACAACCAAAGCTTCCTGCTGCTTCTGTCACGGGTTATCTCCATTCCTAGGATCTGTTTTGCTGGGCCCAAGTCTTTCATCATAAACGACTTGTCCAACTCCTGTTTTAGCCTGTCAATCTTTTTGATGTCTTTTCTCATGATGAGTATGTCATCAACGTACAATAGCAGAACTAAGAAGTCACCATCTGAGAACTTGTGTGTGAACATAAAGTAGTTTGACTCTGTTCTATCATAGTCATGCTTTAACATGAACGAGTCAAACTTTTTGTACCATTGCCTATAAGCTTGTTTTAGCCTATGCAAGCTCTTCTTAAGCTTACACACCATATGCTTTTTGCCATTGAATTTGAACCCCTGGTTGGTGCATGTAGATCTCTTCTTTCAGGTCACCATGGAGAAAGACAGTTTTAACATCTAACTGCTCTATCTCCAGATCCATGCTAGTTGCCAACCCAAGCAACATCCGTATAGGATGTCATCTTTACCACTGATGATAATATCTCCTCGAAGTCTATACTTTCCTCTGACCAAACTCTTTCACTACTAGTCTAGCCTTGAACCTCGTTTGTGAATTCTTCTACTTATTCTTCTTTCTGAACACCCATTTGTTGTTCAGAGCTTTCTTGCCCTTAGGCAATTTCACCATATCATAGTTATGGTTCTCATGCAAGGATTCAATCTCCTCTTGCATAACTTTCAACCACTCCCCCTTATGCTCGTCGGCTAGGGCCTCAAAATAGTCTTCTGGCTCTTCCCCATCAGTGACATAATGTACTCATTCGGCGAGTACTTCTTGGATAGATGTCTGTCCCTTGATGTCCTCCTCACCCGTGGCTCAATAGGTGGATCAAGTGGGGATTGCTCACTCGATCCATCTTCTATAGGGACTCCCTCATCCTCTGTACCTTGCTGTACTCCCCCGTCATCAGGCACCTACGGGAGGAGTAATCGGATCCATGTCCTCTAGCTCACCTGAACTAGGCTGACTTTTCTCTGGCTTACAAATGTCTTCTATACATTGATCTTCAAAGAAAACCACATCTTTGCTCTTGATGAGCTTCTTCTCGGTCGGATCCCACAATCTGTAACTGAACTTTTCATCACCGTACCCCAAGAACACACACAGCCTGATCTTCGTATCGAGCTTGGACCTCTCGTCCTTTGGTAAATGAATGGATGCCCTGCATCCAAACACCCTGAGATGACTGTATGACGAATCTCGTCTAGTCCACACATTCTCAAGTGCTTTCTCCATTCAACGGGGCTGATGAAGACCTGTTTATCAAATACACCGCCGTATACATTGCTTCTCCCAAGAATATCTTGGGCAACTTTGCATGGGATAACATGCATCTGATTCTTTTTACAATGTTGCGATTCATTTGCTCAGCTACACTATTATGCTGGGGGGTCTTGGGAACCGTCTATTCATGCCGTATACCTAGTGACTTACAATACTCGTGGAAGTCACCTATGCATTCACCACCATTGTCAGTGCGGATGCACTTCAACGATCTACCTGTCTCTCTCTCGACCATAGCATAAAACGTTTTAAACACACCAAAGACCCCGTGCTTGAATTTCAAAGCATAAACCCAAACCCTCCTAGATGCATCATTTATAAAAGTGACAAAATACTATAATGCCCCACCTAAGGTTTTTGTCCTCATAGGACTATAAACATCAGAGTAAACCAAATCTAATGTATGCATTTTATTAACATGGGAAGCGGATTTAACAAATGAAACTCTATGCTGTTTCCTTGATAAATAGTCAATAGATGTTTTGAGAGGTATTCCTGTCACGTCTAGAAGGAGCCGCTTCTTTGCTAGTAGCTGAAGCCCTTTTTCGCTCATGTGGCCAAGACGCCTATGCCACATGTCAGGAGCTGAATCTTTCGCTACGTTCAACCTACCCTGGCATACATTGACACTAGCCTTGTAAAGGGTGTAACACTTCTTCCCTTTGACAGTAATCAACGAACCCATGATGAGCTTCCAGTGCCCACCAACAAACTCGCTTTCATAGCTATCATCATCCAACCTTCCCATCGACATTAAGTTGAGGCGAAGGTCTAGAATGTGTCTCACATTCCTTAGAACCAATGTGCAGCCCACATCGATCTTCACATAAATATCACTGACCCCTACGATCTTCGATACACCAGAATTTTCCATCTTCACTGTCTCATAGTCACTTGACTTGTAACTTGTGAAAAAATCCCTACGTGGAGTTTCATGAAACGAGGCTCTCGAGCCTATCACACAGTAGGTGTCTTGACTCGTAGCTGTGAGACAAACATCGTGATCTACAGAAAGAATAACCACAACGTTGCCATCTGAGGCGACCACAGTGGAGTCTGATTCATCTTCCTTCTCCTTTCCTTTTCCTTTCTTGTCATTCTTCTTCTTATGACATTCATGCTTGTAGTGACCCTTCTTACTACAATTCCAGCATTCAACATCCTTCTTGACACTCGACTTGCCTCTTGATTTACTCGGGCCTTCCCGCCCTTCCTATTCTTTCCTCTCTCCCGATCTTGTGTCACAAGGGCCTCTTGTTGAGTAGACCCCTGAGACTTCCTCCTTGTCTCTTTATTAAAGAGACAACTCGTCACCTGTTCTATGGACACCTTTCCATCTGGCACAGAGTTACTCAGAGACACCACCAATGTCTCCCAACTATCAGGCAATGAGCTAAGTAATAGCAAAGCCTGTAGTTTATCGTTCAGGACCATCTTCATAGCAGAGAGTTGGTTCAATATGTTTCTGACCTCATTCATGTGCTCAGCCACATAACCACCATATTTGAACTTGAGATTCACAAGTCGTCTTATCAAAAAAATCTTATTGCCCGCTATCTTCCCCTCATACAACCCTTGCAATTTCAGCCATAGGCTAGCGGCTGAGGTCTCTGTAGACACATGGTGGAACACCAAATCATTCAACCATTGTCTAATGAACCTCACCGTCTTCCGGTCCAACTTCTTCCAATCATCATCTGACATAATCTTTATCTTTGCTGATACGCCTAAGATTGGAGCATGTATGTCCTTGCGATAGAGTAAGTCCTCCATCTTAACCTTTCATATGGTCCAGTTAGAACCATTGAGACTGATCATCCTTGACGAGCCACCTTCCATAATTCAGAACTAATCCCACTTCTGTTCAACTAACCTGAATGCTCTGATACCACTTTGTTGGGTGCGTTTCACACAAACCTTAGGATCTCGCCCCCCAATACACTAAATTATGGGCTATGATAATGCAATAATCAAGAATAAAGCATCAACCACATGACACAAGGATTTTTTACGTGGAAAACCCTCGAAAGAGGTAAAAACCACAGGACCTAGTCCAGACAAACAATCCACTATGAAGTAGAACGTTACAACCAATTACAAGTACACACCGCTTGGATCAAACCTTCTTCACTCACGTAGGAGTGGATGAACAATAAGAGAATAATGAAAATGGAGAGATCTCACCCGAGCACGAGGACGTTGAAGAACCGAGACGCCGTTGCACCGTGAATCACCTTCGCGAGGAAAGCCTCCTCTACCAACAAGCTTCTTCTCTCTCTTTTCTCTTTCTCTCTTCCTCTTTTTTTTCTCTCTCTCTCTCTCACCTTGGACGTGAAAACACCTTAATGGGATGCCCTAATCACGTTTTGAAACCTCTTAAATAGAGAACCGGAGTAATTAGAACCCAAAGAGGAAACTGCATATAAGCAGTCCTGTGTCGGGTCGGGTACCCGGTGAAAGGGCCATCGGGCGCTCGCCCAAACAAAAAATTGTCCAGTGAGAAAACCAAAAGGAACTGCCCAATTTCGGGCGCCCGAACCAACTTGGTTGGGCACCAACCCAGGGCACCGGGCGCCCAGGTCACAAGACCATCGGGCGCCCGACTGCTGTCAAAATTGTCCAGCAACTTTTTGCCTCATCTAGGTGATTTTCGGTTGCTCGACTAGACTGGTCCAGGCGCCTAACCACACCCAGGCTGCACCATAACTCTCCTCTGTCCTGAGGAGGAAAACCTCATTAGATCACTTATTCAATATGATTTTGGAAACAAAGCCCATCCATGTCATGTCCCATCAATTCGTGATTTCAAGTTAGATTCATTCATCAACTACATGCTGGCGGACAATAGCACAACAAGGCCCACTTTGGAGTTTGCATGCCTAAAACACCCCCGAGAATCATATTAATTTGCAAAAACACCCTTATAGTGAGTACGTACAGCTACATAGAAAGAAGTAACCATGAACTTTTAGCCTGTTGAAGCGGGTCCGGGTTATGGATTAACGACTTGGTCGAGTCAGGTGTGACTCGCCTGAGTTGACTCGAAAATGTTCGCATCTGATATGGCTCAATACTAGAGTCAATATTGAGAAATGAGAATAGAGGTTGACTTGGCTCTAGCAATTCGAGCTTGAGTCACCTCCTGTGTCCGCCTGCGAGCCTAGCTGGAAGATGCCTTGGCGTTGCAACAGCGGGTTTTAGGTTCGAATACTAAGGAGACACTATTGTATGACTAACAAAAACAAAGAAAAGAGAGCTTGAGTCACCTCTGACTCCATGGAGTCATGAGTCGACTTAAGACAGACAATTGACATACAACCAACACGAGCCTATATTGTATTTTTGCTTTGAAGTACATAGTATATTTAAGACTGATAAGGTGATGACGTGGAACACGTGTATGAATTCTAGGACATTCTTTACATGGACCCTTTACAGATTTGTTGTTGGAAGACTGGCCCGTAGCGAAAGCAAACTAAACATAGAGAATATGGATTCAAATGAGCAACATAATGCTATCACACCCCCACGCAATCAACTACACAGAGACAATCTGATTTTATGTGGAAAAAACTCTCAAAGGGTAAAAAACCACGGCACAAAGTAATCTACTATGAATATTAAAAGATTACAGAGATGAATAACCCACAAGCAAGGAACCTAAGAGAAAACTCAAGCTCTCTCTTTCACAAAACACTCTCCCCTCACCCTAATATAATTAGGAAACCTTGGACACCTTAGGATACACCCTAATCCCGGTTACAATCCCTTTAAACAGAAGAAAAATCCGAATTAGAAACATCTTACACAAATCTACGTAAAAATACTGACACAATCGATCGTTGGGTCGGGCGCCTGAGCCCTACGTCATTCGCTCGATTTGAGCTCCCAAACCCCCTCAAAATCGTCCAGAGAGTTTGCTACTAAAATTCGGCCATGGTCAGGCGCCCAACCACTCGGTCAGTCACCTGAAGGCCCTGTCCAACATAGATTTGAGTCATTGATTCCAACAATCTTCATCGTGACTGAAAATCTTCATGTTGCACCTTGTCGTACTCGACTATCCAACCTTCCTTGCTTTCTTCATCATCTCAACTTCAACATAGCTTCATTGCTTCTCATGCCTCCATCAATGCTATCCTTGCACTTTCACACCCTTTGCCGCTCTTCTCATGTGGCCCTTGGGCAGTTGCCACATACGAGCAACCATGGATCCTACTGCTGATCTGTAGCTCCACCTGTGAAACGTGCTCCTGATCAACTTATAAAGATGGCCACACCTCCGTGCCTTCATCCACTATGAGTGCCACTTTCATCACTTTACAATACCGATACCGTCTGATTACCCTGCACCCTTTTACCTCTAGTGCACTAAGAGAAATCATATTCTTCTTCATCTTGGGGACATGCTTCACATCTTCCAAGACTTGTTCAATCTCATCGAACATCCTGATGTGCACTGTACCAATACCTACTACCTTATAAGCGTAGTCATCGCCCACAAACATCGATCCACTACATACGCTTTGTATGTCATGAATGAACTTCGATCAGGACAAACGTGATATGATGCACCTGAATCCAGCATCCAATCTCTACTGAGAAACCCCTTGCCGGATACAATCAGTACTTTACAAAGATCACCACCGTACTCTACGGTATTAACTCCCTCTCCAGAAGAATTTTTAGACTTCTCTTGCTTTGATTTGGGATTTTGACAATTTCCCTTCATGTGGCCTTCCTGACCACAATTCCAGTATCGTACCTTGGCCTTTTCTTTGCCCCTGGCTTTAGATCCCAATTTAGAATATCCACCACCATGCTTAAAATTTCTTCCCCTCATAATCAGTGCCTCTAAGGAAAAATGAGAACCTACATCACCACTTTTCTTTTTCATCGCCCTTAACTGGATGGCTAAGATAATGGTCTCAATGTTGATGGTCTCCCTCCTCGCACACAAAGAGTCCCCGAATGACTTGTATGATTCTGTAAGAGAATTTAGCAGGATGCATGCTTGATATTCATACTTCATTGGTTCATCTATCTCCATCAACTTACAAACCAGCCAATTGAACATGCTAACGTGGTCCTCCACATCCGTTCCATCTATCATCCTCAAGATGAACAACTGCATCAACGGATACATCCGATTCTCTAGAGATTTCTTAGCATACACTTTCTCTAGCTTAGCCATTGTATCAGTCATTATTTTCTCCTTCATGATGTAATAAAGGACATCATCCATTAGGCACAATAGGATTGAAGTTTTGGCCTTCTTGTCGAGCTTCTTCAATTCATTCTTTTTCAGAGCCTCTGATCGCTTCCTAAGAGCTTCTTCAAGTCCTTACTGAACTAGGAGAAATTCGATCTTCACCTTCCATAGTTCGTAGTTGTTTTTGCTGAAGAACTTCTCTACGTCGAATCTCGTACTCGATGTCATGCGCTCGCCTCAGATCTGAATTTTACTCTAACCCAACTATAGCTCTGATACCACTTGTTCAAAAAATTAGCCTACAGCGAAAGCAAACCAAACACACAGAATATGAATTCAAATAAGCAACACAATGCAGTCACACCCACACGCAATCAACCACATAGAGACAATCTGATTTTACATGAAAAAACCTATCAAAGGGTTAAAAACAACGACACAGAGTGATATATATACTATGAATATCAGAAGATTACAGAGATGAACAACCCACAAGCAAGGAACCTAAGAGAAAACTCAAGCTCTCTCTCTCATAAAACACTCTCCCCTCACCCTAATACGATTAGGAAACCTTGGACACTTTAGGATACACCCTAATCTCGGCTACAACCCCTTTAAATAGAAGAAAAACCCGAATTAGAAACATTTTACGCAAAATCATGTAAAAACACCGCACAGTCGGTCGCTGGGTCGGGCACTCAAGCCTTATGTCGGTCGCCCGACCGGCCCAATTCGGGCGCCTAAACCCCCTCAAAATTGTCCAGAGAGTTCGTCGCCAAAATCCGGCCATGGTCGGGCACCCGACCACTCAGTCGGTCGCCCGAAGGCCCTGTCGAACATAGATTTGAGTCACCAATTCCAACATTTGTGACCCCACATGATGAGTGGTGGGATCTCCTAAGCCTTGGTCAAGTAGACATTGAGAAGGGGCCCACTTAATGAACATTCAAGATTTCATGTGTGCCACATAGTGCACGTCCTTTGGTTGGTCGCATGATGGCATATGTATAAAAAAAAATTACACCTATTAGACATTAATTCTTACGTTCTTATGGAGTGGTCATTAAAACAACCGCAGATATATAATGGATGTAGTTAATGACTACCTTAAGCAATGGATGAGATTGTCTGATTCGTTCAATTTTTTGAACATAAGCCATCCTGATCAGGCAGGGAGTGGATTAGGTGCAGCCCGGCGTCACCCAAAAGGTCCTTGCCATGTGGCCCATCTTGATGTATGTATTTTACATCAACGCCTTGTCCATCGGTTTTGCTAGATCATTTTAGGGCACGAGGACAAAAATGAAGCAGACCCGAATCTCAGGTGGGGCATACTATAGGAAATAGTGGTGACTAAACAACCCACCATTAAAAAATTCCTTGGGTCTACCATAATGTTTCCATAATGTTAATTTACCATCCAACTAGGGCTGTCAACGGGCCAGGCCTGGGGTTGGTCTCGGCCCAGATTTTAAACGCTCCGGGCTATTCAAAATTCTGATTTTGGCAGGCCTGCAGGAAGTTTCCAATGGTGGGCGTTCAATCCCCATTGTTTTCAATGGGGTGGCCTCCCTAAGTCTTAAATCTGCCTTACTTTTGTACTCTTGTTCTATTGTGAGCTTGCAAAGTTGATGTGTGGAGTGGATTTCTCATGAAAATCACGATTTGATATGTCCAGTATAATATTATAGTCGGACTGGATTACAGTAAAACTAAACTAAAGTCAATCCAGTGTAGTAGCAGAGATGGACTAAATAAACTAAACTCGGATAAGTAGCATTACATTATAGAGTTATAGAGTTGTCTTATTCTGAGTTGGCTAAGGCCTATAACTCTTCAATTTTACTCATATTTATATAACTTTTGGGCAGTTGTTGGAGAGAGATCTACATGACCACTTTTTACGTTCGTTGATGTTAAATAATTATCTAAGCTTGCCTATCATGCATCATCCTATGTATAGATCGTTTGTCATGGGTTACTTGTTGGTTGTGTGCATGTTTTCAGTCTATTATACAGGTAAAATCTCTTTGTACGCCACCAAGCCGTTATCCTATCTGTTGCTTTTTTTTATCTGTCAGTCATGCAATGCACCTACCCTATTAGCTGGGCAACACACCCAATGGGTTAGTTACACAATGCACCCACCCACCAGTGGGGTTAGTGTGTCAACTTATCCTATCTGTCGCTTGAAGCTGTGAAAATCAGCTAATTTGAAGTTGTTATTACACTACTTCGTAGCTCCTTTCTACCAAGCTAATTCATGCATAAAGGTCTTCTTTATATGATGCTATAGTGCATCAACTGAATCCATCACTAACCTAACCATATTTCAATCATTATTTGTTATCAGCTATGGGGCCATTAAAATGAGTAGCTGACTTTATCACGTAGATTAGATATGCTGCGCACGTCTCCTGACAATAACCAATTGGACTTATCCTTTTTCAGCTACCAGAGCAATCGAGAAGATCTTCCATTTGTCTTTTTCTAAGTCATGGGTTGATTTTATTTTATTATTTTTTTTTTGGAGTGCCGTCAAACGAGCGAGGTGTATCTGATGGTCGGAGTGGATTACATCAACACATGAGGGGTCACAACAAACCGTTTGCACCACAATGTGGTGAAAAAGTTAGAATGAATAATTTAATGGATTATGCGTCCATGAATTGGTCAACTGAAGTTGTTGATTTTATAATTAAATATCTTTTCTTTTCTCTAAAGCGCCTTCGATTACATTAACTGATATTTGAATTTTCATCAACAAGAAATAATCAATTGGCAGGGCAACCGTGAACATTTCCCACCATTTAATAATCTGGTAAACATGTAAAACAATCCAGACTATCTAAATTGTTGAGATCCATTCCAGTTGTTGCATAGCCCAAAAACCATACTGAGCAAATGAAATCTTATCAGTGTCTATTTTCCTTCAGATCATCTACTTAATGCCCACCGAATCGAACCGTTAGGATCATTTACCATTTTTTTTTTTAATTAAGAGCTAGCCATTAGCACATCTTTTTACTGCAATACCCATGCACTTTTAGAGATTTAAGCTATATGATTCATCATCTTCTTAAGCAGCCAATTCAAGGGAAATGGTGGAAATTAAAGGCCTATGTAATCACCACATGTTCAAGCTGTGTTGGGCTAAACGTGATGTGTGATATCATCCAACCCGTCCATTACAAGCACCATGTAATGGTAGCCATAGAACCCAAAATTCAGACTGATCCACAACTCAAGTGGGCCACACCAAAGAATATTGGGGGACATTAGGGAGGAGGATGCCGATCATATATAGAAGTGTTCACATGGAATGCGGGGTCCACAGTGTACTGTATATGCCATCCGCTCCGCTCATCAAGTGGGTCCCACCATGAATCTCTGAAAACCAATCCATTCGGCCACAAGAAGTGAATATATAGGTTTTTAGTGTGATTTTACATTGCTCGCTGTGGCGTGTCCCACCTGAGTTTTGGCTTGAGATGATTCCTGGTGATCTGTATGGTGAACAGGAGGAGTCAGTTTGGATTCCACATACATATCACGGGGTGGGCCACACACATTTCAAAATGTGATCATTCCCCTAGAATCAAAATCAGATATTTTCACTGTAATTTTTTTTTCTTTTACTATCTTGTGTACTTTTTAACTAGCTTACAGCTATAGGTGAATTGGCCATGGCATGCTGAAATGTCATGAGTACAAAAGGCCAATGGTGCTGCAATCAATGACTTAAAATCGCCACCATAGCTATAGGTGAATTGACCATATCTGTTGATAATGCTGCCACCTTAGAGAAGAAGCTTCTTTAATGTCATTATATGAAGTAGGAGAAAGATAAAACTAACTATTCACCACATAGCTTTTTCATGGCACCACCATTCTAGTCAAGGAAAATGCCTATTCTCATTATTCATGTAGTTGAATCTTTACCTTATTGTTTCAGAGTTGCAGTATCAGGTCATGATCATGCATGCGCGGCCCAATTCCTGAAATCGGGTGGTCCGCTTTGAATTGGGCGATTCCATGTTCATATGGAATTGGTGTCTTCACATAAGATTATCCCCCAAAAAAAAAAAAAAAAAAATTGAAATCTTCAAATTAAACAAGGAAGAAAATAAGAAGTTTGAAATATAAAGGAGAGAGGTCCATTTTTTGGCGATCCCTACCCTTTGTTTGTCAGGTCACTGAACAATGTTGTATCCATTTGAATATTCTCCATTTAAATTGTAGTGACCAGATGGTTAGGATCATCTGATGTGGATGTTTTCGGGGTGTGACCCATCCCATGATAGAGCCCATTAGAAAACTTCTCTAGATCACGAAAACCTCGTGGATGCCAATATGGTTTCTAGGGTTAGGACCATCGAAGTAACTGCAACCATGTGATCAAATTAAAGCGGTCACCAATTTGGATGAGTACTGGTGCAATTGGGCCATTTCATATTGAATCAATTGATAGAATTTTAACAAGAAAATGGTAACATAATTCATAAATTCCACGTCCGTAATTACCGGCCACTAGCGATATTTAGACTTCCCAAAGGGCGGTGAGATCAGTGATCCCGCACTCAGATCTTAGTGCATCTGATTAATCTTCCACTAACATGATTACATCTGTAGTTCTCTCTATAAATTATCGGCCATAAAGCAGATGTTCCCAAGCTTGGATCTACCAGATCTTCATAGAAGCAAAAGTGGTGCATGCAAAAATCTTTAGTTCATTTGAATTATGATTACATTGAGAGTTTCTTTCTTTTCTTTTTTTTGTTAGGGAAAGAATCCGGAGCCCTACACTTCTGAGTTGGAACGTGTTTGGCTGCACCAAATTTCATGAAATATCATGAAATTTGCACCAGATTAGACTGATTATCATGAAATATCATGATATATATTCGGTGCAACCAAACGCACCTTTGCCATCTTTCTCTAATTGCTCATTTGTTGGGCCTTACTATGGATGGGCCACGACCCAAAACACAAGATTTTTGCACCTTGAATGTCAACAATTTGTTTGACTTCTTGTGATCATAGAGGGCCCAAAAAATTGAACGATCAGGATCTTGCATGTATGAATATAGAATGGTTGATGACTAGATTAATACAGGTTTTTGCTAGTAATTTCCCATGCTATTAGTGACACTAACCTCTTTGTAATTGTAATACATGTACATGCAGTTTGACCATGAAGGCCTTTCTCATTCTCTTCATTGCACTGGGACTCAGCTTGGCAGTTCCCAAAACCTATGGGGACAAGGAGGTGAGTACGCATAATGCACGGCCCATCTGCACCACAGGAGATCGTGTCGCCAATTGCGAAACAGGAACTGGCCCACGCATAGACGATCCTAAGGTTGTTAGCCTTGGCCGAAAGGTCGACGGAGGGATCAACGGTGGACGAAAGATCGTCATAGACAGTGTTGATGGTGGTAGTGGTGCTTATGGGTCATCTACTGATTTCCACCATCAGATCGACGTAGATGAAATTCATCAGTTCAACAAAAGAAAAGGCCCTGAACCCCCAAATTGAAGAAGTTGCAATCTAGTTGTGGTAAAGATGGTTGTAGAATACAAGTCCAATGGTGCTGTTTTGGTACATAGCTCTTGCATATGCTGTGAATATGGTGTGGTTCCAATGAAGTGAGCCTATGTTTAGTTCCAGATGGTCTTAAGTACATGTCATGTATGGTATTATCCATGTCATGTATGCCATGGGTATGTAGAACCGGGCTCCTGGGAAAATATCATGTGTGCAATAGCTATTCTGAAATAAATACCCATGGCCTGACTTGGGGTGTGTGGAAAATGAGCTTTGCTAAGCCCAGAAGTGTGTATACATGTGTGGCACATGATCATGATATCGAATCCATCCCTTAAGTGGGTCAAGTTGTTTCGATGCTCCGGAATGAAAGTATGGCTGGTTTGGATTAACGGTTTCGCCATGATTTATAAAAGAAACGGATGGATGAAAAAAAACATTGGGCTTGTCTGATTTCTGGGTGTAAATGATCATCATCATCACCATCCATATCAAGAAGATCACCATCAACATTCATTTCAAGATTTGAAATTTCGAATCTTCAGATGAATGGTGATGAGGGTCTAGAATTTCAAATCTTCAGATGATTAATGGTGATGAGGGTCTAGATCAATGATTTCATCTTCTTTTGTATAATTAATATGAACCATTCGTCTTCCTAGCAATTGCTTGAATGGTTTTGAGTCATCTTGTCCAAGTACTTTTATAGATAGATGGCCAATCAAAGGTGGGGCCCAGTTGATGAATGGCTTAGATTTCCTACACAAGCTTGCCATTTGGCCCCTGTCAACCCTCATAATTACTGTTTCAAAAACTCAGGCCCAGGGCCAACCCATGATCTCTATTTTCAAGCCAAACCCAGGCCAAAAGTGAGCAGAAGTGGGCTCGATCGGGTCAGCCTAGCCCATCTGCCACCCTACTTAAACCTAACTGCAATAAGTCCACTTTCATGCTCATATATTTCTACTTTTAACCGGGCATCTTCCTCTTCCACCACAACCGTTGGTTTCACTTCATTTTCCTTCTTCTTCTCCTTCTTCATGTATTGTTGTTGTTGTTGCTGCTGCCTTTCTTTAGCTTTTCTGTTTCGCAACCAATTACCAACGTTGGTTTCCCTCACATTGCCATGATCACAAAGGCGTGCGGGCCATGATCACCTCTAATTGCTTAGATACCGGGCCATCTGGTGAAGCGTAGATGGGGTGAGATCGATCACCGTCTCTCTCACAAGATACTTACTTTGAATCCACGGAGCTACTGGACTCCTCAACCAATCTTTTTCAAATCCATGAGAGAATATCTCAAATTCACTGGTACCTATCTTCAAATTCACAAAGAAATAAAGACTAAAACTATGATATTTTCATTAATAGGAAAAAAAAAATTTAACAAACGAGTTCAATGAAACTCTAAAAACGTTATTAAAATAGTTCTAAACAAACTAGGAAATAATCACTAAATTTTGAAAAGAAAATTAGAAAATTCGTGTAAATCTACGCATCTGTTTGCGCATGGTCGAGCGCCTGACACCCTCCTAAAATAGTCCAGTGGACAAATAGGAAATTTAGATGAATTTCGGGTGCTCGATAAGGGATGGTTGGGTACCCGATGATGGGGTTAGTTAGGCATCCAAAATTATCCTACTTGTTTATAGAGTTCGCTGGACTATTTTGGTCAATGGTCGGGCGACCAACAATGGACGGTTGGGCGCCTGATGGTAATGAATTTGTTGAATTTTGGCCTTGAACTTTGTTGTTTCTTTTGCTCATTTTCGTCCATAATCAAGGGGCTTCCTTACTACATCAGACTTCCCCACTTGAAAGAAACCTGCCCTTGAGTTTCGCCTCAGTCTTGAATAACGAACCACGTTTAGCGTCAGTACCGGATGTGTTGTAACAACTTTCTTTGGCAACATGTGGAATGAGCGCTTTTATTCTTTCTATCTGGGTCTTCTTGTAATACTAGTTACTGTAGGGAGAGATTGCCTCTCTACTTTAGAAGTTTTGCAGTCCTCCATCGGAATCGTAGGAGCGAGAACGATTCTCCTTCCATGTCCTTGACGAATGCGATAGGTGTTGTCTTATTCACGATGAGTGGCGTCTTAATTAAACTGTCATGGCCGCCCAAGTATCATGTGACATGCATCTATGTCTATGACGTCACACAACACTTGGTCCTTGTACGTCTTGCTGATTGAAAATGAAACAAGACATTGATCTTTAACCTTTTTTACACTATCCTTTTGAATCCAGCTAATCATGTATGGCGAGAGATGCAGTGTGGTCTTAAGCTTCAGCTTCTCCACCATTACTTGTGATACAATATTTTAACAACTACTACCATCAATTATTACATTACATATTTGTCCTCCCATTATGCACCTTGTGCGAAAGAGATTATGGCACTGAGGGTTGTTCTCTATCTCAAGCGTGTATGTCTTTCTTTGTACAACCAGAGACACACCCTAATCTTTAGGAAGCAATTTAGTTCATTCATCGTCATTCTCAATTTGTTTAGCATCATTATTCTCTGGATTAGCTTGTGCTTTTTCTTTAGTGATGGCTAGATTAGCCACAGGTTTTTATGGGCATGTGTTCGAGAGATGGTCCTGATTATCTACACCTGAAACAATGATCAAGTCTAGGCAGGACCGTAGGGATTTTGCTCGGGCCCGATACAATTGTTGATCGTTTTGGTCTCGCAGGGCCACGAAGGTTTTGGATCACATTGATGTTGTATTTTCCTTTTATCCTATATTTATGTGTAACGCCCCTAAAATTCGACACTTGAGTATATAACCCAAACCTCGAAATTAAGGGTGTTATGAATGAAACCTTCAAAATCACAACTGAAACTTTTATCATTTCCATTCACAAGGTACCAAATATATGGAATAAAAATAAACCAACTTTGAAAATTAAACTATAATCAACGTGTTTATGAAATTGTTCAAAACTGTCTAAACTAATGGCCATCTAATGGGCCTTATTACATCAATGCTTTCAAACAAAAAACCAAATATCTAATTCAAATAAAAATCTTCTAGAGTATTCCCTCATTTGGAACTGCTTCTTCGAAGTCTTCTAAATCATCACCTGTCACTACGGTTAATCGCATAACACTGCGTCAGCTATAAAAGCCGGTGAGCATTCTCATATAGTTTAACACATGTAATTCGACATAGAAAATCACTTAGCCCTTAAAGTACAATTCTTTACAAATCTAATAGTAAATTCATCAACCCAAAAATCTCTTAAACATGCACATGATGCATGGAATGCAAGTATGCTTCACCAATCTCAGTACGGTTATCAGTAGAACATCCAGGGCCAGTTTATAGTCGGGCCTACACTGTCTCATAATTGCAGGGTTGGTCTCTTGCACACACCAGGGAACTCACCCAACCTGCCAAAATCATCTGATATCCACCGGGTACGCTAGTATGGTATCTTGCACACAACAGGGAGCTCAACCAACCCGTCCACAATCGATGGACTATCAGAAGGGTATATTGCACACATAGGGTGCTCAACCAGGGACTGTTGCACACACTTGGGCGCTCACCCAAACAATCATGAATGGGTCTATTGCACACATCAGGGTGCTCACCCTACGGTAATAACTGGAGTTCTCAAATCGTGCTATGCATGAACCAAATCAACATTTCAAACACTTTTCCAAGATAATTCAAAATCTCGCCAAAGAAACGAATTTAATATATGGATATGATATTCGAATTTCCAGTAAATAAAGCACAAATATTTGAATTGTATTTCTAAACCATGACTAACAATCCCAAAATCATCATCAAATCAAATTCTAATATAAACTGTAATAAAATCTGAATTAGCATGTAAAAAATATTAGAGAAAACTCACTCTCTTCCTTTCTTTCCTTCCTTCTTCTTTCTCTTCTTCTTCCTCTTCTTCTTTTTCCTTCTTCTTCTTCTCTCCTTGCTGCTGGAAGGTTGCTCCAGTAGTGGAAGGAGCAAACAGCAGCGTCTCTCTAACGTTGCTCCTCCTTCTTCTTTCTCTCTCTCTCTAACGTCTCTCTCTCTCTCTCTCTCTCTCTCTCTCTCTCTTTCTCTCTCTCTTTCTCTCACTACTCTATCTGACGAGGAACAGGGAAGAGTCAGGGAGTTTTTTTTTTATAGTGTTTTGGAGCCGTAAACAGGGAGGACACGAAGAAGGAACGGTCCCGGTTTGAGGTGGTTTACATCCTATGCAAGGGAAAGATGATGCCGCCGTACAGCTGTGAAAAATTTGGGTGGATTCCCAGTTAGAGTCGGAAATCCATCTGGAGGAAAATGAACGGTCTAGATCAACGCCATACAACCCGCAAACCGGAGGTTTGGATGGTCAGCGTTTACGGAACGTCGGTTTCGCTGTTTGAGTTGGAGAATGACACTATTCCTTTCTGAAGGTCTCTAACACATGACACCCGTTGGGGACCTAGGTTGGGCCCACACGAATACCCGGAAGGATTCTGGTCCGTCCATGCAAGGCAACGGACAGGATCTTGGGATTCTTTGGTTCGAAAGGAAATTTGGAAAAGATCGGATACGTCACTATCGACCGAGAAACTTGAGGGTTTTGTGAGCGTCGGGGAGACTAAAAGAATGGACGGTTTAGATGTGTGAAACGTGGCCCACAAATAAGCATCGTGGACAGCCCAGACGAACAGCGCCGTTCGCTGTTGCTGCGGCCGAAAGAAAAAGAAGAAGAAGACGCCCCGCGTCTTCGACTTACGCGGTCAACGCGGTTTGACCGCGCGCGTGTAGTGCACGCGATGCATGTGGGCTCCACCGTGATTTATATGACCAATCTGCTCCGACCATCATGTAGGCTACATGATTCTAGGATATGACACAAAATTTGGTGCAGTTCTGAGTTTAGATGGCCCACTTATGGGCCGATTTCTGATTAGGGTACTTGTAGGATGATCGGAGGGCTGAAATTTGACGTGTATGGTTAGATTAGGTCTCTAAACTATTATATGAAGTTTTACATGAAACGGATCGTCAAAAACTGGTACACTTAAAGTCGTCTATATGGGTTAAGTTTAATCAATGATATTTTTTTGTATTTATGGTGAGTTTTGATAAACCTACCACTTCTACACTGATCTAGGGCTTGTGTTGAGCAAATTTAGTAAAGAATCCAACATGAATTCCCTACAATTTATTAATTTACAATAATTTACATAATTTATTAATTAACTGATTTGTTAATTTAATTATTTTCGAAAACTTGGGGTATTACATTCTTCCCTCCTTAAGGAAATTTCGTCCCGGAATTTATTTTAAGGTAAGTTAAAGTGTTTCACAATATGATGAAATGTATAATCGAATGTATATATGGAATGCAAATATGAAGTGTTTCGCACTAAAATGAAAAACATTTCGTCTCGAATTTACCTTATTGGTCGAATAGCTGTGGGTACTTTCCTTTGATTTCGTCTTCTCGTTCCCACGAGGCTTCGTCTTCTCCATGATTACTCCACTGAACCTTGATCAGGGAAATCATTTTGGTTCGGAGTATTTGGTCCTTTCGGTCCAAAATTCGTATCGGTTGCTCTATATAGGTAACGTCTTCCCGTATTTCTAATGGTTGCCAATCAATCACATGGGATGCGTCTCTTTCATATCTTCGCAACATACTCACGTGAAATACATTATGCACGCTCGATAATTGTGGCGGTAGAGCTAGTCGGTACGCTACTTTCCCCACCTTTTCCAATATTTCAAAAGGTCCAATGTATCGGGGTGCAAGTTTTCCTTTCTTCCCAAATCGCATTACCCCTTTCATAGGAGAGACCTTTAAAAATACATGCTGTCCTTCGAAAAATTCCAATTCTTTTCTGCGATCGTCGGCGTAACTCTTCTGTCGACTCTGTGCTGTGCGGATTCGATCTCTTATGATGTGTACTTTCTCCGAGGTTTCCTGTACTAATTCGGGCCTGAGTAGACATTTTTCTCCGACCTCGGCCCAACAGCTCGGTGATCGGCAGGGTCTTCCATAAAGAGCTTCGTATGGCGCCATTTCGATGCTGGCTTGATAACTGTTATTATATGCGAATTCAATTAAGGGTAGGTGCTCATCCCAACTTCCTTTGAAATCTAGAGTACATAACCGAAGCATATTCTCGAGTATCTGGTTTACCCGCTCTGTCTGTCCGTCAGTCTGAGGGTGAAAGGCCGTACTATAATCTAGGGTCCAAAATTCAAAAGAGAGAGAAAGAGAGAGAGAGAGAGAGAGAGAGAGAGAGAGAGAGAGAGACGTTAGAGAGAGAGAGAGAAAGAAGAAGAAGGAGCAACGTTAGAGAGACGCTGCTGTTTGCTCCTTCCACTACTGGAGCAACCTTCCAGCAGCAAGGAGAGAAGAAGAAGAAGAAGGAAAAAGAAGAAGAGGAAGAAGAAGAGAAAGAAGAAGGAAGGAAAGAAAGGAAGAGAGTGAGTTTTCTCTCATATTTTTTACATGCTAATTCAGATTTTATTACAGTTTATATTAGAATTTGATTTGATGATGATTTTGGGATTGTTAGTTATGGTTTAGAAATACAATTCAAATATTTGTGCTTTATTTACTGGAAATTCGGATATCATATCCATATATTAAATTCGTTTCTTTGGCGAGATTTTGAATTATCTTGGAAAAGTGTTTGAAATGTTGATTTGGTTCATGCATAGCACGATTTGAGAACTCCAGTTATTACCGTAGGGTGAGCACCCTGGTGTGTGCAATAGACCCATTTATGATTGTTTGGGTGAGCGCCCAAGTGTGTGCAACAGTCCCTGGTTGAGCATCCTGTGTGTGCAATATACCCTTCTGATAGTCCATCGATTGTGAACGGGTTGGTTGAGCTCCCTGTTGTGTGCGAGATACCATACTAGCGTACCCGGTGGATATCAGATGATTTTGGCAGGTTGGGTGAGTTCCCTGGTGTGTGCAAGAGACCAACCCTGCAATTATGAGACAGTGTAAGCCCGACTATAAACTGGCCCTGGATGTTCTACTGATAACCGTACTGAGATTGGTGAAGCATACTTGCATTCCATGCATCATGTGCATGTTTAAGAGATTTTTGGGTTGATGAATTTACTATTAGATTTGTAAGGAATTGTACTTTAAGGGCTAAGTGATTTTCTATGTCGAATTACATGTGTTAAACTATATGAGAATGCTCACCGGCTTTTATAGCTAACGCAGTGTTATGCGATTAACCGTAGTGACAGGTGATGATTTAGAAGACTTCGAAGAAGCAGTTCCAGATGAGGGAATACTCTAGAAGATTTTTATTTGAATTAGATATTTGGTTTTTGGTTTAAAAGCATTGATGTAATAAGGCCCATTAGATGGCCATTAGTTTAGACAGTTTGGAACAATTTCATAAACACGTTGATTATAGTTTAATTTTTAAAGTTGGTTTATTTTTATTCCATATATTTGGTACCTTGTGAATGGAAAGGATAAAAGTTTCAGTTGTGATTTTGAAGATTTCATTCATAACACCCTTAATTTCGAGGTTTGGGTTATATACTCAAGTGTCGAATTTTAGGGGCGTTACATTATGTGACCTTATGAGCAGGTTGGATGACAAATAAACTTCACTGTGCGGCTTAGGAAGGTTTCAATGGTGGTGGGTGTCATTATTCCATCTGGTTCTTGTGATGTAGTCCACTTTAGATTTGGATTTGGTTCAGTTTTGGATCCCTGCCCTAAAATAAGCTGATAAAATGGATGGACAGCATGGACAAGACACATACATCAAGGTGGGCCCCCACAAAGGCATGAAACCAAACATTGGAAGATCCAAAGCTCCAATGATCTACACCATAAGAGACCGTGGGGTTAATGATGCCCACCGATTAAACTTTTCTATATATGGTCCACCGAGATGGCGTGATATAACCGTACACTGCGGTGGACCCATAGAGCTCAGTGTTCACGGTTGATAAGATCTGATAAGTATGGTGGGGCCCACCTAGATGTATGTATTATATATCCATGCTGTCCATCTGTTTTGCCAGATTCTTATAGGGCACGAGCCCCAAATTGGACAGGAAAGGTAGTGATTGACCATTAAAGAATTCTTTGTGGGCCACAAAAGTTTTGTGTTGCGCTGATATTTCTTCCTTCCTTCCTAATGCTCTGTGGGGCCTTATCAACTGGTTACAGGTTGGATTGCAAATAAACATTACTGTGGGCCCTAAAAAGTTTTTAATGGTGAGCGTTTAATCACCATTGAATCCTATGGTGTGGTCCACCCGAGATTTGGGTCTTCATTTTTCTGCTCGTGCTGTAAAATGAGCTGGAAAAACAGATGGATGGCATGGATATGCACTACATATGACAAGGTGGGCCCTACAGTTAGGGCCGCACCTAATCTGCTTCCCTAGTCGAAGTACATGTGTGGTCCACCTGGTAACTGCACTAACCTTGGTTATCAGGATGCGGTTTGGCTAGTGACCTCAGCACCATCTAGCTAGCTGGTGTCAAAGCTCTGTGGGCCCACCATGATGTATGTGTTTTATCAACACTATCCATCTATTTTGCCATTTTATTTTAGGGCATGAGCCTAAGAAATGACGCAGATCCAAATCACAAGTGGACCGCGCCACAAGAAAATAATTAGTTGATTTAACATCCACCATTAAAACTTCTTAGGGCCCACTTTAATTATTTGCCATCCAACTTGTTGATAAGGTCAGGCAGACAAGGAAAAACACAAATATCAGCTTGATCTATAACTTCATTGGTCGCCAAATTTTTTTTAACCATAAGCATTTAATCTCCACTGTTTCCTGTGGTGTGGTCCATCTGAGATTTGGTTGTGTCTATTTTTGGGCTCTCTAAAATGGATGGACAACATCGATTAAAAAAAAACATACATCATAATGGGCCCACAAAACTTTGACACCAGCTAGCTGGCCAGTGTTGAGGTCACTAGCCAAAACGCGTCCTGGTTAATCTTCTTGGTGGGGCCCACTTGGGATCCCTGCTGCCAGAAGAAGCTCTGTGGGACCCACCTCGTTGTTAGTGTGTGAAATCCAGTCCACCAGCAGTTTCGCCGGCTAATGTTTGGACACGACCCTTCCCTTGCGTCTTGTCTCGCCCGAAGTGTGGGCCCAGCACGTCATGCGGCTGCAACGTTGGCACGTGACGCGCGGAACTTTGAAAAAAAAAACAAAGCATCTCCTTTCCCGCCTTTTATAAGTTCTACATTCTTCTCCCTCTCAAACCATCGATCTCCCTCTCAAACCATCGACAGATCGCCTAAAATCTAAAGCAAATCGAGAGAGAGAGAGAGAGAGAGAGAGAGAGAGGAGAATGGCGTCGGGATCTGGAGAAGCGTTTTGGAGCGAAGAAGATCCAGCTTCGATCGCGGAGACGACGGACGTCGAGCTCCTGAAGCGGGCATGGCGGAACGAGAAGGCCTCTCCCGAAATTCTACCCTTCCAGGCCAGCTTGGTCCACCGATCAAGGGAACAAATCCAATTGCTGGTATCAGATCCAAATCCTAACCCTAGATTTCTCCTCTCTTCTCTCTCCATCTCTCTCTAAATCTATGTTTATGTGAGGGGAAACGGGAGAAAGATTGTGATATTGGTGGAATTACAATGATATTGAGAGTTATTCTAGGATTTTTTTTGGATTTATAGGATTCGTTCGATTTTCTTTCATTAGCTTTTGAAGAGCTAGGGTTAGGTTTTGGTCTTTGTTTCAGATGTGCCTTTCTTTCCTCTTATTTTGATTCTGGCCCCCCGTGATGTCTGTGTTATATCCACTCCGTCCATCAGTTGCACCAGCTCCTTTTAGGACGTTATCTAAAAGTATTAGGCAGATTTTAAATTCAAGTGGGCCACACCATAAGAAACAGTGGGTATTGAACATCCACCGTTGAAGCCAATTGGGTCGGGCTGATATTTGCCTTTTCCCTTTGTACCGGTGGGAGTCACCTTATGAACGGGTTGGTTGGCATATCAACATCACCGTGGGCCCCAGGAAGGTTTCAGTGGCGTGTGTTTCCAACCACACCGTCTCCTTTAGTGGGGCCCACTTGAGTTTTGTATCTGCCTCATTTTAGGGTATCAGCCAAAAATGAGGTGGGCTCCACATTTGGGCTTATACCTTAAAATGAGGTGGCAAAACGGATGGACAGAGTAGATGTAACATGGACATCGCGGTGGGCCCTACAGAGCTAGAGTTACAGGGGATTGACGTAAACCACCAGTTACAAGAAATTGACGTCCCTGGCAATGCATCTGTAGGAGTGACATTGATTCAGATTGTCCAAATTGCGAGGCTCACTGTGGATGGAGTATTGCTGGAAAAGGAAAGTCTGACCTGTAGGGATGGTCTTTCACAGCATGCTATTGTGTGGTTGGAAGTGGGTAGTGGTATAAAATAACAAGCATGGTACTTCTAGTAATTAGATAATATTAGGAGAGAAATGCTCCAGTGTTCTCAGAGCACTGCAAGTTATAGTGCTCCTAGTTGAGTTGGGACACTTAGTCCAATCCATTGATCCGGAGCCCGGACTGTTTATTAGGTCTAATTCACATTTCATGGGCTGCCATGCAAACATCACACGGATTTTGACAGATATTAACCATTTGATAAATGACCTTTAATTTGAGCGATCAAGGTTGTTTACACAAACATAGGTCCATTCAACAGTTTGATCCATTATTTCTTAGGGCCCATCATGGATTGGCCATAAGTCTAACGAATCACTTTCGCCAAGCAATCTTAGCCATCCCACCATGGCTTGGAAAAAGAATGGCTGTAGAAATAAGGCCAAATCAAGGACAGACAGTTGAAATTTTGCTTGCTAATCCTTGAAATTTGTTCTGAACTTGATAGACAGTTTGGATAGATCAATTGAACAATCCAAGTGAACTGATGTAACTAGGAGCATTATAAATTATCATGCTCTTAGAGCACGGGAGCATTTCTCTTATTAGGATCTTTGTTATCTGTTTCTTTAATGATTTAGGGAAGTCCACAACTATTTAGTTGTGTAGAGAATATTCAAAGTCTGCTCTTTAATGACTCTTTACTATTTTCACAAGTCTGATTTCTATGTTATTGCAAAAGATGTTTGCATCCAAAAAGGGAACTACTATATACAAATCAATATGTATGGAGGGATAATGCATATGTAGGACAAGTTATTACAATGATTTTTGAATTAAAAAAATGAGTTTTTAAGGATGTTTTTCTTCATAAGATAGTTTTTCTTTAGGGGTGTATTGCGGTAACAGATTAAAGGGTAATATGGGACATTGATCTTCTCTTCTGCAACTAGTTTCTTTGTTTTGATCCTGATACCAAATAATGCAAAGTAGGATTCTAAACAAAGAAAACTACTTGCAGATGAGAAGATCATCATACCAGATTGCTACAAAAAATTATCACACAAAGCAGTAACATCCATAAGCATGAATATATGCACAAAAATAAGATAATTCCTCTGTCCTCTTAACTATAAAGAGAAACATCTTCAATAATTCGATTTTCTTCCTAAATTATCATAATAACATACACTGCTTATGGGTCATTCATCCACATTTATAGAGTCATATACAATAGTTCCCTTTTGGACTCAACCATCTTTCCACAATAACATGTAAATTGGGACTTTTTAAAAATAGTAAAGAGTCATAAAAAGATAGACTTCTAATATCTCTAAACAACTAAACAATTATGAACTTTCCTAATTGATAAAGGAAGCAAATACAAAGATCCTAATAACCCCAAATTACTAAAAATACAATGTTGATTACTGTCGAATGCTACTCTATAAGTACTGTAGGCTGTAGCATGCTATTGTAACTGCACAAGCACACAGTAGCATGCTATGAGCCTATGAAAAACCTATACTTTGTAGGATTTGATTGCATCACATTCTCAAGCAGATCATGTGTCCAACGTGTAGGGCCCACCTGTTCCCATCTGTGCTCACATGTGTGCGGCTCACAGGTGGTTCATGTAATGGATGGATTAGATTTTGTTTTTCAGGGTTTTTTGGCTCTTAAATACAAGGGAATGACAAAATCACTCCCATTTAGGACCCATGTTTAATGAGGGAAGTTTAGTAATTTCCATTGTTATTAAGAAATGATAGAAACTGCAAATAGAAGGATACCTGGACATGGATCAAGTTGAAGGCAATCTGTTGGAACCATGGTAGATTGGTGGTTTTAAGTTCAGAAGACAGAATCACACCTCGGGTAGAAATGTTCCTTCCATTGGTTGCAATTAAATCTTTCCCGTTATTAAACCGAAGCATTGTAATTTCCCTTTATTTTACTAATAAATCGATTAGGACTTTTGGTTTTGGGTTTTACGGGAGCTATTCTTTTTTGGACTAAACAGAGTCTGTCTCTCCTTAGGAAGAAACTGTGGAGGAATTTGCAGGAAATGGTACCGACGATCTCATGGTATCCCTTTACCAGATGGACTTGGACCGCATGCTCTTCCTTTTAAGATCATACCTTCGGATCCGCCTCCTAAAGGTGGCGTGTGAATCTGACCAAGTTTATTGTTGCTTCTTCTTCTTTTCTTTTTTTCCTTCCTAAAGTCGAGTCCTTGGGAAGTTCTCTTAGATACTTAACTTTGCAGATTGAGAAGTACATGCTTCACATTTCAAAAACTCAACTTTGGAACCGCCTTTCCGAACAAGAACAGAAGTTTGCCAAAAGGTGATTTTTGTTTTCCTTTTGCTGGAAAAATGAAGATAAAACAGCCTGTTATCTTGGGGTTCTAAAGATGGGTTTGGTTATTGGTGTGGGCAGGTGTACTGATATTATGGAGAAGCATCTTGAACAATCCGTACTATCACGGTTGCCTTATGGTTATCAGTCCATTCTGAAGCAATCCATCTCTAGTGAAGAGGATGACATGAGTATCTTCTTAATCTTCCTTTTTCTATTACTCCTGAATGAATCATTCCTTAAATATGCTTTTACATAAGAAAGAAATGGAGTTAAGAAGGTTTAAATTGTGGCGAATGCAGCATTTTAGAATTCTTGATATGTATATTTTATTGGGTGGTGATAAGTATCACTGGCAAAGGAATGTTTCCCAAGTATGTGGTTAATCTCTTAAATTGGGAAAATATGCTAGCCTTTGCAAACTTTCTCACTTCTCAGAACTGATGAGAGGTTGGACGGTGATGGATATCTCCATAGCTTTGTTGTGTGAATGATAGAGAGGTTGGACAGTGATGGATATCTCCATAGCTTTGTTGTGTGAATGATAGAGATTTACGGGTAAGCATGCAATTTCATTGTGGTAGATACACCTTGTGATATTTGTAACATAGGTTGGTTTTGTTCTCTTATGAAAGCCACATCTGGAGGGTTACTGAATGGGTTCTTCTGTCTCCTACTGTGTAGAGTACTAACTAGAGCCTGTAGTAACCAAACAAGTTGTTGGCAATGTAATATTCTATTTGCACCTCTTTCTTTGGTGTTTTTTTTTTTTTTTTTTTTTTTTTCTTTTGGTTAGTACACACATCCCACTGTTAGTACACACACCCACACTGTTAGTCACACTTCGATGTTAGCCACTGCCCACGTTGGGAATCGATACCAGGACCTCAGTGTTGAAATGAGGTTATCTTCACTCAGTCTACCACTGTCCCAAAGTTGTGGGTGTTCTTCAAAACGACGTTATCTTTACTCAGTCAACCACTTTCATTCAGTCTTTCTTTGGTGTTTCATACCTACTTAGAACCGTAGATGCTTGTTGGGCTAGATGCTACTAGTAGGCTTTGAAGTGGTCTGCTCATTGAGTGAAGTACATGAAAAGGTTATGTTCTTTATACGAATGTTCGTTGAATGGCCACAGTATTATTCTCATATGGACATTTCCTTGTCTCACCATCCTCTTTACTTGCTTGCTACCAAATTAGAGAATATAGTCATTGGACTGGAATAAGCATTTGAAGAAGGTGAGTTAGAAGGCAGTAATTGAATTGGAGAAGATGGAGATCTTGAATCAGATGGTTTCATAATGGCCGTTTTGAAGAATCCTCACAGGCAGACATTGAGAATAGATTATTAATGCATTCTTGAATTTTCACAGCAAGGACACCCTTTGTAAGGGCCTGGACACCACTTTTGTAATGATAATCCTCAAAGAAAGATACTAGAAAATATCAGATATGCAATACTTGCTAGCATTGACGGGTACTGTTCATAGGATCACAGGTAAAGGGTTATCTTTGACGTTCTTCACTGGGTGATGGGTTTTCTTAGCTCTTCCCTACAAGGGCTTTTGTTAGAGACATTTGGTCTGACAAAGATGGCGGATGAATGGTTGAGCATGCAACAAAAAGGAAACTAAGGGTTTGCAAGCAATGAAGCATTCCTGGGGGGGGGGTTGTTGGGGAGGATTTGATCATGGAGGAAAGTTGTAGAGAGCAAGCATAATCCTGTTTGTGCATCACTAATGTTGGTTCAACATGTTGACACTGTGATGTGCAGCCACAGTGGGACACCCTCAAGCAGGGAGTAAAATTAGACTCGGACACGTGAGGAGCTTAAGATGGATGGTGGCACATGTAGCACTTAGGGCACATGTGGACATGTGGGGCGCTTTAAGCTTGATGTTGGCACACATGGGATGTGAGCACTTCAAATTTTTCTGTAATTTTATTTTCTGATTTGAAAATGAAGAAGAGGAAGTCCTGGCAGGACCTGATCCAGTGACCCACCAAGTCTTCAGCTGAACAACCATAGAATTGTCCTCTATTTGGCCTTTACTACCTTTTAAAATCCTACAAAATTCAGAAAAAAAATGAATAAAAGTTTGAAGAAGGAGATGGCTTTATGTTGGGAGAAGGAAATCCCTCTTTCCTAAGGGGCTAAGAAGTACAACTTAACCTTTGGGTTGTGAGCACCGGTTTTCCATACCCTTCAGAGAAAGGAACTGTCTCAATCTCTTACTCTATCCAAGTTTCTTTGTTGAATTCAACCCAACTCAACTAAGACAAGACTCTCTGATGAAGATCAGGATAACTTGAGAAGGCCTACCTTCTGGCAGCCATTCCGTTACATTTTCTCCTCTCCCTCTTCTAATTTCATTTTTCTTCTTCTTTTCTTAGAGAGGTCTTATGTGGATCATTTGTCAAAAAATTTCATCAAGGACTTTCATTTCTAAAATCACATTGGCTGAACATCTTCATTTCCTTTCATTGAGGCTGTTACACAGAGTTAGGGACTGCAGCTGCAGTCATATTTTTTCCGAACATTAAATCCTTTTTTATCCATGTATTGTTTTAGGTATCTAACCATTCTAGTGTTCCAAATTTGGTAGTGGCGGCTCTGGTTTTCCTCCCTATCACTCTAATGTGACCATCTATCCAGACTCCAAAGTACCTTATGAATCCATTGTTTATTCATTATAAGGAAAATTAAATCGTAACTCATAATCTGGTGAAGCCAGGACAAGAATCATAGAGGAATAATCTGGCATGTGTCAGTTAAGTTCCAACTAAGAACTTTGCCAAGACTTGGAGCTGTTGGATCAAATCACCTCATGCTTCTGTGATTTGTGCCACATAATATCAGCTGCACAATAAGTCGTCTATCTTACTTTTACTGCCTAATGCTCTAAAAGTTTGTACATGCCACGGCTCACCTTAAATCCTAAGGTAGCAGCACATACTAGTAAAACCCTATCATAAACAGGCAGGCGTATGGTAGTGCATACACATGTGCTGATGTACTGTGCTTTTGTTCTGTGTTGCAAAATTCTCGTACTGTGCTTTTGTTCCGTGCTGCAAAACTCTCTCTCTCTCTCTCTCTCTCTCTCTCTCTCTCTCTCTCATTGATTCTTTTTTTATTTGGATTTCCAGTTCCAGAGCCCCAGTTGGACACATTTGTTTTCTGCAAAAGCAAGGGATCCATTGGAGCATTCCAGCTGGATGACACGTAATTTCTTAGAGGATTTATATGATCTTCAACCTAAGGTTATGCACAGGATACTTCGGTTTTCACGTTGTACAGGTGGGGCCCAGGGTCATGATCCTGGCTGTTGGCCTGAGCGACTTAGAGTGGATGGACTGTACTGTAAAAATCCCCCAGATTGGAAGATCATAGCCACTAACCCTGGCCTTTTTCAGTTGAATGCGGTCAATGCTGTATTTATCTTCTTAATAATCTATTAGCAGGCCACAAAGTGAGGTTAGTGTTGTCGTCTAAAGGAGATTTTTGGGCCAACACCCACCCATGCTGGGTCCAGCAGACCTGTGGCCTGGATCACTGAACTATCTGCTCCACTTGTGAAAACTTAAAATCTGAGTATATTGCAGATAACCTTGTCTTGACAATCTTATTTTCCTCATTTCCTAACATCAACAGTCTCCTTACGTGTAAGTTGATTTTGCCATCCATAACCAATTTCATTTTGTGATCTGGCAGCGGTGATGAGATTGTGGACCTAGTCGCCGACGACCTTTATGTCCTCCGCTACAAGTCGATAAAGGGGCTTGTGGAGGGTGGGCGGATCGATCTTGTCTGATTTACTGGAAAAGCCTATCTATTTTTCCTTACAAATCCTGCATGGTGGAGTGTCATTGGCCACGCGAAAGGTATTTTAACTTCTTTCTTGATCATGTAAGTATTGGATGCTTCTCATGTCAATTACGTGCAACATGGTCGAGTAGATGTGACCACTCATAGTGGAAGATAGTAGCCCTTCTGTCACTTTGAATGAATGGTTGTGATTGAGGCATACCAACATCTTTAAATGTGTTATTTCCTTGAAAATTCCTGATGATATCAAGTAGGCCCAGTTGCACAGAACCCACCCATGTGACCTCCTTGGAAATTCTTACTTGATGGCTAAGTATCAGTCAACGGCACGTGAATGCTTCCATGAAGGCCCTGCCAAAATGCCTATATTGTACTCTGTGCTTGTTTATTGTAATCAGGACCGTTGATTTTTCAGGCCAACATAAGGATGGAAAACAACCCAAAAGGCAAGGGAACTGGACTGTGGTAGCCGTCTAATAAATGGCCCTTGATTGGATGGTCAGCTCAGGAAAAGAGCAGTTGTTCACGTTCAACAGGGAAAAAACTAAAGAGGTTCCACCAATCAGATGGTCCAAATTGAACATCGCAAGGCCCATCCAGTGGTAGGGTGGGCCTGATATTTGAGGCAAAGCATCCAGCTATTGGAATAGACCTGTTGAGTGGCTTTGATCTTTTGATCTCTTCACTCAGCATTCCTTGTTCCCACCTTCGAACAACTGAAATAGCTGGTGTCATGAGGGTTGGCATGGCCCAATAAGAATTTATTTATTTATTATTATTATTATCATAATCATCACTACTTTACATCCCTTTTGAGTCAGGGAAGCGGATTGTGTTCTGCCCCCGCCTGGATGGACTCAGTCCGGGCAGGGGCTCTATAGGCCCACCTTGATTTATGGGTTTTATTGACACCGTCCATCCATTTAGCCAGATCATTTTAGGATACCAGCCCAAAAATGGGTTCAAGTAGACCACACTGGAGATTGAACACTCACTATTAAAAACTTCTTTGGAGCTGTAGAAGTTTTGATCATGGTGGGCTGTAAGAAGGTTTCAATGGTGGGTGTCATTATTGCTGCTGCTTGTTGTGGGGTGGTCTACTTGAGCCTTTGATCTGCCTCGTTTTTTGGCTCAAAACCTAGAACAATATGTCAAAATGAATGGATGGTGGAGACAAAACCCATACATCATGGTGGGTTGCACAGTGCCTGCCTAGACCAAGTCCGTCTAGGCGTGGGCAGCACACAATCCACTTCCTTAATCAGAGTATCTGCCATTACTTCCATTAATTCTTGGCTTTGCTATAACACATCCAATTGCTACATTGCATGTCAGAGCTTAAGCCTTTAAATATGGTTTAAATGATCCAAACCGTATATATGATGGGCCTCACCTTGGATGGGGGATAGCCATAAAATAAAAGCTCTTAGATTGCATTCTAACCCTTGATCATTTGACTATTTTCCTTTAGATACGATGCACCTATTTACTACAATCCTGTTCCATGGCTTGTTGATCCAAACCGTTTATTTTTTGGCATGATGGGGAATGACTCAAAACTCTTTCGAGATGGGAAGGTTTGGAACCTTCCGTGTCTTTCTGGGCTTTGATGTATTTTCCTTATAACCTTCTATTTACAGTTCAGTAATTGAAGAGTCGAGAGCGTCCAATCAGGATATTTTGATGAATGCCCTGTCCACAGTAGGTTCCATAAATATCAACGGTGTGGATCACTGTTGCAAGGTGTCGTCTTGTACTAAAGCGGCACTTTCCTTCTAATATAGGCTATTATGAAGCGTTTAAAAAAGCTAAACGGCACCGATTATGATTATTCCAAGGAAGGTGAGGCGAATCTGATATTGAGGTAATGAGGCCCCACTAACAATTGGGATGAACTTAATTTCAATTTTGTGGGATCTCCTAGCGAAATGAACCCTTAACTAATTTTTAAGTGCCCGCAAATCAGCCATCACACTACCAGAGTATGGGAATTTCTCATTGGAGTACAATTCACGTTATATATATATATATATATATATATATATATATATGTGAGTAATGCTCATGCCCAATTAGTTGTACGTCCAACTAGTTGGCGTTCATATATATATATATGTGAGTAATGCTCATGCCCCATTAGTTGTACGTCCAACTAGTTGGCGTTCAGGCCCACCATGGTGTTTGTACAATATCTTGTCCTGTCCATTAGGATTATCCCATCACGAAAATGAGATGACCCAAAAATCAGATCAATCCAACTATTAGGTGGGGTACAGCATAGGAAACCATGAAACAAAACGTATAGAATCCACATTCACATGGAGCATCACATTTTCATGGTTGGATCGTCTTGATTTTTCTCGCATCCTGTTATAGTGAGACAATCTTTGATGATGCGTGGCTAAGAAATTACTTACAAATTACATGCATATTATAGCATCCAAATTATGGGTACCAGAAAAAGTTACTCCTGTTTGGTTACCCAACTTTTTGATTGCTGCCAATTCATTGGACGGTCAAAAATGAGAAAATGCAATGGTCTTATTTCAAAAAACAAATGTCCAGGAATCGGAGCTTAGGATAATTCAACCAATCTATTTTTTTGGATTGTATCTTAGAGAAGATGGTTAAACAACTTGGTGGGTTTAATTTGAGTTAATATTTTCCACACATACCATTCTAAGTGCCTGCGCAGTAAGCTTCATACGCAGCCAGAGTGTCAAAGTAACTCCCCCCTTTGAAAACGTAACGCGCTTGGGGTTGTGACACAACAGACAAAAGCTTCAAAGCCTAATGGAAAGGTCCCGTCAGTAGCCCCACTTTCATGAGAGAGAGAGGGGGTCTTTAAAGTGACATAACAGGTTGTTTCAGTGCTGGATCGTCCGTCGCTGCTGGAGGTTCGTCGCCGAATATCATGTCACAGCTCTCATGTCCTCAAAATCTGCAATTTCAACATTCAGATTAATTAAAATCACACGTGTGGGTGAGAGCCGGTGGTTGAGCATGCATGAGCTTCTATCCACACATGATTATGCATGGCACGTGTCCATTTAAGTGGTACCACTCAGATGTGAGGCCCATGTGATGTATGAATGCTATCTAACTCGTCCATCAGATGCTTCACCTTATATTAACTCCAGGTGCAAAAAATCAGTTGGATCCAACACAAAAGCTGACCTTCATTTACATGGGTCTAATAGAATTTTGGAATGGTCTGTCCCTTCATCTATGATGGTAGGATTGGATTTTTTTTATTCTTTTTCATGTCACGTGGGCCCCACAGTTCATAATCTGGTCGATGGTGGTAGCAGTAGGGCTCACAGTCTGTCCTAGTTACAAACATCATATATGATGACCACACCATGAAACAGCATGTATGAGCATATCTCTCTCTCTCTCTCTCTCTCTCTCTCTCTCTCTCTATATATATATATATATATATATATATATATATATATATATATTTTGTTTGTTTCATATTTCGTCCCTATAGGAAGATTGTCTCACTATAAAAATAAAATACATAAAAATTCAGGACAATCCAACCATGAAAATGTGATGCTTCATATGAATGTAGAATTTATAAGTGTTGTTTCATGGTTTCTTATGGCGTACCCCCACCTAATGGTTGGATCAACCTGATTTTTGGGTCATCGCATTTTCATGATGCGATAAGGTTAATGGACGGGCAAGATATTCTACAACCACGGTAGCCCCCAAATGCAGTTGCACGTACAATTAGTTGCCCATGGACATTACTCATATATATATATATATATATATATATATATATATATATATATATATATATATATATATATATTGTTTGTTTGTTTTATATTTCGTCCATATAGGAAGATTGTCTCACTATAAAAATAAGATACACAAAAAATCAGGACAATCCAACTATAAAAATGTGATGCTCCATATGAATGTAGAATTTATAAGTGTTGTTTCATGGTTTCTTATGGTGTACCCCCACCTAATGGTTGGATCAACCTAATTTTTGGGTCATCTCATTTTCATGATGGGATAAGGTTAATGAACGGGCAAGATATGCTACAACCATGGTAGCCCCCAAATGCAGTTGCACGTACAACTAGTTGCCCATGAACATTACTCATATATATATATATATATATATATATATATATATATATATATATATATATATATATATATATATAATTTCAGAAAATTCTACATCGTTAACGATGTGACGCATCGCATTCGCTGGATTCACCATTAGACGCTATTCTATTGGAATTTCTGTCTTCTACTCGTTAGATGTTCCAAACCTCATTCCACTTATTTTAGATGAATACTCTGATCCAGCAGTTTTTGGCTAGTGGCCCACCAATGGTGCGGCCCATGGGATGCAGGCTCATCGTCATAAACACAGAACAACTTGTTCAGTCAACCATATGAAGCCACATAGGACGCGGATTGCATCCTGCCCCCGCCTGGAAGGACTAGATCCTTGTAAGGGCTGTGGGGCCCACTGTGATGTATGTGTTTTATTCAGGCTCTCCATTCATTTTGACTGATTATTTTAGGGCATGAGCAAAAACGAGGCAGATCCCAGGCTTAAGTGGACCACCCCATAAGAAGCAGTATTGATAATGATGCCCACCGTTGAAACTTTCCTAGGCCACTATGATATTTGTTTTTGCCATCCAACCGGTAAATAAGGTCACACAGACCTGGATGAAGGGAAAGCACAAATATCAGCTTGATCAAAACTTCTGCGGCCGCCAAGAAATTTTTCTAAGAAATTTTTACTGGTTGGCATTGGATCCACACCGCAGTGGTCCACTTGAGCCTTAGATCTGCCTCATTTTTGGGCTCATACCTGGCAAAATGGATGGACAGCATGGATAAAACCCATAAATTACAGTGGCCCCCAAGAGCCCCTACCAGGACCGGGTCCCTCCTACTGGGAGGATGCAATCCGCGTCCAAGCACATGCATACAAGGATCTTAACCGTGCATGCTGCCGGCTGGGCGTGGATTGCTTGCGAAAGCCTTTCGCAGGCATCTCCTGCACAAGGAATCTGTGTGGGGCCCACCGTGAGGTTTGTGAGAAATCTACGCCGTCCAACCGTTTTGTGAGATCATTTTAGGCATTGTGACAAAAATTGAACGGGATCCAAGACTTGAGTGTGCCAAAAACATGACGATTGAACTTCCACAATTGAAATATTGTGGTGCCACAGAACTTTCGAATCAGGATAATATTTGTGTTTTCACTTCATCTAAGTAGGACATTATGAAAGGTATGGATGGCATATAAACATCACTGTGGACCCCAAAGAGGTTTCAACAGTAAGAATTTCCCTACACACCTTTTGCTTTAGTGCAGCCCACTTGAGTTTTGGATTCCGTTCATTTTTGGTCGCAACGCCTAAAATGATCTCACAAAACGGTTGGACGGCGTAGATTTCTCAAAAACTTCACGGTGGGCCTCACTCAGATTCCTTGCACAGGAGATGCCTGCAAAAGGCTTTCGCAGGCAATCGGCACCCCTGCCGGCTCGAATGCGCTAGCCTGAGTACGTCATTTGAGGGGAAGGCGTGCCAACCACTAACCGAGTACCATGGGGGGGGGGGGGGGGGGGGGGGGGATGTGCATCAGATCCACCGTCCGTATAACAATCCGACACATAAAATTCAATGTAATCCAAGACTTAGGTGGGCCACACCATAGAAAACGGTGTAGAAATCATGCCTAAAACTTTAAAAAAATTCACGTGTTGTCGCCCGTATGAGTCTTCGAATGTCCTGATTTTCACGGAAACCATTCATCCTAGTGTGGTGTGTCAAATAAGTTGATTGATGGCAAATGCATACACCGCTGTGGTTAAACAATTCCTCGAGGTACAGCCGACGAGTTTGGAATCGTTTTCGGAACACGAAGCCCTTGGATCCGAGGAATCACGGACGCGGATTAGCTGCTGATAGGTTGACTAGCTATCTCGCTACTGAAGTGACGTCACCAATTTATGTGAGCCCCACCGTTATGTATGTGCTGTATCCACACCGTCCATTCATTTGGAGAGATCATTTTAGGGCATGAACTAAAGAATGAGACAGGTCCAAAGCTTAAGTGAACCCCACCAAAGAAAAGAGTGGGATAGTGATGCGACCGTTGAAACCTTTCTAGGGCCCACCATGATGTTTATTTGAGATCCAACCTGTTCATAAATTCACACAGACAAGAAGGGAAAACACAAATATCAGATTGATTGAAAACTTATGTGGCCCAAGAAGTTTTTAATGGCAGGAGATCAATCCCCACACTTTTCTTTGGTGGGGTCCACTTAAGATTTGGATCTGTCTCATTCTTTAGCTCATCCCCTAAAATGATCTCTCCAAATGAATGGACGGCGTGGATATAGCCAATACATCACGGTGGGGCCCACATAAGTTGATGACGTCACTTCAGTAGCCAGATAGCTACTCAACCTGTCAGCAGCTGATCCGCGTCCAGGAATCTCGAGGTGGCTGCGGTTCACTGTGATGTATTTGTTTCCTATCCACGCTGTCCATCTATTTTGCCAGCTCAAACGGCGTAGATACAAATCTCAAGTGGACTACACCGAACGAAAAGTGGTGATTGAACACCCATCATTGAAAACTTCCTAAGCCCATCATAATGTTTATTTGCTATCCAACCTGTGATACACAAATATGAGCTTGATCCAAAACTTTTGTGGATACAAGAAGTTTTTAATGATGGGCGTTCAATGAACAATGTTTCATGTGGCCCACCTGAGATTCGAAGATGCTTCATTTATGTGCTCCGTGTGGATATGACATACGAATATGATGGACGGCGTGGATCAACTCCACGTGTGTGAACTATCCTGAACATTAATTAATGAAGTTATCTCGTTGATTGTGATTCTTTGCCAATTTTCGACCTGTAGTGAATATTGCATACCCAGAATTCAAGAGATCAAGGGTCAGAAAAGTCCAAAACGAAAATCTTTTTTTCTTTTCCTTTTTTATAGATGGCCTATAACCATTAAACCCAACTAAATGAACGGTCCTGATCTCGTTCATTTGTCATGTGTACATTGATTTGTAACAGAGTAAATAAATACAATACTACAAACGTGTTGGACCATCCAAATGGAAAACGACGGTTTTGTATTCGATTCCGCCAATCAAGAAGACATCGTTTAAAACCAAAAATCCTCACGCGGCCATGTGACAACAGAGGGAAATCAAGCCGACGACCCTGCCCCCAAATCAACGGTCAGGATCTTCATCAGGCCCTCGTAACAAACCCCCTCTTTATCCCCACCGCCCATCCGGATCATGGCCTTGATATCATCGTCACTTGTACGGAAACCTGCCCAATTCATGTAGCTTTTCAGATCATCAAATCCCACCTTCCCATCTCCGTCTCTGTCCATGACCCTGAAGACGTCCTCCATCACCCCATTTCCCGACGAGGTTTTCCGGCAGTCAAGGACGCGCTCGAACTCGTCGAATTCGACGAATCCATCCTTGTTCGAGTCCGCGATCGATATCATCGACCCGATGTCGTCCTCCGTTGCGCCGGCGCCGGCGAAGCCGGTGTAGAAGGCCCGGAGATCGTCGTAGCTTATCTTGCCGTCCCGGTCGGTGTCGAGGACGTCGAATGCAGGCTGGAAATCTGACACTGTGTCAGATTCCGTTCGTGGGCATCTGCCGGAAGGACACATCTCTCTCTCTCTCTCTCGTAAGTAAGGAGTCTGAAGAGAATTTCACACAATGAGGTTATATAGAGAATCTCAGTCCGTCTCGGTGGACTTATGCGTGTGGGATGACGTCATGAGAGGCGTTAGGCATGTACATGGTCACTGCGCATTTAGTATACCTGCCTCCTTGAATCTGAGCCGTTCATATTATAAACCCTACTGGATCACATATGGAACTCGTACTGAACAGATTATCCTGAATAATTTTCGGCCACAGAATGGATGGTTAAAATAAGAAACATGTGAAGCTATTTAATACAAGTTCATCAAATATTCATAGGATTAGTTTTTTTTATTAAATATGAAGTGGGGCCCATGATTTGGACGGTTCAGATGTAAGTTATTGTATGCTAGGCATAAGGTGGCTGTTTGCAGGCGTATGTATTTTCGTACTCCACCAGGGTACCAAATAACAATTGCGGCAGAAATGGAACCAAAAGCCTTCCCAATTGTGGGAAGTTTCTAGATAACCGGGTCGGCTTCCTTGGCGAGCGCGCTTTTGCTGCGAGGTGGTCATTGGTTGTTATTTTGTGTAGTTTAGCACCATTTAAGAAAAGTTAGTGATTGGATGCGGTTTGCGTCCTTCCTCAGTATACTGATTCTTTGGAGTGGCCACCGTGATTTATCTGTTTATCCACGCCGTCCATCTCTTTTCTCGGATCATTTTAAGGAAATAGTCCAAGAATGAGGAAAATCCATTCTCAAGTGGACCACACCAAATAGTAAGCTTGGGTTGCATTACATGCACACAACATTAAAAGCAAGAGTCGTTTTGGTGTGATTTAGTTAAGGTTCGATCTGACTCATTTTTTAGTCTCATGCCTTAATATGATCTTAGAAAAGGAATGGAGGGCGTGGATAAACAAATACATCATGGTGGGTCCCTCCACGGATCGGTATGGACGCCATACCAGAATGAACTCAAACCGCATCCGTAGTGACTCACGCACGGCAACGTTGCATGGCAATCCAGACCGTCCAAGCTGCTGACCCATTTGTGGATGTGCATAACTTAAAAAAAAAAAAAAAAAAAAAAAAAAAAAAAAAGATTTTGCATGGTCCAGGACGGGCACACTGCCAGTCTTGACAGGTGAAGAGCAGTGACCTGATCAATACCCGAATGCTCTCATCAATACAGCCCGTCCATTATAATGGCCTTGCATGTTCATTAATAGCATTGTTGGCTACTCGAGAAGAATTTTGCTACCCCACGGCTTGCGTACGCTGCATACGCGGCAATCCGGGGCCGTGGGTGGGAACGGAATCTCCGGGGCCATAGAAGGCGGAGAGGGTTAGTCTCTCTCCTCTCCCTTCTCCTATCATTTATCCAGTTTGGCAAGAATTTGAAGCTGGTTTCGTGCGGACGATGGGACCAGGTGAGTCTCACGACGTTTGTGAGAAAACCACCCCATTTATTCATTTTGTGAGCTCACAAAAAATGGGCTGCATACGAAACCAAGTGGGCCACACTAAAGGTAAAGGTGGATAGGGAAGGAAACGGATTGTGTTGTGAGTAAGTCAGACTCTATGAGGCGACTGTTATTTATATATTTTATCCACTCCGTGCATCCACTTTATCATATAATTTTAGGTTTTGATACAAAAAATGAAGCATCTCCGAAGTTCAAGTGTATCACACCACAGGAAACAGTGTGAATTGAACATTTACCATTAAAAAATTCTTGAGGGCCACAAAAGCTTTGGATGAAGCTGATTTTTTTTTTTTTTTTTTACCATCATTCATGTCTGTGTGATATTATCAACAGGTATAATGACAAATAAACATGAAGGTTTCAACGGTGGAAATCATTATTCCCACCATTTCCTGTGTTATAGTCCACTTGATCTTTTGTGCTTCAATTTTTTACTCAACTGTCCTACCATATAGAAGTACAATATAGATGGTTAAGGAAAAAGAAAAGAAAAGAAGTAGATAACAATTCATATTCTAACCTATAAAAGCTCAAATATTTTATTTTACGGTGTTCCAATCAGGGTATCTTTTATGTGTGGCCATACACGGTGAGGCCCTTCTCATCGATGGTTTGGATCACTGAACAATAGATCCATTTGAACAAGTTGCTCGATGGGCCCATTTGAACAACGCTGCAACTTATGGAGGCCTCCAAAATCCTTTCAGAGTTGCTATGGAAGCTTATGTGGGGCTCACCATGATGTTTGTGAGAGATCCACCATCTATCTTGAGTGGGCTGAAAACATGATGATTGAACGTAGACAATTGAAATATTCATGGGCCACAAAAGTGTTGAATTAGGCTAATATTTGTGTTTTCTGTTCATCCCAATAGGAATGACATTATGAACGGTATGAATGGCATATAAACAACTGTGGACCCAGAGAGGTTTCAACGGTAAGAGTTTCCCGGCCCACTTTTCCTCTAGTGAAGCGTACTAGGTTCACGGATGCAGCCTTCTTCCTTTTCTTTTCTTTTTTTTTAACGTCCTAAAATGAGCTCACAAAATGGATGGACAGGTGGATTTCTCACAAACATCAGCCTGTGGGACCCACCTGCGTTCCCAGCGTCCACCTGCCTCCAAAGGCTTTCGCACAAAACCGACTACCGATTCTTGTCAGGCTGAATAGATTCTCGAAAGGGGAGAGGGGAGAGAGAGAGACTCGCCCTCTCCGCCTTCTATGTCCCTGGAGATTCGGATCCCACCCACAGCTGGAATGGCCCCGCATGCAGCATGCTCAAGCCGTGGGTGTAGCAAAATTCTCTTGGCTACTCTTAACACGGCCCAAAAAGTAGGTTTGGGCAATCGTGTATTGATGCACCTATTTACTACAATCCTGGTCCATGGCTTGTTGATCCAAACCGTTTATCTTGTGGGATGATGGGAATGACTCAAAACTCTTCGAGATGGGAAGGTTTGGAACCTTCGGAGACTTTCTGGGCTTTGATGTATTTTCCATATAACCTTCTATTTACAGTTCAGTAGTTGAAGAGTCGAGAGCGTCCAATCAGGATATTTTGATGAATGCCCTGTCCACAGTAGGTTCCATAAATATCAACGGTGTGGATCACTGTTGTACGGTGCCGTGTTGTACTAAAGCGGCACTTTCCTTCGAATATATGCTATTATGAAGTGTTTAAAAAAGCTAAACGGCGCCGATTATGATTATTCCAAGTAAAGTGGGGCGAATCTGACGTTGAGGGAATGAGGCCCACCAAAAATTGGGACTTGACTAATTTTTAAGTGCCCGCATATCAGCCATCACACTACCAGAGTATCAAAATTTTCTCATTGGAATACAATTCACGTTCATATATATATATATATATATATATATATATATATATATATATATATTTGTTTATTCTTTCTTTTTAGGGCTCTTTCCCTCAGAAAATTCTACGTTGTTAACGTTGTGACACATCACATTCACTGGATTCACCGTTAGATGCTATTCTATTGGAATTTCTATCTGCTACTTGTTAGAGACAACCAAACCTCATTCCATTTATTTTAGATGGATGCTCTGATCCAGCAGTTTTTGGCTAGTGGGATGCATTGCTCATCGTCATAAAGACGGATCAAATTGTTCAGTCAACCATATGAATGCATATAGTGATGCGGTTTTCCTCCTCAAAATCAAAAGAGAGATGTGAAGCCTAAGTATGGTCGGGCGTTTGGATCAAATAGAGAATTGTGATTAGCGATTCCTAATAAGGGTTTAGGACATCCAAAGTGAGAGAGAGAAAAAAAGAGGAGAGAAAGAGAGAAAAGAGAGAGAGGAAGCTTGTAGAAGGAAGTAGTTGCTTGAAAAGGGAGTTTTTCTGCGCAACCGTCGACTCAGCACCTCTACGTCCTCGGGATCAGTGAGATCATTCTAATCTTATTATTCTCTTGTTGTTTATCTACTCCTATATGAGTGAAGAAGGTTTGATCCAAGCAGTGTGTGCTTGTGATCGGTTGTAAACGATTCTCGTAGATAGTGGATTGTTTGTCTGGACTAGTTCCCGTAATTTTTTTCTCTTTGAATATTTTCCACGTAAAAACTATTTGTGGTATTGATAATGATGCCTACCATTGAAACCTTTAGGGCCACCATGATATTTGTTTCTTCCATCCGACCAGTAAAGAAGGTCACACAGACATGGATGAAGGGAAAACACAAATATTAGCTTGATCAAAACTTACACGGGTCCCAAAGAGTTTTTAATGGTGGGCATTCAATCCATTGTGGTGGACTTAGAGCCTGCCTCATTTTTGGGCTCATAAATGGATAAAACACATAAATTACGGTGGCCCCAGGAGCCCTGCCAGGACGGAGTCCCTCCTGCTGGCAGGACGCAATCCGCGTCCCGGTGCAAGCATACACAAGGATCTTAACCGTGCATGCTGCAGGCTCGAATGGGCTAGCCTGACTAGTCATTGGAGGGGAAGGCGTGCCAACCACTAACCAAGTACCAGGTGAGGGAGAATGTGCATCAGATCCACCCTGTCCATATGACACACCAACACATTTTCACCATGAATCCCAAAATTCAATGTAATCGATGACTTAGGTCGGCCACATCATAGAAAACGGTGTAAAATCATGCCTAAGACTTTAAATTCACGTGTTGTGGGCCATATGAGTCGTCAAAAGTCCTGATTTTCACCAAAACCATTCATCTTGGTATGATGTATCAGATGAGTGGATTGATGGCAATTTAACACCACGAGTTTTGAATCATTTTTGGAACGTCGAAGTCCTTGGGGCTCATTGTGATGTACGTCTTTTATATCCACGCCGTTCATCCATTTTGCTCAAATGGTGTAGATCCAAATCTCAGGTGGACCACATCGCACGAAAAGTGGTGATGAACAACCACCATTGAAAACTTTATAGGCCCAATAATTTTTATTAGCCATCAATGATCCAAGCTGTTGATACACAAATATCAGCTTAATCCAAAACTTCTGTGGCTCCAAGAAGATTTTAATGATGGGCGTTCAATCACGACGCTTCATTTATGTCTTCATGCCTTAAAATGAGCCGGCGAAATGGATGGATGGTGTGGATATTAAACATAAACATCACAGTGGGACCCACATTCACAGATTCACCGAATCCGCGTCCCAACCCCCCAAAACACACGAACCTGACGGACGGCGTGGATCTACTCCACGTGTGTGTGAAAAAAGGCGTCGTCGCGTAAGGGAAAAAAAGGAGGACAAAAGCTTGATGGGACTATCCTAACCATTAATAAATAAAGTCATCTAGTTGACTGTGAATCTTTACTAATTTTCGACCTGTAGTGAACATTGCATACCGATAATCCAAGGGTCAGAAACGTCCAAAGAGAAAATCTTTTTTTCTTTTCCTTTTTTAATAGATGGCCTATAACCATTAAACCCAACTAAATGAACGGTCCTGATCTCTCGTTCATTTGTCATGTGTACATTGATTTGTAATAGAGTAAATAAATACAAATGCGACAAACGCGTTGTACCATGCAAATGGAAAACGACGCTTTTGTATTCGATTCCGCCAACCTAGAAGACATCGACTAAAACCAAAAAACCTCATGCGGCCACGTGACAAGAGAGGGAAATCAAGCCCCCGACCCTGGCCCCAAATCAACGGTCAGGATCTTCATCAGGCCCTCGTAACAAACCCCCTCTTTATCCCCACCGCCCATCCGGATCATGGCCTGGATATCATCGTCACTTGTACGAAAACCCGCCCAATTCATGTAGCTTTTCAGATCATCAAATCCCACCTTCCCATCTCCGTCTCTGTCCATGACCCTGAAGACGTCCTCCATCACCCCATTTCCCGGCGAGGTTTTCCGGCAGTCAAGGACCCGCTCGAACTCGTCGAATTCGACGAATCCATCCTTGTTCGAGTCCGCGATCGAGATCATCGACCCGATGTCGTCCTCCGTTGCGCCAGCGCCGGCGAAGCCGGTGTAGAAAGCCCGGAGATCGTCATAGCTTATCTTGCCGTCCCGGTCGGTGTCGAGGACGTCGAATGCCGGTCGGAAATCTGACCCTGTCTCAGATTCCGTTCGTGGGCATCTGCCGGAAGGACACATCTCTCTCTCGTAAGTAAGGAGTCTGAGGAGAATTTCACACAATGAGGTTATATAGAGAAGCTCGGCGCGTCTCGGTGGGGGCCGCTTTCTTTGGAATGTTTCTAAGGACTTATACGTGTGGGATGACGTCATGGGAGGAGTTAAGCATGTACATGATCACTGCGCATGCCTTCTTGAATCTGACCCGTTCATATTATAAACCCCACTGGATCACATATGAAACTCGTACTGATCAGATTATCCTGAATAATTTTCGGCCATAGAATGGATAGTTAAAATAAGAAACATCTGAAGCTATTTTCTAACAGAAATTATCAAAAATTCAGTGGAATAGTTTTGATCTTGGATCTGAAATGGGGTCCATGAATTGGACGGATTAGATTTAGGTTCTTGTATGCTGCGTACTAGGTGGCTGTTTGCAGGCGTATGGATTTTCATACTCCTCCAGAGTACCAAGTAATAAAAGCGGCAGGAAGACTACGTTGGCTTCCTTGGCGAGCACGCATTTATTGTGAGGTGGTCATTCACGGTTATTTTGTGTAGTTTAGCACCATTTAAGAAAAGGTGATGATTGCTGAGTCATGTCAAGGCAACGTTGCAGGGCAATCCAGACCGTCCAAGCTGCTGACCCATTTGTGGATGTGCATAACCGAAAAAATAGGTCAAGAGAACGTAGAAACCATCTGATTTCTCCTTTTAATTCCGACCGTTAAGATTTTTCTTTCAACCATCCATTCAATTTGGATCAGAGTGATTTTAGAGATCTCATCCATCTATGTGTGCCCCACAGTTTGGATGGTATAGATAGCTTTATTTAAGGGAGAGGATTTGGTCAGGCCATCCCAAGTTACAGGTGGACAACACTACAGGAATGTCCACCATTTGAAGATATTCCATGGGCCCACACAGACCGGGATGAAGGGAAAACACAAATATTGGATTGATCCAAAACTTTTGTGGTCTACAAGAAGTTTTTAATGGTTAATCTATAGTGTTTCTGTGGTGTTGTTCGCCTAAGATTTGGGTCTTCTTTATTTTTGGGCTAGTTCTCTAAAATGAGATGGAAAAACAGATGAACGGCGTGGATATACAACATATATATCAAGGTGGGCTCCACAGCCACGACCGAACTCGGTGGGAATCCGCTGCCCATATTTGAACGCCACGCGTGAGGAGGGTGATCACCACCATTTTAAAACGGTGTACTATTACATGAGTCTATTGATGGCAAAGGAAGATCCAATGGATGTGGAAGGAGGGAACTTTCGTTGCCGACATTGTTTACCGTACACGTAGCCTATCGAGCATTAGTCTCCTCGCATTAGTGGTCTTCATCACGAGTAATCCTAACCGTCTAATAAATGAGTCCGGAGGACATCCGTTGAAACCGAGCAGACTTCTCTGATTGGTCCTGCAGAAGCAGAGGTTATCCGCTCAGTTTCAACAGAGGATCGGGATTCCTAATAAGTAGCCTTTGTTTTTCTGTTTAATGGGAGGGGCGTGGCTTCACTGGATCCCTAGATCTCTCGAGGTGGGTGTGGGTGGATCTCTTATTGTGCCATCCGCCGTGTGTGGTGTATGTATTACATTCATGCCGTTCATTCATTTTGAAAACTAATTTTAGATGATGATTAAAAAATGAAGTAGATCAAGTCTCAAGTGGACCATAATATATTAAACAATGGTACTTAACCATTAAAAGCTACTCATAGGTCACGAAAGTTTTGGGTCAAGCTGATATTTGTCTAGTATTGTCATCCAGCTGTTTGCCACCTTTTCAACACATTGGATGAAAAATAAACATTCTAGTGGCCCCATGAAGTTTTTAATGGCCTGAATTCAATCACTACTATTTCATGTGCTACAGTCCACCTAAGAATTCCATCTGCTTCATTTTTGGGATAATGCCCTAAAATGAGCTTTTAAATGCATGAATAGTAGAGATGTAATGTACATACATTACAGTGGCCCACAGTAGAGGATCCACCGACCTGCGGCGATCCCCCCAAACTGCGCCCCGAGGGCACGTTGCCGAGTTGTACAGACGGACGCGGTTTGGCTAGTGACGCCGGTCGGTGCTCTATGAGCCCCACCATGACGTATGTGTTTTATTCATGTTGTCTATCCATTTTTCCATGTCATTTTAGGGCTTTAACGTAAAGATTTGCACGCCGTAGAAAAACAGTAGCATTGAATGTTCGCCATTAAAACCTTCTAGGGCTCATTGTAATGTTTATTTGACATCCAACTTGTTGATTGGATAATGCTGACCTAAATGAAGGAGAAAAAACAAATATCATTTTGATCCCAAGAAGCTTTTAATGGCCAGCGTTCAGTCAACATTGTTTCCTATGATGTGGTTCACTTAAGATTTTGGATCTACTTTATTTTTGGGCTTATAACATAAAATGATTTGGAAAAATGGATGGATAGAGTGGATGAAACACATACATCATGATGGGGCCGACAGAGCATCGACCACTAGCCAATAAGCGTGTTTTTTTTTTCTTTTTTTTATGGGTTAGTTCACACACCCCATTGTTAGAACACCCGGCTGCCCCTGTTAGTCACATCACAATGTTGGATGTTCCACACGTTGGCACATGCGGATGCGTGTAAGGGACGAAAGCCTTTTTAAATGTAACCAATCACTGGGAGATCGTTGTCTTTTGCATATGATTCTATTTTCTAGAGTAGAGTTTGGCACGTGTGTCAAAGTGGCACGTGTGTGGAATGGTCCACCTTGAGCATATCTTAGCCCAAAAAGAAAGGCTGGGTCCGGGATGGGTTAGCCGGAGGCCCGGACGTGCAATTAAAAAATTGGACGGTTAGAAAAATAACGCTGGCCCCCCACGAACGCATATTGCCACCGACCCCTGGTCGGACCTTTTAAGTGTCCGACAAGATCTGTGTGGTGGCCCAGCATGTTGTATCTGTTTATCCACGCCGTCCATCCCTTTAATAAGATCATGATAATAGAAGAGCCCAAAAATGAGGCAGAGCCAATGGTATAGTGGACCACACCAAAGATGACTCTTGCATTTAATGATTTGTGCTTTTAATGCACATTTAATACAATCAAGCTTATTATTTAGTGTGGTTCCCTGAGCTATGGATCTTACCCATTTTTGGACTCATACCTTAACCTGACCATAGAGAAGGGATGGACAGCGGTAAACAGATGCATCACTGTGGGCTCCCACAAAGATTTGGTTGGATGCTTAAAGGTCCACCAGAGGTCGGACACAATCTGTGTCCGGTTCCCTACATGTACAATCCACACCACAGGAAACAGCGGTGATTGAATGCCCACCATTAAAAACTTCTGAGGCCCACTGTAAGCATATTCTTAATGTTTATTTTCCATCCAATCCAATGGTAAGGTCAACCAGATCTAGATGAAGGGAAAAGATCAGCTTGATCCAAAACTTTTGTAGCCTAAAAAGGTTTTTTAATGGTTATTCACTACTTTCTCCTCTTGTGTGATCCACTGGAGATTTGGATGTGCTTAATTTTTGGGATAATATTGTAAAATGAGCTGTAAAAACAGATGAGCAGCATGGATATACAACATATTTATCAAGGTGGGCCTCACATAGTAAGGATAACACCCACTAAAGCATTACTCAGGTAACACTGAACCACTTCTTTTGAACCAGTTTTTAAAGCATGAATCACATAAAATTTTCAATCTGGGCGAGAAAGTCATAAGTATTTATTAAGGAATTGGAAAAACAAATAAGCCTTGAACAGCTCTTACTCAAATAGCCAGGAATGGAATCATTAGTGGATATGAGGGTGGTGGGATTTGATTTGGGCATGTGCCAGTGTGGCCCACCAAAAGCATATTTAAAAGAGACTTGGATTCAGCAGTTACCCCTCCGGTTCTCAGAATTGGTCTCTGCAGTGACCCATCAGCATGTATGCTTTTAATAGGCTGTCCATCTATATTTCCATATCTTATGATGTGAGCTAAAAATGAGACCGATCCAAATCTCAAGTGGACCACACCATAGGAAAAAGTGATGATTGAATTGTTGGGGCCCATGAAAGTTTTGTATCAAGCTGATATTTTCATTTTCTCTTTCATCTAGGTCTGTGTAACCTATGAACAGGTTGGATGGCAAATAAACATTACATTGGTCTTAATAAGTTTTGAATGATGAGTGTGACAAAATAAATGGACGGTATGAATAAGACACACACATCAAGGTGGCACCAACTGGTACCATCAAAGTTTTTATAATAAATATATTTATTTACTTACTTTAAAACAAACTTTTATTTTTAAAATTCATTTTTATTATAAAAACATGGATTTGAAATCATAGCTTTGCAGCTTTTAGGTGAGGTTCAAAGAGATTTCTTGAAAGATTTAGATACTTTTCAAAAACAAATCCACCCAATTTCTTGCTACCAATCGATTAAACGAAAGAAAAAAAAAAAAACCAGTAAATCCCCACGAATCCTCTCATATTCCATGGAATAACCGGATTCAAGCAGAGACAACGTATATGAAAACAAGTGAGCGGGCCCCATGGAGCTGTCAAACGCATGATAATGGACCTTTCAACTTCTTCAAGGACCGATTTCTGAAAACGAATAAGAGTAAGATTCGAATTCAACATCGTGATCATGAAATGGCCACCAAACGTGTATGTTGTTTGCGATGTACCATTATATCTGCGCATGAGCTGTCGCACTAACGCGACAGGCCATGCACCATCCATCCGCCGCTGCCGCACTGCGCACAGGAGCGTACGATAAGGACCGCACGATTCCCAAAGAGGTCAGCTGTTTTAAGAACTGGGTCACTTTCTCCACCGTGGGAAAAACCCTCGACGTGAATGAAATCCACCACGTCCATTAGGTACATCACCCCTTGTTTGTTGTTGATTAAAAAAAATCAAGATAATTCAACAATCAGGTGGGCCACCCCACAAAAATATATGTAAAAACCTCTAAATCCACATTGTGTGGCCAAAAATTGAAACCAAAATTGAAGTGTATCCAAAACTTAGGTGGACCATACCACAAGAAAGAGGTGGGTATAATGATTTCTACTGTTGAAACCTTTCTGAAGCCCACAGTGATGTTTATTTGTCATCCAACCTGTTCACAAGATCACACAGACACCCAAGAATTTTTCAACGGTATAGATTCAATTCATATCGTTTCCTGTAGTGTGGTCCACTTAAGCTTTTTATATGCTTCATTTTTTTCTCAAGCCATAAAATTATCTGTTAAAATGGATGAACGGAGTGGATGAAATACATAAATCACGGTAGACCCCGCAGAGTTTACTCAGAACGCAATCCGCTTCCCCATTTTTCATGCAGCTGATCTGCAGCCCCCCAATCAGTGCAATTTTCGCAAAGGGAGTTAGTTACCTGTCGTGGAACCCAACAGACCTACAGTTAGTTCTGATTCGAGAAAGAATTATAAAATACTCCAGCAGACTACAGTAGATCATGTGACTGCACACATACAATGCCCCCAATGGAACACGTGTGGATAAATCTAGACCTTGTAAATCACGGTCCATCAGGGATAGGGCGTGATTGAAAATCTATCATTTTAGGGAGGTTTGATAATTCCACACGCTTGTCTGCCGTACACATCCACACGCAGACGCCACGTGTCATGTTGTGATACGTGTGTGTTATCTGAGCTGTGTACGTTGTGGCCCACCTGAAGAGTTAAAGATTGTCATACGTGTAAGGGATCCAGGCCACGTTCCGGGGCGAGGGCACCATGAACATTCTTTGACCTAACAATTAAGATGGTCCACACAATCAGATTGACCACGTGTACGTTGAACATAAATAGTTTTGTCATCTTTTTTTCTTTTTTTTCCCTGACCGTCCATTTATATCATACACCTTATGAATGGATCGGGCCTCACATACATGTGACGGGTTGGCACGTGTGCCATGAGTCGTCCACGAGTGGACCCACCTTTCATGCAAAAAGGGCCATCTGATAGAATTCACTAGAACCCATCAGATGGTCCAAAAATGCATGTGGGGTCCATTACCCAACAATCCAAGCTAATAGAAAGAAGAGGAATTGTAGGGTCCAACTCATCACCCCACGAACAGTTTGCTGATTTGCAGGATTCCATACATATGGAAAAATAGATCCGAACCATTGACTAGATAGTCCTCTCTGTGGATGGGGTACAATTCCAAAAGCCAGGGAAGATTAGCATCATGGGACCAGGTTTGTAAAACACCCGAGTCTGTGGTGCTCACCAAGTTGTATATGTAAAATCCACTCCTTCTAACAGGTTCTATCATCAATGTTAGGCCCCAAGGCCAAAATTCAACTAGAACCACGACTCAGATGGGCCACACCACATGGAACAATTAGGATGGGATGCCAACCATAGGTTTATGTGTGGGGCTACAATGGTGTGTATCTTTCATCAGAACCGTGTAACTCATCAGGATGAAGAGAAGATCAGCCTGAAACAAACTTAGGTTTTGGGAGCAATGCTGCATTTATTCCCATCGGTGTGGTCCATATAAGCTTTTAATCAGGCTCATATTCTGTATGTACGGTCCAATTAATGGTTCTAACCTGATGAACGGAGTGGATTTTGCATATAAACATGGTGGATCCCACGAAGCTTCAGTGACGCAATAGGATGTTGTTACAAAATGTGACATCTTTGTTATCTCCCACGTGCTTCCCGTGTGTTCATTTCTGCATGCTCGACGATCCACATATGCAATCAAAGAACATGATCACCATATCCAGGCCACTCATTAGGTGGGTCCTGCCATGAACATGACCTAGCCCAAAAATCACACCAGTACACTTCACAGGTTCGCTACCCATTTATGTATTTTTCTAACAGTCCATTTTCTCAATGGACCACCGAATGTCCACGGTGAGCCCCACCTCAGGAACGGCTTGGATCTTGCAAAATGGGCGGCCCCCACCTCTTCATCCTCTTCATATAACCTTCCTTGCAGTTCTAATAACATCAAGGAATTGTAGATTGAACTCGGTCTGCTCCGAAGCTGTTCAATCAAACACATTCACCAGAAATCCATGCATGAACATATGCCGTCTTTAAATCGATGGTACCGCACCCGATCTCTCACAACGATCTCACGGCCATATACACGGGAAATGAGCTTGGTCGCAGAGTGGCAATCCTCACAAACACGAAGGTTTTTCACAATGCGGATGGTCGTCCCAGGGGCTGTATTAAGGAACCCAAATGCAATAGCAAGCTTCTCACTGTGTTGGCAGAGCGCGCTTTCCTTCTCCTCCTCGTCGATGTTGAACAAGACTTCGGCGGTGTTCGGAACATACCCTTCCAATCTCAGCCTCTCAACTATCTCTTCTAGCATTGATTGAATCTCTTTCATTTGTGGGTGTGAACCATCTCCCATTACAAATTCATGGATAATGCCATCCATGTCAATTAAGCTGCTTCCAGGCGTTGTCTTGATCCCTCGTCCCTTCATCAGCTTTCTCACATTCGCTACGTCATCCCATCTACCTGCCTTAGCGTAAATGTTCGATAAAAGTGCGTACCTACCACTATTGTGTGGTTCCAATTCAAGTAAAATCTTCCCCACTCTCTCGCCTAATTCAACATTTCCATGAATTCTACAAGCACCCAATAGAGCCCCCCAAACGGCTGCATTGGGTTTCATTGGCATTGTCTGTATGACGCCTTCAGCCTCATCTAAGAGCCCAGCCCGGCCTAAGAGATCGACCAAACAACCATAATGCTCCACTGTGGGTTGCACGCCATACGCCCGTTTCATAGAATTGAAGTATTGCCAGCCTTCTTCTACCAGCCCTGCATGAGTGCATGCGCTCAAGACACCCACAAAGGTGATCTTGTCCGGTCTAACCATCTCCGCCTGCATCTGCGAGAATAGTTCAATTGCTTCATTGGCATGCCCGTGCATCGCAAGCCCACCAATCATAGCATTCCATTCAAAGACTTCTCTCCGCTGCATCTGATTGAAGACCTCCAATGCCATGTCCAGACGCCCGCACTTTGCATACATATCAACCAGAGCTGTCCCCAAAACCGCATCCAACTTCATCGAATTCCTCTCCATGTATGCATGGATCCATCTACCTTGCTCCAACGCCCCCACATTTGTGCACGCTGCCAACACGCTCGACAACAGAAACTTCCTTAACCGAATTCCACTCCTCTGCATCTCATGAAACACACCCAACGCCTCCTTGAAGCACCCACACTGCACATAGCCATCGATCATCGCACTCCAAGAAATCTCATCTCTCTCAGGCATTTCATCAAACATCCGCCTAGAATCCTCAATCCGCCCACACCTCGCGTACCCAGAAACCATCGCATTCCAAGAACTGACATTCTGGCACGGCATCTGCTCAAACAGCACCGCAGCAGCGTCGGCATCACCAAATCTGAAATACCCATCAATCATCGCATTCCAAGAGACAGCATCTGACGCCCCACTATCATCAAACAGCCGGCGGGCATCTGAAACCCGCCCAAAGGACGCATACATCTGAATTCCAGCACTCTGTATATATCCATCCCCAGCAAGCCCATGCTTTATGACATGGGCATGCACTTGCATGCCTTCCTCAATGGCTCTAGCAGCAGTGCAGGCCTTGAGAAGAGAAGGGTATGTGTACTTATTGGGCTTGGACTGTTCTGCCACCATCTTGGAGTAGAACAAGATGGAATTCTCAGGGGCATTTTTGTCCAAGAAGGCTCTTATGATGGAGTTCCAAAGGAAGGCATGGGGAGCTTTGACCTGGTTGAAGACCTTGAGGGCAATGTCCAAAGAACTGGAATTGGAGGCTGTGTAGCATTTGATTAAAGAGCCAGCTATGTAATTGTCTTGGAAGAGGCCTGATTTGATGATTTGTGTATGTGTTTGTTTCAAATGTTGGCGGGAATTGTAGCACTTGGTGTCTAAAATGTGGGTGATGCTTTTAAAAGAGATAGCTGGGTTTTGGGGTGGTGAGGTAGAAGAGATGGGGTCCACTGACGTGGCACTCATCGTGGCCATTGGCAATGAGAAAGGCATGGCTTGTGCTAGTTATAGATGTTTGATCTAAGGATAAGGGGAAAAAAAAAAAAGAGGAAACGGATTTGCTTGGTTATGCACTCATCAGTATATATCGATTATGAATGTGTGTGAGGTGAGGATAGCTCGCGTGAGATTGAGTGTTTCTTCACGGGACACGTGCCTATTTGCCACACATGTTCAGGATCCACAGCATTCATCAGGTGGGCCAGACCATTAATTATTATTTAACATCCATTTTTATAATAAGCGTGGGCCACCCAATGCAGAACTGCCACATGGCACACCTGTAAGGGATCTGGACCATTCATACGTGGGCCACACAACTCAAGAATCTGCCCTGATTGGACAAGCTTAACCCTCCAACAGAAGACTGGTACACAATGAAGGATCATCCAGAATAACCCTTTTAAAGGGATGTGGATGACGGGTTCCAGCCCTAGCCTTCGCAATAGTGTGGCCCACAGCATAGGAAATAAGTTGGGAGGGAGACTCCACTCTTGATTTGCATTGGGCCACCTGAGTTTAAAACCAACCTGATTTTTAGTCTGAACCTTCATGGGCCTGGATTCTATATAAACAATGTGGTGGGGCCCCAACATAAATGAAGGGTGGGCGTCCCCTCTCAACTTGCTCCGTGGTGTGTACCACCTGATTCATGGATCAGCCTAACTTTTGGGCCCTGGAGGTAAAGAGCTAAAGCATCTAATGGACGTCTTGGATGTTATGTATGCATCATGTGGGTCCCGAGTCCGGATCCTCATTTTGTTACCAGGAAATCCCAGCTTGTAGCTTCAGTGTAATGAAGTTGCACTGAGGCTGCGATGTGGTTGCAAACCTTATGTGATGACGTGGACCAATTGAAAAGGTGCAAATAGAGATTTCCTGTTTGCAGCAAACAGAGGATCCAGATTCATGGGTCCCACATCTGCCTGGCACCACCACAGCTTACCAGCGCACCCCTACATGCAAATCCACCACTAAATTTTCCTTTCTTAGAGAAAAGGTGTGCATTTATAGGTTCTGTTGTCATAAGGCGAGCTTAGTCCGGTTTCAAAAAATAATAGGCATGGGTGTTGATTTAAAAGCCATCAAGGGCTAGGATTTTGTGGACCGTCTAGTCCCAGCCGAATGAGACATATCTTGGGGACAAAAATGTTTTGCTGACCGCTAGAATGCTATTGATTTTTTCCCCCCTTAAAAACTCACCAATAGAAGCTGTCCCTAAGTTGCATTTCTTTTTTTCTTCTGTTGAGAACTTAATCAACGGACTGGTGATGAGAAGAAAATAACAAGGAAATATACAAGGAAACCGGCAACAAGAATCCCGCCATAGATAACAGCTTGTGAGGACTGCACGGGAGCCTTGTACTCAATGTTGCAGCACCGCATCTTCTCCTTCTCTGTCACTAAAACACGATCAACATATCTGTCACAAAAGGGGAGGAGAGATTGTTACAAAGAATCAGTAATCCTAGGGCTCAAAATGGTGTGTGCACTTGACCCAATGACAAAAGCTTCAATAGAACTATATTACAGAAAGCGTACACAACCAATGACAAGTACACAAGAAACAGTCGAAAAATGCATCACATAAACTGCTATGGTGTACCATGATTTTGCAGCTGGAAATTGTCAAAAAGGTCACTAGAAATGGAATTACTATAGGGTCCTGATGCATCCAAATGTTTAACAGTTCTGATGAGCAAAGACCCATATAAGTGGGGTTCATGTTTTGTTGATTCAAAATGACACCCACGGATGCATTCCCCAAAACTCTCCAAGATGGGTGGAGATCCTAACCATCCAAGCTTTGACCTTTTTCTCTATACTGCTGTTGTGCTTTTCACGTAAAAATCTATTTTTAGGCCACCGAGTCAAAGGGCTAGGATCTTCCGATCTGGGATACTCTTAGGGTAATCCATCATCAAAGATGGGGCACATCAGATTAATGGCATGGATCAACGATCCTTGGATCAATCCTTGTACAGTATTGGAGCATCAAAGATGCTATATATCCAGGTGCACCACTAGGAAGCATTCATGTCGAACAGGATTATCTTGCCCTTAGGAATATAAAGAAAACAAAGTGGGGTTGAAATTCACAGAAGAAGACAAATAGAGGAGGATACTCACTGCTGGGTAAATATGGTGCTTTGGAGTATCTCTGAACTGTTTAAGTGCGCTTCCTCTAGACGATGATCATATAACAAAGAAGATAGATCTACAAGCTGCTCTTCAAGACTCTGTTAACAAGCAAATCAAGCAAAAACCTCAGAATAACAGGACATTGAACATTATACAGCAAACCTTTTAAACTCGAGAACTCAATCCGATTGGAAGTCTGTCAAGTAACTCAGTCGAACTTTTTCTGAATCTTGAGCCCAAGACTTCTAGTTTTCGTGAGCTGAGACAAGTTTCGTGTCTCGCCTGCTAGCCCAGCTGGAAGATGCCTTAGTGTTTCAACAGTAGGTCTCTAGTTCAAGTGCTAAGGAGACAAACTAACCCCACCTGTGGGTGGGTGCATCGTGTGACTAATCAGTGTGGGTGAGTTGCGCAGCTAACAGGGTGGGTGCGTTGCATGACTAACAAAGGAAAAAAGAAAAAAGGAAAAAAAGTTTTGCTTTCTTCTCCTCTTTTTCTTTTTCTTTCTTTCTTTCTTTTTTCTTTCTTTTTTTTTTTTCTTCTAATTTTCAAGTTCCATTGAGTCAAGTTGGCCTAGTCAACCAAGTCTTAACTGAGTCACTCATGACCAAATTGAGTTTTTCAGGAATCCTGACAAAAACCTGATCGAATCCAGTTTTTTTTTTTCAAATTCTCGCACACAGTTATACATGGTTATAAGTAACCATACATGAACAAGGAATTACTTAAGATTGCTGACCAAGAAATTCCCCAAAATGACCACTTTCGATATCTTGGGTCCATAAATCTAGAGAGTAGAGCAAATGAGAAGGATGTTGCCATGGAATTCAAGCAGGGTGGAAGAAATGGAGATGTGCCTCTGGAGTTTTATGTGATTGTCATGCACCACTCAAACTGAAAGGGAAATTGTATAGGATGGCTATAAGACCAGCGATACTTTATGGGTGTGAATGTTGGGCAATAAAGGAACAACATGTTCATAGGATGAGTGAAAAAAAATAAATGTTAGTAGGATGAGTGTAGCTGAAATGAGGATGTTGAGATGGATGAGTGACAAGAAAATGACGGACAGAACTAGAAATGAATGCATTCAAGGCAATCTAGGAGTAGCACTGATAGATAATAAAATGAGGGAAAGTAGACTAAGATGGTTTGGTCATCTGCAACTAAGACCAAGAATTGCGCTGGTCAAGGGTGAGTTGGTACAAGTTGAAAGCTCTAAAGGGGCAAGGGGAAAACCCAAAAGGACGTGGGTGAAGGTAGCAAGAAAAAACTTGATCTAACTGTAAGTTATGGCCCACATTGCTCCTTCGCTAGAGAGGTGCGGAGTCTTCTCCTTCAGCATTTTGGGGTCGATTGGGTGTTTCTGAACTTGATAGAAGAACTACTTCTATCTTGGCATGGTGGGGGTAAAAGGGTGTGGAGGTTAAGTTTGTTAGCGGTTCTATGGGCTTTGTAGTGGGAAAGGAATGAGCGATGCTTTAGAAATAAAATGGGAAGAGCAATAAATGTTTTCAAAAAGGCAATTCTCAATGTCAATGAGTGGGCGGTAGCATAGTATCTTTAGCTACATATATAGCTTGTTTGGGTGGTTGCCTTGTTTTCTTGAGTAGCATATTTGTATTTTTGGCTGCGGCCTTGTTAATGAAATATCATCGTTGTTTCAAAAAAAAAAAAAGTCATGGCCCTTGAAAGAGTGGAATGTCGGAAAAGGATTCATGTAGCCGACCCTAATTAGTTGGGATAAGGCTATGATGATGATGATAATTATATAGGGCCAAATGATTTTGCAGTGATCCAAATAATTCCCTTCCATTGATCAAGTGTTACTTTTTCTTTGAATCTTCAAAGTCTTGAATGTAAAAGAACAAAGTTATGTAGGCAGATATTATAATTTCAGATGGGGAATATTTGTAGTTTCATCAAACAGGAGCTACTTACATCCAAGTACTGTTCTAACCGCTCGACTAACTCATGTGGGAAAGGTTCCGGTAAGTTAGTTGTTTTCCTGTAGAACTTCTCCAGCCACAGCTCTGTGTTTGACTTCTTTTTCTTGCCCTTCACTGGCTCGCCAAGGGGGGTCTTGAGATATTCCCCAGCAAAAGCCTGGACAGTCTGTTGAAATGACACAAAATTAAACCTTGTACTTGGAATAACAAAGGGGAAGCTTATTCCCACCACCAAATTTTTTTTGGAAGGAAATGACCACCAAATTTTGACATTTCCAACCATGCAGGGTAATTGATCTTAGAGAGATGTTTCAACGGGTGCTTTCAACTGACAAAATCACCCTTGAGGGATGGTGGAATTAACAATTTGGGAAGCAGAAATATCAATCCTCTAAATAAATGATGTTTTAGAATAAAAAAGCATCCAATTCGTGTTTAACTCTTGCTACCTCTGAAGTATCCCGAATTTTTCGAAGTGCAGAGTCAACACGTGCATATATTGTACTTCTCTGCAAAAATGAAGTACCGTCAGATATGCTTTACAAAGTGAAAAATCAACAGAGTAAAATATACATCATTAACATGCTAAAAAATTTCCAGCCGTAAGTAGGCTAAGACAGAGAACTGGAACTGTCAGAGCAGTTTGTTAAAATTAATGAAAAATTATTCCTAATGATTCACTGCTAAGCCAGCTATAGTCCGAAATCAGACATATGTCATCGACAAGACACTCAATTATAATTGCATTGTCGCCAGGGCTGTCAATGAGTCTGGCTAACCCATCAGGCTTACAGTCCATGCTCACCATGGACAGTGCTTGTGTAACAATTTTTGGGCTGAGAAACAAATAGGCAAGCCCTGGTCTAGTTGGACAACATCTTCGACTGTGGCCCAACCTGAGCCTGAGTCCAGGCCCATTTATAGCTGTCAAGTGCAGGGTGCAGGACTAATTTTCAGGTCCATAAGCTGGGCCATGCCTAAATTTCATGTCCTATAAGTAAATGGGCCACGCTCAGGCAGAACTCGCTCCAGCCTGAGCCTAGTTCATTGACAGCCCCAATCATGAAATGCCACCACAACCATTTAGAGTTTATTTGGACTTTCCACAGAGGATGGGACGCAAAAGATAGTGGCTTTACCAAGGCAATGTCCTGAAGCATTTGACTAATTTGAGAAGCATTAGAGAATGGTCCAAATGGATGACAGCCTGTCGCCCAAAGCCAATTAAGAACTGGCCTTTCATGTACATGGGAAACCTTCTCATAGGGAGCACTAAGCCCCCCAACTGCAGAAGCCAGTCCAGCCAAAATGTGGCGTTGTGCTTGTGACGGAAGAGCATACCTTCTCTTTGTTTCTGAAACATAGCTGTTACAAGGAAATGCAGCATACTTTAACCTTTTAAACATGGTTGGACTGAAGCTTGTAGGCAATATTGTCAAAATCGTTATTGTATCACAAATTGTAATAGGGGTTGAATCGTATCAGATCGCAAATCGTATCGTAAATCATAACATTTTTTATGATCTTCTCAAAAATATGAAAAATATAAAGAAATCAGGAAAAAAAAAGATTATAAACTCAGAAATCATCCTTTTGCCATCAATGTACACCAAGTAATACCATGTCATGATAGTCTTAAAGGATTCTTATCTTTTAAATCTTTTAAGAAATTTTCCTTAAAACATACAAGGATCCTTTACATTTATGTTATTATTAATTTTCTTGAATGTAGAATCACATTGGAAAAGTGGCATTTGATTCTATAGACCAACCAAAAAAGATATTTTGATTTCTAACCATCATTCCGCAATACATATAAGTCAACATGATTGTAACCATCCATAAAAAAATTCCAGATAAGTCATACATCAATTTGGTGTTTTGACCAATTAGAAGTAAGGAATTAAAAAATAAAAATAAAAAAGGTCTACGATTTATCGTTGAAGAGAATAAACAAAATAAAATAATTTAGCTTCTCTAAACGATTCTTTCTTTCAAAGGTTTTGTCTAAATGATTCTTAAAGCCCCCACCAATTCAAAAACATAAAATGAAGGTCAAGTGAAGCTTAAATAGAAGAGAAAAAGTATAATTTGATCGTAAAACGGGATTTGAATTGTAAATCGTAGGATTCAAATCATAAAATCATAAGATTCATATAAAAAGGGATTCAAAGGTGGGATTCAAATCGTTTTGCTTAAGATTCGACTCAAATCACAAATCGCAAATTGTAAATTGTAGGATTTTGACAACACTGCTTGTAGGTAGAGATGCATAATTTGAAATGAAATAATCAGATTAACTGTCAAGAAAGACATTTCAGCTAAGCAAATTCAGCAGGCTGAAACAGATGCGAATGCACAATAAGTTCTCTAACTGAAACCACGGTCACTTTACCCAATTGCATGGCCTCATACAGTGGGTTTTGCCTAAAACTTATATAGCTAGAAATGTCCTAATCTTACAAGACATTTTTCAACTCAGCGTATCCAAGTCCCAACTGCTGATGATCTGTAGCCAACATCGTGCAGAATGCAGATTCTAAGCCAAGCTCCTCTATGCCGGAGGACATAGTGGATAGACAAAACATTTTAATTGATATGAGATCTATAAACACTGACGAGAACCCTGCACAAATTACTTAAATACAATAACTGTTGTTAAATTCATTTATTCAACAATATTCAGGCATCATCTTTCATCAGATGATCTGAGACATACAAATTCTTTCATTTTTTTAGTGTAACATGTTCTAAAGCAAGGAAGCTATCAGGATCATCACATTATTTGCATCCTTTGCTAAATGTCTATCATCTTGAAAAATCTACTGTACTTCTAGGCACATATGAACTCATGAACATGCCTGTGGAACATGCAGGGAACACGTTATCTATAAAGCCAGAATGTCCGAAACATCCTTGTAAAGCTAACTAAAACAGATTGCCAGTTTCCCAAAAAACAAAAGACATGTCATGCACTAAACTGCTATTTTAACAAGCAAACTTCGTCTATCTGTTTACATGGTGTTGACTGAATTGTTAATATCAAGTTCTATAACAAATATACACATGAGATGGACACCCACACCTTTGGGACAGTGGTAGACTGAGTGAAGATAACCTCATCTCAACACTAAGGTCTAGGTATCGATTCCCAACGTGGGGGTGACTAAAATTGCAGGGTTACTAACAGTGTGGGTGGGTGTACTAAGAGAGTGTGGGTGTGTGTACTAAGAGTGGGATGTGTGCGCGCGCGCATGAAATAAAGAACAAGAAAACATTGTGTAGTTTACCTCAGAGGTATCTTCTCACTTTCATGCTGAAGAACAATGACAACATCTTTACTTGCCCAGACAAGACTTTCATCTTCCATCAGAAGGCTCGCATCAACATCAGCCAGTGACAGGACAAAGCTGTCAAGTGATGCAAAATATAAGTAAACATAAATATTATGGACACTTTATGCATTATCATTTGTAAAACAAGGATTTAGATAACACATAATGACAGTTTACAGAAGTCCAGATGGTGACCAGATAGTTGTAAAGACTTGTGATCTGCTCTTCTTTTCCCTTGCAAAGGAGGTAGCCAACTCCATTGCAAACGAGGGAGTGACAAGAGGGACACTCTGATCAGCTCCTCTTTACCGTTTCCTAGGTATAGCTTGTTTTTCTATATCTTTAAATAAAATGTAGTTATTTTTCAGAAAAAGAAAATGACAAGAAAAGAAAGAAGATAGTTGTTAGACAGTTTATGAAATGGTTATTTCTGCTTACCAAGACCACCCCAATCATATCAGCCTGCAAGCTGAACGATATGCCAGCCTATACAGTTATGTAATGCCTTTCATGTACCTCTAGAATTGATATCCCCATACCCCAAGATAGGATTATACATCCTCATCATATCCAATCCAAGACATCATAACTATGGGTATCAAAAGAACTAGAAAGACATCAACATATTTTTCTGACATTCTCATCAAATCTAGGCCATAAAATTGGCATTTATGTCCAATCTTAATCCTCTTTTTCTATTAACCGGTAAATAGAAACTTTTTAAAATAAAACAAAAATAAAAGAAATTTAAAACAGGTAGGAGAGGAGCAACACATCCCAATACATAGAGAATGCTCAACAGTCAATGATTTCATCCTAAACAGTGACAGTTGGACACGACCACAATATGCAAGTTCTTCTCCCAAAGGGCTTGCTTCCCCAGCTGGTGATGGATCCTATAGAGGGATTGGTCACGAGGCCTTTATCAGCCAAAGGCACAATTCTTTGAAAAATGCTTTCTTGTGCTATATGCAGTGTGCATGTAAAGAAAGAAGTGGGAGAATGTTCAATGGTAAATTATCATCATCAAAAGAAGAATTGCACCATCTTTGGTGGATTCGGCTTTAGCTGAAACTAGAATTCGCAGCACCCTGAGAATTGAGATTGTACGAGATTGGAGAAATATGGTGATCATCGAGGAGATTATTTCATTAGACTAGGAGAGAATGGTCCGTGGACCTTTCATCCGAGTAGCCTGTCTATCATTTTGTGTATGATCCTTCATGCTGTAATCCTCAGGAGAATTCAAATGGTCTTTCTTCTGTGAGATGAAGTGACGAGAGGGTCACGCACTTTGCTTTGTCAGGCCTTTTTCTTGCTCTTCTATATTTTCTTGAGAGGCAACCAAAAATTCTATTAACAGGGGGGGAAAGGTGATGAGGCACAATCCCATTAATACAAAGAAGAAGAAAACTCCCAAGATCCAGGAACATCTCTATAGGCTATCTGTAAAATCCTTGTGCATTGAAACAGGGAGGAGGAAAAGAGAAAGAAGAGATGAGAAGGTTGATGCATATCTACCCTCTCCCCCTTAATACTTTATTAATAGAAGCTTAGTCAAAAGTCTAATTACAATAGGAAACTCTAAAAGAATAAGAAAACAAAGTTAATTAGGAAACTAAGACAAGTTCAGAGACTAATGTGACCAATGTTAATCCTATATAATGTACACCACAGTGCTTGTGTACACCTGAGGTGTACACAAGTCTGTATGCACTAACATGCATTATGGCCCACTAAATGATCATCCATTTAGCCTTTGTGAAAACCGCACCCAAAGAAGAGGTGGAGGAATTGTCAAAAGAGGAAATTGCTTGGTGCAAGTGTGAGGTATATCGTGCTAAATATAATGCAAGGTTGAGGCAAGAAGAAATCAAATGGCGACAAAGGTCGAGAGCAACTTGGTTGAAAGAGGTAGACAAAAATACCAAAATTTTCCATGCCATTGCTAGTGCTAGAGCACGTATAAACAAGATTAAATCACTAGTGGTAAAGGGGGAAAGGATAGAGGGGAAGGCAAAGATATGTGCATCTATAGTCAAGTTTTATAAAAAAAAAATTACTATCGAAAGATTTTTGGTGACAAGCCGGTGCTTGATAACTTGCAATTCCAACTCTTTATCCTCAAAAGCAGCGGAATCTTTGGATCAGGATTTTTCGGAGGAAAAAATCAAGAAAGTGGTATCAGAATTAGGCAATGACAAAGCCCTTGGGCCGGATGGTTTTTTACGATAGCATTTTATCAGAAATTTTGGGAGGTGGTTAGAGGGGACATTATAGGCTTCATGAAGGAATTCTATGAAAAAGGTACAATAGCAGCGGAATTAGGGGCCACATTCATAGCAGTTATCCCTAAAAAGGATGGTGCCAAACGCCTTAGAGACTTCCATACTATCGGTTTGCTAGGTGGCCCTCATAAGATCCTAGTAAAAGTTTTGGCATCCAGATTCTGTACGGTTTTGGGAGAAGTAATATCGGTCTCTCAAAGAGCTTTTGTGGGTGGTAGGCAGATTGTTGATAGCTCTTTATTGGCAAATGCATGTATCAACTCCCGCAATAGAAGAGGGGACAAGGGTATCGTCTACAAGCTAGATATTGAAAAGTCATATGACCATGTGGATTGGGCTTTCCTGGACTACATGTTGGGCAGGTTGGTTTCGAGGTTAAATGGCGCTCTTGGATCCATAAGTGTGTGAGTTCGGCTAAATTCTCTATTCTGGTGAATGGGTCGCCGAATGGTTTCTTTTTAGCTTTCAGGGGGCTTCATCAAGATGATCCTCTATCTCCATACTTATTTGTGACCTTTTTTTTCTTTTCTTTTTTGAAACTGTGATAATTTTATTCAAAAAGGCCAGAGGCCAAAAAAAAAAAAAACAAAGAGACAAAAAGAAAGAGGAAACATAAATAATGATACAAACAAGAAGAGAATAAGAGCTATGATAAGGCTGAGGGTTCAGTCATCCAATCCTGAACAAGACCAATCGCTATCTTGCAAACCTCCGGAAAGTTGTTGCCTACTAGCCATATTCTTGAAGCATCACCTATTTCTTTCTAACCATATAGACCATATTCCCGCTAGCAAACATAAGTGACAGATTTTCTTCCCAATTTTCCCAATGCCCTCACCATGCCACAATAGTAGCATGGATAACGGAGGCTGGCATTACCCGTTGGGTGCCAGTCTTGATGAGAAAAAATTCCCATATTTTCCTGGCATAAAAACAATGAATGAAAAGGTGGCTCACTGTTTCCTTATTCTAAAAACACAGGAGATACACATTTGGGAGAATCATTTGCCTTTTGTACAAGATATCCACTATGAGAACCCATTTTCTGCCCACTAACCATGCTAGGGCTGCCACTTTAGGGGGAGCTCTGTAACTCCATATAAAAGCAGTATGGCTAATCAATGTGTCATATACTGCTCTCGAGATCATGCTGTAGAAAGACTTTACTGAGAAATAACCTGACTTCTCTGCAATCCATATCAAAGAGTCTTTCAGGAGGGAGAAGGATGGGACTTACAAAGCAAACTCAGCAAGTTCAACAATTCGGATAGTTCCAAGCCATCTAGATTCCTTCAACATGGAGGGGCCCACACCAGCTCATCTCCAATGACAAAGAAACATGTTGCCGCTTTGAAGTTAGCTTCCACAGCGATTCCTGCTAGCCTTGGGAAATCCTCCCTCGATTTTTGCTTCCTTAGCCAAATATCCTCCCAGAATCTAATGCCTTCTTCATTGCCCAATGTGAAGCGAATGCCTTACCAGTTCTCGTACCTTGTTTTTTGTGTGGCCACAGCTCTCCAAATGTGCGAAGCCCTATAAAATGATGAGTCTTTTGTCCACCACGCATCTTCTTGAACCTTGAATTTCTTTTCCACTACTACCCTCCATAAGCTCTCTTTTTCCACCCCGAACCTCCAAACCCACTTACCTAGGAGTACTAAGTTCATGGATCCCAATAGTTGAATACAGAAACCCCCCCCCCTGTTTTTTTGGCTTGCACACTTCTTTCCAATTCAAGAGATGAAATTTATGATTGTCATTCGCCCCTCCCATAAGGGCCTGTTTGAAATGCTGTAATTACATGTATTTTCTCTCACATCACTAATAAATGCATACACTACCATGTTTGAAAGAGAGAAGGACTCGCTCTAGTTACCTAAGACGGAATTCGAGGGCAAAACTTAGTGGGCCCCACCCTAAAATACGTGTTTTATCCATGCCATCCATTCATTAGTAGAGATCATTTTAGGGTGCAAGCCCAAAAATGAGGCAGATTTAAAGCTCAAGTGGACCACACTAGAAAACAATAAAAATTGAATGCTAACCATTTACACTTGAGTTTTGGATCCATGTCATTTTTGGAGGCATGCCCTCAAATGATATAGCCAAATGAATGGACGGCATGGATAAAACATATACATCACGATTGGACCCACAGAGTTCGATCTCATTTTGTGTATCAAAAAGTTGTTGTCGTACAGCTTTCAAGTACCTTTGGTAAATAATAAATGCAGAAAAAGGTAAAATACATTGCAAATACCATGAAGTACATTTCAAACAGGCCCTAAGAAGTCCCGCCGTATTTTCTCCAATCTATTCAATACAGAGTTTGGGCACTTAAAGAGCGACATAAAGTAGACTAGAATTTTGGACATGACCGCTTGAATTAACGTTAGCCCGGCTCCCATCGATAGATGCCTTCTATTCCATACAGAAAGTTTTCTCTCAAGTCTTTCTATAACTTTGTTTCAAATCATCTTAGATGGCTTGCCAAGGCACAAAGGTAAACCCAAATAAGAGGTAGGGAAGGAGCCTGCCTTGCAGCTGAATATATTGGCATAAAAAGCGACCTCTTCTGCTTCTAAACCCACTCCAATCAATTCACTTTTGCATATGTTAACCTTCAGCCCTGAGGCCACCTGGAAGCATATTATTATCTTCCGCAAATTTAGGACCTTAGCTTCATCAGCCTTGCAAAAGAGAAGTGGGTCATCCGCATATTGGAGAGGGGATATTTGAAAAGAGGAGATATCCACTCTAAAGCCCTTTATTAGACGGAGCTCTTCCCCTTTAACTATTAACATGTTGAGTGCCTCCATAACCACCACGAAGAGATATAGCGACAACGGGTCACCTTGCTGCAATCCTCTTGAAGCACTGAAGAAGCCATTTGGGAAGCCATTCACAAGAACTGAGAATCTTGCTGACTTTACGCATGCTTGGATCCACAATGTTCATTTTTCCCAGCATCCCAAATGATGTAGCATGTAATTTAGAAAGGCCCAATCAACATGATCAAAAGCCTTCTCTATATCTAGTTTGTAACTATAACTATCCCTTCGGAACCCCTTTTATTGCAATGATCGACGATGCATTCGTTTGCTATCAGAACGATGTCCACTATTTACAGGCCAATGAAAAAAGCACCTTGTGATTTAGATATGACTTATAAAATAGCCGCACAGAATCTAGCTACCAGAACTTTTGCAAGAATCTTATATGGGCTGCCCAATAAGTTGATTGGCCGTAAGTTTTTTAGAGATTTCGCCCCTTCCAACTTCGGGATTAACACAATAGAAGTGGCACCCATCTTTGTCAGAAGGAAACCTTTGTCAAAGAATTCATTAATAAAGTTAATCACACCTTCTTTTAAGATGCCCTGTAACTTTTGGAAGAAAGCTATCGGGAATCCTTCTGAGCCGGGGGCTTTGTTGCTGCCTAGCTTAGAGATCACTTTTTCTATTTTATCAATAGAGAAGGGGGCTTCAGGAGATTCAACCACTGCTCGCGATAGAGAATCAAAGTGGAGATTGTCAAGAGAAGGACGAAGCCATTTTTCCTTAGCTAACAGATTTGAATAGAATTCGACGATTGTTGCACACACTGTCTTTGCCCTCCAATCTTTCACCTTCGACTGAAACACCTTTGATTATGGTAGATCAAGCACGAGTACTTGCCATTGCGTGAAAGAACTTTGTGTTCTTATCCCCCGCTTTTAACCATAGGGCCCTCGACCGTTGCCTCCATTCGATTTCCTCTTCTTTAAGTTGAGCATTATATTTAGCTCTGTGCACCTCCCACCATGCTCTTTCTTCATTTGAGAGAGCACCTTGCTCCTCTTTGATGTCTAATGCTTGAATTTTTTTGTAGGATGTTGGACAACTCTTCATCTCACACCCTTAAGACTTCTTTTTTCCACAAATTAATTTTGTTTTTGAGTAGTCTTCATTTCTAAAAAGAATGAAACCAGCCCCACCTTTAATTGAAAAGGAAGACCACCATTCATTCACCAAATCCGAGAAGCCTTCTATAACTCTAACCATGAGAGCTCGAATCTGAAGGGATTAGGACCCCATTTTTCTTCTTCAGTTTCCAAAATAATAGGGCAATGGTCAGAGATCAGTTTTGGCAAACCCCTTTGAAATATGAGCGGGAGTTTTTCGATTAAATCCGCAGATAGGAGGAAACGATCTATCTTCAATTGTGTCGGACACGCCTGACCATTTGACCATGTGAATTTCACTTCGCCCATTGGTATATGATATATCCGGCATTTCATTTTTTACTATCCATTCGGAGAAGGATCGCATACTTTTGGTAATTTGTTTCCTGCTAGACTTTTCAAACTGGAATCTGACTACATTGAAGTTGTCACCAATCAACCAAGGCAGTATCCATTTGCTTCTGTTGGTGTCTAGCTCACCCCAGAATGTCTGCATGTCTTAAGCTGGGTCGATTAGGCCCATAGACCGCAGTGAACGCCTATTTGAAGCTCAACGTTATGTCTTTAAAGGCTATTAAAATGGAGAATCGACCAATCCAGACATCTTCTTTGACCGAGAGGGATGTGTTCCAAATCATTAGGATATCGCTTGATGTACTTATTTATAACAAATATGGAGGCTTTCAGTGAAATGATTGAGAGAGGGGTAGAGATTAGCTTGGTAGAAGGCTTTGGGGTAGATAACTTGGAGTTCAAGATTTCGCACCTTCAGTATGAGGATGACACGTTGCTATTTTGCAACGCATATGAGGTGAAAGTGCAAAATCTCCATTCGATTTCAATTTGCTTCGAGGTCGGGCTTAAAGGTGAACATTAGAAAAAGTGAGATTTTAGGGGTCGGTTTATCAAAAGAAGAAATTCATAATTATGCGTCGATCTTTGGGTGCAGGGAGGGTTCTTTTCCGACTACTTATCTTAGACTTCCGTTGAGTATTGAAAAACCGGCAAAGCACATGTGGGATAAAGTGATTGAACAATGCGAGTGGAAGATGACCAAATGGAAATCCAGTAGCTATCCCTATGTGGGAGAATTACCCTAATCAAAGCGCCAATGTTGAATCTTCCAGCCTACTTTATATCTCTTTTTAAATGTCCCAAATCAATGCTCAACAGTTTGGAGAAATTAAGGTGGGACTTTCAGTGGAAAGATGCAGAAGAGAAGCATAAATTTCATCTCTTGAAATGGGAGGAGGTGTGTAAACTTGATGACCAAGGAGGAGTAGGTTTTAGCCTTTAGGAACTCAAAGAAGATGAATCTTGTGTTGTTAGGGAAATGGGTGTGGAGGTTTGGGATAGAAGTGGGAGCTAGGTGGAGAGAGATGTTAGGAAGGAAATATGAGGTGGATGAAATGGGATGGTGGACCAAATCCTTTCGCTATATTGAGCTTCTTATCTATGGAAAGTCGATGGAGGCTCTAAAGCATCGAGTATGGGAAGTGATAGGTTTTTACTTGGGGGATGGGAAAAATATTAAATTTTAGGAGGACAAATGGGTGGGAAAGATCAAATTGTGTGATGTGTTCCCAAGGTTAGCGGGGATAGTGAGGGAGGAAGGTTTAAGAATGGCGTGTCGCTTCTCCATAAGGGGAGAGGAAGTTTGTTGGGCTCCTTTGTGTAGAAGGAATCTCACCATTGATGAGATTGAGGATTTTGTTCTGTCTTCTCAAGTTGCTGTCTAAGGAGCAGTGTTTTAAATAGCTACGCTATGCAGCGTGTAGCTTACGCTACGTAGCGTAGCATGGCCTTAATGCTACATAGCTCATGAAAATAGCTTAAGTCACATGTAGCCTTACGCTACATGATAATTTTCATAAGCTACACGCTACGAAACTACGCTACACTGCAATGTAGCTCACATGATGTTTTCAATAATTTGCTACATTTTTCCATTTTCAATAAAAATTAGTTAACCTTTTTAATGCTTTTAGTAAAATAATATTAAAAAAACAATATAAAATCAGTTTCATTGCTCTTTCTTTACCTTTATACTTGATCATTGCCCTTTCCTATTACTTTAGGTTCCGTTTTGTTGCACCGAAAATCATGAAATTTTATTGAATTTCATTATTAATTGGTCTAATTGGGTACAAAATATAATGACATTGGTGCAGCCAAGCACCTTGATTAAAAATTTAGTAGTTGTGTGTAGCTTACGCTATACACTATGTAGCTTACGCCTCACGCTTCGAAGGAGTGAACACTATGCTACACGCTATTCGCTATTTAAAATACTGCTAAGGAGCTCCCCGAAAATAGCAAACACGGACTTCGCTTAGATGGTTAAAAGATAAATCGGACAAATTCTCAGTGAAGTCTTTCTATTGGATGCTAAAGTAGTGGTATGGAAAGGGAAGGGTTATGTCCAACAAAGTTCGTATGAGGCTATGTGCTCCGTTGAAGGTGGCGTCTTTTGCTTGGCTAGTGGGGAGGAATAATGTGCTAACCGTTGACAACCTTTGCAAAAGGAATTTCTTTCTTCCGAATGTTTGTCTGCTTTGCTATCAAAATGCAAAATCTGTGGATCATCTTTTCATCCATTGTTCTTTTGCGAGAGAAGCTTGGAATGAATTCTTTCAGCTTTTTGGAGTGGTATGGGTGCTGCCATGTTCAATAGATTCTTTTCTTTTATCATGGCACGGTGGGGGAATAGGGAAAAGGGGGTCAACAATCTGGAGGCTGGGTATGCTTGCAGGTTGTGGGTCTATGGTGAGAGAGGAAAGATCGATGTTTCAAAAACCAAAAAGGGGAAGCCATAGATGTTTTCAGAAGGGCTAAATTCCATGTTATGGATTGGGCTTTGGCTTCAAACCTTTTGAGCCAATTCCCAGTTTCATGGCAATCGCAGTGAATGAGTTGTATATTAGTAATTTTGGCTGTGTGGCCTTTTCTTAATAATATTGTCAATGTTAAACCCAAAAAAAAAGAGGGGAAAAAAGATCCTGAAATCTCCTACTATTGCATTCAAACCAAATCACTTGCTCTTCTGCCATTGGTTTCTCTTTCACGGTCGATTAAGAAATCCGTTGTCAGTTCAAACAACATATAATAGACATACTGAAGATGTTGCATAAAAATTGTGCAAATTCCTTTCTTTCATTATCAAACAAGATGGAACCATGTCAACAAAGTTCACTTCACTCAACATAGCAAGTGCTTTGGCTGTGATAGAATCCGTTTCTTTCATTGTTTCTTCGTTAACAATTTCTTTTTATCAAGTGAAATGAGAATTTAACAATAAACTAGGAACATAAAGTAAAAGTTGAAAACAGTACTGGTAGAAATTTAACTTGCAAAGCGGTATCATTATAGTATATATTCAACTACAGAGTTTGTTGAAGTCGATACGGATTAAACAATTCAAATTAGTTGCCATCACTCATAGGAGAACTCATGGCTTCTAATGGTAATCAACAGATGGTCTTCTCCAAAAAAGAAGTAAAAAAATAAAAAATAATAATAATAATAATAACAACAACAATAACAATAATAATAATAATAAATAGTTCCATATACAAGGATTACGTGGTGCAGCTTATGGTCTAATGGTTTAGCTGGTGAATTAAGAAAAGATTTGTGAAAATGCCATATGTAATTTGCACGGAAAAACACAAGGAGAATTAAGAGAAGAAAGAATAGCAGTGCAGCAATATATATGATTGACAAGTAACTGTTGGCATGAGTGATATGCTCACACAGGAATCACTCTGGTTCCATAGGTTCGATACAGATTTCCCATTTTCTTTTGTCTGCTCCTCCTCTTGTTCCTTTCACTTTTAGGGCTGGAAGTTGCCCAAAGAGGGCGATGCTTGATTATGGAATCCTCAGAACCATCAGATTCATCCATCCAATGCTGGGGAAAGTGAAATGGAAGTTAGGAGGACCACATACATGACTAACAATATACATTAGAAGAAAACTCAGGAGGACAACTCAGGCCCGATGGAACAGATGGAAACACAGAGAATAGAAACCAAACATGATATAATGTGCATGCATGTAGCAAAATTCATACAAACCTGGCGGAGGAAAAATTTACTCGAGAGAGAAGGATCAGCAACCTCAAGTAAACCAGCAGCAAGCACATCAGCAGAACGTTCCATTTCCTGCAGTAAAATATTTTCTCAAATGAATCGATGATGCTAGGCTTGCTCTTTCAGTAACTAAGTGAATTTCAAAAGAAATGGTGAAGTTGTTGGATGTGCAAGTCATTGTAAAATAAAATAGAACTCCTACATGAAATATCATAATAGGCAGTTTGAGTCAAACTACAGAAACCAGATCATCTACTCCTGGTTGGCCGCTTTTCCAAATTAATGATTGGCTGGCTGAACCTCATGTTTTGACAAATTCTCTCCTACATCTATATTTTGTGGGTCAAACTTGTACGGTCATGAATGGGCATCAACAAAGTGGTTAATTAGTTTTGATTATTCCCAAATCTTATTTGGGAACTTCAGTCATCACAATTGACACCCGACTCTTGGCAGATTCCTAACCTGATCACCAATGAAGAATAATATATAACTCTTTATAATTTAATTCGGACAGAAAGTTACAAAGACAAAGCGTAGGTAGATCTGTACTGTGAAGAGATTTGACCACTGGAGTATTTTCCCAAAGAAATAGCAAACCGCGGTGGAAAGAAGTCTCACAAGATCAACCCAAACCCAAAGTTATTAGCATTGACAAAAAATACCAGCTTATACCATAATCTCCAAAAACAAGGTAAGCTTCCAAGGAAGTATTTGTAAATTGGATTATGGATATATTCCATGGTGTAATTGAAGGACTGGGTCAAAATACATTGAAATAACTTGCTTGAAAAATGATACTCCAGAAGAATGTTAGAGATGATCATGTATCATGACTCAACAAGTAGAAGTGCACAAACAGAAAAGTTGGAAGGATAAACCCACTTCTTTAAGAATAGCACCATCCAAATATGTCTTGGTGTGAACATGGAAACGCCCATCATTCTTTGTTTCTTGGAGAGAATGACTCCGCGTTGCCTTTGAAACAGCAATCGCTAGCTTTTCATGACGATGTAGTGCATGTGAACCTCCAACAATTACAACTTCCTGCCCAGCATGAACCATCTTCTTCACCTGAAAAAGGACATGTTACACCAAAACCATATAAAAATTCCACTTCTTAAGTTCTCATCACATTGAAGTGTTAGAAGATTGTTACAAGCATGGAAAGCCTTTGTGTCTCATGTCACAATAAAATTGCAACTACACAATGTATGACACAAAGACCAGGTGGTTGGAAATGTAATGAGCCGTAGCATCCTAAACCGAGCACCTTCCGTGCTAACCTTGGCTATTGGATGATTCTAACAAGAAGGCACAAGAACCCTAGCTGCAAAATTAACATTCCAAATAACTTTTTCCCCACTACAGGACTTTATTCTTCTCACCAACTATTTGTCAAGATCATAAAACACCAGCAGTACACACTGGCACCTCCTCGTTGTTTGATTACAAGTATTGAAACTGATAAGAGACGATTGTTCAGTATTCATCAGTGACTTGATCCAGATATCAGACTAGGCTACCTTAAGCTACCATTCCAAGGAATGACAAGAGAAATATAACAAATTTCTTCGGTGACATCACTTGCTATCAATCTATAGAATAGAATGATCTGGCTCACATGCATGATGTATGCCTAGGAAGGTCAGAGAGAGGGTCGATGACTTCTTCATCCAATGGATGAGAGCACAACAGGTGCGGGTAATCTTTTTAAGTTGTTACCATCAAATGTATCAGATGTAACTACAAGATAGTCAAGTGGTCCCCCCAGGTAGGGCTGTTCAAAAAACCGACCAAACCGATAAAACCCGACCGAACCGGTCGGTTTCAGTTGGTTTTCCATTCTATTTCAGGTCGGTTCGGTTTTTTATATTAAAAACCGAGAATGTTGGTTCGGTTGTCGGTTTGTGAAAATTATAAACCGTTTTCAACCGAACCGAACCGACTATATATATATTTGAATTATATTTATTATGTATATGTTACCCCTACCATATGGCTCACCTTGATAATATCTTATATATCTACACCGTCCATTCGTTTTCTCAGCCTATTTTAGGATGTTTTCCCAAAAATTAATCAGATCCAAAACTCAGGTGGACCACACCACAAGAAACAATGTTGATTGAGCGCTCACCATTAAAAATGTCCTAGGGGCCACTTGAAGAAGATCTGCTATGTGTTTTTGCCATCCAACCCATTGACAAGGTCAAACAAACATTGATGGAGGTAAAAGTCACATTTCACTTTCAGCTTGATCCAAAACTTTTGTAGCCTATAATTATAAAAGTTTTAATGGTCATTCAACAATTTTTACATTGGTGTGGTCCACCAGAGATTTGGATCTTCTTAATTTTTTGAACGTTGTCATGAAACCTACAAAACCGAACTGACCATAATTTATCCAGTTCGGTTCAGTTAATGAGGCTTCATCGGTTCGGTTCGGTTGTTAAATATTCAAAACCGACTAAGTCGGTTCAGGTTGGATATCGCCCCTCAAAACTGAACCAACCGAACCGCGCACAGCCCTACCCCCAGGCGATACTGGGTGTGTATGACTGAAGATCCCTCCCTACACATTGTTTGAAGCATTTGGAAGGAGAAGAATAGTAGAATACTTGGAGATGTTTGCACACTTGAGTTTAGAATGGAACATATCCAAGTTCAAATCAAGTTCATAAACTACACAGAAAACTGGCCTGTTTGGAGCCTTTGGACAGTTTACCATAAAAAAAATCCAGGTAAGTTTTAATAGATGAAAATTGACCACATGATCTGCTGATTCTGACTGAACCAGATCGCTCCAATCCTGCTTCTAAAACATTGATCACAGTTCAACAATGGGCTCTCAACAATGGTCTCATACAGGACACAAGCAAAACCCAAATAATAAATATGAAAGAAACTAGGCATAAGAATCATTTCAAAGCATACAAATATACTATGGATGGAATACTATGAATCAGAAAATGAAAACCTAAATGCAATTTTCAAGTCGAGAATGATTTTGGGAACAAGTTGGGAAGAAATGTCGCACCTCTTTCTCAATTTCTTGTATATCTACACTGTAATTATGGCCAGCTGCAAGTATATTGTACCGGTTATGATTTTGTAGGACAATGATAGGAATAAGCAACCTTGTTGTCAAGTCAACAGTTTCAAACCTGAATCCAAACAAAAGAACACTGAAATCATGCATTTGGTTAATACATGAGAAGCATAATCAGTTTTGAAGCATAATCAGTTTTGAAGTTCTATAACATACTTGAAGGGACAGATGCTGAGATGCACTGGCTTAATACAGTAAACAGGCTCTCCTATTTTCAGTAATCACACCCAGGTAGTTAATCAAGAAGTTGAATTTTCAAGTTACTGATTAATGTTACCATTCAATGATGTCTTTGCATAAAATTCCAGTAACCATCTATCAGAAAACTGTAAACGGTACCCTAGCTACAAAGACAATTATCTACCTCAGTCTCCATCCCCACCACGTACAGCTATAGTTTGGGAAGAAGAAGAGGTAGTGAAGCATCCATGTTGGCGGTTGAACTGGCAATTCTGGCCTCTTTTTTTTCTAAAAAATATCGACTTCAAGACTTGATTTCAACAGATTTCAAATGCATTCTGAAAATTTAAAAACCGTTTCATGATCCAATAGGAGTGGATACACATCATATATGGTTCAGTTTTATTCTCAAGTACTCCCAAAGGGACATGATGGTCAATCAGAACAAGGAACACAATAACGCATAGCTCACTGTATGAAGTTGTGATGAAGAAGTACCTAATATCTGGAGCAATGACATGCTCAATGGTTGTTGAAATCAGAGCTCCAAGCTGTCCCATGAAAATATCATGAGCTGCACTAGCACTAGCACTAGCACTAGCACTAGCAGCAATTGAACCTCTTGGAAAGATTAAATTCCATAATCGTGGTAGTGTTTTATAACTGACACTTCCTTCCTCAGTTTCGATCTTTCCGTAGGTGCAGGGGCCTGCTGAAAGGTCGATGATTGCAAATCTGTTCAGTGGGGACAAAGCATTAGCATCAAATAAAGAAGTGAAAAAAAAAAAAAAAAAAACCACCAAAATAAGAAGGGAAAATAAGAAGGGAAAAAAGGTAGTGTTGTCTGGCATTACAAGCAGAATAAGTCTGTATTCTTCACTGCATGCATGTATGAGTGATCAGATGATTATTCAGTGCCTTATCAGGACTAAATCAACACTGGAAATTCATGTATGAACATTGTATAAAAAATTAAATCACTTAAGTAGATATGGATATTCCAAAACAAGAACCAAAAAAAAAAAAAGATTACAGATCATACTGTTTATGCAAGCCGATAATGCAACTACAGTCATGATAAATCAAGGATAACAATTTGCTCAGAAAAACAAAACAAAACAAATAATAATAATAATATCAAGGATATCAAACACCCATTGAGGTAACTCTGCCATATCTTTCAGGTTAACATATCGCTGTTAAAATACCGTTACATGTAGAAAAAGCTTCAGACTTGAAATGGGGATTTGGCAGATGGCGGTAACAATTCGGGGAGAGTTCATTAAATTGGAAAAGATTATGTAAAAAAACTGGAAAAAAAAAATTTGATGTAAAAAAGAGTGTTCCTAAATAAATTTATCATTTATCAAAACAAAATAGAACTGAAGAGAGTTTCTATGCACACATGTTAGATTGTTCTTTTTATCTTAAAGTAGTTTTGGCAATCGATCAATGTCTCAAATGGTTTATGACATACTCTTCTACATAAGTGAACTCAGTTTGATAATCTGCCATTACAATGTGACCTCATTCTAGTTAAACCAATAACCCGGATTCTAGGCATACATTTTATTACTTTGAAAACAGTAAATTCTGCCACGGCGGTGTGCATCATAAATATACCTGCCAGAGCCCAGCCAAACTTGAGAAGCTCCTCCTCCTTGGTAATGATAGCGATAGATGTAATCTCCCTCTTGTCCCTTCAATTCTTCAGGTGTAAGTGGATTAATTCTGCTGTACATTAAACTTTCAAGATCAATTTCCTTGTTCCTGGGGTCCATCCGCACCTGCAAGAGATGCAACAACAGAGAAGAAAGCAATCATAACATATATCAGCAAGGGCCTCATATGAACTTTTCTTTTTTTTCATGGCCTATCATAAAATTGCGAAGCTGTTTTTTTATACATATGAAGACATAATTTATAAAAATAAAAACTAATATATACATTTTAATCCAGTAACAAGACAAATCTACTGCTACATTAAAATACATGGAATGATTTTGAACTTTATTGATGCTGCAAGCACCATAACCCATTAATGAGCATTTAAGTGTCTGTAAATGGTACCTTGTCAAAATTGAGAACAAATATTACACTAGGTACAGGTCTGTCCATCTCCGTTGCAGGAATATCCACTATTGTCCATATCAAATATGAAGGAATATAGTTTCTGAAATATTGGTTCCACGATTGCTGCATCCACCTCGAACAAGGGGACCTCCCTTCCATATTCGCTCTAGAAATTGAAAGATAGCTATTCAATTTATTTGCAGATAAGCAATGGTGATAAGGTCTAGATAGAGTGCAGTGTGCACCATGAAGAAATCATGTAGAGCAATTGATTAGATACAGCAGTTACCTCTCTAGCAACTCCAGCAGGAACCATAGCTTCCTTCAATGCCTTCTCAAGAGCTAGTAATTCTGGTTGTCCAGCCTACATTATAAGATGCATGAATCAAATGACGAGTTATTTAGTTAATGTAGTTGACAGATAATAAGTCGCTTGGTGGTACCGTTCAAAGATAATAATGATGATAATTAGTCTTTTTTTTATGATGATATTATGACAATTAGTCAGTCATTGCACAATGGCAATTGGCAAGTCTGCCTTGTTGGTTTGACAAGCTTTGGATTTTGAGTTAATTGACCTTAAGTTTTCATCTTGTCAATTTTTATTTTTATTTTTATTTTGTTAGATCAACATAAGCATAGTTCTTTTAAACCAGAGTTCACTAAGAAGTGGTTAGCTAATATGATTAAGAGAAAATGAATGCTTTGCCTCTTTAATTTTCAGTTCTTTTGGTAAGTAACAAAGATTTAATTTCAGAAATAGATAAAATCATCAGAGATCAGAGCAGGAAAGCATTCCCAATGCAAAGAGATTCCCTTTCGTCACCTTGCTTAGCTAAAATGTCGGCCATTTGACTAGCCTTCCCTACAAATATGCGTTAATGAAATCAGGACTTTTACCCAAAAAATTACTCACACATTCTAGTTTTCTAAAAAATACCTTTCGGCTTTCATATTTACGAAAGTATGCTTCCGAAGCTACTAATGACGGTAAAAAGACCTATTTGCCCTTATTTTAAGAAAGGAGATGGAAACTAGAAGACCCATGATAAATAAAGAGCTTCGCTAAGCGCAAACGCGTGTGCAATAAAGCTCGTATACACGCCACACATGTACTGGCAATGACATATACGTGCAAGATCTAATCCATCCATCAGGTTAGTCTAACCTTATACATGTTTTTAGAAAAAGATCTGATTCAATCAGCATGTAGGCCCCAATATTGGAAACATGTGGATGGGTTGGGGATAAAAAATCCTTCATCCAAGTTTTTCAGAGCCATACATTTGTTTTGCAAACTCAGCCCACCGGAGGGGTGGATCGACCTGATTCTTGAGCTATGGCATCAATATAGTGATGTCATTCTAATGGATTGGATTAGATCTCGGACCGATCATGGCACGCTGGAAAATGTGTGGCATGTACATGAGTGGGGCCCTTTTTTACAGGCTGATGCTTTAAATATCTAAGGGTTATTGTCTTTCGATCGATAAGATTTTTTGGGCGTCACACATTCACAGTGGTGCTAGTGGATCTATTGTCTGGATCACCAGATAATGGCCTCACAGATCAGTGATCCTAGTTATGGATTACTAACCAACGCACATAATCCTGCCTGCTAGCAAAATATGGCTCGCAAGGACCCTAATACTTCACTCTATCCACTAGAGACATGCAAAAGGGTGGATGGATGGGGAGTGTCCATCCAGTAGGCCCTGTCATGGATGGAAACAATGGTGTCAATGAGCTTTGGACTATCCATCTCATAGGCCCCATGAATTTCAAGCATGGCTATGTTTGTATATATCAACCGTGCATATGTAGTTAGGAATATCAAACGGTCAGGATGTTCAAGTTTTTAGCATGTCATAATTCCCACCATCCATGATGAGGCCTATGATATAAACAGTTCGGATTGTCAGTCCATTAGCTCCACGCACACACTGCACAAGGGTGAGCAGAAAAATTTCTAAGCCTACAGTAGCCCTTCCATCCCCTCAAGCGATTCTACTACATAAAGTCACATTTTATAACAACGGGTGAGCATTGGACATCCAAACCAGTGCATTAGATGGCCGGCACAATGTAGATGTCTTAGTGCGCAACCAGTCCATGTAACTTGTCCACAATCATTTGCACAACCTTGATAGTTAGAAAACTTGCCAACGGTTCATATTTCATGTTCTAGTGTTGCCCTTTGATGAGTGAACCAGCTCGATCTTTTGGCCTTAGTCATGTAAAAAGTGAATTCCTGCCGATGCATGGCTAGGATCATCCCTCATGTAGCATATTAGCACATGCAATTGCATGTAGTGGTGTTGTTAACTTAGTAAAGCCTCACTCCGTTTTTAAAACAAGAAAAGCTTAGATACTAGGTAAGTGATATGTAGGCACTTAGAATTTGCACATGTGGCACACAAGTAGTCAAATTAAACTGTCCAAATTATGACAACCAGTGTAGATATATAATGAATCCAAAATTAAGCTTATTCCATTACCTAAATATCAAATTGGTGGATATTTATTGGATGGTTAAAATGGAAAAAAAAATGTAGTGGTCCTATTTCTATAAACAAGCATCCACCAATCAGAGGATATGTTTGTCCAATCAAGTGTTTGCAGTATCGATAATATTGGCCAATATATCGAGAACCAGCGACACAAACTGGCCCAGTAATAACAAGCGAGTGGCCTGATTCTTGTGTATCGCACTATATATCATGCGATATCAATAATATTGGCAGATATATCAATATCGCACGAAATATCGTCAATTTATCGTGTTTTATTCCTTTGTGGATTACAAATATCGTTGCTACCCGGACGATATCATCTAGGTATCGTTACACCGCACAAGAGTCCCCCATTTTGTAGGAAAAAAAAAAAAAAGATTTTTGTTCGATTTTCTTCCAGTTTCTCCTCCCTAAAAAAAAAAAAACATTGGGCTTTCGGGCGTTCCGTGAACCGACTCTGCGAAGGGGTTATATTTTGTTGAGTCTAATTAGTCATTTTCTAAGTTTTGTTGAGTCCCCATATAGATCTAAGCTATATAAGGTAGTTTGCATTGCATCGAACTAGGATAATCAAAACTGCATTTGGAGGATACCCAGGCCACCCCCGCCCCGCATCTAAAGGAGAGGATTGCGCGTTTGGAGCTTTTTTGGGTCTAGGTAGCATTCAGTTGCATCATCCATATGTATAGTTTTCAGCTCTCTTGCTTGTTTTACTTTGTCAATAAATTAGTTATATTTTCATTAATGTCTTCTTACATTTATATATCTTATGGAATCAATTTAAACAATAGTTGCATCAGTTCAGTCAGACAACGCATAGCTTAGGATCCTTTTACAAAGGATATGTGGACTTTTTTCTTTTTACATATTATGATTTAAATGTATGTATTAAGGTCCATTTTAACAATCCCCGAAGTTTCATTGAAAAATTCAATCAATTTTCCAATGTTTCTCCATGTTTCCCAAAAAGTGCGATACATTACCTGATACCACCAATATTTCCCTAGCAATACGCGATATGTATCTGTACCCCAAGGGTGCGAAACGTAACGCGATACCGATACTGCGAACACTGGTCCAATCAATCTGTCATTAGGATTGTGACTTGGCTACAGAGGGTTGCTCAATCTAGTCAACTTTTTTTTTTTTTTAAGATAAGAAATTTTATTCGAAACGGGGAACAAAAAGCCCTAGGAAGCTACAACCTAAAGCCTAAAAAAATGATATCACGGAGCCCAATCCCTGAACAAAACCAACCAAAACTTTAGAAAGGACCACCCCTAAAGAGCATTTCTGGTTGCGGAAAACCCTATTATTTCTCTCCGCCCAGATCACCCACATTACCGCTAGCAACAGAGTACGCCACTTCCTTTTACCTAACAGACCACCTTCCACCGCATGCCAAGAGCAAAACAGCTGCTCCAGGGACAGAGGCATCACCTAAGACAGGTCAGCTAACCACAGCACAATCCGCCAAATGTCCATAACAAACGAACAGTGAATGAACAAGTGATTGACGGTTTCCTCGTTACGGAGACAAAGAATGCACACGTTTGTAAGAACCATCCCTCTCTTCCGCAGGTTATCTATAGTAAGAATCCTATTTCTCTCCGCCAACCAACCGAACACCGCTACCTTGGGAGGGATAGCATAAGACCATAAGGTCCCTGTATGGCAACACACAATGCTAGTCAAAGGGATCAAGAGGAGGGAGTATAAGGATTTAACCGAGAAATTCCCCGCTCTCGAATGCTTCGACACCACAGAATCTTCCGCCAGAGGGTTCAGGCGCTGACCCTACAACAAAGAAAGAAGACAAGTGAAAATGCTCTATCTCCTCTTTGTAAAAAATTCTTCTAAACATAGGAGACCAAACCCCATCCTGGCCATAAGGAAAAAGGCAATCTTTAACCGGGCAGGATTGGTTAGAAGAAAGGAAAAACAGGGACGGGAACTCCTCTACTAGCGTCGAGGTCCCACACCACTAGGGATCCGGCCAAAATCTGATCAAATTGCCATCGCCTAGAACATACAAGCAATTGTCCGTAACACACCTGGACATTTTAACGATATTTCTCCAGAGGGAAGAGACTCTACAAGAGGAGTCTGAGGGCCACCAACCCAAACCATTAGCACCATATCGAGCCGCTATCACCTGTCTCCAAAGGCTATGCCTCTCTTGCCCAAAACGCCATATCCACTTACCTAACAGGACTTTCTTCATCACCTCCAAATTCTTAATATTAGCACCCCCTTTATCATGGAGAGTACACACATCATTCCACTTCAAGAGAAGAAATTTAAAGGATTCTCCACTACCTTGCCATAGAAATCTCCTGCGAATTCTGTCTATTCTGAGAATGACAAATTTCAGGCAGAGGAAAAGCGAAAGTAAGTAGACTGGCATGCTAGAAAGAGAAGCATTGATCAAGTTAATTCTACCTCCCAAGGATATAAAAAAATTCCCATCCACGTAGACATTTTTCTCTCCAACCTTTCAATAATCACCTCTCACAAACCAATAGGAGGCTTACCAATACATAAGGGGAGGCCCAAATAAAGAGTTGGAAGGAATTCAACCTTACAACCAAAAGAATTAGCAAGCAACTGAGATTCCGAAGGAGAAATGTTTATCCCTATAAGGGTGGACTTAGCCATGTTGACTCTAAATCCTGACAACACCTGAAACCAGCAGATGGTCATGATTAGAGAGCATATCTGATCTTTCTTTGCATCACAAAAAAGCAACGTATCATCAGCAAATTGCAGATGATTAATACAGAACAACAAATTCTTGATCGGAAATCCTCTGAACAAACCCCTATCCTGCCCTTTAAACAGCATCCTACTTAGGGCTTCCATAACTAGGACAACAAGAAAGGTAGATAGGGGGTCCCCCTGGCCAATACCTCTCAGGGGCCTAAAGAATCCAAAGGGAGCTTCATTAATGAGCACAGAGAATTTCAAAGAAGATACACAAATCCTCATCCGGGCTCTCCAAGCAAAGCCGAAACCAAACTTATCAAGCATGTAATCCAAAAATGACCAGTCAATGTGGTCATAAGCCTTCTGGATGTCAAGCTTACATAGAATGCCCTTTCTCTTATTTTTAATACACAAATCCAGACATTCATTAACAATAAAAACAGAATCAAGAATCTGTCCCCCCTTTCACCACCACTTTTTTCAAACGGTTCGCCAGAATTTTATACCCCCCCCCCCCCCCCCCCCCCCCCAAGGCTGATTGGGCAAAAGTCTTTGATCTCAATAACACCTTCCACTTCGGGGATCAAAGCAATAAAGGTGTGGCCCAATTCAGAAAGTCTTTTATCGATAAAAAAATTCCTGGACAAAGGCAAAAAGCTCTATCCTAATGGTTTCCCAAAAGGATTTGAAAAAAACTATTGGAAAGCCATCCAGACTCGAGGCCCTATCTGCCCCCAGATCCTTCACAGCAACTTCAAGTTCCTCCAAATAAACAGGGCTCTCCAGCCAAACCATGTCTTCTTCGGCAACTTGCTGAAAAGGAAGATCATCTAATCTACATCTCTGGAAATTATCAACAGTCAGCAGAAACGAGGAAAAAATCACAACGGAATCACAAATCAAGGATTTATCAGAAACATTCTAATTATTAATAAGAAGAGATGAAATAGAGTTTAATCTCAATCGCGCCGCAGCAAAATTGTGAAAATAATTTGTGTTTTTATCCCTTTCCTTCAGCCACAACGCTCTCAATCGTTGTCTCCACTTGACCTCCTCCTCTTTGAGCCTGTTACAATAATCAAAAGAAAGAGAAGCTCTCTGATCCCACTCTGCTTCCGACAGAGGGGCTGACTCTTCCTTAACATCCAGCTCAAGGATGGCAGCCAAAATAGAGGACATCTCCTCTTCCCTATTGGCGAAGATTTGTTTATGCCAATCCTTCAGCTTCCCTTTAAAGAATTGAAGCTTTTTAAAGAGGATAAAACCCGGTTTCCTTTCTATCTCACGGGAATTCCACCAACCTATTACCATGTCATGGAAACCTTCCATTTGAGTTAAGAGATGCTACATGTACAATTTCTAAGTGCCTACACACGCCTTGCATCAGTCAAGCAGCTGTAGAAGTACCCAAGGAGGTGCTCCTGGTCTAGCCAATATTTGCTTATTCTGGTATTTTTTTCAGTGGTGGTATACAATTGGTTCACGCACCAATGAAGATTTTCATACTGGAGCTCTCTTCTGAACGGTTTGTTCTCCACCATCCCGTGCAGCTGCCCCATCTACAACCTCAGTAGAACCCAGTTGACTTCAATCAAAACAATTATTCACTCTCAAGGATCAAGCGTAATACGCAGCCTGAGTATCATATAGCTCTTTTAAATTTAATTTTGGAGCTTTCCTAAGCTCACACACGTGTAATAAAGCTCATGTACACGCCACGCATGTGCTAGCATGGCAACATAGGTCTGAGGTCAAATCCATCCATCAGAACGGATGCCCAAGCTCAAGAATCAGGTTAATCCACCTGCCAGGTGGGCTGCAGTTTGCAAAACAAATGTACGGCTCTGAGAAACTTGGATGAAGTTTTTTCCAACTCATCCACATGTTTCCAATATTGGGGCCGCATGCTGATTGAACCAGACTTTCTTTCTGGGAGAACATGTACAAGGTCTGACTAACCTAATGGATGGATTAGATCTCACACATATGCGCCATGCAGGCACATGTGTGGTGTGTACAAGAGTGTCATTGCACTCGCATGTGCGCTTAGCAAGACTCTTAATTCATTTTATCATGGGTCTTCCAGTTTTCTCTCCATTATCAAAATAAGGGCAAATAGGTCTTTTTACCATCATTAGTAGTTTTTTTTTTTTTTTGGATCCCTCATTAGTAGGTTTGGAAGCATGTTTTTGTAAATAGGAAAGCTAAATGTATTTTTCCAAAAAACTAGCAATTGCAAGGAATTTTCAGGTAAAAATCCCAATGAAATATTTATCCTAGAGGCCTGAATCCAGAATTTCATTGCAGATTTTTTGACTGGTGAATTTCAGCACAGATGGTTACATTGCCAAGTAGTGGACGGATACTCAGCTAGCCAGGAAATAAAATTACTCAAATCCCCTTCAACTACAAACCTCCCCAAGCCTATTATGTCTGTCTTTTTACCTTTCGAGTAAAATAGGGTGACCCATAAAAAAAAAAAAAGTAGTTATAATAATAAGTACAAAGATCTTAGACAGGGACTGCATGATTTATGTTAGCCCTGAAGGAGGATGCAAACTACCCATTAAATAGCATACAAATAATAAGAAATAAACCCCAAACATTTGAACTCCTCCGAAAGGAAAGTAAGCATAAAAATACAGACAAACAACTATTTCCCCGAGGAGATATGTTTTCAGAGAGCTTACAGGAAAAGCATTATAAACGATATGATGCTCGATATCAAGCAGCTCGCCTGTCTCTTGGCATGCAGGCCGATGTGATGGGAAGCTGCTTTTCATGAACTCTTCCAGCTTGTGTGTATCCAGCACGTACCTATATCCTCCATCACGGTTGAAACCAACAAGGACTATGTTAACTTCAAGTGGAACCTGAAACGGAACCTGCACAACACTCACAGGCATCATCAAAAGTTACCAAGCAACCTTCTCTTTCATCTGTAAAATACCAAAGTCATACCAAATTACTGAGGCAATAACATGATATTTCAAAACAAATTTAAAAAAAAAAAAAAAAAATCAATTCTCTTATGAAATATCAGATTTCAATTGTGCGAAGTAGCAAGGAAAAAAAAAGATACAAAAGGAAAAAGCAAATTGCCTCAAGAAAGTACATTGAAGGGAAATTCTATGGTTCATGTGCTTCAATGAATTCCATTAAGCAGCGAGTGCTGACCAAAACACCATACACATGCACCTTAATGAGATAAGGTCTGTTGATTTGATGGGGCATTGCCCAAAATAAGGGCAATCAGACTACGATAGCCACCCAATCACTGGCCTGAAAATAGACAGATGAAACAAAACACGGAGCAAAAAAATTAAACAATCCATATTCAACAGGAAAAGTCACAGTGCTTGGATGGTTAGGTAAGCCAATCACTTTTTGGACTGTGTACCATCCACTTGTGGCTCACCAGATTAATGGTCCCGATCACCATGAAAATCCACATATATGTTTGGGACTCAACTCCATTGAACTTCCATGATGTGTGCATCATAATATGATTGCTCAGATCATTATAATTACACAAAAACACAATTCTTGACACACAAACATACCTCAAAACCAAAACTCCTCACAAAACTTGGATTTCTTATGGCCTGTTGTTGCCATAGCAATACAAAGCTGAATCACAAATAAGAATATGCAAAGATTTTCTTTTTTAGAGCATAACCAATTTCATAATGCAAAAGCAAAATGGATACAACACAGGCAGCAGAGGAAGGTGACCTCATCATCACTCAGCAAACCACAAAAACTGCCAGCTCATCTACTGGCCGACCTGCCCAAATATAACTGTATACCAATCCCTAATAAAAGAGTCAAAATTATATCCCTGAGTATTCAGGGAGGACAAGAGCCCAGCCCAAGGAGACACTAGGAAAGGGGAAAAAAAAAAGAATGCAGTAGAAAAAGACTCGTCTTCAACTATACTCACATTCCTTCCTTTTTTTTGAAAGATAACTGGAACTTTTATTAAACAAAACAGGAAAAACAACAACTGAAGGGGTGCCAAGAAGGCGACCCAGATTAAACAAGGAAATCCAGATTACATCCCTTTAAAGATGAGATAGCACCAGCCCATTCTATGATCAACCCTCTTGCCCGCAGCGAAATACCAACCACAGGCTTACTAACATTATTGAAACACCAATTGTTCCTTTCTTCCCAAATGGCCCACCAAATTCCAAGCAAAGCCATTCTCCAAATGATATTCTTCGAATTCCCAAGACTCACCCCATGCCAAGCAAAAAGCAAGTGGTCCACCAACATCGGTGTGGACCACAACAAATGGACAATTATATCTGCCCAAATAGGACTAGCAAATGGGCAGTGCAGGAAGAGATGGTCCACTGATTCCTCGTTGTGCATACACAGGCTGCAGATATTTGGGATGATCATGCCTCTTTTCCAGAGGTTGTCAATGGTGAGGACTTTCTTCCTACCCACCAACCACCCAAATGCCACAATCTTTGGGGGAACTTTGTATGAACACACAAAGCTAGTGCTCCCTACTTCATCTTGACGATTGCATCTTCTCACAAGAGAATACAAGGACTTCACCGAAAATGTCCCCAATTTATGAGTTGTCCACATTAATTTATCCGTCTCCGATTCAATCGGGTGTGAAAGGTGGATACGCACTAAAAGAGCCACATATTTGTCAATTTCCTTGACCCGAAGAAACCGCCTACAAGGAGTCTCCCCCACCACCGCCCCTCCTAGGCAAGAGTAGCTGTCTGTGATCATAACAGACAGATTAGGGGCCATACGAAAAATTCTGGGGAAAGCGACTTTTAATGGGGAGTAGCCAACCCACATCCTCCCAAAATCTAATATTCTTGACATTACCTAACGAGAAACCAACACCTCCCTCGAAAGTTGTCTTCATATAAGAGACCTTTCCATAGGGCCGACGCTCTATAAACCTAAGTCTATGCCAACAAGTTGATTTCCCCAACTTCCTAATGGAACCCCAAAATTTCACTTTTCCAAAGATTAACTTTAAGACCCGAGACAACCTCAAAGCATCCAATGATTTTGGGCAAATTATCCACATTAGATTGAGAAGCGTTGCAGAAGATCAGAGAATCATCTGCGAACTGGAGATGGGAGATAGGATTAAAATATTAGCAACCTTAAAATCGTTAGAGATGCCAACTGACTGACCTTTACTAAGCATTTTGCTCAAAGCCTCCGACACCACTAGGAAAAGAAAGGAGGAGAGGTTGGAATCTTAAGAGCCTCAGACTTGGAAGAAGAGATACTATCAAAAAGAGAATCATTGCAGAAGATAAGAGAATCATCCGCGAACTGGGGAGATAGGATTAAAATATTAGCAACCTTAAAACCTTTAGAGATGCCAACCGACTGACCTTTACTAAGCATTCTGCTCAAAGCCTCCGACACCACTAGGAAAAGAAAGGAGGAGAGGCTGGTATCTTAAGAGCCTCAGACTCGGAAGAAGAGATACTATCAAAAACCCAAGTTATCTAGAGTTGGACAACTCCAATCCTCCTTAGACAAAAGCCCAAAGTAGAAGCTAACATCAGACGAGCAAATCTGATCCCTGTCTTTGATCATCCTGTGATCAATTGAGAGAAAGGAGATTCGGTTGCACCGGCACAGGCACTTGCAATTGCGTGGAAGTATTTCATGTTCCCATCCCCTTCTTTGAGCCATAAGACCTTGGACCGTTGATGCCACTTGACCTCTTTTTTCCTTCAACCGCTGGCTATAGGAGGAATAGAGTTCTCTTCTTTGAACCATCTCGGCCTTATACAGGGCCCCTTCCTCTTCTTTAATGTCAAGGACTTGGATAGTCTTAAGGATGTTGTCCAAATCGCTCGTTCTATGATCATACACTTCCTTTTCTCCCAACCTTCAATTTATCTTTTAGGGCTTTGATCTTTTAAAAGAGGCAAAATCTAGTAAAGCCCTACACTTGAAGGGACTTCTACCACTCTGACACCAAGCTAGTGAATACTTCCACCTCAAGCCAAGCTAGCTCAAAGCATAACAGTTTTGGGCTCCAATTAGGGCTGTCAATGGCACGAATCATGATCCGTATACGATCCGGATCCACTCCGATTTAATCGGATTCGGATCAATAATCGGATCATCGGGTCGGATACGGATACCCAAAGACGATTTGTTTAATATTTGGGTCGGATTCGGATCAACCTTGATCCGGCCCGTTAATGACCCGATTTAAAAAAAAAAAAAAAAAAACCCAACCGTCTCCTTCGTCTCTACTCTCCACGCACGCAACCATGGGTTGTATCATATTCAAATATCAAGGTCGGATCATATTCGGATCGGAAATGGATTTCAAAATATTTAAACAGGTCGTGTTCGGATCATATACTTGTGATCCGAATTGGATTCGGGTCGGATATATCTTAATCGGATCGGATACGGATCATCACTGATTGTCCCGTATCCGACCCGTTGACAGCCCTAGCTCCAATTCCCTTCGTCCACTTCAAGAAAAATAGGACATTGATCAGAAATAGGCTTGGGCAGACCACTTTGGACCACCAGTGGAAACTTCTCTGCCCAAGCAAACAAGACGAGAAACCTATCAAGCTTGGACACGGCAAGACATATCTGCCCATTAGACCAGGTAAACTTCACCCCTCGCCTTGGAAGATCAACAAGATTATTCTTCTACACATAGTCTAAGAAACTGCTCATACTGCTAGAGATGCATGACCCTTGTATTTTCCGTGCACAAAATGGATGACATTGAAATCGCCTCCCACGCACCACGAAAGCTACCACCTATCCCAGACAGCGGACAATCCCTCCCAGAACAAGGGTTGAAGCAATGGCTGATTCAGGCCTGTGGACCCCAAAACATATCCTCCAAAAAGATGACGGTATATCTTTCAAGATGATTGATACCGAGAACCTCCCCAACAAATATCCTCCCTAGTCCAAATAGCAAGATTCCAAAGGAGAAGAATACTGCCAACCGAGCCAACCGCATTCAAAGCCTCCCATTTAAACCCTTTTACACCCAGAAATCGACTCAACAATACCCTGATCAATATGCTGTAACTATCACCTCAGTTCTTGACTTCCTACAAACCTCCCTGACTCTCCCAAGACCCCTGACATTCCAACTGAAGACTGTCATTGGGACACAATCCTGACCCAACTTCCCTTCCTCATATCCCTGGGATGACCTCCCCTGACGCATCCCCAGGGACCCCACCCACCAGTTCCCTACAAACCTTTGGCGACCTGGGAGATTTGTGTTGGACAAAGACACAAGAATTTTGAAAACCCGAAGACAGTTTTTGAAGACCCCTAGCCTCAACCATCTGGATGGCCTCCCCTGACACCCTCAAATTGCAGTTGAATTTCTTTCATTTCCAACTCGAAACTATTAGTTGCAATCTGGACCCAACTCCAAGATTGTAATTCAGGCATGTATGGATACATTGAATCCAAAGGAAAAAGAAACTGAATTCCCTTGATAAGCAGTCGCTGTTTGGACAGACAGATTCCACAATGTAATTGTTAGCCTTATCCATGGTCAGGATTCTCTAAGCAAGAAACCAGGTGACTGTTGTCTAGGGGGTCATTTGGATGGTGGTAAATGGTTTACTAGTAAATGGTTTGCTAGTAAATGATTTACAACTGTATGTTTGGCTTTAAGTTGTAAACGATTTACTAGTAAATCGTTTGCAGTGTTTGGATAGCCTGTAAATGGTTGCTAGTAAATCATTTACAGTGTAAAATTAAAGAAGAAGAAAAAAAAGCCGTTTTATAGTAAATCAAATCGCAGCTTTTTGCTAGTAAATGAGAAGGGGCATTTGCTAGTAAATCATTTACTTGAGGGCATCCAAACACAAATAGTGATGATTTGCTAGTAAATCATTTACTAGTAAACCATTTACAGGCTATCCAAACGACCCCTAATGAATTTGGATTTCCATTTGCTATCCAAACAGGACTAAAATTTGGAATCCTACTTCCTACAGTAAAGACGGAAATAATCAGTGCATAATCAATACAATTTTCATATCTAAGCATGCCTTTTGGTTATTTCCACTTTATCAAACTACAAACCACAATTTTCAATGCAACCATCCATCCAACTGCACCTTTAGCCTGCGTTTGGGTGTTCAAGCAATTTGAATTGCAACAACTCAATCCAATAAAAAGTAAATGACCTATGTGATACTGTGAATAGAAACACGTGGAATTGCAATTCAGTTCGATTGAGCATCCAAACATCCCCTTAATCATCGAAATCCAAGTTAGTTGCAGATACATACGCAAATGGAATTGGAATTTTGAGACAATAATGGAAGTGGGGAACGTCGAACATACCTCGGCGCGAGAATGGAGCATGTGGCGCACATCAGTGCGGATGTTGTCTTTGACGTCTTGGAAAGCGCTGTGGTGCCACTGCGGGTGGCCAGGATCCCGATGGAAAGCTTGTGGGGCCGATTCGGGAAGAGGGAAGAGGAGGAGGAGAGAGAGAGCGAAGAGAGAGAAGCAAGAGAAGGATTTCATTGCTCTCAGAAATGGAGTTCGGGGAAATCCGTGTCACGCGAGCTACGACAGACTTTAGAGAGAGATCTAAGCCATGGACAGATAGAGAAGAGAGGCTGTGTGCTTCTGACAGCAGACCAGAGAAGAAAAGAAAAGAGGGCCGCTCTTTCAGTTCAGACTCCCAGTCTCGACCCTCGGACGCGACTTGGCTGCGACCCCGGATCCAGCGATGTGGGTGGAACCCTGACCATTGGAGCCCACCTCGATGTATGCGTTATATCTACGCCGTCCATCCATTTTGCCAACTCATTTTAGTGTGTGATTACAAAATGAAGCTGATACAGATCGTCCACTGGGCGCAGATTTCCTGCGCTGTAAACCAAGGTGGGGCCCACAGTGATGTTTTTTTGATAAATCCACCCCGTCCATCCGTTTTGAGAGCTCATTTTAGAACCTAAGAACAAAAATGAGCCGGATCCAAGACTCAAGTGGACCTCAATAAAGGAAAAGCTGTGTAGGTAAATTATTACCGTTGAAACCTCCATGGGTCCACAGTGATGTTTATATGACATTCATACCGTTCATAACGTCACTGCTACTGGGATGAACTGGAAACACAATTTTATCCTGATTCGAAACTCCTGTGGCTCCACAAATATTTCAACTGTGGACGTTCAATCCTCACGTTTTCGGCCCACTTGAGTCTTGGATCCGGTTCATTTTTGCTATCATGTCCTAAAATGAGTTCCCAAAACGGATAGACGGGGTGGATTTATCAAAAAAAATCACTTTGGGCCCCACCTTGTTCGCAGCGCAGGAACTTCCTGCGCAAGGCTTTCGCAGGAAATCCTCGCCCAGGCAGGAAACGGATGGTGAATGACCAGCTAAGTCGCGTCCTCGACCCTGTGCGGTCTAGTAAGACGCGGAATAGGTGCGAGTGCGACTCCCAATCCAGCCAAATGGATGCGGCCCTGACCGTGGGGACCATCTAGGTGTATGTGTTGTATATCCACGCCCTCCATTAGTTTTTTTACCAGCTTATTTTATGGTATTTTTCCCAAAAATAAAGCAGATACAAATCTTAGGTGGACCACACAGTAGGGATTCAATTTCCACCATTAAAAACTTTTCAGGGCCACAAATCGTCCAGATTTATGTGACTTTATCAATAGGTTGGATGTGAGGCACTTAATCACCATCCTTTCCTGTGGTGTGGTCAACCTAAGATTTTTATCTTCTCATTTTTGGGACCAGACCCTAAAATGATCTGACAAAACGGACTCACGGTGTGGATATGCTCAATGGTAGATCATGGGTTTGAGTGCACAAATGGCATGTGTGAAAACAAAAAAAGGTGTGATGACGTGCCTGCACCTGATTCGAGGGCTGAGAAATGGTCCCCAAAGATCTGGCATGGGCAAGTCGGCCGATCATGTGGGCCATGGGAGGAATCAAGCAGCAGATCAGAGAGACTGCTTCCTCATCACTTGGCTTGAAAAGCCCCCTCTTTTGATGAATATTTCTTAATTTTGATGTGAAAAAATGTACATTTTGATAATTTGGTTATGGAATCTTCTGGCCCATCTGGGTCGTTGCTACTGTGGAACCTTATGGATATCCCAAACTACAATGAACGCATATTTTCAAAATTCCCTATCATCAATGGGATAGATCCACACTCACATTTCAAGTGTACAGTTCATTCATGAGCCCAAGCCCTACATTTTTCAGACCCAAAAAATAGGCCGATCGTTGCACAGCACGGGCGTATAATTAAAACTAGACCCAGCCCAAGAGACCAATGGCTTGTTTGGCCCATTGATAACCCTAATTCTATTGTGGCAAGTTAGTTGGAAACGACATCGATGATCCCATGGAATAACAACGGAGCAAACTTGAATTAAAAAGCCCCAAAAATCCATAAACTGTGGGGCAAGATTTCTTGATGTCCCACCAGATTGTGATCACGGGCTAATGCTATTTCATGGTCCACCTAATTGCGTGAAAACGATTTGCAGCTCGTATGCAAAGCATTCCCAGTGTCAAACAGTGATGTTAAAAGGCATCCACAAAGTCGGTACCATTCTTATTATTTGACCTGAGCATTAAGCACTGCAATTATAGGACAACCTCAATCATCTGAATACTAAGGTGGGAATCTACAATTTGTTTCACTAAACTAGTTATTGCAATTCAATTCAATATTTCAAACAAACACATCATCAAAGAACCAGCAAAAATGAGATATATCCCCAATGCCTGCACCAAAATGCCACTGAGCACAGAGTACGTTGCTGTTGTAAATCTTAGGCGAAATGAATGAGAGGCAAGCAACCCAGGTCCATGAAGGAGATCAAACGGTTGTAGCCATCAGATAACAGCGTCATGGAGCAAACACAATGCACCATTGAATTCCTTGAAAGATAAGCTCATGATAATCAGTTTATTGGTTAACCAGTGAACTCCAGACTCAATAGAGAGAGAGAGAGAGAGAGAGAGAGAGAAGGGGGGGATGAAAACGAGAACACAAAATATCCCCAGAGAGAGAGAGAGAGGAAACAACAGTATGAAAATAAATGAAAACGAAAACACAAAAGAACCAGAAATGACTCAGCATAGCATAACATCAAGCCACTTTGCTCAATTCCACTTCAAAGATAACTTAGTTCAATAAATGAACTACAGCCTGGTGATTGTCTAGGATACATGGCAACACCTGATCCATAAGCTGCGGTTTTTCACTCCATCATGAGAACAGATCTCTTCATTTGCTTCCTATTTTACTGATTTTGGAGTCGTTGCCTTCCTCATCTATGCCCCCTTTCACCAGAATGCAGAATGAATCTGGTAATATTGCAATTCAGAAACAAAGACAAACAACACGAGTTTCAAATGAGTATTGATCAAGGGATTAAAGGAGCACTGTACAAGTTTGCCGTAACCATTGTACAGATTCAATCTCTTGGCAGTGCAGCAACTGCTTGCAAGAAGCTGATCTCTAATAATCCTTGAGGATCTCAAGGATTGGATTCTACCATCTTCTGCTGTTGGCAGGAATCAGGGGGGAATAAAACAGGCAGTTTCGTGTGTCGTCAGTGTTCCAAAGCACTTCGAACGGATATGGGAGGACCTTGCATCAAGCCTCTAGAGATAAGGTCGTGGTTTAGGAATAAAACGATGACTGTAATATCGTCGTGGAAGTGCCGTCGGACCTTCGTGTCAATCCTTCTGAGATCTGAGTATCGCATTTCTCGTTTCCTAGCTGCTTCTTGGAGAGCAGCCTTTATGAGCCTCTTGGCACTTCCCTGAACGAACCAATACAAGATTATGAGCCCAAAGCATACCAAGAGGTGGCGTAAGACCAATGTTTTAAAATCAGGACAGGAGCCCAACCCATTTCTGTGGGTGGGTCAGCCCATAACAGTCCAACTCATGATGTGCATATAAAGTGTAAAGACAAAACACAATAAAATAAGAGGTTATAGTGCAACAGGATGCCAGTAGCATATACTGGAGAGGAGATAATTGGTTCAACCTCTGAAGAGTGCATAAAGGGATTTTTTTTTTTTTTTTTGAAAACAAAAACCAGTAGAAAACGTGTCATTGAACTGGATAAAAAGCTGACCAGGACAGCAGACCAGTTGACCATGGGCTCCACATGTACAAACTCCACCTGCAGTAGGGAAGTTGCTGATATAGAACTCTTGCCTTTCAAAAGAAATGCATGCACAAAACATCTCTTAAAGACAGATACATTGGTTACTTGGGTCAACATCATTATTAAATACGATGTGCTCATAGAGTTGATGCATTTATAATGCAACAAGCTAGCTGCAAAAATCCACATATGAGACCACTCACATCCAACTTTTGATCGCATAAGAACTGTGGATGAATCTGTTTATATGAATTTAAGTAATTAATTGAGAACCAACAAATCAGAATTCAAAGTGACAAGTTGAGCTTCTCCTAGTTGAAAAATGTAACTAGTTCATAATAGTGAATCAGGCGTCGAGATCTAAGATCTCTTAAGAAACAGGATGCCGCTGCCTAAACATTTTGTTGTGGAGGTTACCAGCAAGGGAACATCCTTCTTCCCACTGATTGCCTGACCTGGCAGGGGCAGTGAATTCAAAGTGTTGTTCCAAACAGGGCATGTGGGATTACCATGAAGGTTCCACCTTGCGGGTCAAAAGCAGTAATTGTGTAGACGAATTCATTGATTGTTTGTTATTTGGGAGGAGATCATTACTTCCAACTCCTGCCCAGCTTGTATGACTTGTAACAATCTAATAAAAAAAATATCTTCAATAGTCATCAACTGCAAACAGTGTTACAAGAGGTAGTAGCAAGGAGAATTCCTGTAATCTTTCATAGTTCCACAAGCTCACGGAAATTCCAGTCCAAAATATGCTTGATCCCAAAAATCATAATGAGGCGGGCCAACGGTTGGACAATAATGTGGCTCAGACAGCTTGATAGTGGTTTTGCATTTTCAGCTTCTCCGGTCAAGGCAGCATTTGGTAGATCTTCCGTTGATGTTTTTGTCACTCCCATGTGTTGTTAAATGGCATCCATGCTCGTACTCTCAAGTGTCTAAGCAAATGAGAATTTGCCCCATGGACGCAGCAACAGAAGCATTACTTCTGCTACTTCACAGAAACTATGAGTTCTAATATGTCTACACTTTTAATCACTCAAAAAAAATGTCTACACTTTTCATATAACTCTACATGATACCCAAGACATGACAGCCACTTGTAAAATGACATAATCAGATGTGCCTACAACTGCTTTAGGAATAAGTTTCATTAATCGTCAACTGCTTAACCAGATGATCATTGCATAAAGAACGTCAACTGCACTCTTCAATGAACGGTATTTTAAAAAATGGAGAATACAACTATACCAGCAACCAGATAGTGATTGACAGTTAACGCGGTAAAAGGTACTAACTTCACACTTGATGAAACCAGCATATGATGCTCTGATCAAAATGCAGGGCCACTACCATGATTCGAAAACAATTGCATGATGATACCTTTGAAAAAGAGCAAGTTAGCAGTTTCAAGACTAAATGAACACAAATTGCCAAACATGAAAAACATTTGTGTACAGAATAAAAGTGGCATGCAGTAAAAATGACAAATGACAAGAACTTACTGCATGCGGATGGTTCTGAACAATCTCCACTGCTTGTTCATTGCTCAAATGCTCCCATAGACCATCAGAGGCAAAAATGAGAAAAGAATCATTAGGCTGAAGAGTGAGAGAGAGAATAGATGGATTGGCCGTCAAGATTGGCATGTTCATTGGTTCTGGAAGTCTGAATTTTGCATTGATTGGTTCCCTGTTGAACTGGGCGTGTTTCATATATACATCACCTATAGATCTAGACACCTGCATTGAATACAGTAAAAGCGCTGATAAACAATTTATATGTCAACAAAGTGCCAGGGACACAAAAATTCAATCTGTTCTTTGAACTGAAGTTAGTCAGGGGGCGAGCGGTTGGTTTTTCCACCTTTGTTACCTCCGGTGGCTAACCTCAGGTTTTCCAGAAACAGATACTCATGATAGAATAGCCTCAGGTTTGAATTGAAGTTAGTCAATTAACTACATGATAGAATAGTTGATAAAATCTTATGCCAAAAGATAGTCAAGCTGCAATATCAAGGATAACTCAGGCTTCAAGTTATTAAGCGCATGTGCAAGAAACATTATTCCTTCAAGATCTCTCTTTAGAACGGCAGTAGTGAAACATTATTCCTTCAAGATATCTCTTTAGAATGGCAGCAATATGTCATGACAAACAAAGTTCCCATCTGTTTTCCATCATTTTGAGAACTACATGTAGATGATCTATTGATTCTCATTATCTTTCTATATGAGTGGACAATTCTTGTATGCTAATCTGTATCTGAGAATATACTTTAATATCATAATGTACAGGCAAGTCAGGATGTTGGTTTTCCAAGATATGATGCCCTGCATCTCTCTCCAAAACCAACACGTGTCCATAGCTAAGAAGAAATTCGAAAAATTAAATGCAGCCAAATCACTATACTGTCAATCAAATTTTTGTCAATTAATTGCCATTTTGTGACTGCTTAGTTCTGACAAGTCGAAGGACCACATGAAATAGCATAAACATGTAGATAAAAACTGAATTGAAAACAGAACAAAATGATCACCGTCGTCATCTAAGCCTTACACAGTTATACCTACTAATTGGGATGGGCTACATGAATCATGTCCCGCAATGCCACTCTATCAAGGACCAAATCCTCGGTTAAACCATATGTCATTAAAAAAATTCCTACTATCTCCATCCATGTCCTTTTGGCCTAGCCGTTTTAAAGCTTTCAACTTGAACCATCTTACTCTTAACCAGCGCGGTTCTTGGTCTCCATTGAACATGTTCAAACCATGTGAGTCTACTTTCCCCCATAACCTATTGGTGCTACAAGGTTTACAAGCCATACTCAACGCAGTAGCAAAAAGTTGCTACTCAGGAGCTACGGGCAACACGTATCTGTGTGGGACCTGTAGGTCAAACCAAATTCAAATCCAATTCTACGCGCACAGAGCTATGGGTGACACATCCAGGTGGGACCTACAGGTCAAACCAAATTCAAATTGAGTTCTACACACACAGAGCCTGCTAACATCAGTGTTTGAATTGACATTTGGCTGCAGGATTTGACCCGTTGCAGATGAGAGAAGAAATGAGAGGGGAAAGGAGAGAGAAGAAAAGAAAATGAACGAGAGCAACAGAAGAGAAACAGTATGATCTATAAGTTTTCTTTTTTTATTTGTGTACATGCAAGCCCTGAAAAGAGTGGGCCCCACTATGAAAATGTCCCATGAGAAAAAATCAGGCCAGTACATAAATCAGGTGGGTCATAATATAAAAAACAGTGATGGCCAACAATCTATTTCGACATGCACTTTTGGCCAGCCTAATGGTTAGTATACATTTTCAGCCCATCTAATGGCCCGATCAGCACTAATTTTTCAGACAGATGACCTTCATGGTAGGCCCAATTTTTTAACTGTCCAGATGTCCTATACTGGTCAAACACAGGTGGGAATACACATGTTCACGATGGCTCTCCACAGGCCAAACTCTGTTCGGTATTTAATACTCTATTATCCTGCAGTCTTTTTTCTCTTTTTCCTTTTTTGATATTGTATTTTTTGGACATCCAAGCCATTCAAACAGTGGGCCGCACCATTACCAAGATTACCTATGTAAAAAATCAGGCTGGTCCACTCATCAGATGGACAACACTTCCCAAAAGACGTGATGGCCGACGTTTTGATTTTATGTACAATTTGCCTAATGTAATGGCTTCATCATGCTGATTTTTCAGGCGTAAGGACTACATGATAGGGCCCAAGTTTTGAATCGTTCAGATGTCCTATAAGGGCCACACAGGAGTAGGAAAAGACATGCATGGGTGGATCACACCAAAACAAAGGCTCTACACATTATTCAAATGAGAAAAACTTTGATGAGTATCAGAGAAAAAAAATTTGATGAGAAATGCTCCAGTGCTTTTGGATCACTGTTAAGTTATTGTGCACCATGTCACATTGGAGACTTGGACAGCCCAATCAATTGATTTAGACTGCTCTTTAGGTCCAGCAAATATTTCATAGGCTAGCATGCAAGTATCATGCCAATCTGACGAATATTCATCATTTGACCAATTGGTTTTTTTTTTGAAAGATACGAATTTATTAAGGAGAGGCAGAAGCCACCGAGGAGCTAAACAAGGTTTAAAAAAAACTCAAGGAGCCCAATCACAGAAGAGCAAAAGGACCCTAGAGAAAACCACAGCCGAAGAAACGCTTGAATTTCTGAAAATGCAGTTGATCCTCTCAGCCCAAACAGCCCACAGGACAGCCATTGCAATGGTACGCCATTTCCTTTTACCCAAGGAGCCACCGTGGTCTGCATGCCACGTACAGAAGAGGTTGAGACCATTTGTGCAAAAAATAGGCCCAATCAACCATTTAATCCATCTAGTCATCAATGCATTTTTTGCTTGGCACCCCATGAAATGTGTTTTGGACTTAATGGACAATTCAGATTTGATCGACTGGACTGACCAAGTAAACAGATGCAAGTAGGAGCACTATGCTCTGAGAGCACATGAGCATTTCTCAATTTTGATACTCTAGCAGAGTGTGATGGATGACAGCAGCACTTATGAATTACTTGGAAACATTATCCAAACCTTAAGATTATGTGATTATCTAAATATACAATTGGTGGACATTCATTGAACAGTTAAAATGAAAAGTATCAAAGGGTCCTACTTTAACAAAAAAATTGTCCACGAATCAAGGGTTAGGATAGTTTAACCAATCCAATTTTGGGACTATGACTTGGCAAAAGTGGTTTACACATTAGTCTGGCCACGCATGTGTTTCCTAACTCCGATGTAGCCCTGGTAGGACATCTGAACTGTTCAAAGGTTGGGTTCAATCATATAGGCCTTCCACCTGAAAAATTAGCACAATGACGCCATTATATCAGACAAAATGTACATCAAGTCAGACCATCGGGCATCACTTCTTTTGGAAAGTGTGGCTCGTCTAATGAGTAGACCAGCCTAATTCTTTACGAAGGTAATCTTGATAATGGTGAGGCCCACTGTTTAAATGCCTTGGATGTCCACAAAATACAACATAAAAAAAGAAGAAGAAGAAGAAAGAAAGAAAGAAAAAAGGATTGGGGGATAAGAGAAATAGTGAAATACTAATCAGAGCGTTTGACCGGTTGGGGAGCTCTCATGCACGTGTTTTCCCACCTGTTTTGACCAGTGTAGGACATCTGAACCATTCAAAAGTTGGGCCCACCATGAAGTTCATCTGTCTGAAAAATCAACACCAATCAAACCATTAGATTGGCCAAAAATGTATGCCAAATCAGACCCTCGGCATTCACTTCTTCTGAGGATTGGGGCTTACCTGATGAACGGACTGGCCTGATTTTTTACAGGTCAATTTCAAGAGGGGGGGGAGGGGGGGGGCACTGTTTGAATGTCTCAGATGTCCACAAATACCACACAAGAACAATCAGACGTTCCAAGGCGAAAAATAAAAAAGTAATTGGGGGAGTTTCGTCAGTGGGGACCCATCATGCATGCATTTTTTCCACTTGTGTGACCGATGTAGTACATATGAGTTGTTCAAAAGTTGGGCCCCATCATGAAGGTCATCTTACTGGAAAATCAGGACAATCAACCATTGCCAAAAAATGCACATCAAAGCATACTGTTGACCGTCATTGTTTTTTGCAGTGTGACCCACCTGATGAGTCAACCGGCCTGATTTTTTTACACAGGACATTTTCATTGTGGGGCGCACTCTTTCCATGGCTCGGATGTAAAGAAATTAAAAAAAGAAAAACACATATATCATATTGTTTTTCCACTTCATCTTCCCATTCCTTTTCTTCTTCTTCTTCTCTCTTCTTTTCCCTCACTTTGCTCTCCTTTTCCCCCTCTCATTTCCTCCCTCTTGTCCGCAATGTGTCAAATCCCACAGCCAAACGTTAACTCAAACAGTTACTTCGGCCGATTGTGTTCATCTAGATCGATTTGAATTTGAGTGTCCCGCCCAGACACATGTTGCCAATAGCTCCCGAGTAGCAACTTTTTTGATACCTCGCCGAGTTTGGCTAGCAAACCTCTTGTGCTACCCCCATGTTCAAATGCATTCAATTATAAGTGTATCCTTTCTCATCTTGCCACTCATCCATCTTAACATCCCCATTTTAGCTACACTCATCCTATGAACATATTGTTCCTTGACTGCCCAACATTATGTCACATAAAGCATGGATGCTCTTATAGCTATCCTACAAAATTTCCCCTTCAATTTGATTGGTATGAGGCAAGGTTTCAAATAATGGTATTGGTGGGCTACTTGACTAGGCCTAAAATGATACAATACGAGTATCAAGCCCATATCGGGAAAAAACTGGCGCATATCAGCTGAAATTTTTTTGGGCACAAAAATCTTGAAAAAATACTAGAAGAAAAGAGAAATCTTAAAACATCATAATCTATCCTTTTTTTTCTTTCTAGTGTGTGTGCATATATATATATATATATATATATATATATATATATATATATATATATATATATATATATATATATATATATAGTATTACACCATTCTTTGATAAGAACATTGTCTGTGTAGCTTGACTTGTTGAAAGTCAATTAAATAGGTCCTAATCGAACACAAATCAACCATGACTTGGTGGATCAAAGCCCATTACATATGAATACAACAGAAGGAAGGTAAAACCCGGGGGGGGGGGGGGGGGGGCTCTCATAAAGGCCATTACAGAAGAAAAAAAATTACATGTAAAGGCCATTACAACCCCCATAACGGCCCATTAACAGCAATTTTGAAGTGTGACACACCTGTAAAGGCCATAAATAGCAATTTTGAAGTGTGACACACCTAGAGACTTACCCTAGTATAACTCGCCCCTACTCGTTCCAATTTCCAACTTAGTATAGTTTTAGAGAGTGACCCACAGTAAGACTTGTGTCTTCCTCCACCAATACCGCCAGAGTTTACTTGAATTCAGATATTTAAAAACCATGTCTAGATCCGCGTTTCCTAGATTGGGACCACTAACTCCAAAGGATTTGTGTTGGGAATGAGTGCATGCACCAACCAAGAAGTTAACAATTCAATGATGTGAGCAATGATAGACGAAAGTAGAATCCACATAGAAAGAACGTTCAAAAGATATATGAAAGAGAATGGAAAGTTAAAAAGTAAAATGATCCAAAGTGAACAAAAATATAATCATAGATTCAACATATTAAAAACTAAAGGAAGCATAATTCCCTTGTTCAGTTGAAATAGATTATCCCAATGGCTCTTGACTGGCTCTTCGTGCTGCTGACTATGGTTCTTTGTCAACCTTCTTTTATATGGTGGGCAATACAATCTGTAAGGATTGGGGAATGAAGGCTGCAACCGAATACAGGGTAGGGATTCATGAACTTGCAATGTTCAGATTTAAGTGGGAACAGGTTGCTACTTCTTTGGAAACTTTGAACCACACTGGGGAAACAGCCATGACTGATAACAATAGGTGATTTTACCTGCCTTGCCATGGAGTTAGAATCCTCATTTGGAGCACTCCTCTCTGAGGAGGTAATGAGGCACATTTTCTTTATTCTTCGTAGAAATAAGACCGCAGGGTTTCCTGGTTCTTCTTTCTTCTAAACATATTTTTAGAGATGCAAAAAACCAATTTTATGGGCCTCAACCAAAAAAGTAAAAAAAGAAATGTGGCTTATGCAAGCTTTTTTTTATCAGTAACAATATAATATATACATATATGTTAGAAAGCCCACCAAGTGGAAAGAAACAAAGATCCCATCAAGGCAATTGGATCAAGCGTCCCATATTCAAAGAGAAGATCTAAGGACCTCTTCCATAGCAAAGGAGTCAGGAACACTACTGGCTCTCTATGCGTCTGATGATAGTCAATACCCATGGAATGGTAGCACATCTCACCCTTTTAATGGCTTATATATGGCTCTCATCCCTATGACTAGGAATCCCCTTTATCACTGCAATTTCAGCCCCACCAATGTCTTGAACAGAGTGAGATGACAAAGGCTCAATTAGGACAGATTTTTCTGGGCAGTAGGTTGAGATGATTGCCACTCTTTGGAGTTGACAGTGGTTAAAGTGAGTTGACACTTTTTCTAATCTGTAAACAGCCCTCCACTAGTGCTTAGTGGAGGTGAACTGAGGAATGTGTAAGATGCTTGGGTTTTAGGAAGACGTTTGGCCCCAGGGAAACATGCATCATCATCGACATTAAAGATAAGCAGTCTTTTTAGTTGTTATTAGGCATGTTCATGTGTTATCTAACAAAGGTGTCACTTGTCCATCATCCATTGCCTTAATAGATTGATGCACTCTTTATCTTTGACTAAAAAATTTGTCATTGTCAGGTATTAAGGGGCGAAAAAGTATCTGTGGTTCTTCACAAATTTAGGCTTAGTTTGGAAAAACAATACATTAAAAAAAAAAAATATATGTAGTGCAAACATCTACTGCAAAACGTGTAATCATGACATATTTGAAGAAGGCGTTCCTACCACAATGTGTTTTGTGGTTCACAGTTTGCTACCGAACTATGGCTGCCTAGTCCTTCGGCAGTCATAGTGCACTAATGGCTTCGAAAAAATGGATTTGCTGGTGTGCTGATGGTTGGGAAGGCCATAGATGTTGCCCCTAGAAATAGTAAGAAGGCACTAAAACAGCAATGGGTGGCCCATTACCAAGTAGGTCCTCAAGAGAGTGGATTTTGGACAGCCTATACAGTTCAAGAACCCTTGATGTTGACTTCAAGGCCATTCTACCATGACTTTTTACAATTCTGAAAACGAAGAATGGATCTGATGGAAGGTGGCTTAATTGAGCAACCAATTGCATGATCAAATTGAGAGTATCAACTGCACCATCTAATAGCATGTTGAATTTGATTCTAGCCAGAATGAACAAAATTTTCATTCAATTATCAAAATGAGAAACGATTAAAAATTTTATTCAATTCTCAAAACGAGAAATGATATAAACCTATTGCACAATGGACGAGTGGCTTATGATTAAATAATTCTGATAGAATGGATACAATTACAACATGCCAAACAGCATATGTTAACACACCCAGTTACGCTGTTTATAAAGTGCATGTTGAAATCAGATGAAAAATACACTTGAACAAGCCAACAAATGCATGAAGTGCATTCTCATTAGGTTATGACAAGGCATAAGAAAAGAAGTATGCTATAAGAAGGTTTGTGTTAACAATCTCTTCTAGCTATCAACTGCTACAATTATGCTGCAGATGGATGCATTGTTTTTTGCACTGTCCACAGAATCAATATGAATTTGATATAAGCAATTAACTCAGAAATAGCAAGAAATAGCATGCTAAACTAGGTCATATACTAGGAAATGCAGCAAGGCATGGATGAATCAATGAAAAAGAAAGATAAAATGGTCCAATGTTAACCTGAATGATGCCTTTTACTCTCCAAACACCATGTTTAAGAACAACAATTTGAGGGTCATTTGGATGTAATTCCTTAAGCTCCTGCCTCACGGCCTCCAAGTTAGCATTGTGTTCAGTAGATAGTTGTATGGCAGCAACTCCTCCTGTGTTTCCAACTTTTTTTCCCAACACGACACGAGAATCTCCCAGGTTGGCAACATATAGTGTTTGCTGACTGACAACCCCAACCAGACAGCACGATCCAACAGTTGCCATTTGCGGTTGAGTTGTCCACAGCTCGGAAACGAGGGCAGTAAACCCTTCCTCAGTTTCTTGAAAGGCTCTCCGGATGGTTTCAGATGTTACATTCTGTGCCTCAGATGAAATTTCTGGCGAAAGAAATGTATGAGAACTCGAAAAATAGATTGCAGTTCTTGGACTCCAAGATGAAGAAACAAGCCCAAAACACAATGCCACTAGGCTACGGCAGTCAGACACAAGAAAAGGCCGAGTGAAAAAACATGACCGTGGCGTAAACAAATAATGGGTTCGCAAAAAAAGGAAAAACTGGCATAAAAGAATTGAATAGTCCTAGATCCATGTTAAGCATGGATGTGAGACTTAGAATCAACAATTTCATGGCTTCTATCAAGAATGGTACTTGTGACTGAAGTTCCATTCCAATAAGTGAACAAAAAGAAGAAGAAGAAGAAGTTTCTGAGTTAAAAACCACAGAGGCATATATATATATATATATATATATATATATAGTCATGCAAAGCACCCACCCTGTGAGCTGCGCAACACACCCACACGATTAGTCACACAATGCACCCTCCCACCGGTGGGCGCCGGGGTTAGTGTGTCTCCTTAGCATTTCGAACCTGAGACCTGCTGTTGAAACACCTAGGTGTCTTTTAGCTGGGCTAGCAGGCATATATGAATTTTACCAGGAAAATAGAAAAAAGTAGCTCCCTAACCTGAGCACAGAACGACAGTAAGACCCTGATTCCTGAGTGTTACACTACATAGGACACACATGTGATAGTAATCCAGTTATCAAGACCATTTATTGGGTATCATAACATACATGAGCCTGTCTGAAAATCTCCGCAGATTGAAAAATCCTATTCATCCAAACATTTTCTCATTGATACTGACCGTTGCAATTGCACTTTTACGCAACCCATACCAGGTCAACTGTCGTCCAATCAGTGAGATTTTCTATGATGACCAATTAAAGATGGGGACTACCACATAAATAGCCAATGGCACCATGTGTCCAATAAGCAATTTGCAATCTCCAGTGAATTTGCAACGCTGCAGCTTGAATTCAGTTTCCAACTAAACTAAACCAGAAAGTATTCACTAACAAAACACAGCTCAAAATCCTCTATCACTACTAAAACACTAAAACCAGAAATAGCAATTAAGAAGAACAATTTCCAAGGGTTACACATTTCAAGATAAAATCCAATCCAATTTCCAATCAAACTTAAAAATCACAAGGATCAAGAGAGAATCGGAAGTCCAAATGCTCACCGTGGAAATTCCGGAACAGGCGATCGCAGACATACCGAGCTGCCTGGGGCCCGCCATGCCCATCATAGACGCCAACGAACGTCCCAAACGGTCCAGATTCGATTTGGCTCTGGTCTTCAAGCACCTGATTGGCCTGGATGACGGCCATAGAGAAATCGCCGCAGGTGGAACGGCCACTGTCCCGGAACCAAAGCAAACCGTCCCTACCTTCTCTCCCTCCATCAGCAGCAGCGGCAGAAGCATTCCCAGAAAAGGGCTTCCAGCAGAGGGAGATGAATTTCATCAAAGCTCCGAGCATCCCACATCTCTCAGGAACCCTAACCCTAACGCTAACCCTAGGAATTCCTCGGTTAGGGAGGAAATGCCTTGTTCTCTCCGAAATGAAAAGGCGTTTTTTTCGGGGGTGTGCGTAGGTTAAGCGAGGGAAGGGTGAGGGTGCGCAGGTTAAGGTGTTGGGTGGAGAAGGGACAGAGGGGGGTGGTGTGGCTTTCGTTCTTTCTCTCTCTTGAGAGAGAAAGAGAGTTGGGTGGAGCTTTCGATGTCTACCAAACGACAGAATTTTCGTGGAAGAGGACTGGTTTCGTAGTCCGCCGGATGACGGAAAAAACGATACGCAGGACCCACGCTCGCACATGGAAACGACAGACACGTGTAAAAAATATCAGATGCACTCGTCAGCTGATCCCAACGATGTGGATGCCATACCTTTTATGATCATAGAGTGGGCCACTCGAATGAAACAAATCAACGGTTAACAAAAATTGAGCAGGGATTTAAATTCTGTGTACACGTGTGCTCCACATGATCGGGCGCGGTTTGGGTGGTTCCCCAACCGTGGGACCACTGTGATGTATGTGCCTTACATCTACACCGTCCATGCATTTTGAAAGCTCATTTTAGGGCATGATCTAAAAAATGAAGCAGATCCAAATCTTAAGTGGACCATACCACATGGAACAGTAGTGATTGAATCCCCATCATGGGGGCCACTGGAATGTTTATTTTCCATCCAATCTGTTGACAAGGTCACAAAGACATGGATGAAGAGACCACACAAATATCGACTTGATCCAAAACTTTTTGTGGCCCATGAGAAGTTTTTAATAGTTGATTACCACTATTTACTGTATTATTGTCCGCCTTAGATTTGGACCTACTTTATTTTCTGGATCATGCTCTAAAATGAGTTTTTAAAATGGATGGACGGTGTCGATTTAGGACAAACACATCACACAGTGGACTCCACGGTCAGCGATCCACCCACCTCGGCTGCGCCCCACCTGATCGGACGCGGATTGGCTAGTGACCCCAACACCTGCCCGGAGGCTGATGTCAAAGCTGCGTGGGCCCACCATGATGTATGTGTTTTATCCACGCTATCCATCCAGTTTTTCACCTCATTTTAGGGCATGATCCCAAAAATGAGGCAGATCCAAATCTCAGGTGGACCACACCATAGGAAAACAGTGTTGATTGAACGTCCACCCTTAAAAGCTTCCCAGGGCTCACCATGATGTTTATTTTCCATCCAACCTGTTGATAAGATCACACAGACCTGGATGAAGTGAAAACACAAATATAAGCTTGATCCAAAACTTCTGTGGCCTCCAAGAAGTTTTCAACAGTGAGAATTCAATTCCCACTGTTTACTGTGGTGTGGTCCACCTTAGATTTTTATCTGCCTCATTTTTGGGCCCATGCTTAAAATAAGGTGGAAAAAAATGGATGAACAGCGTGGATAAAACACATACATTATGGTAGGGCCCACACGGCTTTGACACCAGCCCCGGGCTGGTGTTGGGGTCACTAGCCAATCCGCGTCGCACCTGATCAGGGTACTCACCTGTTTTATTAAATGCCTGAAATCTACGGACCTCTTGACCACCACGTCCGATATTTCGCACGTGTAGCTTTTCGGCCTGTGAGGCATCGCGCGTGTGTAATTATCATTTCGCATCGCGCATGTGCAATTATCATTTCGCAAACATCGTGTCCGTAGTGGACCGTTGGCCGTTGTGTGCTCCGATTGCTATTTTGAAGGGTACGGATCATCCCATATGCATCTTGTGGCACTCGTGTTGGAGCCCACTCTAGGAAAGGTCCTGATCATTGAGTTGTAGACGCAAGTGCCGACTGCCGAGGGACGCGGTTTGGGGATTTTTACCACATTAGCCCTGAGATGTGGCTATTTGTACTAAAAGTCTAATTTCTCGTGGCTCTTTCCATTTTGGCCTTTTGACGCGAAATTGAAAATATGACGGTCAAGAATGCCCCTCAGACTGACTGCTCTGCGTACGGAAGCCTTGCAAATTAAGGCTTTAAGAGCCAAATGAAATGAGAATGTGGGGCCCACAAAATCAGTGATTGTGGACATCGGTTGGACAATCGGATCCGTTTACATTAAAGGAAGCATTTCTAAACCCCCAGGAGGTATTTGATTTCATATCCAATAGAGGCCTTGTGGGCCCTAACAGAAATAACGGTGGCTTTTCAAATGCAATCATTTCTATGGTGTGGCCCACCTGGGATTTGGGTCTGGTCCAAAATGGGGTCCATGGCCTAGAGTGATCTAGCAAAAAGGATGAACGACATAGATTAAATACATACATCATAGTGGGTCCCGCGAGTGGGACCCTGTTCATGCCCAAAAAGGGGCTTCCGCCTTCACTGACGCTGGACCGTCTAGCAACCTTCCTCTTTACTTTATTTCTCTCTTTTTTTTCTTTCTTTTTTTTCATACAGGTGGGGTCATGTGTGGATGATCCACTCCATCCATCAGGTTGGCCAACCTATGGCGGGCCCAATGAGTTCTATTTTGGACAGGTTTCCTACCATACAAACATCACAATGGGCCTCAAAATTTTCAACAGTGGGAATGATTTCCTTTGGTATGGTCCACTTGAGATCTAGATCTTCTTCATTTTCTGACCCTTGGCCTAAACTAAACTGGAGAAACAGATGATGGCATGGATTGAACACAAGCATCACGGTGGGATCTGCCCACGATGGATCTATCTCATTTTTCGACTCATGTCTAACATGAACGGGTAAAACAGATTAGTAGTATGGATATACTACAGAAATCCAAGTGGATTTCATAGTACTCAATGGGATTCAATAGAGCTTAGGAGGATTCCAGAGTGCTCAGTGGGATTCCAAAGTGCTCAGGAGGATTCCCACAGAGCACTGTGGAATCCCACAGACCAATAAGGAATACCACAGAACACTATGGAATCCCATAGACCAATATGGATCCCACAGAGTACTATAGAATCCCACAGAGCACCGTGGAATCCCACAGAACAATATGGAATCCCATTGACCACTGTTAAAATGGCTGAAAACCACAAATCCTGTAAGCAATCAGTGGAGAGGTCGTCGGTCCACCGACATTCCTCGTCGGCTTACCGAATGTGGCCGTCGGTTACAACTGACAACACGAGATCGTGCCGACGAGGGATTCCAACACGAGATCTGTGGGATTCCGTAGTATTCTGTGGGATTCCATAGTACTCTGTGGGATTCCATATTGGTCTGTGGGATTCCATACCGTTTTGTGGGATTCCATAGTACTCTGTGGGATTCCGTATTGGTCTGTGGGATTCCATAGTGTTCTGTGGGATTCCATATTAGTTTATGGGATTCCATAGTGCTCTGTGAGATTCCACAGTGCTCTGTGGGATTCCGTAGTGTTCTGTGGGATTCCATAGTACTCTATGGGATTCCATATTGGTCTGTGGGATTCCTTATTGGTCTGTGGGATTCCTTATTTGTCTGTGGGATTACATATTGGTCTATAGAATTTCATGTTGGTCTGTGGGATTCCATATTGGTCTGTGGGATTCTATAGTGCTTTGTGGGATTCCATAGTGCTTTGTGGGATTCAATATTACTCAGTGGGATTCTAGAGTGCACAGGAGGATTCCATGTGCTCAAGGGGATTCTATAGTGTTCAGAGGGATTCCATAATGTTAAGGGGGATTCCATAATGTTCAGTGGGATTTCATAGTGCTCAGTGGGATTCCATAGTGCTCAGGAGAATTCAATAGTGTTCAAGAGGATTCCAGAGTGATCGGTGGGATTCTAGAGTGGTCAGGGGGATTCCATAGTGCTCAGTGGAATTCCAAAGTTCTCAAGAGGATTCCATAGTACTCGGGGGATTCTATATTGCTCAGTGGGATTCCAGAGTGCTTCAGAGGATTTTATGTGTTCAGAGGGATTTCATAGTGCTCAGGGGGATTCTAGAGTACTCAGTGGGATTCCAGAGTGCTCAGTAGGATTCCAGAGAAAGAATATAGCAAGGAGGAAGCAAAGAAACTTACGTTGTTGCTTTGTTGACATGATGCTGATGCTGATGATGCCGGGCCTCCTGTGTCTTGGCAATTTACCGGACTTCCCTTGAGGAGAACGTCCACCTTGGCGTACTCTTCTCTCTCATGCTAGATCTCCTTGAGAATCACGGTCACGTCCTTCATCATCGGCCTTTCATCAGGGTGGGATTGACATAAAGGAAAGCTACACCCAATGCTTGAAGCATCTCCTCCACTTTCGAATCGGGGTCACCATGTAAGCTCAGATTAAGGACCTTCATGCATCATTTCTTATGCCTCACCCAGTCCACGATATGTAGCCCATCAGGAATTCTTGGATCGATTGTTTGATTCCTTGTTAAAACTTCCAAGATGACAACACCATAGCTGTAGATCCAACCTGTTCATAAGTTCACACAGACATGAAAGAAGGGAAAACACAAATATCAGCTTGATCGAAAACTTCTGTGACCCCAATAAGTTTTTAATGGTAGGACATCAATCCCCACTGTTTTCTTTGGTGAGGTCCACTTGAGCTTTGGATCTGCTTCATTCTTTGGTTCATCCCCTTGAATTGTCTCTCCAAATGGATAAACGGCGTGGATGTAACATATGCATCGTGGTGGGGCCCAAGGTGGAGCCCACAATGGAGCCCCAATGTAACGCCCAGGAGGGCTACCGCCTCTTCAAAAGCCTTCCTTTACAAGGCTTCTGTACACAGAGCAGTCAGTCAGAGGGGCATTCTCAACCGTCATATTTTCAATTTCTCGTCAAAAGGCCAAAATGGAAAGAGGCCACGAGAAATTGGACTTTTATAGCCACAACAGGGGCTAATGCGGTAAAAATCCCCGCATTCGACTAGCTGGTTTCAAAGCTCTATGGGCCCCAGCACGATGTATCCATTTTATCCACGCCATCCATCCTTTTTTTCAGCTTATTTTAGGGCATCAACCCACAAATGAGGGTGATCCAAATTTTAGGTAGACCACACCACAGGAAAAACAGTATTCACTGAACTTCCACCGTTAAAAACCTCCTAGGGCCCATCGTAATGTTTTTTTTTCCATCTAACCTGTTGATAATGTCACACAAACCTAGATAAATGGAAAACACAAATATCAACTTGATCCAAAAACTTTGATGGCCCCCCAAAAATTTCAAGGGTAAGCGTCCAATCCCCACTGTTTCCTGTGGTGTGGTCCACTTGAGATTTGGATCTGTCTCATATTTTGGGCTCATATCCTAAAATGAGCTGAAAAATACATAGACGGCATGGATAAAACAGATACACCGTGGTGGGGCCCAAAGAGCTTTGACACCAGCTAGTCGGATGGTGTTGGGTCATTATCCAAACCACGTCCAGTGCATCCAGACCGCAAATCTACTGAACCTATTTACTGGACCACCCTATTCATATCATTGGTCGCCTTCAAATGTACTGAAAAATGAAAATGGTTAGCCCAGCGCAAGATGTCAAACTGTCTTGTTATACATTTCCACACAGTAATCGGATGGCTGTGATCATCCTATTAAAATCATTTACGGGCATATGCATCCTCTGGTAGACCTTTCCATCCAACAAGGCAATGTCCTGGGCTTTTGAAACTTCCGTACCTCTTTCAAGCTTTTGCTGGTCCAGCTAACCATACACACCCTCTGGCTATTCAGATTGTCAGACCGTGGCCCCCGCGGTGGACGATGAGATAACCATAGATTTACTACCAATTCAATCAGACCAGTCGCCTTGTGTAATTGAGGGCTGCTTGTGTGATCTTGGGTTTAGATTTGATTTTCGTGTTTGGATAAGGTGTGCTGGCGTACCAAAGTCTACTCGGCTCAAAGTTTGAATGAATCGTTGGTGTTCCTGAGGTTAAGCTAAACAAATTAAAGGCTAAGATCCAAAGATTTAAAGGCTTCTTAACCATCAATGTTTGTGTTTCTGCAATTTGTGAAAAGAGTAGAGATTGGCCTTTCTAAATGAGTTCTTTTTTCTTTATGACAATAGATATGAATTTATAACTTAAGGATTTGTTCTTTCACCCCTGCTCTCAATTTAACATTTCTTAAAGAAATAAGCATACATAAGCAGATTAAATAAGACAAAATATTGTAGATTTCATTATTATATAGAAATAAAACTTATTATAATTAACAAGTTGTGAGACAACCAAACAATAATAATAAATGGAAAAAATGAAAAAATAAATACTTGATGTATCTATCAAAACAAACAATTAAAGTGAGTATGATCAGCTAAATTGAAACTTAGACAATTACAGTCTTACAACTTATGATTGTAAAAAATTACTTATACTCTTAAAGTATTGTAGCAGGAGTCACTAGATAGTAATTATGTAAAATTAGGCTAGGCTAAGAAAGATAAATAAAAAATAATCTAAAAGATAGATTGATGCGTTTGGCGTGGGACTCCTTTTTCAATTGGTTCTTTTATAACTTGCCGAGGCAATGAAACATTGGGGGTTTTTTTGTTGATTTTGGATCTTTCTTTCTCATATTGTTGTTTTTTCAGTTAAGAAAGTCTCCTTAGTAAATTCGAAGTCTCTCCACTAGGAAAATATTTGAAAAGTTTGAAAAAAAATACCAAGAATATCATATTCAAATTCATGATTAGAATCATTCTCTCATATCTCTCATAAACGTGCTGAGTACATTGCCTCATTAATGAGTATGACAAATGTGACCATGTAGCAGGCGCTTAATTACTCTCCTATCGGGGAATGAAAGAATTTGTGCCTTTCCATTTATAGTCGAATGTGTGCCATCAAAGGAAGACTAAATAATGATATTCTAAGGTGAGAGTAGGTTTCATTGAAATTGCGTCGGCTAGTCTAACACGACACCCTATGCATAGACGTGCGGAAGCTTGAAGAGCAACTAGAATTATGGCTAGACCAATAGGAGGGGGTGATTAGGACCTTTTTAAAACTCTTTTCGCCTACTTAAACAATTCAGCAAATTAAACTACGTAAGCGATTAACACTTCGGCTTCCAAGCCTAAGTGGGTCCAATCAAAAGACTAGCAAATGATAAGCGCAATCAGCAACCTAGTCTAAACAACTCATGTAGACTATAGAGGATAGATCAAGAAATGCTCAAGTCAACATGAGGTAGTGAAAGTACATCTTGTGAGTGTGGATGTGCCTATCAAGTGCCTAGCATACATTCCTAACTAAGCATTTATAATTAATCAATTAAACACAATGCATAAAGAGAAATGTGCTCAAGAACAATCACAAACACAAGGATGTATAGTGGTTCGACTACTTGTCTACTCCACTCCTGGTTCAAGTACTCAACCCTTTGAGCACACCGGCATTCACTGGGGAGTTTAAATCTGGTTCCTCCCAACCAAGGTGTTTTAACTCGAATCCACCCAACCGGAGAGTTTACAGGTTCCTCCCAACCTACACGTTTGCACCCGTGTTGGTGGCTCCCCCTTGGAGACTTTGTTTTAGGCCCGACTAATGTTCCAAGGAACGATTGACGTCCCTAGATTTTAGGCCCAACTAATAGGCCAAGGATCGGCTAATGACTCTAGTTCGAGTTTGTCAAACAAACTTTACACTCAACTCCCACAGGGAATTGAGTAGATGGACTCCTAACAAGACAACCTTACTTGTCGGATTTAGCCTCTTTGTAACGCCGCTTTGGGTTGCTTCTTTTCGCTCTCCCGTGCTTGAATCAGCTCCCCTTGTGCTCCCCCGATCTTTGACGCCGCCGCTTTGCCAAGGCTTTAGCTCCAAGATCAGCTACCTTCCATGTGATGCTCCATTGGAGATGCCCAAGGTGCTAGGGAATGGTGAGACCTCTACAAATAGTAGGAAATGAATTTCCTAGAGGAATACACCTATTTGGACTCCTAGGTAGTGTTTAGACAAGGGATTTAACTATCATTAAGGTGTCTAAACCCAAGGAATCAAGAGGGAACAAGTCAATTCTCAAGATGTCATTGAATGGCCCAAGCTTGTGATGAAAACACAAGGAGAATGACTTGCTTTGGGTTTGGAATAGAGCCTCTAATGATCTCTAGCAATGGTGGCTTCTATCTCCTCAAAATCCCCTATCTTAGCTCAAAAACGAATCTCCATCTTTAAATAGATTTTCTTCCAACGGTAAAAAAACGGGCAGATTCGCGCATCTCCGATTGATCGGAAATATGGTCCGATTGATCGGAGACCAGTCCGATTGATCGGAGACATGTTTGATTGATCGGAATTTATTCCAGAGAATTCTCTGGAGGATTTTCCGATTGATCGGACTAACCCCTTCCGATGGATCGGAAGACTGTCCGATTGATCGGAAATATGTCCAGTGGATTTTTCAAGGTTGCTGGAACAATTTTCGATTGATCGGAACTTGTGTCCGATTGATCGGAGTCCTATCGGAGCCAACGTCCGATTGATCGGAGATCAATCGGAAACTACTGTTTGAGCTGATTTGTTTACAGCAGCTTCCACCTCTTTAATTAGTCTAATTTATCATGTTTTTCATGGAGTTCTAAGACTAATGATGATGACTAAAGGTATACCTAGTTGGTCCAAGTCATCTAAGAGGTTATAGGATAGGTTTTGGTCAAGGCAAGGCATACCAAGGCATCACATTTATCTGTTTCTTCTTTCTTGATGCAGCCGGTTCATCTTGAGTCTTTGGCCTTCGTCTTCATTAAGCTCAACCGACACTAGACTCACTAACCTAAGTAATTGACAAACAAGGTGCACTAGTATGCCACAGAAAAGTGCACTAACATTCATGCCAGATACAATCACAATGTCGACATGTGGCGTCATTTGATTGGTCCATATTAGGGCACAAAAAATGGATATAATCATACCTTTGGTTATAATTGTTCATTCTTTAATGGTTGGAACCATTTTACAGGAGAGGTAGAGCAATGACTCGCACATGTGGGCTATGAGGATTCTGTCTGTCATGATCATCAACCAAAACATTATGCTTATTACTCTTTCCAATGGTGTAGTCCACTTGAGATTTAGATTTGCTTATGTTTTGGATCACATTCTAAAATGAGTTGGAAAAACGGATGGACGGCGTGGACATACAACACATTCATCAGGGTGGCTACGAGGCCCCTGAGGTGTTAGCCGGTTAACACCTAATCCGCTCCAACAATGGTGTGGTGACTTGGATTTGATTGGTGTGGGGTGAGGGCCTCACTACCTAATCGGCGTCCACTGTTGGAATGAACAGACAACAAACGGTCCTACTCACCAGCCAGGTATGGCCAACTCTGCATGTGTTAAATGGGGCGCAGTTTGGGTGGATCCCACTGTGATGTATTTTCCTTACATCCACATTGTCCATCCATTTTGAAAGCTCATTTTAGGCACGGTCCAACAGACGAAGTAGATCCAAATCTTAAGTGGACCACACTGCAGAAAACAGCTGTGATTGAATCTCCACCATTAATACTTTATGGGGGCCACCGGAATGTTTATTTACCATCCAACCTGTTGATCAGGTCACAAAGACCTGGATGAAGAGACCACGCAAATACCAGCTTGATTCAAAACTTTTGTGGCCCATGAGAAGTTTTTAATCTTCGATTATCCCTGTTTCCTGTATTATGGTCCACTTGAGATTTGGATCTGTTTCATTTTTGGTTTTCATTCCCTGAAATCAGTTTTTCAAAACGAATGGACGGCATGGATATAAGGAACATACATCAAAGTGGATCCCACGGTCAGGATCCCAACCCCCACCGTGTATCCACCGAGGCCGCGCCCAGTCGATGGCCATTTTCATGTAGAAAAAGAATCCGTGACATGGATGGCCAGGATCATCTGAAAAAGTGTATGGGTGTGTGTGTCCGTCTTTTTAAGGTTTGATTTGACCGGGGCATCTTGTCTCTTCTTAAGAATCCGAAAGTTAGGCAATTAATTGAACAGTCAGGATTAATCAATCCCAATCAATATTCCATTCAAAACACGGCGTATCAATTGCACGGTCCAGATTTGAGATCGTCCTCAATAAGTCCCAAAGAGCTGTCCCAATTCTCTCACGTGACAACTGACGTGAACCATCACAAAAGAGATACCGTGGTCTTAGCTCTTAACTGCCAAATCTATATAGATATGCGGAGAACAATCGTGTACGATTCAACCAATGGAAAATTACCACAAGTTGAGCTCTGTGGGGCCAACCACTGATGTCTATGTAGAATCCAAACCGTGCATCTGGTGCACCTCCTCATGTTCACCGTTCATGTCAAGAATCATCACGACCCAAATCTCAGGTGGGACACACCACTGGGAGCAATGTTCAATCACGACTAAAACACATATACTCGCTTGTTGTGGCCCACCTAGGTTTTGGAATGATTTTATTTTCGCTGTCCATTTATCATGGTGGGGTGCACTTAATGAATGGATTGGATGACACGTGAACAGCATGTTGAACCCTACATTACATCTGGAATTTTGTACGGCGGACATCCCCATTGTTCCCTTTGGTGTGGCCCACCTGAAAACACCCAAATGGACGGGTGGGATAACACTCAAATAACTGTGGGCCCCACATGGCTCGAATTGGAACTCATGTGATCATTCACGTAGATATCTTTAAGGACCATTGTCCATAAATGTTTGGGGTATGGAAAATTCAAGTGGGGCCCACCTACCGAACGATCCATATGGGAAAGCATGTGCAGTGTTTGTGTCCGGCCAATGTCAACGTAGGTCACCAACATGATGGACGTTGGATAAACCTAAACTAATTAATAGCTTCGGAAGCCCAGCACATTCTCATCCATTTGGGGTGGATCGGATGCTTCTCCACCGTCCATGTGTGGCCCAATTTGGATTAGAGTTCCATTGTTCCCTGGACGGATCCTAAGCATTCCCAAACAACCACTTGGCATGGTTATACGGCGATCCAAACCATCTAAATCGCAGGCCATCTAAATGAGTTGGCAAAACAGATGGACAGCATGCATAAAACATATATACATCACCGATGGCTCGACATAGATCGGGCCACGTTGTGCCACTTAGGCAGCTGCTGCAGGCAATCTGCTTGCCTCTACCGCTCTTTGTTAGGTCAGATATTGAAGGGTCTGTATTTCTCCATCACAAAGATTATTTGTTCACCAGCCATCCAGAATGCAGCTCGTCATGTCAACGGTTTCGATAGCTGAAGCTGGGCTCCAATTGTAGAAACTGAAAGGTGGAACTCGGGAATCTCCTCTTCAATAGCTTCCATTGAAAATCACCACTCATGCATCTCCATGTTGCTGGATGGTAAGATCCCCTCGTGACTACATGCCGGATGATCCAAACCGTCTACCTGCAAAACCCGTGCCTGATGACGCTGGCCATTCGATCAGTGGCATTCAAGTGGGCAGCGAGAACAAAATATAGTCAATCGTCTATTTCAACTGGAAAGATTGTGGAATATACATCCGATCCTCATGATTTCTTGCACTGTGAAGCATCCCTGGTGGGCCTCATATGAGAGAACGATTTGCATAAAGATAGACGATTTTCTCTATTTTCCAGCAAAAATTGAGAAATGATGTTTTTTTCATGAATTATATAAAGATAGACGTGATAAACAACGTGAAAACTAGTTTCATGGGAGATGATGTTTCTTTTCCTTTCCTCTCCATGAATCCAAATGAGTAAAGGACCCAATGGGGAGTACCCAGACCCAACCCTTTGTTAAGGGTATGGGTCTGGGTCCAAGAAGAGACTCAGTTGCTAAATGGGTTAAGATCTGGTTTCCTTTATATTAGGGCCGACTTGACCTGAACCCAACTCATTTAGTAAATGCACGGGTTTGGTCTATGTTGTAAAGGACCCATCCAACCCTTGACCGTCTAGAGCTGGTTTTAAACCTAGTAAAAAATGCTTGCATACCAGATCCAAACTCAGGCCCATTAGACTCAACCCATTTATAAATGAGTCTAATAGAGTTGACTGAGGTCTAATGGGGTTGTTGTAAAGGACCCATCCAACCCGTCTAGAGCTGGTTTTAAACCTAGTAAAAAATGCTTGCATACCAGATCCAAACTCAGGCCCATTAGACTCAACCCATTTATAAATGAGTCTAATAGAGTTGACTGAGGTCTAATGGGGTTGACTGAGACCTGACCTGGACCTACGCATTTAGTAACAAGGGCAGGTCAACTTTGGGTAAACTTTATATATTAATATATATATAATTATATATAATTATATTATATATAATATATATATATATATATATATATATATATGCATGCGCACACACGCACAGACACACACACACTCCTTTTCTCTATGACAATTTTGAAACTTTGTGGTATGGTAATTTTACATCGTGGTGTGTGGGGCCCACTTAGATGTGTGCATGGCATTCCATTCACCCATCATGCATATGTACTCTCCTATGCTCTCCTTGAAGCTTAAAAATCAGGCGGATTCAAAACTTAAGCGGACCAAGCTATGTACAATCATGCTTAAAAGCTCTAAATTCGCATGGTGAGGTCCACCCTAGTTTGGAATGGCTTGATTTTTGTAGTGTCCATTCATTCTAGCAGGGCACGTCTTTTGAATGTGTTGGATGGCACATACAAAATATGATGTCCCAAACACACAATTTGGAAGGATGGGTTGCACAGTTAACCCATCCTAACTACTCCATGTGGTGTGATTCATCTTGGTTTTTATCAACTTTTGAGAAATGTGTGAACAAGTGGATCACCTTGCGGATAGATTGCATATGGGCCCTATATCACGATGGGCCCTTATACACCACATTGTAGAATAAGGATCGCCTTGTGAATAGATTTCATATGGGCCTTATATCATAGTGGGCCCCTACATGACATTGTAGAATATGCTTATTCTACAAACATTATGGAGGAACCGAACTCTAAAAAGAGGGGTTGCCATTACTCCATGAAAATAATACAATCAAATAAAAAAGTTGATATTAATAAATTGAAAATATAAAAAATCAAGTTTAAATAAAAATAATAATTTTCACATATCAATTTAAACTGGATTTATATTATTTCTCTCAATTCAATCAAGTTTGATCACATGTGCGAGCGAGGGCTTGGATTAGATTTTTATGTATGAATATGATGCACGGGCGTGCTGGAGTTTGCCTAACTGAAGGGTTGATTGAGTCGTTGCTCTTCTTTGCATCGAGACAGACAAATTAGAGTTTGGATATGAGATCCAGAGTCCTCTTGGCCACTTGCATTGCGCTCCGTTCAGGCGATTTGTGAAAGGGTAGGAGGTTAAACCTTTTGAATGAGTTCTTTTTACCTTATGACAATAGAAGTGTATCTGAGACTTAAGGACTTTATTTCACAAGCACTCTCTGCTTAATATTTCTCCAAGAAGTAAGCATACACAAGCAAGTTAAGAAAGGCAAAATGTTGTCACTTTCATTAATGTATAAAAATGAAGTTTGTTACAATCGACAAATTATAAGACAACCAAATAATAATAAATAAGAAAATAAAAAATTAAGGGATAAATACCTAATGTGCTTATCAGAACAGACGATCGAGGCAGGTGTGATCAGCTAAATCGAACTTAGGTAATCACGGTACTACAACTTAAGGTTGTAGAAAACTAATTCTACACCTAAGGCACTGTAGCGAGAGTCGCTAGGTAATAGCTATGTAAAACTAAGTTAGGCTAGGGAAATGAAAGATAACGTAAAAGATAGACTGACATGTTTGGCGTAGGGCCTTGAGTCTTTTTCAATTGCCTTTTTTATAGCTTGTCGAGTGGTGAAACCCTTGTTGGGGTTTCCTTGCTAATCTTGGATCATTCTCTCTCACGTCGTAGTTCTAAGTAAGGGTATCTCTTTGATTGATTCGGGACTATCGGCTTACATTGGAAAGAAAGGACTCCAGTTAGACCCGAACTCGTTGGCTTTCCGGATCTTCTTCTCATGGCTGATCCTTCACGGAGACATTTATGGCCCATTACACGAATCAAGCCCAAGACCACCAAAGTTTCACTGGATCCGAGGACCTCAATGGTTGATTCGGGTGTTAGATTAACCATGCCCGCCCTCCTTATGGCCCACTTCCTCTGCTTCGAGGTTTTGGATGGTCCGGATTAGATCTCCCTTTGTACTTAACCACCTAGAGGTGATGGTTTGAAGTGATGAGGGGTTTAACACCAGACACGGATCCACCATCGAACCTGATCCACTCTAGTCCTCACCCTCTTAGTTCTGATTGATGTGTGACGAGGGGGACATGATCGAACCGATGCATCTGTTTTTTCAGATTTGGGTCAGATCCAAGGTTGAGTTCTCTTGGACATTGGTCTGAAATGCAGATCTTCAAAGTCTTCTCAAATGCTACAACTTATTCGAACGTCTAAGAAAAGATCTCCCATTTTGGAAGGACTGTGAGAGACAACCTCGCTGAGAAAATCATAGTTGGATTCATGATAAGATCCGTTCTCTCGGCGAGTCTTTTGTAAACGTGCTGAGCACGTTACCTCAATACTGGGCATGATAAACGTGCCCACATGGTAGATATTAATTCATTCTCTAAACGATGGGCATAAGGGTTCGTGCCTTCGCATTAATAACTAAATGCGTATCGTTGAAGGAATATCAAATAATGATACTAGTTGCAGTCATGCAGTGTCAACACATGATGGCCTTTGATTAGTCTACGTTAGGGTGCCGAAAATGAGTGTAAACATATATCATGAATAACAATATCTAATTTATCAAATTAAATTCATCATCGAGAATTGGATAATATAATATAAGAATATCCTTTATCTAAATCGACTCCAAAATTTGTTTCCTAATTCAATAAGTAATCTCATTGAATTTATCATTTCCTATATTTTTTTTTTTTTTGTAGCTTACCATCTTCCTTATGCAATCATCTGATGAGTATTATCTATTTGACATTCTATTGGACGCGTACCCAAACAACAGGGGTGAAATAGAAAAAAGAATGAGTTGAGTTTTAAATGAAATTTTCTTGATGATATATATATATCTTGGAAGGCAAAGAAATGTGATAAAGATTAATCCTAATATAAAAAGAATATTTAATATTTCAATAAATTCATTATTTTATTTATTAATTTTGTTTATCTCATTTTTTATTTTCATGTTTGTTTAATTGTTTGATGTTTGTTTAATGGTAGACTAAGTGAAGATACACCCACACACACACACTTAGAGAGAGAGAGAGAGAGAGAGAGATTATCATCCAGGCAACGGTAGGCTAAGTGAAAATAAAACCATCTTAACACGGAAGTATCTAGGCATCGATTCCCAATGTAGGGGTGCCTAACATTGCAATGTGACTAACTGTGTGTGACTAACTATGTGGGTGTACTAATCCAAAAAAGGAAAAGCTTATCATCTGCCCACTTTCTCATACAAGAACTTGTGCACACCTTTGCACATTAGCACAAAATTCAAACAACCCATGTGATGCAATACCCCATAAAATTTCGATAGTCAAACTTTTAGCCTGATCCAAAACTTTGGTGAGTATAACAAAGGTAAATAATTTCTTCCATTGATTTGCCTCTCCTTTTGCTATATAGCCTGTATGGTTTTGGATTAGGCTAAAAGTTGGGCTCTCAAGGTTCATGGAGTGCCCCATCATATAAACTATTTAGACTTAGTGAACATGACACGTGTGTGAAGGTGTATACGAGTTTGTACATGATAAGGTGCACATCATTTCAGGCATCTTCACCGGCCAACCTTTTTGTGCACCTTTACACGTGTCATGTGCACAGAGCTCAACTTCCAGCCTTATCCAAAACTTTAGCGGGCCCGCAAGAGCTTTGGATTAGGCTGCCGAGGTTTCATGGGTGCTGCATCGTTCAGATTTTGTACTCATATTAAGTATTAAAAAATGCTAACAAGTTCTCGTGAGAACCCGTGGGGAGGAGCATTTCACCATTTCTATCACAATGCAGACAACTGGTCAAAAGCCAGGGAAAGCAAAGTCATACTTCCATGTTAAATATTTGGTAGGTAAAATGTCGGCTAGTACCGACCAAAACCAGTCTCGACACCGTTATTTTACTCTCCCACTTGAGTTGCCACACGTTAGTGTTTCGTGCTCCCATTTCTTTTAGAACCTTCTCTTGAATTAAATAAACAGTTTCAAACCTACATTTTCATAGAAAATACATGATCAGCCCCTTCTGGGATATGATATGGAGCGGAAGGACCGGAATATGGTATCTATGCAGTATACGTGGCATAGGGTGATGTACGAATCAGGTCCGTCCATATGTAGGGCCACAGCAGCGATTGTTTATGTATGAAAAACTAAGACTATCAGACAATCCTATCCATCCGATCTGTGGCCATTCAAGTGATGGTGGACAACAAAAAGTTTAACGGTTGAATATGTAGAAAGAGAGATGTATAAGATTAGCTCGTGGGTTTTATTTTGAAATGTAAGCCGTTCATCCTGGTGCCAGTATATGGGTGGACCCGATCTACCATACTACGGTTCTTCACGCTCTACCATATCATTTCCACTTCGGATCTTCTACTGTTGTGAGGGCCAGGTGGCATCCAGTCATTGGAGGATTGCAACGAGTTGCACTTACATAGTTGTACACGGTTTTAGTGGGTCCATGTCTCATAATCTTTTATAAGGCCGAACCCGGTCCAGTGAGTTGGATCAGGCAACGGAAGTTCGTTGCCCATTAGCTATTACATGGTTGGTGTCGTGATGGATCCATACCGTTCATCTATTGGACCCTGCCTGTTGATATCCTATGGTTGAGAATTAGACCCAGAGGACGATTCCAGCCACCAGTATTTCCTACTGGGGCGTTGATCCATCTAGTTGAAGGACCCTATTTATATGTCTAGAACAGTTCACTTAGTGCGATATTCAGTATTGGGACAGAACAATGGATGGTCTGGATCCACTGATCTTATTGACAAGTGCAACGTACTCAGCGACAGAGGATCCTCGCTAATCAAGCGCGCGAGTTCAAAGGCTTTTCCTTTCTTTATTCATTCTCCTTATCGTTAAGCAGAGGAGGAAACACGTCAAGTTGGTCCCCAGAAATGAATCAAGACCATCCAATAAAATTCGAATTTAAAAGTTAAAAGTGTTCAGATGGTGTCAAAATGAGAATATAAAAAGGTGATTCTACTCTGTAAGGAACTGAGATAAAGGTGAAAAATCCAAATAGCAGATAGATAGGGATCCTTCCTTTCATCCATATGGCCCACTTAACGCGAGACATTTTCACAGCCGTCCACTGATCTTGACAGTAGGGATTCTAGGTGGTGGTCCCAACATCTGATTGGTTGCTAAAAGTGGGAGCGCCCCACATATAGAATCTACTCGGGATTGGTGCAGAAAAAGACAAAAGAAAAAACTACACGGGGATCCACCGAGGTGGGTGTATCCCTGACTGTGGGGTCCATCTTGATGTATGAATATTACATCCACTCCGTCCATCTTCTTTGAAAGATCATTTTAGGGTATGATCCAAACAATGAGATATATCCAAATCTTATGTGGACCACACCACAAGAAACAGTGGTGATAATGGTGGCCCAAGGAAGTTTTTAATAGTGGGTATTCAATCGTTTTGCTTCCGCCGCGACTCAGAATCCTGCGTGTGCTTCACCCACTGGGGCCCACATCCTGATATTCTATGATGATTTGAACCGTTCATTTTCTCCTACAAATCTAGATAAGTTCTTTTCCCATAACCACGCTTCATTAGCAATCCTATCCTTTGATTTTTAGAGTTAAATACATGCCATTGAAAATTTTCTTTTCATTTTTTTGAATTCATCTGCATATAATGATAATCAAAATATTTTTTTCCGCATAAACTTACTTATACAGCCAGTATCGCATAAACTCCACAACATGAACGGTTCAGATCATTGGAAAACTCAGCATGTAGGCCCCAGTGGGTGGCGACACACGCTAGATCTTGAGTTGCGGCATAGTCAGAACTAACTCCCACCAGGATCTAGATCATTAATCCCATACGCACCCCTCCACATTGGCCTCCACACGCAACCATACGTGTCAACCTGGAATACGTTGAGATCATCCGTGATCCGTGTACAGTGATGGGCCCACCGTGTAACTGATCCGAATAAAAAAAAAGAGAATCTGACGATGGACGGTCAGAAAGATTTTGGCTTACGTGATAGTTTTTCCAACTTGATTCTTTTCCCGTGTCATTTATGTGGTGGGTCCCATCTGATACACGGCTTAGATGGTATGGATGCCTGCAGAGGTGCGTGGATGGCTAGCAAGAATCTAGGGAAAAGCTACGGTACTCTTGCAGAGTGAGATGCATGAGATTGGTGTGCATTCGGAAATTGTGCACGTGTCTTATATGTAAACCAAATCAAACCGTCCAAATTGTAGGTCTACTACAGATGGGTCAGTAAGGAAAAATCTACAGTGAAACGTTTCCATAACTAGTAGATTCTTTGATATCTAATGAACGGTTAAAACTAAAAAGATTCTACAGTCCTGATTCAACATAAAAGTGTCCAGTAATCATATATTAGAAGATGTTAGTCCATCTAATTTTGGGTCCATGATCTATCTACAGTAGGCCCCAGGATTTGGACGGTTTAGCTTGAGTTAAATACATGATACTTGCACAAAAATTAGTGAATGCGTGTGAACCTCCAGATACTTCCAGAGTATCAACTTCCCATGTCTCACTGTGGAAGGGTGTAGTGCCCACCCTTAAAATTTCGCCTTTTCAAAATGAAACATCCGGGATGGGCGGTTGACAAATAAATAAATAAATTGTACAAATTTTATAGTTGTGACTCCTATATTAGTTCTTTACAACATAAAATATGGTGGTGACTCATCCTCCTCCATATGGGCCTTGATGTACGGCCATCCAGACTGTCAAAATTGTGAGTCCTGCTCTAGATGGAGCATATTTTAGAATTACATTTGTTAATGTTCAACATTAATTACAGATGATAAGCTAAGAATGAAGAAAAACCACGTTATCTTATAACGAACCATCGAAGATAACTTCATTTGAGATTCCGGCATCCACAAATAGAAATTAAGGGCAGTTGGCACTCAACCATTAGTTCTTTGAATTAAAGGTTTATTATTTGAAAAAATTTACTATTTTAGTAAATTGAATTAAATTTCTTTAGAGATATATAAAGATGTTAAATTCGTTTTTAATGTTAACTTTTATATTATTATCCAATAAAATTTTAATTTTTATTAAATTTTCACACAAATTTGGTGAAGTTTTGATGAATCCTAGATAACTTACCGATCCAAAATAGTTATACTCTGAATAAGACGGTGATCAACCTCTCCATGTCGCTGCTGGGTAAATTATGTGTGGCCCTAAATGGGGGAGGGAGGGGCAAAAAATTTGTACATTCATAAGTCAAATGAAAAACAGTGTCTAAGTGGCTTTATATATGATTTTATAATGTTTATGATAGTGTGGCCCACCTGAGCTTTGGATCCTGATGATTATGGGAACCTCCAGTTTTGAATGTCTTACACGTCAACGTGGGCTCCACCCCCAACTCGAATATACAAAACGCCATGCAACCTTTCATGTGAGTGAGATAGCTTATTTTATGTAGGGAAGCTTCCACCGTACACGTGGCAAAATGATCACCAATTTTTTCACGCAACTACGGGCCAATCAAACCCAAGGTCGGTGATTGACAGCAGGGCAATGTTCACGGAAGCGGATTGGCTGGACCCTACACCACCGACTTGGCTGGTGTATTGACGTCAGCAAGTTCTGTGGGCCCTACCAAGAGGTATGTGTTATATCCAAACCGTCTACTCATTTTCCGTGGTCGTTGTAAGGATTTACAAAAAAAATGAGATGGATTCAAATCTCAAGTGGACCACATTTGCAGAAAGCAGTGGAGATTGAACGTCTACAATTGAAATCTTTTTGGCTGTCACAGAAGTCTTTGATCAATCTGATATTTATTGTTACCCTTCATCCAGGTCCTTGTTACCTTGTGAACAGTTTGGACGGCAAATAAATATCATTGTGGGGCCCACAGAACTTTGACTTTCTTTGGACCGTTCGTACAATCACGGAGCTCGAGGACTGACACCGTCCTCTGCGTGCTCCACGTACCCTACACCAGCATAGTTGCTGGTGTTAGGTTCACCAGCTAATCCGCTTCCAATGTTCACAACCGCCTCAACGAACATCACATTAATGTATAATCTTCCACGTGTCCCAATGCAATTCAAACAAGCCATGCAAAGTGGGCCACACCATGAAACCAACATGGCGAAGAAATCCAGCCGATCCACTTGACCATACGTGGACTTTGAGTCAGACCCTCTCCCGTCAGAAATGGGATTGCATACTGAGTTAACTCTGCTGGGCCGACCGTGAATGTATGTGATCTATCCACGCCGTCCATTCGTTTTTACAGCTAATTTTAGGAATTAATCCAAAAAAATAAGCATATCCAAAGCTTAAGTGGACCATGCCACAGGAAACATTGGGAATAATGATTTCCACCGTTGAAACCTTTATAGGGTCCACAGTGATGCTTATTTGTCATCCAAACCGTTCATAATATCACACTTGTATGGATGAAGGAAAGAAAAAAAAAAAAAAAAAAACAAATATCAGCTTGATCCAAAACTTCCGTGGCTTCCAAAAATTTTTCAATGGTAGAAGCTCAATTCATACTTTTTACTGTGGTGTGGTACACTTGAACTTTGGATATGATTTATTTTTTGGATAAAACCATAAAATTATCTGATAAAATGGGTGGACAGAGTGGATAAAATACATAAAACATGGTGGACCCCACGGAGTTTACTCAGTACGCAATCCGCGTCCCTCTTCCATAGGGTGCGGCCGGCCTGATGTTTGGATCTACCGGTGATCTTGACCCGAGCACTAGCCAACTAGCTGGTGTCAAAGCTCTGCGGCCCACCATGATGTATGTGTTTTATCCACGCTGTCCATCCATTTTGCCAGCTCACTTTACGACGTGATCCAAAAACGAGACAGATCCAACCACAGGAATAAATTTTGGGGCCACATAAGTTTGGATCAAGCTAACATTTGTGCTTTCCCTTCATCGAGTTATGTGCGACTTCAATCGAATACCGTTTTCTAGTGGTGTGGTACACCTGTGATCTCGATCTATCTCATTTTTGGGCTCATACCCTAAAATGAGATGGAAAAATGGATGTACAGCGTGGATAAATCACATACATCATAGTGGGCCCACGAAATCCTAACTGTAATTTGAAAATAAGCTGGAAGGTAATAACCGTTAGTTCCCTCTATAAATAGCAACCGTCTATCCATGCATTCCCTCCATTCATTCCATACAAACACAATCCTCTAAAGTCCATTTTAGCAAAAGAATCGTCATTCTTCCCTCCATCGATTTTCCATTCTTTCACCTTCTTCATTCATGGCCCCACCCAATCTAGCCACTGATAATCTCTCTCTGAATTCTCTCAAAGAACCCATTTCCATTACTAGATTTTCTCTCTCAGCAGGCAGAGAAATCTTTGTTGATGGGGTCCCACTACTCTCAGATGTCCCACTCAATGTCAGCCTTTCATCTTTCTCCTCAATCCCCCACTCTTTTGATGATGATTGTCCACCTCCTCCCACCCTCTTAAAATCCGTCCAATCCAAGGCCCACAATGGGGCCTTCCTCGGGCTGTCCATTGACGAGCCCCAAGACCGTATACTGAACTCGATTGGCAAGATCATCGATCGAAAGTTCATGAGCATCTTCCGATTCAAGACGTGGTGGTCCACCATGTGGGTTGGATCAAACGGGTCTGATCTACAGATGGAGACCCAGCTGATCCTCCTCCAAGTGCCCGAATTGAATGCATATGTGCTTGTGCTTGCCTTGATAGAAGGGAGCTTCCGGTCGGCGATCCATCCAGGGACCGACGGAGAAGTGATTCTATGCGTAGAGAGCGGCTCGACTAAGGTGAAGGGTAGGTCTTTTTCCTCATGTGCTTACTTTCATGTGGGTGATAATCCGTTCGATCTAGCAAGGGATGCAATCGCAGCCGTCCGCATCCATCTAGGCACATTTCGAGTCATGGAAGAGAAGACCCCACCTCGAATCATCGACAAGTTCGGGTGGTGCACTTGGGATGCATTCTACCTGACGGTGGAGCCCGTCGGCGTCTGGCATGGCATCAAGAGCTTCTTCGACAACGAGCTGCCACCGAGGTTCCTGATCATCGACGACGGGTGGCAAAGCATCAATCAAGACCACGAGAACCCATTTGAGGACTCAAAAGACGTAACTGGACTCGGGTCTCAGATGCTCTGCAGGCTCTACCGATTCAAGGAGAACGAGAAGTTTGCAAAGTATCAGGTGGGGGCCATGCTACGGTCAGATGCGCCGGGGTTCGATCAGGAGGCCCATGACAGGGTTTTCAAAGAGAGGACCTTGCTCGAAGAAAAGAAAAAGAAGCTGAAGGAAGAAACGGGTGATGACTCGAGCCTGGGTGAGTCGTCGTCGGTGATCGAATACTTAAAGGAAGAAGAGGGGGTGGAGAGGGGGGGCCTTAAGGCTCTCATAGATGATCTGAAGGCGAAATTCAACGGCTTGGATGATGTATACGTGTGGCATGCTCTATGTGGGGCATGGGGTGGGGTGAGGCCCGGAACGACGCATCTTGATGTGAAGATTGCGAAGGCGAAGCTTGCTGCTGGTCTAGAGAAATCCATGGATGATCTGGCTGTGGTCATGGTAGTTAAAGGCGGGATCGGCGTCGTTGATCCAGATCAAACTACTGAATTATACGATGCCATGCATTCTTATTTAGCTAAAGCTGGCGTTACAGGCACTAAAGTGGACGTCATACATGTAAGTGTATCCTCTCTCATCATCATCCTCGTCGTGGTTCTTTTTGGGTGTGTTTGGTTGCACCAAATATCATGATATTTCATGATAATTTGCATGTAGGACGGTTAGAATGGTCTGATCAATCTATGCTCCATCCGCAACGGGCCCATTATTTGAACGTTCTGGATTGGTGCACACTTGTAATGGATGAGTCCACCCAATATAGCAAACTTCAGAAACAGAAAATAGCAAGCAAGGGCGCGTTTGGTTGCATTCATGATATTTGGTGCAGCCAAACGCACCCTTATTATTTTATGTTTCCACGGTTTTCGGTATTGTGTGGACTCATCCAGTACACATTTGCATCGATCCAGAACGTTCAACCTGTGGGCCTGGTGATGGATGGAGCATAGATTGCAGGTTACACTGATCAAGCCATCTCAACCGTGGGACAATTTGGACGGTCTGGATTTCACGTAAATCCATGCCACGTATGCAGTGAATGAGTTGCCGCAGAGAATTTATTGGTCGAGACAGACAGTAGCCCAGGCCGATTAATGCAAAGAGCATTCCAGATATTGGTCAACCACTTCAAAATTCTACGACTGACTTTTAAGTGGCACATTAGATGCCCATTCTCCGAGGTGTGTCAATGGGCCGGTATCGGGCCTGAAAATAGAAATTCGAGTCCGACCAACCTGAAGGCCCGGACCGAAACCACTCAGGCCCGGCCCGTTAACAGCCCTACCCACACGATAATGGTATCCTTGCTATTTTGGGAAAATTCCAAGGATGTAGCAGTCCATCCTGTCGTATAAAAAAAGAAAAGGAAAAAGAAAAGGGAGTTTGGTCCTTTCGCTGCTGCTGCTGCTGCTGCTTCTTTCTTTTTATTTTATTTTATTTTCCGTTGGTGAGCTATTTCGACTAGGGCTAACAGTCAGGGTGGGTTGGTGCTCAACCCTAACTCAATCCAAGGCTCTTATACCTCAACCTTAACTCAATCTAACCCAACCTCTGGTTGGAAATTCTTAACCCAATCCCAACTCAAGTGGGCTCGGTCAAGTTGATTAGTTCGCCGGATTGATGCATGCTAATATTTTTGTTATTACATTAGTCTATTATGTTTCAATACATGTGTTATTTTTTTTGTATTTATGATTTTATTAATTATATATATATATATATGTAATTATTCATTGTAAAGAACTTCACTTTTTCTAAACAATAAAGCTAAAATATAAGATAACTATTCTTTTAACACTCAAACATATCAAATTTCAAACATTATAAATTTACTTTTTAAAGTAATATAAATTAATAAGTTTTCTTAATTAAAGTATAATAAATTTATAAGTAACTTGTATATAGATTGGGTTTGGGTTTGGGTTAGGTGGGGCAACTTGAGTCCTCAACCCAAAAAACCCAACTCAAGATTTATCGAGTTGGTGTTTGCATAGCCCAAGCTTGAGATTGGATCATTGATACTTCCTAGGGTCGGTCAGGTTGAACCTGCCCGGCTTTCAGCCCTAATTGGGACTCGGTGTTTGCATATGCTATTCAATTACCAACAGTTGATTATTAATCAGACACTGGTGGAGAGTGGGGCCCACCATCAGCTCGAGGTATATGGGCCTGCTTTGGCGGGCACATCACATCCCCAGCATATGATGAGTCATCAGACTGGGTCATTAGTCTACACAACGAATGTTTGCGTGTGTACATCATTCCTCAATTCTCATATCATATGAAATTTCAAGCATTCTCACCCCATTGTGGCCAATTAGAGCTGCAGGACTCACATCAAACACCACTCATTTTTCTGGGATTTTTGCTATCACTCACACATTGCTGAAATCAACACCATTGGAATTGCCAGAAACGGGTCCCGCCATTTTCTTCATTGATTCATTTTATTTACTAATTCCCCCCCAGACGCTGGAGTACGTAAGCGAGGAGTATGGTGGCCGAGTCGATCTGGCAAAAGCATATTACAATGGCTTGACTCAATCGATCAAGAAGAACTTGGGCGGCAACGGACTCATCGCGAGCATGGAACAATGCAATGATTTTTTCTTCTTGGCTACCAAACAGATTTCTATGGCCAGAGTTGGTAATTTTACTTGCTTCTTTAATCATGTTCGTCGATTATTTAAATGCCTGTTAACAACTCAGGCTCAGACTCGTAACCATTCATTCAATTCCTGAGTTGACCCACCAAGTCAGTTCAAAAAAATCAGCTGATTATATGGTCCATTCCCAGGATTTCGAACGCTAGCTAATCTTTCAACTGATGGAGTCTGGACTTAGTACTTGAAGCGAGTCAACTCAGTGAGTCCTGGGTACAAACTTGAAAACGAGTTCGGATGTAGTATTACGAGAAAGAACTTTGATACTCTGGCAGAGTGTGATGGATGATATGCACCTACTTAAAAATTACTTAGAAATTGTGTATATGGCATACTAGTAAATGGAATTAAACACTCTAAATTGTGAGTAATACTTTAATGTAATCATGAACGAAAATTTATGCTTATTTGATTATCTGACTATCAGATTGGTGGACGTCCAATGGACGGTTAAAAATTAAAAAATAAAAATCCAATGGTTCTGTTCCTACAAATAACTCCATCCATCAGAGATTAGGATTGGTCCACCAATCTGATTTTGGGATGTGACTTAGTGACAATTGGTTCTAGAATTTAGTTGGTTTGATTTGAGTTAATGTGTGCCAGGTGCACATTTTATAAGTGCCCGTGTATCAAGTGTCATCGCTGTCAGAGTATCCAATAACTCCTATGTATTATTACTAGCAATGCCATTACTACGGAAAATGTCAAAATTACCCGTACACAAACTGAAATTTGAATATTTACTCATATTTTCTTCTATTTTTGTGTTATGTAGGAGATGACTTTTGGTTTGCAGACCCGAATGGAGATCCGATGGGTGCGTACTGGTTGCAAGGGGTCCACATGATCCACTGCAGTTACAACAGCTTCTGGCAAGGCCAATTCATACAGCCTGATTGGGACATGTTCCAGTCGGACCACATATGCGCCGAGTTCCACGCTGGATCAAGAGCGATATGCGGTGGGCCCGTGTATGTCAGCGACAAGGTGGGCCGCCACAATTTCGATCTCCTCCGGAAGTTGGTCTTGCCCGATGGGACCATCTTAAGATGCCAGCATTACGCCCTTCCCACGAGAGATTGCTTGTTCGAGAACCCGCTATTTGATGGGAAGACCATCCTCAAGATTTGGAACCTAAACAAGGTACACGACCTCTCCACACTAACGGAAGGCTATTTTGGTCACTTCTATTGATGGTTCTAAATTGAATCAATGGTCAAAATTAACAATCACACTTGTAACACAGCTTAAAGTAGTAGACAAACTATGGATAATAATTTTGTTTCTGACTCACTAATCAAGGACTGAATTTTTGTTGCTGCCAAATAATTCATTAATTTTCTAATATATATCGTATGATTAATTACTAATCTTTGACAATTGGTCCAGTTTGTTGGTGTTTTGGGAGCATTCAACTGCCAAGGCGCCGGTTGGTACCCAGAGGAGCAGAAGTGCAAGGCATATCCACAATGTTACAAGCCAATATCCGGCACTGTCTCCCCAGACGACGTAGAGTGGGAGCAGAAGCCATCCACAGCTGAATTACGAAATGTGAAGCGGTTTGCCATTTACCTCCACAAGTCTGATGATCTTCGCATAGTGAGTTCGAAAGAACACATCGACGTCACACTCCAACCATCTTCGTTTGAGGTGTTCACATTCTCTGCAGTGCGCGAGCTTAGCCAGGGGACTGAATTCGCACCCATTGGATTGAAGAACATGTTTAACAGTGGTGGGGCCATTGAAGGGTTGGTGTATGAGAGCAATGGAGAAGGTGGTAGTGTGATGATTAAGGTGAAGGGGTTAGGACAGTTCTTGGCTTACTCTAGTGAGAAGCCTAGTGAGGTTATTTTGAATAGGAAAGCAGTTGACTTTGAGTGGGCTGATGATGGAAGATTATGGTTTGAAGTTCCATGGATTAGGTGGTGAACTATCTGAGGTTCTCATCAGATTCCAAGTACTTGTTATGACTTAGATTTTCAACTGATAGGCACCTTACTTCCATTTCCAAGAATTCTTTGTTATGTCTATTTGTGGTGTGCAAAAAAAAGAAAAAAAAAAAGTGGGACATGGAATGGAAGGTTTGGTGTGATGGGCAGTCTTGATAGTGTAATAGCTAATGTTGTGACATTGGATTGCAAGCATTAACAAAGCTTGCTTTTATATATATAAGCATTGTATGTTGCACTTTTTAGGATTGTGATCTTCTTTTATGTTGTTTAGGCTGTGTTTGGATGCAAAACTGAATTTAGCTACTAATGTTCAGTTATATCGAGGGGAGATGACAGAAAGTAAGGATGTTTCCCAGTATTTGTAATGAGGTAGCTCCCAAAATGCAGTTGCTTTTCTTTACCAGGATTAGAATTGGAGCCCTGACCGTCGTTGTGAATTCTAATGATCAAAATTAAAATTTGGTTATCTCCACTTTATTAGACTGATTATTGCAATTCAATTCGATAGTGCTTCCAAACGCACCTATGGTCTCTTTGTGACATTTCACATGCTTTTTAAGCAACATTGCATTGAAGGATGTAGAAAGTTGCAGAATAAAGCATGACATGCTGTTCAGTACCTGGTGGAGGACACATCTTAACTTCCCTTCAATTAAGGGCAGGATCAGAAGACATGATCTGCAGTGGCCCACCCACATGGTGGCCCTTCCTTTTGACTAAGAGTAGGTACACCAGATCTTAACTTGGGGACATCATGTTTAAGTACACATTGCGACACCATTATGGAAGTCAGGCCCCGAATGGCCCACCAAAATGGTCGACCACCAAATCTTGAATCTTAAATAGTCGGCCACGGCTGAACTTGCTTCTGTTCATGGAACTCAAGGAACCTGCCCTTGTAAGGCCTAGATGGGTGGTCCATCTGAAGCATGACAGGTAGAAGAAATTTCCAACCGTCCATATCATCATTCAGTTGCTTTGTTAATGTTATCAAGGAGATTTAGCATTTGATATATGATTATCAGAAGATGCTAAAAGAGAATTACATACATAAATTAACCCAACAAGATTCAAGAGATGAAATATGAAAAGCAACGAGAAGTAAATGCATTTATAGGGAGTCAGAAGTAATGAAAGCGATGTAGAATCTTTCACCTTTGAACAGATAAGTGATGAATGGTGTGTACTTGTTTTGGGCAAAATCATAAAGACAACCAACCACTTGGTTTCATGGAAAATGAAAAGAGGGTAGTTTTTGCCATGACCCATGTGCATGTGCATGCATGCCATGGCTTTTAATGAGTATGCATGTATGCATGCATGCACTTCATGTGAAACTGAATATATTGCGGAATAATCGGATCGTCTATGCGTCAATAATGGATATTCCATTCTATAATTATAAAGCCATACTTGATTGAAAAGACATTCCGGATGCAGTCGTATTGTCGAGAAGAACTCTTGGTCTTCTGCACCTTACACCTTTTGGAGAACCTCTCAATGGGGACTAGGATTTTCTCTTGTGTGCTGGTGAGGAGACCAAGACATATATTTATAGGAAAGAGGTCCAAAGAAGCTTACCCATTATACTTCTCTCATTTAGGGTCTCCACACAGTAGGTTTCTATATCTGACCTAAAAACCGCGAATAGGGACCACGGTTCAAGCGTCCCGCCGCAAACCTATTTGTAATTATTACAACTATAGTGGGGCCCACTGAATCGCTCAATCTGAATAATCCAATGGTCATGATCTAAACCGATGATCATGTGTGGCCTACCTAATAGAGTCTTACATTCTCCCACTTGGGCTACACTGATCTCTGAAGGAAAACAAAATATTTTATTTTATTTTGTGAAAAATATTTTATAAAATGTATTTGTTTCAAAAGTTTCTAATGGGCGCCCTACTGATTTCAAAACAATACCGTTGGATAATTATGAGCAACGCTTGTCAAATCCGGCCCATCAAGACCACTGATATTGAATAGTGGTAGTCAACACAATATTTAATATTTTCGAAGTGTGACGAATCACGATCACAAATACCAATAGCCTTAATGACATGGATCAATGATATAGGGTGTGGTATAAAGATTATACGTCTTATGTAATCATACGTGTTTATTTTCAAGTGGCTCTTCTAAACGTGTGTCTAAGACAAAAACCAAAGTCTTGCTTACTCAAAACTAAATGTGCACACTGAAGGAGAAGCAAGATATAAACTGAAAAACAGAATCATCAATGCATAAAAGATATCTCTAAAATGTCTGGACATAATCAGATTATATATTAAAACTCCCACTACAGAAATACATCATTGGGATCAACAACTCCCATAGACGTCACATGCTCCTTAAAGAGCGTGATAGAAAGGCCTTTATTGAGAGGATCCACTATCATCAGCCTTGTGCCGATGAGTTCCACAGATACTTGACGATTCTGAACTCTTTCATTCACAACAAAGTATTTAATGTCAATGTGCTTTGACCTCGATGAATGCTTGTTGTTGTTGGAGAAGTTAACTGCAGCTGAACTATCACAATAGATCTTCAATGGTTTCAGAATCATTTGCACAACCCGTAAACCAGAGAAAAAGCTCTGAAGCCAGACCACCTGATTCGTGGCTTCATGACAAGCTACATACTCTGCTTTCATGATAGATGATGCCGTAATCGACTGTTTCACGCTCTTCCATGATACGGCTTCACCAACCATCATGAATAGATAGCCTGAGGTGGACTTCTTGCTGTCGAGACAACCAGTAAAATCTGCATTTATATATCCTACCAACTCCAAATGGTTGGATTTCATGTATGTGAGTTCGAAGTCCTTTGTCCTTTACAGGTAGCGCAACACTTTCTTTACAGCTATCCAATGGTTCATTTCTGGATTGCTAAGGTACCTGTTTAACATTCCAACCATAAAAGCAATATCTGGATGCGTACAGACCTGAGCATACATGATGCTCCCTACTGCTGACGCATACGGAATAACTTTCATCTTGTCCTTTTCTAGGCTATTCGTAGGACACTGAAATTGACTAAACTTGTCACCTTTTACAATAAATGCTTGGACAGGAGCACAACTTTGCATGCCAAACCTTTCGAGGACCCTATCAATATATGCCCTCTGCGACAAGCCAAGTAATCCACGTGATCTGTCCTAGCTAATCTGAATGCCGATGACAAAGGAAGCATTACCAAGATCTTTCATCTCAAAATTTTGAGATAGAAATTTCTTAGTCTCATGCAACAATCCAATATCACTACTGGCCAATAAAATGTCGTCAACATACAAGACCAAAATGATAAATTTACTCCCACTGATTTTCATATATATGCACTCATCTGCAGTGTTTTCAATGAAACCATATGAAGAAACGACTATATGGAACTTTAGGTACCACCGTCATGATGCCTGTTTCAACCCATAAATGGACTTCTTAAGTTTGCAGACCAGATGTTTTGAGCTTTTGGCTTTAAAACCTTCTGGCTGCAACATATATACGTTCTCCATTAAATCTCCATTAAGGAACGCAGTTTTCACGTCCATTTGATGTAGCTCCAGATCCATATGAGCCACAAGAGCCATAATGATCCTAAAAGAGTCTTTCTTAGATACAGGTGAGAAAGTCTCCTTAAAGTCAATGTCCTCATATTGAGTGAAACCCTTTGTAACTAGCCTGGCTTTATACCTTTCGATATTGCCCTCAGAGTCCCGTTTGGTTTTAAATATCCACTTACAACCAATCAGCCCAATCCCTTCAGGTAATTTAACAAGGTCCCAGACTTTGTTGTCCTTCATGAATTTCAATTAATCCTTCATGGCATCAAACCAATGAGAAGAATTTGCATTTTGTTTGACCTGTGAAAGGGACACAGGATCCTTTTCAACCCCAATGTCAAACTCATGTTCCTGCAAATAGATGATGTAATCGTCTGGTATTGTAGATCTTCTCTCTCTATGAGACCGTCTTAATGGCTCATTATTCTGAATTGGGTTTTCCATTTCCCCATCAGTGGATTGTATTTGAGGCTTTATATGGTCATCCATAGGGATCTTAGGGTCCACTGCTGGACGGACAACCACGCTACTCTAAATGATTGTGGTGGGAATCACAATCCGCTCTTCCTCAAATACAATATTTCTTAAGTTAGTGCTCCCACTATCTTCAGTGTTCTCAATAAATCTAGCATTCGTAGTCTCAATGACTCTCATGGAATATGATGGACTATAAAATCTGAATCCTTTTGATCTTTCTGGGTATCTAATAAAGAAGTAACTAACAGTTCTAGGGTCAAGTTTTCTTTCATGCTGGTTATACGGTTTGGCTTCTGTAGGACAACCCCATACATGAAAATATCGTAGACTAGGCTTTTGCCCTGTCCACAATTCATATGGAGTTTTCATTACAGCCTTACTTGGGACCCTACTAAGGATGTGCACAACCGTTTTTAATGCATCACCCCACAAAGATTCTGGCAACGTAGAATTATTAATCATAGATTGTACCATATCCTTTAGGGTGTGATTACGCCTTTCCGCTACACCATTCTGCTTTGGAGTACCAGGCATGGTGTACTGGGTGACGATCCATAATCTTGAAGGTATTTAGCGAATGGACCTAGATTACGCCCAGATTCGTCATACCTTCCGTAGTACTCACCACCATGATCGGATCTAACGACTTTGATCTTTTTGTCAAGTTGATTCTCGACTTCAGCCTTATAGATCTTAAATGTATCCAGGGCGTCTGATTTTTTGTTAATAAGGTATAAGTACCCATAACGAAAGTAGTCATCTATAAAAGTGATAAAATACTTCTACCTATTCCAGGATGCTGTAGGGAACGGTCCGCGGATGTCTGTATGAATTACTTCTAAGAATCCTACGCTCCTAGTGGCACAATTTTTCCTTATTCTAGTATGTTTACCTTTAATGCAATCAATACAAACCCCAAAGTCTGAGAAGTCCAGGGAGTGAAGAATTCTTTCACGCACAAGCCTTTCCAATCTCTCACGGGAGATGTGGCCTAATCGCTTGTGCCACAGCATGGAGGAATTCTCACAATCTAAACTTCGTTTGACGCCTTCAGTGTTTCCATATGAGGAGTTAATACTGTATACATGTGAAACATCCAAATTTAACTGATAAATGTTATTAACTAAAGTGTCAGAACCAATCATAGCAAATACTTAATTTTTCATTTGCAAATTTAAATTCATAACCATATTTGTCTAAACGGGAAATGGAAACCAAATTGCGCCTTATAGAAGGCACACAAATAGTATCTACTAGATGAAAAAAGTGTCTTGACGATAATCTAAGCTTACAGACTCTAATAACTTCCACGTTTATTTTAATGACGTTCTCCATATAGACTAATCTTTCTGCATCAGTTGGCGTCCGGCTTTGGAGCATATCCTGCATGGAATTACAAATGTGAATAGTTACACCAGAATCTATCCATCAGGAGTCTGTGGACATATCAGCTAAATTTGATTCAAAACAGACTAAAATATGGTTTTTGCCCTTAGAAACGAGTCATGCTTTAAATCATTCACAATCTTTCTTCCGATGACCAGGCTTATTGCAGAAGAAGCAGCCATCATTAGGACCCTTCCTTTTCTTCTTAAATATTTTTCCAGAGTTAGGCTGATTGCCACCCGCAAGACCCGTAGAAATATTCCTTGAAGTGTGCTTTCTTTTCTTATTTCCTTTTCATCCTTGACCAGATGCCATTAGATGCGCACTTTATGTCTTGCCTGACCTTCTGAGTCTCTCTTCCTCCTGAACGCACTGAGCTATTGTTTATGTCAAATTTTGTAATGAGATCCTCCGACTTTACTCCTCCGCTCCAACAGGGATTTCCACCACCAGACCTGAAGCAAGACAACAAATAAGGGTGGCTGGGGACCAGCCGTTAGCCCTCCGACGCTTAAGTTAGGCCACAGAAGAGAAGCCAAGCAAAACGGGACCAAGATTGAGTGATGAGTACCTACCTCCTCTTCAATGGAGCCATCCCCTTATATAGATCTGAAACAATCCAATCTGTTACGTGAGATGTCGAAATCCCGTTGATGTCGCATACGATACTGAGAATCCGCTGATTTCGTGGGATAAGATCCTATCTTTTTAGTCAGATCCAACCCAATGATTTATTCCAACAATCACGCCCCTAGATAGCAATCCCTTGAAATCCGGCTGGATCCGGCCGGAAGCCATAGTTGGAGTCATGGCCTCCGAAAAGGAAGGAGACGCCCGTAGCTGGGAGTCATGACCTCCGAAAAGGAAGGAGACGCCCGTAGTAAAGCTGCTCGCAGGTTAAAATGTAGTCGCGAGTCCAAGTACATATTTTGGGTGTAATATCTTTCAACGACTTGTGAGAAGGTCTGCTCGCGAATCTAGTTTTTCGTATTTGACCATCCATGACTCCTGACCAGATGATCTCGAGAGTCGAATGGGCGTCCCGCACTTGTCCAATATTCGACTCTCGATCAGGTGATCTCGAGAGTCGAATGGGCGTCCCGCACTTGTCCAATATTCGACTCTCGATCAGATGATCTCGAGAGTCGAATGGACATTTCCACGTGAAATCTTATCTCCACCATTTTGCCTATAACAGATGCCCCCCAAGTCCTTGCCGCCAAGAATTCTTAAGGAAAGGACTTAGCTCACTATCACACGAAACCGCTCGCTACCTTCATCGAGAACGACACCCCTCATGATGGGCTGAATTTAATGAGCGCCAGCTTTCCGCAGCCTTTTCGCTGATGGGAAATGAAGGGGCGCTCGCCACGTGTTTGAGGAGTTAATGGGCGTGCCTGCTCGAGCGCTGTGTCCAACGAGGGACTGCCACGTGCCATCAGATACGGCGGAATGATTGCCTATAAATATACGGAGTCCGCCATTTCTTTGATTTTCTACAGAAGTTTATTCGAAAGAATCCTGCAACCCTTTCTTTCCATTCTTCTTCTTCCTCCGGTGCTCAATCTTTCTTTTTCTCGGTATACTTCCTTTTTCTTCTTCTTTTATTTTCATCTCCCCATGGCTGGGAACTCTGACGAGACTACTGTCCCCCTTGGCGATGCCACTCCGGAGTCCTCTGCCTCCAGCAGTGCAAGGGTTTCGGCGGGGAGATACACAGCAGCCGGGTATCCTTCCATTTTATCGGAGGACCGGCTGGCTGAGCTCCGGGAGAGATACCAAATCCCTGACTCTGTAACTCTCCGCTTGCCCGGAGGTGGAGAAACACCCGACTCCCCCCCCCAGGATGCGTAGCATTTTACGAGTACCAGCTCATCCTGGGGGTACGCATTCCCCTCCATCCCTTTGTTCGTGATGTATTACGGTGTTACAAGATTGCCCCTGGGCAACTCATTGTGAACGGGTGGAGGGTGGTTTTGGGCTCCTTTGCCCTTTGGGCTCAGGCTGGCAACGGGGAACTCACGGCGGAGGAGTTCCTCCTTATGTTCCGCCTGAAGAAAGCTCCATCCAGCGAAGGCTGGTATTATTTATGTTACTGGCACCGGGATAACTTCGTGTTGGGTAAGCCCTCCTCGAACTATCCCGGCTGGAGGAAGCGGTGGTTCTATGCTTCCGGGAGCTGGGAGTCTGCCTCCTCCAGGGGTCCAGGAGTGACCCGGTTTTTCTGTGAAGGTAGACACAATCCCGTATTGTGCAGTTTCCTTCGAATAATTTTTAGGGTTTCGCTTCGTTTGACCATTATTTGTGCTCGCAGGTATCCCAGCTTTACGGAAACCGAATTTGAAGGGTGGAATCAACGAGAAGATCGTCAGGGTATATAAGGTGCCTGTCGGAGATAGGCATATCGAGGCTTGCTTATCTCCTTCACGACTTGCAGCAGCAGGCCTCATATCCAGGAGAGAAGTCGAAATGACGAAGGCTGGAGAGAAGAGAGGCCTACTGCCCCGTCTGAAGGGCACAGGTTCCAAAAGGCAGAAGAGAACCCCTGCCGAACCGTCTCAATCTTCCATCCGCGCGGGCAGCGATCAGCCTGCCCTTCCCGCGAGCATGGCGGGGGCCCCAGCTGGGCCTACTATCCCTTCACTGGTGGTCGCACCTGGGCCACCAGTGATCAACATTGCAGATAATTCCCCAGATGGGGTGGGGTCCAGCTGCCCCCCAGCTGAAGAGGCTCGAGAGCAGGCAGAGCCTCAAGAGCCAACTCCTGCTCGGGAACTGGTCCCAGCTGCCGAGCAGGGACCTGCTTGCGAGTCCATGCCCCCATCTCGCGAGCAGACCGGTTTGGTCGTTGCCCAACCGTCTGGGAGTGGGACGTACTCGATTCCACGCCACCTCCACCCTGTGTGTAAGTTCTTGTTTGAGAACGTCCCGCCTCATGCCTTCGGCTCTCTCCCCGAGCCAAGCCCTGAGAACCTTATCCTTGAAGCGGGGATGAGGATGGTTCAGGTAAGACTTTGTCAAGATCTGTTTCGACCTTTTGATATGTTCCAGAAATCTTATATTCTTCTTCTCTTTGCAGGGTTTAGATCTTATTCTGCGAACGAGGCGTGATATCGTTGCCGCCCGTCGCACGATAGAGGAGGCTGAAGGAAAGAGGACTGCCTTGGAAAAGGCAGTTCAAGGAAGAGATCAACTGCTCAAGGCTCGTGAGGTGGTGATCTCGAAGAGAGATGGGGAGAAAAAGATCCTCATCGAGAAGATCCAAGTCCTGACCGACAGGTATCAGGCCTTGGACTCAGACTACGTGAAGCTCACGGGTCTGAAGGAGAAGGCAGAGAGAGAAAGGGAGATCTTCCGACAGGACAAGATCTCATTAGAGGAGCAATTCGCGGGAGCCAGGTCGCAGCTCAAGGAGGCCTACGACAACCTGACTAGGGAGCGCACCGCTCTTGCGCAGCTTAAGGACGACTCGATCCACTGGGACGAGGAGAGAGTCGCCCTTGTAAAAATGCTCTCGGAGGAAGGTACTCGGGCAGTTTCCGAGTTCCGGACTTCGCAGCTGTATGACGATGAACGATATGAGTCATACGATGCTGGTCGAGACTTTGCACTGAGAGTAGTGCAACGAATGATCCCATCCTTCGATATGGGGGAATTCGGTCGAGTCGCGACCATCATAGCTGCAGAAGAGCAAGCTGCTGCCGAGAACGAGGTGACCGAAGCCACGCAGGCTGGAGGGGCTCCTGAAATGGGCCCTGAAGTCGAGAGCGTGGCTCCTCCTAGCGATTGATTTCCTTTTATTTTCTTTTATACAAATGTATATGTAATCATCCGATTTATTAATGAAAAAATGTTTTTGGAAGTGTCACTGCTTCGTTGCTGTTCTCCCTTCATCTTTTATTTTTGGCTTGTTAATCTTGAATGGATCCGTCAGAGATGTGACCCTTTAATTCGAGCATGAACTAAGCTGCTCGCGATCAGGATGTGACCCCGTTCGCTGCCCTAATTTGGGCACGAGCTGTGGTGCTCGCATTTTGGAGTGCGATTCCTCCTCACCAATCGCGAGTAACTAACTCATGAAAAAAATGAATTAGACTCAATCCGGGGGTCGTGAGACCATGTCCGCGTTGAGATAGACTGATCTATCGATTGAGATTTTGATTCTACCAAGGGCAGAAGGTTGGTCAAGAGATGATATTCATTCTCTTCGGGGCTGTTCAGGTCCATGAGAATGGAGAAGCGACCAACTAGTAATGATTTCAGCCCTACCAAAGGTAGGCAATTGGCCAAGAGGATGTGTAAGCACTCTTCAGGGCTATTCGGGTCCATATAAATGGAGTAGCGGCCAAAAGATATCTTTCACTTTATTCATAAAATGTTATGATAAACTACATCGAATCTAGGGGTAGTATCTTAGCAAATGCTCCACGTGCCAAGGGCGACGTACAGGCTTCCCTTGCATGTCTTCAAGATAATAAGTACCGGGTCGCACAACCCTAATAACCCGATACGGGCCTTCCCATTTCGGATCCAATGAACGAACAGGAATTCCAAGATTTCGCCTTAGAACCAAATCTCCGAACTGGAAAGATCTAGGTCGAACCTTTGCATTCCGATAACGAGCAATACGTTGTTGATATGCCGCCACTCGTACTTGGGAAGCATTTCTTCGCTCTTCCAAGAAATCGAGATGAAGTCGGATATTTTCCTGATTGCTCGCGGGATCATACTGTTCGATCCGATATGAGGGCACTTGAATTTCCACTGGTACCACTGCGTCAACACCAAATGCTAAGGAGAAAGGAGTTTCGCCTGTCGATGTACAAGCCGTGGTTCTATAGGCCCATAACACTTCTGGCAGAAGTTCTGGCCACACCCCTTTACATTCACTTAGCTTGGTCTTTAAATGATGCTTTATAATTTTATTTACTGCCTCGACCTGCCCATTCGCCTGTGGATGATATGGAGAAGTGCGGAGATTACGTATCTTCCATTTGTCGCAAAATTCATCAAAGGCTGCGTTGTCGAACTGCGTTCCGTTATCGGTAATTATGGTATGAGGAAGTCCGAAGCGACATATAATATTTCTCCACATAAACTTAGTAGTTTGTTTTTCAGTAATTTTGGCTAATGGTTCTGCCTCGGCCCATTTGGTGAAATAATCAACCGCCACGATCGCGAACCTATTCTGTCCCTTTCCCATAGGTAAGGGACCGATGATATCGATCCCCCACTGAGCAAAAGGCCAAGGGCTGTCGACTGGGGTCATCCGCTCAGACGGTACGCGAGGTATAGGTTGATATCGTTGACACTTGTCGCATTTTTTTGAAAATTCTATGGCGTCTGCTTTCATAGTAGGCCAATAATATCCTTGCCTCATCGCTTTATATGCTAGAGATCGCCCCCTGGGATGATTACCACATGCCCCCTGGTGTACTTCATCTAGAACACGATGTGCTTCTTCTGGATGAAGACACCTCAAATAAGGCAAGGAGAAGCTTTTTCGCAACAAGATTCCATCTTGTATGGTGTATCTGGCAGCTCGAAGCTGAATTTGTCTTGCAGCTTTCTTGTTTTCTGGTAGGTATCCATCTCTAAGATAAAGGATGATAGGATCCATCCAGCATGGAGACGATTGTAACGATATAACTTGCTCGGGAGCCACTTGGTCGATACTCGAGAGTTGACGGTGCTCGATGGGGATCGAATGTGATAGTTCTGATTCTGGTGCAGAAGCGAGTTTTGCCAAGGAATCGGCCAGTTGGTTCTGCTCGCGAGGGATATGGAATATTTAGTAAGTCTTCAGTTTGGCGAGCAGGATGAGGACACGAGACTTGTATAAGGCCATTCTTTCTTCTTTGGTTTCGAATTCGCCAAGAACTTGGTTGACAATGAGCTGGGAGTCGCTATGAATTATCAAATTCTGGACTGCGAGGACAACGGCTAGCTCGAGGCCGACAATAAGGGCCTCATATTCTGCTTCATTATTGGAGACGCGTGATTCAAAACGCAGAGCGTATTGAAAATGCGACCCGTCTGGAGCCACTAAAATCAGGCCCGCTCCACTGCCACTGGCCCGTGACGACCCGTCTACAAAGAGCGACCAAGAAGGCTGGTCGCTGGTCATACCGCTATCTTCAGAAGAATATGTAAATTCGGCGATGAAGTCAGCCACGGCCTGGCCCTTGACTGCGGTCCTAGGACAGAATGAAATATCATGCTCGCTGATCTCGACCGCCCATTTTGTTAAGCGTCCGGAAGCCTCAGGCTTTTGGAGGACTTGACGTAGTGGATGATTCGTTGGTACTAAAATAGGATGGGCTTGAAAGTATGGTCGCAGTTTTCGAGCTGCCGTGATTAAGGCTAGGGCCAGTTTCTCCAAATCAGAATACCTAGTTTCTGCATCAACCATTGCTCGACTGATATAATAAACGGGCCTTTGTACCCCGGAATCTTCTCTTATTAAAGCGGCACTAACGGCCGTGGAAGACACAGATAAATAAAGAATGAGTTGCTCATGTGCCATAGGCTTAGATAAAATGGGGGGAGCGCTCATATATTGCTTCAGTTGTTGAAAAGCTTCTTCACATTGAGGTGTCCAATTCCAATCAGACTTGGCCGTTGCACGAAGGAGTTTGAAGAAGGGCAGGCACTTGTCAGATGCTCGCGAGATGAACCTGTTCAATGATGCGATGCGACCAGCTAGACGCTGAACGTCCTTCAGAGTCACTGGGGATTTCATCTCTATCAACGCTTTAATCTTTTCGGGATTCGCTTCAATTCCACGCTGGCCAACCATGAACCCAAGAAATTTTCCTGCAGATACTCCAAACGCGCATTTTTCTGGATTTAATTTCATCTGATACTTCCTCATCAGATCAAAGGCTTCTCGAAGATCTGGAATGTGGTCATCTTCATTGATGCTTTTCACGAGCATATCGTCGACATATACTTCCATGTTCCTACCGATTTGAGCAGCGAATATTTTGTTGACAAGACGCTGATAAGTGGCCCCTGCATTTTTGAGACCAAACGGCATTACCTGGTAGCAATATAGTCCTCGATCTGTGATGAAGGCAGTGTGTTGGCCATCAGGTGGATGCATCATAATCTGGTTGTAACCAGAGTAAGCATCCATAAAACTGAGGAGGGCGTGTCCAGCTGTCGAGTCGACCAACTGGTCGATTCGTGGTGTCGGGAAGCTATCTTTGGGACATGCTTTGTTTAAGTCTGAATAATCGACGCACATCCTCCATTTGCCATTAGCTTTCCGGACGAGAACTACGTTGGCGACCCACTGTGGGTAGTCAACTTCTTTTATGAAATTTGCCGCGAGCAGCTTCTCAACTTCAGTTTTGATCGCCATCTGTCTTTCTGCAGTGAAGGCTCGTCGACGCTGATGTACTGGTTTATGCTTTGGGTCAATGTTGAGACGATGTACGATGACATTAGGATCGATGCCCGGCATATCTTTATGAGACCAAGCAAACACGTCCTGGTATTCAGTGAGGAAACGAATCAAATCTTCGCGGTGGATACTATTTAATGAGGAACCGATGTACACGATCTTAGACTGGTCGTCTTCGGTCAAGCGGATCGCCACTGTTTCCTCCCCTGGAGTTCCTGATTTCAGAGCACTTTCCCTTGGATCCAACGCGGAGGCGAGAACGTCGGATGAACCTTGAACTATTTCCATGACAGGCGTCGCTTGAGCTTTCTTTCGATCTTGGAGGGCTATCTGGTAACAGGACCGTGCCTCCTGCTGACTTCCTCGTACGACCCCTATGCCATTTGGGGTCGGAAATTTAACGCATAAATATGAAGGGTGTAAGGCCGCTCCAACCTTAGTTAGTGACGGTCTCCCCAAGATGGCGTTATATGCTGATTTTCGATCCACGACGAGGAAGTTTACGAAGACGGTGGTCTTCGCTGGACTCTCCCCAAAGGTGACTGGGAGATCGATACTTCCTTCAGGTGTCACCACTTCTCCTCCAAAGCCGACAAGAGGGGTCGATACTGGCTTGAGGAGGTTTCTGGCAAGTGCCATCTTGTCGAAAGCCTCCAAATACAGAATATCGGCCGAGCTACCTGTATCCACCATAATTCGATGAGTCAGATAATTTGATACCTTCAGTGTGACTACGATGGAATCTTCATGAGGGAAATGAATTCCCGCTGCATCTTCGAGGGTGAAAGAAATTGGGGGATGGCTAGCTTTCGAAGAATTGGACGTTTGTTCCAGCCAATAGATCTGCTGGGGTTCTTTGGACGCCTTTCGGGCGTATGCCTTTCTTGAAGCTTGAGAGTCACCCCCGCAAGCTGGACCCCCGACGATAGTGCGAATTTCTCCTGTGGGCTCAGCATCCTCTTGGTCGGTTTGAGACGGTTCCTTTTGGCGAGATGAGGTCTTCACCCTTTCTGGTGACCGATTTTTACGAGCAACATAATCCTGGAGATGGCCTTTTCGGATAAGTGCTTCGATATGGTCTCGTAGAGAGATACAGTCCTGAGTCCTATGCCCGTGATCTTTGTGGAAGTAACAGAACTTACTCTTATCTCTCTTCTCGGGATCGGATTTAATCTTTGCAGGCCACTTCACATATGGCTTGTGTTTTATCTCCATCAGAACCTTTTCAGGAGACCGATTAAGAGGAGTGTAATTATGATATTTACCAGAGTAAGGCTTCTTGGGAGATCGATCGCGCTGATCGCGATGGTATTTTTTATCTGTAGAAGTTCCTTCTGGCTTGCGTTTCTTACTTTGTACTCCATGGCGTGTCAATGCGACTTCTTCTGCATTGATATATTTCTGAGCTTTGGCTTGGAATTCCGCCATAGTTTTCGGCGGGCTCTTATCTAAGGCAAACCTAAATTTCTCGCTCGTTATTCCAGCAATGAGGGCTGTGAGACCCTTTTCTTCAGTGTAACCCTCAGTTTGAACGGCTTCGGCAGTGAACCGTACTGTGAACTCTTTTATTGTCTCTCCATGTTGCTGTTTCAGATTCATCAGATGGGAGGCTGGCTTTTTAATGCGAATACTTCCCATGAATTGAGAAAGAAATATCTCCGATAATTGGGAAAAGGAACTGATGGAAAGTGGCTTTAACCCCCGAAACCACGTACGAGCCGCTTCCTTCAATGTAAGGGGAAAAGCCCTACACATGATTTCTGAACCATGTCCCTCCAACTCCATGAGGGACCTATATGTTTCCAGATGTTCCAGAGGATCGCCAATGCCTGTATACGGAGCGATAACAGGCGTTCGATACTTTCTGGGCAACGGGGCTTCCATGACCTCGCTTGTGAAGGGAGATTCAGATTGATGTATAGCCGCCATGACAGCAGACGGCCGATTTGCCTGGTATCTCTGCTCCATGACATCAAAACGGTCTTGGATTCTTTTGAGATCCCCTTCCCATGGCAAGGTATAGCTAGACGTTTCGGCGTTGGAGCCTTGCGGTTGAGGTTGTCGAGACGAACTGGAATGTATAGAATGTGGAGACGGCACAGGGGGATGGCCGCCAAGTGGTGGGACCTGTGGTTCATCCATAGAATGCCTGGAAGCAACTGGTATGGGTGGCGGTGGTAATCCTTCGGAAGGTTGTCTTTGCGGTTCGGGGAAGTGCTGATCAAGCCGATTTGACAGTGCCTGAACTCCGGCGTTTAAAGTTAGGAGAGTGTTCCCGAGGAATCGTAGGACATCATCCTGATTTCCAGAGGCCTCCAATAATGGATTTGTTGATGGCATATTTGGGGCTCCTTGAGGGATATCAGCCGGAACAGGTGGGAGGGCAGGTGCGGATTCCGTCTCACCGGGCGGAGGTGGTGCCTGCCTCGAAGTTGAAGGATGAACAGTCTTTTTAGGAGGCATCACCGAAGGATTTTGATCGGTGGTTAATACGATTGATTTTGATGATCAAGTCGTTCCCACAGACGGCGCCAAACTGTTTATGTCAAATTTTGTAATGAGATCCTCCGACTTTACTCCTCCGCTCCAACAGGGATTTCCACCACCAGACCTGAAGCAAGACAACAAATAAGAGTGGCTGGGGACCAGCCGTTAGCCCTCCGACGCTTAAGTTAGGCCACAGAAGAGAAGCCAAGCAAAACGGGACCAAGATTGAGTGATGAGTACCTACCTCCTCTTCAATGGAGCCATCCCCTTATATAGATCTGAAACAATCCAATCTGTTACGTGAGATGTCGAAATCCCGTTGATGTCGCATACGATACTGAGAATCCGCTGATTTCGTGGGATAAGATCCTATCTTTTTAGTCAGATCCAACCCAATGATTTATTCCAACAATCACGCCCCTAGATGGCAATCCCTTGAAATCTGGCTGGATCCGGCCGGAAGCCATAGTTGGAGTCATGGCCTCCGAAAAGGAAGGAGACGCCCGTAGCTGGGAGTCATGACCTCCGAAAAGGAAGGAGACGCCCGTAGTAAAGCTGCTCGCAGGTTAAAATGTGGTCGCGAGTCCAAGTACATATTTTGGGTGTAATATCTTTCAACGACTTGTGAGAAGGTCTGCTCGCGAATCTAGTTTTTCGTATTTGACCATCCATGACTCCTGACCAGATGATCTCGAGAGTCGAATGGGCGTCCCGCACTTGTCCAATATTCGACTCTCGATCAGGTGATCTCGAGAGTCGAATGGGCGTCCCGCACTTGTCCAATATTCGACTCTCGATCAGATGATCTCGAGAGTCGAATGGACATTTCCACGTGAAATCTTATCTCCACCATTTTGCCTATAACAGCTATCAGTTTGTTCAAGGTCCACTTTTCCTTTTGAGTATTATAGCTAATTTGGAATTGACCAAACTGTGAAGGGAGGGAGTTCAGAACCAAGAAAATCAGGAGTTCATCCTCAATCTTAAGGCCTAATGCGCGAATTTTAGCCACCACATCAGACAATCCACCAATGTACTCCCTGATATTTTCTTGACTGTTATAGGTGGCTTGAGTCAGCTTATGTAGAAGTGAACTCAGCTCAGCTTTATCTGATTTTTTAAATCATTTTCCTATTTCAGTCAAGAAATCTTTAGCTTTCTTGGTGTCGGGCATGACACCCTGTATGGTCTCAGAAATCAAGTTCTTTATGATCTTGAGACACATCTTATTTGACTTGGTCCAGGCCTTGTAATGAGCCTTTTTCTGATTCGAACTAGTGTCAGTTGGAATGGGAGGCTCTACTTCCTCTAGGGCCAGGTCCAAGTCCATGCAACCTAAGACTATTTCAACGGACGACTTTCATTTGGAATAGTTGGACCCAGTAAGCAAAGGTATGGAATTGAATTGGGTTGGAATATTGGAAACAGTCATAACTGGACATTCAAAGCATAAAACTCACATTAATAAACAAGTCCCATATAACAATGCATAAACATAAATCACAAATATCATGCATGTATGTTCATTCGATTGATTTAGGCCTTCAATCAAATGACCCAGAATGATGATGGGCCATGATTATCAAAATCTGGCAAGAGCCCAGTGTATCATCACAATTCCTCTTTTGGGAAAAATTATAACATACAGGAGACTCTACTGAATATGAAGCTGACCAATGTTGGTGAAATAAATCTAAGACACCCATCACCTTTGGGTGACATCAATCTCTCACACGTATATCACCATCACCAATCACTTCATCCCGCTCACATCCAGCCAAACGATGATACTTCTTTGTTCTGACCACCGCTGCCTGCCTATGAACGCAACTGAATGCAATCTTATAATGGAGGGTCACTGAATTCCAAGTGCAGAAGTCTAGAAGTAGAAATATTTACCAATTGAGGTCACTTTGGTGGCTAACACAATAAGCTCCAATCCCCACTTCCAGACCCAAGGATTGCTATATGGTTCTACCCACAACGAACCATAACGTAGAAGTTCTGATTCAGCCTAAAACGATATGGGTAATGGCTCTATTTTAGGCCAAATCAGTGCTTAAATAGCATATACATCTTTATGGTCCAAAATTCCATCTTAAATTGGGCTTAAAATATATTAAATGTGTCCTAAAATTGGACCCAATTATGCTTAAAACATACTAATGGGCTGGATTGATTTGAGCTTGGGCCGGGCTGGCGGGCCTGACCCACTGGACTGGGCCTATCCGGCCTGGCCACTGGATTGGGCCTGGCGGGCCTTAGCGAATGGACCGGGCCGTTGGATGCGGCCCACTAGTCCCGAGTCAGAAGTTGGGGCTGCTGGACCGGTCCTAATTGAATGGAGCCTGGTTTATGGACTGGATCAGAGCCCAGCTCGTGGCCCAATCCCCATAAAACTCTCAAAACAGCGAACAGGTCTTAAAACGCCACAAGCCCTCTGTAACAGGCAGACGTAGCCGTCTCTATTCCAAGCATTTCTAAAACAAGAAACCTTGTTACTGCCAAAACCCACTTTAGAAACAAACCCTCCAAACCCTAGCCGCTAGCCCATCTGCCATCACCGGACGAGATCCTAGCCGCCGCCATCTTCCTTATCACCGACAACATTGCCATCAGCACAGCGAGAAACCGGCTGTACAAGAGAGACAGAGGTGGGTTTCTCCTTCAATGGCTGTCGGCGGGCTCTGGAAGACGAGTCGGGCTGCCGCAATGACACTGTTAATGGCTGCTAGATCTTATGGCCAAGAATATCTCCTAACAGTCGCCCGGCGATGATGCAGCAGCCGGGGCAGCAGTCCGCTGCCGGAGATGGAGACGGTAAGGATCGTCCGTCATTAAGGGCGTCCGACAACGCTGTTGCAAGATCCGGCTGATGGTATGGTTTCAAGTGGTCTGAATCAAACCATGATTGCCAACAATGGCTCATGGCTTGATCTGATCTGGATTTTCAAGATCGGGTGATCTGATCTGGATTTTCAACAATAGCCTACAAAGTGGTTATCCACTATGCGATTCCACAACCACAACACTACTTTACAACCATCAATACATGACCACAGGGCCATATGCTAGCTGAAGGATGGACGGTCGATCATGAGTATGATGCATTGGTAAAGCATACGAAACCACCTCTCGCATGATGGTTGATTCCGAATCTCCTTGTGATCGGGTTGTCGGAATCACACGATTAGAGGGTTTTTACGGCGGGAAAACTAAATCTACCACATTGAAGCATAGGGGCTCTGATACCAACTATGAAACTGAATATATTGTGGAATAATCGGATCGTCTATGAGTCAATAATGGAGATTCCATACTATAATCATAAAGCCATACTTGATTGGGAAGACATTCCCGATGCCGTCGTGTTGCCGAGAAGAACTCTTGGTCTTCTGCACCTTATACCTTTTAGAGAACCTCTCAATGGGGACTAGGGTTTTCTCTTGTGTGTTGGTGAGGGGACCAAGACATATATTTATAGGAAAAAGTTCTAGAGAAGCTTACCCATCATACTTCTCTCTTCTAGGGTCTCCACACCGTAGGTTTTCATATCTGGCCTAATAACCACGAATAGGGACCACGATTCAAGCGTCCCGCCCCGAACCTATTTGTAATGATCACAACTATAGTGGGGCTCACTAAATCACTCAATCTGAATAATCCAACGGTCATGATCTAAACTGATGATCATGTGTGGCCCACCTAATGGAGTCTTACACTTCATTCCTGTTGCTTTTGTTTTATTTCAAAGCTATCTGAAGCTTGGAAAATCTGATGGTTGTTCACGAAAATCCTGAATAGATATATGTTTGTTTTGTATTTAGTAGTGTTAGAAGGAGAAATAGCAAAGATTTCTGTAGTGATGCAGAGATAACAATGGGGTGCTGAAAATCATATTATGTACATCAACATAATTGTGGGCCCAAATGTGGATAGATCACGCGTTGGTAATCAGACGATCATGACAGTCCAATTGGTGCCCTCCAAATGAATGTTTAAAAGGAAAATGGTCAACAGTTCAAATTCGACAGATGATAAGATTGTCTGGTCAATCTAATTTTCACACTCTGAATCCATCCATAGCAAGCCCGCAATATGGATGGTCTGGATTTGTGTACGCGTATATGCTACGTGTATGGTGGATGAGGTGATACATGTTGGACGCGTCAGCAAAACCCCTAATATACATTATTATGTAGTTCTCTATCAGCTAGAGCTTTTAGCGCAATCAGCCATTAACATGGTATTAAAGCAGCACGGTCTTCCAGTCAAAATTCAGCATTATAGAACATCAGCAGAGAGTATCACGTCATACTTCATAGGGTAGCCCACATTGTGAATGTTCCGTAGCCGGGAAATAGTACATTGCGCATTATGAGAGAGAGAGAGAGAGAGAGAGCATGTGATGGCCTTCTGTGCTTCTGAACAACTAGTCCTTGTCCATTAAATGATAATCGTACATTGCGCATTATACATTATACTTTGAAATAATGATGAATAATAAAAACATTTAAGATGCACAACGATGAGGGGAATAATGATGAATAATAAAAACATTTAAGATGGACAACGATGAGGGGATGTCATAGCACACCTAACATTGCAGATGAAGACTCACCCAAGTGGTCCACCCACAAAACTACGCAATTACAAAGCATTTAAATCAGAACAAAGTACATTTCACCAATGCATATCTCTACATGGTGTGCTAAACACATTTAATCCAAGCTAATGAATCTAATCCGAGCTTGCAGTAAGAAAATTAAGCAAAGCGGAGTTATTTGATACTCTGGCTGAGTGTGATGCTCGATAGGCAGGCAATAGAAATCGCATGTGGCATGTGGCACACATTAACTCAAATTAAATTGACTTAATTGCAAAACCCAATTTCGATAAGCCAGTCCCCAAAATCAGATTGGTTGAATACGCCTAACCTCTGAGAAGTGGACACTTTTTTGTTGAAACAGAATCAATGGATATTCTTTCTTTCTAACCGTCCCTCAAAATGTCCACCAATCCGACAGTGAGATGATAAAAATAATAATAATAATAATGATAATAATAAAAGTCTTAACTTTTCGTTCATGATCCATCTTAACTGGGAGGCATACTTTGGACAGTTTAAGTTACTTGTATGCCTGGAATTTTCAAGTAATCTAAGTGCCTGCATATCACCCATAATACTCTGTCAGAGTGTCAAAGTTTTCTCCTAATCACTACATCTCCCCCATCTCTAATCCAAGCTTGTGATAGGCTTAAGCCTCTGATAAGCTAAAATCCGGATGTTCCATCTTCCGGCTTAGAAATCAGGACATTCCACCCCTCAGGTAGGCCAATGTGTATAAAACATATGGATGACTATGAAAAATTATTTTAGCTTTCAATGTTTTTTATGTACATTGTGGCCCACCTGATGACTGAAACGGCTCATTTTTGGAGCCAGAAGTTGTAATCAGAGTGGCCAGCCTGATGGAAAGCAATGAACATTGGTACGTTTGCTCATGTGTAGATGGCCAGGTTCGTGAACTTCCTGATAGATGACTCAAAAGAGTCTTTGGTGTGGGACTAGCACTGCATTTTTATTTTTTTATTTTTGGTTTCTACAATCACACCCTTGTCATTCTACTAATGGAAATTGTTTCGTACATTGAAAAGCATGCTAACAAGAATCCAAATGAATCATGACCTTTAATGCCATGGCTGGTTTGCGGCCTACCTTATCTGGTCCAATAACAATAGAGCAAACGACTTTCCTATACTGACTACAGAAAAAAAAAAATCCCCCTCCATTGAAGCAACACTATCAAGCTAGGGCAAGTTGTCGAACATTCATCGGAGAAATGTCGTTAGAATCCCCATCAATCACCCGCATTGCGATGATTAAATTAGCAGCATCTGAAGGATGGTATGGGTCCCAAAAGACATACTTTGAACGGTCCGGACAGACTTTAGACGACAGCCCACATGGTATCAAACCTCCAAATCTTCCAGCAGCAGAGCAACATGCCGAACCAGGATTCTCGAAACCTGTAAACTCAAAATCAGTTTTGGCCCAAGAATAAGCACAAAGTACATTATAATGTAGAGGAATGCTACTATGACAGACACTTCATGTAGCACCATGAACAGCCAGTAAAACATCTATATTGTACATGTGGAACTGGTGTCTGGTGTTCAGGATCATTCATTTGTTGGGCCACATCCCCAAAAGAGTGAGGATATCAAATTTGAGTCCGGATCCTCTGTTCAAACCAAGCAGAGAAGCTCTGCTTGTCACTTCTCTGATTGGTTCAGATCAGCCTGACTGTGTCAGAGCTGTGCTGCTCTGACACAGTCAGGATGAGGTGGACCAATCAGAGCAGCGGAAGCAGAGGTTCTCAGCTCAGTTTCAACAGAGGATCCGGATTCATCAAATTTTAGTACGCATCCCATCATCAGGGCGTGAAAATCACCAGTTGACTTGAAAATGAGCAATTTTCAACTTTGACTAACCATGTGGTTAGAGCCGTGGGTCTAACAATTATGTTTCTGGCCCATAACCCACCCACAAGGTGCCCACCAGATCAATGGTCCCAATTGCAATACATGTTTGCCCATTCATAGAACTTCTATGAAGACTGCATCATGATAGTGTTTCGCTTATAGTGTATTACCGTAACTGCTGAAGTTCTGAATTATATCTGATACAATGCGGTAAACATCCGCATAGACGAATAGAGCTCCTTCAAGATTTGAGTTCAACTCCATGACAAGACTCTTCAACTTTGTGTTGAAGGAATTGGCTAGTTGGTTTGGGAATTGGACGCAGTTCTCACCAACCACTAGATTGACTTCCCTTTGGTATGGAATGCAGCCTATGGGTCCAACATTTACCACGATGATCTTTCTAGCATCCAAACTATATAGTCTCTATAATGAAAAAATTGGAAAGGTTAGGTTAGATTACAGTAAAAAAAAAAAGAAATTGGAGAGAAATCGAATATCCTCAGAGGTGAGGAATTACTGTTAATTGAAGCCTGTATTTTGTGATCATAGACTCTACGAACGCTTCAGGAGAAACCAAGTTCCTTTCAGTGATTGACATCAGGTAATTGTTGATGAAATCATTCGAGCCCATTGTTATGGAGAAGATGGACTTTTTCAACAGTTTCAAAGTCGCGGGCATGCCGATACTCGAGAGTATGTCTTGTCTGGTGTTGGCATAGTTATCAATCTGTGCATCCAAGTTGATGCGGCCGACCTGCAAAGACCACACATCTCGTGCATCAAGTCGGAAATACTGAATGACAAAGTGGCGAATGGCCAACCTGGCACAATGTGGAACATCCAAGCCATCCTTCAGGTGGGCCAGACGTAATTCAGCAATGGACAGCTTAAAGATTGCAACAGACCACATTCAGCATACACATGGGCCCCCATTCATTGCTGGGACATTCCAAATACCAGGTTGGCATATGTGGGCCGTGTATGAGCTTAGCAAAGCTCAAAAACTGCCGGGATATATCATAGTACTTCTGTAGAAGAATTCCTTCAAGAATTTTGTATGACTGCACCATAAGGAACATAAATGGAAAGTTTTCCATCACACAGATGGCAATACTTGAAAATTGATGTAAAAGAACTCCTGAAAGAAGGCTATGCATGCAATGAAAACAACCAAGTAAATTGACATGATCAGAAGAAACTGAACTGCTTGAATAAGACATACTTAAGACTGTGTTTGGATTAGGCCATTGGAAAAAAGAATTCACAGTACTTGGGATATCTATTCTCATTAGAAATTGAAGAAAAAAAAAATCGTGTGTAAGAGACTTGATAGCTGTGAAGTGTAAGTAGGATTATGTAAATCTAAAAACAGTAGGAACTCTCTCCAAATGTGTAATGTCTACAGAAGAGCTATTTCTTTCCAACACAACACAAAAGAGGTCCATTTTCCAGATTCTTGAAAATTTTGTGAAGAGTAGAAAATCCAAAAGGGGAAAAAAGATTTTGTGAAGGATTTCAACAGCATGAAGGCGCTTAAAAACAAACAAACAAGTAGAACCAATGATTTCCAAAATCTAATGCATGAAAACTGGAATTAAAGACTTACAAAAATCTTGCCAGTCTCATTAAGGATTCCTCCTCCGCCAGATGCATAATTGACCCCACGGAGAACAGCAGCTCCAGCAGTAGATGGAGCCAAATATGGAGGCGTGAAACCCTCCAAACCCAATTCCCGACCTGATGAATCAAATTCAAAGACACCCAACATCAAGTTCTCAAACAGTCTCTGCTAAAAAGAAAATCAATGACAACAGATGAAAGAAAAAAGGATCAAACAATTTAGATAATGGTCATTGCCTATCAGATCAACGGTTGTTCTTCCATTTGTGTAGCGGCCGGTTGGCTGCCGATACGGCAGAAAGTCAATGCCGTTCGGCGCCATATCAGCCTTTGAGAAAGAAAAGATATAGTTGTTGTTTCCAGCATCAACCAACGAATCTCCAAAAACAAATGAAGCGGGAACACCATCCGCTGAGCAGAGACCCAACAAGAGGAAACCCACAATTGCAGACAGAAACACAAAATTAAAACGATGGTTTATGAAAGAATCCATTACAAGACACAGGAAAGCACGAAACAATGAAAATAGAATGTAAGTGTCTGAAGTTTCTTCACTAAATATTTTGAATCTTCGGAAAATCCAAGCCGTTAATCATAAATTTTTCAAATATGTGGTAGAACGATTATGAAGGTTCAATTTTTATTTTTTTTATTTTTTTTGTTTTCACTATAAGTTCAGTTATGAACAATAAAACAAAATAAAGCAATTAAGATTTGATAATAAAAAAAAGTGAAGATTTGAACTTAACTATCACTGAATCAAATGTCTCAGAGAAGATATAAGAAAATCTACTTAAGATTTGAGATTTCTGTCTTACAATGTGAGTTGGGCAATTCAAATTTCATTAGTAGAAAATGAAGGGGAGAAAAAGGACCCAAGATCACAATGAATAAAAAATCAATAAAAATTCAAGCCTTTTCAGCTATCGCCAGATGGATAGTTCAAATTTCCAACTAAAAAAGTATAAGACCCCGTCTTTATCCGATTCAATTTTGACGAAGACTGAACACTAAAAGACCGGAAAACCACTGAATCGAAGCACTCCAAGCTATATCTCCAGATGGGTATTTCAAATTCCCCTCTAGAAACACATCCCCAATAAGAAAAAACAGAAACCCAGGATCAAAGATGCAAGCTTTCTCTCCAGGTAAAAAATTCAAAGTTCAAAGACCGAAAAACCACCAAATCCAAGCACTCCAAGCTATATCACCAGATGGGTATTTCAAATTCCATTCAAAAAACACATCCACAAGAAGAGAATACAGAGACTAAGATCAAAGACTCAAAACCCATAAAGATCCCATCTCCATCTGCATGAGATGAGATAAGACAATCAGACTGCATACCTTTTTATAGACGGGTTGAATGGGATGAGAGGAGGTGAGATGGAAGGAGGGGGCATTGAATGGCCTGCAAAATCAGCACCAAACCCGTGAGATTAACTGGCTTGGGAAGAACTGTTGAGTGTACGAGTTTTGATATTGCAAAAGGGCGGATGCTGATGCTTGCTTCGGAATGATGGAGTTGAAAATGAGAGAGAATTTATCTGCAGGCAGAGATGAGTATTTACTCTTCCGTCTTTTCATTTCCCTTTTCTCTCTCTTTTTCTCTTTTTTCTTTTCTGCACGGATTGGTTTTGGTCGGAAAGGTATTGAATTCTTAGCCTGCAACCGAACCTAACGACCTGTTTAAATAGTCAAATCCAACGGCTATGCTTTCTTTTGCATTTAAATTCAAGCCCCATATCCGTGCTCCAATCACAAAAAGGCCCTACACGTGGCAAACGTGTGCTGCATCTTGGACGTTCATCGATTATCTGTCTGGAAGTGTCGGATCTCAGAAATCAGGCTGGGCCACTCATCAGGAGCCCGCTAGGGTAAGGAAGCGGATTAGGTGTTACCCGGGATATATCTTAGTGGGTGTTACCCTTCCGTGTGGGGCCCACATTGATAATTTTTTTATATATCCATACTGTCCATCCGTTTTTGCAGGTCATTTTAGGTCTTGATCCCAAAACTTAAGAAGATCCAAATCTCAGGTGGACCACATCATTGGAAACAGTGGTGAATGACCATTAAAAGCTTTTTGTGAACCACAACAGTTTTGGATCAAACAGATATTTATATTTTATCTCATTCAGGTCTGGATGATCTTGTGAATGGGTTGGATGAAAAATAAACATTACGGTGGGCATTACTATGGTCCCTAGGAAGTTTTTAATGGTAAGCTTTCAATCACTACTGTTTTCTGTGGTGTGGTCCACCTGAGATTTGGATCTGATTAATTTTTGAGACCACATCCTAAAAGGCTATAAAAATGGATGGACAGCGTGGATATACAACACATCATTAAGGTGGGCCCCACCGTAAGGGTAACAACCACTATTGGGTAACACCTAATCCGTGCGCACCAATTGCCACGTGGATGGAGCTTTCGTAAAATCCACGCCCCCCCCCCCCCCCCCCCCAAAAAAAAAAAAGAAGGACCATCCAAAATTTAGGCAGGCCATACGCCTACGGTGGTGTTTATATGTCATCCAATCCATTCATCTGATGTGCCCCATCAGGATGAAAGGATTACCAAAAAAAAAAAAAATTCACAGTATTCCAAAACTCAGGCGGTTTTTAGGTATTATTTTATGGACTGGTGTACCTGAGTGTTGAATCATCTTGAATTTTGGGATAAAAGAATTTTAGGTTTGATGCAACTGATAGACGTGGTGGATTTCATGCACTTCAAGTAATTTTTGCATACATCCGTGGCTAATGTTTTTCTCGATTAAATTACAACTCTTTAAATAAGAAAGTAAAATAGAGGAAAGAGTTTTAAACTTACCATTTATTAGAGCTGAGCACAAATTGAGCTAGGTCGGTTAGCTTGCTTGATTCAGCTCGATTCAGATTGATGCGGAGGGAAGGTTCGAATAGAGTTGAGCGAATTTTATTGGCTCGTTTATAGTTCAAGCCGTACGCAAGCATGCCCAGGCTCAGCTCATTCGCAGCTTGATATATATAATATATATATTTTTTTTATAACTTAAAACCTAAAAGTCTAAAACCTTAAAACCCTCTCCATTTCAAATGAGCACCCCTTTTCCTTATATATTTTTTTATAACATTATGTAAATACTAAATAGTATATATGGCATGTAAGTTTTGAAATTTTTTAAACACATGGAAAAATTGTGTCCAAGCTTATCTCTCAGCTCGAATTCAGTTCAAAAGGCTCGAGCTTGAAGCTCGGCCAAGCCAGCTCAAACATCAAAGTCCAACTTGATGGTTGAGCTGAGCCGAACACGAGCCAGGCTATTCAGTGATCAAGCCTAGCTTGAACATGGCTGAACTCGGCTCAGCTCGTGCTCAGCTCAGCTTGTGCTTAGCTTTACCATTTATACACTACCTCTATCTCTACTAAGCTTTGTGGTTTTAGGCCAGAATAGGAAGTTCCAATTTGACCCAACTATTTATATTAAAAAAGAAATGAAGTGGGATTTTTGACCGTTGATTTTAGGGAATCTTGCAAATCTAGTGTGGGCAACCCAGCATATATGGTTGGCTGGCTTAAGTAGGTCCTCCTACCCTAAAATCATATATAATACGTTGAAAAACTCATCCCAATTTCCGAGATATGATTGATTTAAGGTTCTAACGGTCTGGATCGTCTCCACCCCCCATCAGGCTTTCTCTAGTCCATCTTTGCCATGAAAGTGTCCGCCGCTTTACATCATCAGGTTATCAAAACGTTACAATGGAAGGTAGACCGTTGGCAATTATATATTTTGGGTCCAACTGTCCATCTCTTACTACACGTATGGCCCACCTCATCAATCAGCAATAAATCAACGGTCCAACTATTAGTAGACTGGCCTTATTTTCGGACAGTGATATTCATGGTGGTCCCTTCTCCTTCAAAGATTGATACTCCGTCAGCGTGTGATATATGATACGCAGGCACAAAGAAACTGTCCACAGGGCTCATATTAGTACAAATTAAACGGCCTAAAATTGTAATATCAAAATTAGATGGAGCATAAACTATAATTTACACTGATTTGATTATTTAGGTATTTGATTGAAGCACATTTAGCAGACAGCATAATGTGAGGAATTTGTGTGGATTTGGGGCCAACCTTTGACATGGACCATTTATTGTGTGGGCCCTACCTTTGATGTGGGTCATCCATCATGTGGGGTCTAATTTGGATGTGGGTCATTCATCATTAGGGGCCGACCTTTAATATGCACTATCCATTATGTAGGCCCCACCTTTGATGTTGGTCATCCATCATGATGGTCCCACCATCAATGTGGGCTGTCCATCATGCAGGGCCGCCTTGGACATGGGCCACTCATCATTAGGGCCGACCTTTAATGTGGACCCTCCATCATGTGGCTCCCACCTTGATGCAGATCATCCATCATGTGGTGCCCACCTTCATTGTGGGTTGCCCATCATGTCGGGCTCACCTTCGATGTGGGTTGTGATCATTAGGGGCCGACCTTTTGAAGCTCACATTTGACAGTGGATTGTTCATCATGTGGGGCCACCTTGATGTGGGCCATCCATCATGTGGGTGCCAGCTTCAATGTCCATTGCCCATCATTTGAAGCTCACATTTGATGTGAGCTGTCCATCATGTGGGCCCTAACTTTGAAGTGGATCATCCATCATACCTGCCCTTTTTTATTTTGGGTTAGTCATGCAACTCACACACCTTATTTGATGCGCAACGCACCCACCCGCGTCTCAGCCACACAGGTGGTCCCACCCATCGGTGGGGGGTTAGTGGGTTTCGAACCCGAGACTAGCAATTGAAACGCCCTGGTGTCTACCAGTTGGGCTACTCACCCACTGGTGGGGTTAGTGGGTTTTGAACTTGAGACCAGCAGCTGAAACGCCCTGGTGTCTACTAGTTGGCTAGCTGCGACCCTACCTGCCCATTTTAGATGTGGGCTATTTGTCATTAGGGGCCACCTTTAATGCGGACCATCCATCATGTGGGCCCATGTTAGTTAATATGGGTGATCCATCATGTGGGGGCGCCTTTGATGTGACCGTCCATCATGTGGGCCCCACCTTCGATGTGAAAAAATCCATTAAGTGGGGCCTCTTTTGATATGGACAGAGAACCCGAAAAGCAACTATGAATGCTTTGAGTGTAAGGATTCTATAGGGTGAGCCTAATTGACCAATGGGTTTGGATGAATAGATATTGTGATGGGGGCATACTAATAGGCCCCACTAGTATTGCGATCAATTTCAAATTCGTGCAAAGGGGATCAGATCCGGTACTACCCTCTCCATGACCTAGTTAGAGACGGATGGTCTTATTAGGAGCTTTGTGAGGCCCACCATGATGTATATATTTTATCCATGCCGTTCATCCATTTTGAAAGATCATTTTAGAGCATGAGCCGAAAAAGTAAGTAGATTCAACATTCAAGTCAACCACACACATGAAATAGTATTGAAAGTCTATTGTTGAAAACTTATCCCAGGCCACAAAAGCTTTGGATCAAGCTGATATTTATGTTTTCCCTTCATACAAGTTTATGTGACCTTATGAACAGGTTGGATGGAAAATAAACACCATGGTGGGCCCTATAATGTTTTCAATGGTAGAAGTTCAATCCCCACCTGCCTTCTTGTAGCTTGGTCCACTTGAGGCTTCGATCTGCCTCCTCTTTGGTTTCATGGCGTAAAATGATATGAAAAATAAAAATAAAAATAGATGGATGGTGTTGATAAAACATATACATCACGGTGGGCCCACCAAACCTCTAACATGACCATTTGTCTTTAGCTAGATCTTGTGCGAGTAGTACCGAATCCCCACGCCGTGTAAAGGGTTGGTGCTTGGACTATGATGCACGCATGGTGTTTGGATGGATGTAATAACTTTTTGATATGTGTAGCTTTAGAGGAGTTTTCGATGGGTTTTAAAATCCTTTATCCAAATGTTTATAAAAACAAAGCTGGGTTCACAAACCTACACTTCTCTAAAGGTAAAAGGGGTAGAAGATCCAAATAATAGCCTTGAACTATGCCTTCCCAAATTGGTATTAGTTTATTCAATTATTTGATCTGCATATTTAATGCATAATTCAACCTTTACTATTCCACAATTTTATTCTTACATTTAGAAGTGAAGAAATGAACTTTCATTGGATAGTATTTTCAGCTCAGGAGTCATTTTTCATTTCCCAACTAACAGGTGGCCCAAAGCTCTCAATAGGTGCGTTTGGTGTTATGAGTGCCAAAACATGATAAACAAAAATCTCTTTCATGAAAAGCCACTTTTTAAGGGCCCATTTGGATTGTAAGTTACTTAAGGTAAGCTATCTATTATTAGATAAGTAACTTATCTTTTTCTACTTAATTAGAAGGTAAGCATATTTGGCAAACAAAGTAATTATCTAAAAAGTAGAAAATTAAGCATGTTTGGTTTCCAATATCATAAGTAATCATCTCTCAAGTCTATTTGGTCCCCTTCACATCCATTGTCCATCATGTGAGGCCAACCTTTGATGTCGATCGTTCATTTTGTGGCCCCACTAATGTGGGCCATCCATCATGTGGGACCCACTTTGGATGTGGGTCATTTACCATTAGGGTCCGATCTTTAATGTGCACCATTCATTAGGTAGGGCCCACCTTTAATGTTGGCCATCCATCATGTGTGGCCCACCATCAATGTTATTTTCCATCATATGGGGCCCATCTTCAATATCTGCCACCCATCATGTGGTGTCCACCTTTGACGTGGATCATCCATCATCTAGCCCCACCTCCCATGTGAGTTGTCCATCACGAGGAGCCTGCCTTGAAAATGGACCATTCTCATTAGCCCGACCTTTGATATGGATCGTCCATCATGTGGGGCCCACCTTGATGTGGATCGTCCATCATGTGGGGCCCACCATTATTAATTGCCCATTATGTGGAGTCCACCTTTGATGTGGATTGTACATCATGTGGGCCCCACCTTCAATGTGGAGCCAACATTTGATGTGGACCATTCATTGTGTGTGTCGTCCATCATGTAGGGCCCGCCTTGGATGTGGGCAATTCATCATTATGGCCTAAACTTTAATGTGCACCATTCATTATGTGGGGCCCGCCTTTAATGTTGGTCATCTATCAAGTAGGGCCAACTGTCAATGTTATTATCCATCATGTGGGGGCCACCTTCAATATCCACTGCCCATTACATGCACCCATTGTGCACACCAACATTTTTTATTCATGTGGGGCCCACCTTTAATATCCATTGCTCATCACATGCACACACCGTGCACACCAACAGTCTATTCATGTGGGGCCCACCTTCAATATCCATTGCCCATCACATGCACCCACCATGCACACTAACACTGTCTATTCATGTGGGGTCCACCTTCAATATCCACTGCCCATCACATGCACCCACTGTGCACACCAACACTGTCTATTCATGTGGGGCCCACCTTCAATATTCACGGCCATCACATGCAGCCATTGTGTACACCAACACCGTCTATTCATGTGGGGCCTACCTTCAATATCCACTACCCATCACATGCACCCACCATGTACACCATCACTTTATTCATGTGGGGCCTGCCTTAATGGTAAACAACGTGCATATCATTTTCCTCTCTTCGCCTCTCCTCTTACTCTATTAAGCAACTAGTGGAAAAGTAAAAAAGCTAAAAATATTAGCTGAAGTGATTATGTATTTTTAATTTAAAAAGTTGTTTATTAATTATCATAAACCAAACTTACTTATTTGAAATAAGTTACTTATCTACTGCTGTAAGTAGAAAAAGTAACTTATTTGGCGGCATCCACATGGGCCCTAAATGTCTAGGTTCCCATGACTGTCAAGCAACCACCCAATTTATGATATATCTCTTGGTCACCTATTCAATCCTGACCCTACATTATTTCTCCCTTTTCTCTTAAGCTTTGAGTGAGGCCCACAAATTCCTCAAGGTGGCATTAACATGTATTAAATTCTAAAGTCTTTTATTACATGCTACACTCTGCCATTTGTGATGATATATCATTATGAATTTCTGTGCAGTACTATTTTCATGCCTATAATCGCTAGGTTGTGGACCGTCTGTCTCATTAATATGATTTGTATGGTTAGATGGCTGACAGCACGTGTCTCAGGTCTAAATACTATCAACTGTCATGGCCCCTGAGTAAATAATTACACATAATGACACGTTTCTAGCTGGAGGAACCTGTCCATCGATTAAAAAAAAAAAAAAAAAAAAACACTGTCCATGGACTCTTGGCAGTGTTTGGAAGTACCCAAAATCAGCATCTGGTTGAATCTATCATTTGGGGCTGATTGTTTTTAACTAACTGAGCGTTTGGGTGCATGAAAATATTAAAACGCCAATCAAATATATTTTAGTATCTTATGACTTGACATAGTAACAAATCTTATTCTATGCAAATTCTTGGCCACAAAACGAAAATTGGTTTTCTTAAAATGAATAAAATACCATTTGGCGTACTTCCAAACGTGCCCATAGTCACTCGCATGGTGACAAATCTTATTCGTGGCAACTTCTCAGCCAGGAAATATCTCTTGAGATTTTCAAATTTTATATTTTCTGTCCATTTTATTGGGAAAATCTTCCCCAAAGAAAAACATTAAAATACATACTATAAATTAATAATTTTTAAAATATAAAAAATAGGCATAAAATAATTTACTTCTACTATCAAATAAATTTTGCGTTAAAATCCGGAAAAGTAAAAACTCCATAAGGTTTTCCAAAATAAAATGATATTATCGTGAAAATATCGTATGCCTAAATTAGCGTCTCAAAATATTGCGATAATATTGCGAGATTTACAAAATCTTGGCGACACATTGCCTAGTTCCGTGGTTGTGTCAGCTCATTCGATACACTGCTGGAGTATGACATTTCATACGCATGCAGCACACTTTGCATGCATAATTAGAAGTCTAAATCATCCAAATAGTAGGCTTCAATGGTCACGATTTATGTCTCTAAAATCAGATGGACTGAATGGTTCTAAATCATGTTAGGGGACGTTTTTTTTTTTGGTTGAATTTGGACCACTCAACAGTTATCCATTTCAACCATCCATTTACTGGCCACTCAATTCACCATTTATAATGATCCTTCAATGCACTTTTCGGTTTCGAACTACCACCCGCCATTCGCAGATGGATGGTCATGCTTTAATTATTAAGTGACATGTGGAATGCCCCATCATTAATCTGGACCGTTCATTCGTTCATTCTTTGGTACAATTACGCACAAGCGAAGGTCCAAAATTCATGCCTATTGAGACGATTAATAACGTAGAAAATGGACAGTCAAGATTAAGCCGGCAAACAGAGTAAGTTCATTAATCATCATCTTGAACTTTTTTTTTTTTTTTTTTTGGCGTTAGTACACACATCCCACTTTGTACACACACCCATACGGTTAGCCGCCCTCACTATTAGTAATGCACAGGCATTTTCACACTGGCTTGAGTGGGTTACCGTGTGAAGCAGGGCACACTTGGGGAGGGCGGCCCGTGTGAGGTGGGTGGCTCGTGTGAAATAGGCCCTACCCGTTGGAAGCAGGTGGCTATGTGTGAAGCGGAACCCATGTGAAGTGGGGCCCACGAAGGAGGGTTCGGCCGAGGGTCTCGCCAGTGTAAAGCAGGAGCATGAGCTATAAGATAAAGGGATTGATTTGTCATGCTCTATCAATTCGAGCTTTTATGGTAAGTGGTTAGTTGTCCCGCATCAAGTTGGTATCAGAGTGGGAGGTTTCGTATTCGAAATTTTGAAAACATCACATTTTTTTTGCTATGCATCATTGTGGAAATACTAAAAGAACTAGGATTTTTACTAAAAATAACAAGTTCAAACTTTACAAAACAAAACCTAGGAATAAAAAGCTCTACGAAATGCTTTTGAGGGATGAAATTACAAAAGCGCCCTTATTTCTTCTTTTCTTTTTCCTTTCTTTAGAAAGTGATACAATGGAGAATTGTGGAGCCAATGTTGTACGTGTTTGACATCCAACATGTCTAACAGATGAATCACCAAGTCTGATTGAACCAATCTAAAGGTGGGCCACACCTTAGAGGACAACTATACACAGCCTAAAAGAAAAATCACATATAGCCCATTAAGTCAGTCTCACAATTCACAATTTCATTCCTCAAGAATTAGTACCTCCTAAATTGGGTTCATGGAGGTACTATTTGGTTAAAGCAAAATTTAAAATGACTTTTGCAGTAAAAATCTCAAGGGCCTGTTTGGCCCATGGGATTAAATGGTATGGAGTTGCATTATATGGGATTAACACCATTATTATACAATGATTGCATGTCTGGAAATACCTATGATATTTTGATCATTCATTCCCCCATATTTGGGATCAGGATTCTTTCTCAAGCAAAAATGCTATATTAAGCAAAACCTTGTTTGGTGGATGATGGATTTGTAATTAATGGACTAGATCATAATTGATGTGGGTCACTGGCACACGTATACAACTCAAATGTTAGGTGTAAAGAATGCATGTAGATGGACCGCATGGATAAAAACATATGCATCAATGTGGGACCCATAAATGTAGTGGATCTTAAAATTCATAAAAAAATCCCACATGGTACTAAATACAATTCCCTTCCACCTAATACCATTCCTTTCTGTGTCTCAAAACGTCCTCGGAATTTACATGGAACCAAATGCAATTTCTTCCCACTTAATCTCAACCAAACATGCCATAACGAATTTGCTCTATAGATATATATTTAAAATTTAAATATATTTATTAATATATGTTGATGAAGAAAATGGTCAACTAGTTAAGTAGCTTGATCCCCTCCATTGGCAATGGTCTCTTTTAGATATTTGGGCTGGATCTTTACTTGACAAATTTTCTAGGCCTTGTGACACACGATCAGATATAAAAGAAGGGTGGCCGGGGGTCTTGCCGTTAGACCTCCGATGCCTAAGTCAGTGAGACATAGGAAATTAGAAATAGGGATTTTGGTAGAGGAGATTTTGCGTACCTTGAACAGCAGAAGGATACCTCTATTTATAGGATCATCGGAGAACTATAGGTGGATCCGATGATCTCTACTTTGGATTTCTTGGGATCATCTTTGTTACGCGTAAATTCGGAGGATTCTTCGGATAGTCTTAATCATGTCGGGATTTGTCGATCTTTTATCTCCGTATAACACTAGAGGCGGTGCGGGAGATATTTGGACTATGAAAAGTACTCACCTAAGAACACTCAGCTCTGAGATAAACACTCGGCGAAGAGCGTTCAGTAGTGAGTACTCGCCTAAGGGTTGAATACTCGGCGATGAGCGTTCAGTATTAAGTTGGACGCTTGTCTAAGGGCTGAACACTCGGCGATAAGCGTTTGGTATTGATTCGAACGCTCATCAAAGGGCTCTCAGTAATGAGTTTGGCTTCCACTTGGTGGGACCACTCATCATCTGCTTAATAAAACCCACTTGGTGAGAAGTCAATTTGTCTTGATGCGCCTTACCCTTTAGCCGTCCTCTCAGTGATCATTGTTTGGTGACATTTGAGTCTTTCATCTTTCGACCAAGAGAGATTTATTTAGGGCTGATGACTTTGTTTTGGGTGTCATGGGCCATTGGCCTTTGTAGTCAGTTATCTCGAACTTGTAGATTAGTAGTTGAGCTATGTGAGGCCTATGGGCTTTCTTGTAGATTGGGGTTAGCTCGATTTTACCTATAACAATATATAATAAAAAAAATTAATAATTTAATTTTTTGAGAAGATTTTGAATAATAACATCCCAAGAAAAAAGTCTCAAAATTTTGAAAATCTCCCTAGAAAAACCTCTTCATAGCTAAGTGCATATGTTGGCCTCACAATTTCCAACTTCAATCCCCAGGAGTCAATACCTCATAAAGTAAGTCCGTCGAGGCATTATTTAGTAAAATCGGAATTTCAGTAAAATTCCTAAATTTTTTGTTATATACATCTACTTAAATTTTAAATTTAGTTACTAATATACAATAAAAAATTAAAATACTTTATTTTCAGTCGAGATTTTCAGAATAACATTCACAAAAACTCTCAAATTTGGAAAATCTGCCAAGAAATATCCGGGCAGAGAAATTGCCGAGAAACAAAGATCTGTCACGTGGTTGGTGAGACTGAGCAACCGACCCCATGTTGGAGAACTAGGGCCATAACTACTAAGGCACATGGCTCAAAGTGCCGTGTGTGCAGAATAAAGAATTCTTAATAAATGATGGGATGGGGTGCGGATCTTGGCTCATTAACTGCCACAGCTCTCTTTCTGTTGAGGTTGTCAATTCTTGTGCTGTCATTTAAGTAGACCTTTTTCTTTTTTCTATTTTTGCAAAAGGTCATCCAAAAATGGCTTGGGTCCTGGCTAGATTCCAGTGCCTTGGGACAGGATGATGGGCCCGGTCTGATTTTATGGCCAGTTGACTAGGGTTGGCAATGGATATCTGTTTACTCATCTTATTCAGTAAAAAAAAGAAGAAAGAATTTGGATATGATTTTTTTTTTTCGATTTAAATTTTTTACCTGAAATGGATTCGGATGCACAGTATCTATACCTGGTTCACTTGATTTGACTCAATGTTAAGCTGGGATAGGTTGACTTAAAGATTTGATTCGACCTAACTTAATATTTAATACATTATTGTTGGCCCTTGACGTTTCACATTCAACCCTATGACTTAGTGGTAGACTCACAAGAGTTTCAGCATAAGGTCATGGGTTTGGGTGTGTGAGTAACGTGTGATAAAAATAAGTATAAGTACATTCATAGGTAGATAAAATAGTTTGATTTAGTAATAACTAATTAAAATTAAAATATTTGCATAAGATCATTAGCCAATAGCAGTTAAGTATACATTAATTTATTGAGTTTTAGAATTATGACCCATCATCCAAGGGTATTTTTGTAATTTAGACAACTAATAAATTTTCTAATTAAAATATTAGATAATAATAACAACAGATCGATGGATATAATCAACTAACTTAGAAAGTATTGGCCCAGGTTGTATCTAGTACTACCCCCACCAGGACCTAAGTAGGAGACCGACGGTCCCGGCAGGGGTTCTATTGAGCCTACATTGATGCATGTGTTTTATCTACTCTGTTCATCCACTTTTACAGATCATTTTAGGGCATGAGCCGAAAAAGGAGGCATATCGACAGGTTGAAGTGGACCACACCACCACAGGAAGCATCGGTGACAATGACTCCCACCATTGAAACCTTCCCAGGTCCCACCGTGATGTTTATCTGCCATCCAACCTGTTCACAAGGTCACATAGGCATGGATAAAGGGAAAACATAAATATCGACTTGATCCAAAACTTATGTGGCCCCCAAGAAGTTTTCTACGGTAAGAATTCAATTCCCAATGTTTCTGTGGTGTGGTCTATTTGAGCCTTTAATCTGCCTCCTTTTTGGGCTCTTAGCTAAAACTAATATGTCAAAATGCATGGACGGCATAGATAAAACATACATCACGGTGGGCCCCACAGAGCCCCTGACAGTACAGTCCATCTCTAAGCTAGCTAGGTCCTAGTGGGGGGCCGGTACCCAATCCACGTCAACCATGCCGTGGGTCTAGGAATCTTGGCTCCCACTTGTATAAAATGTTAGAACATGATGCAAATCGGGACCTTACAACTCGGGCAAACATACATCACAATCCAAACCATCCACATACTGGGCCCTATTTAGATGGAATACTAAAATCACACTGGTAGGATAATTCTGACCGTCTAACTCGTGACCAACAAATGGTAGCTAGGGTCCAAATTCCACCGGTGTAATTGAGGCTGAGGCAGGCGAATTATACACTGCTTGGGAGATACATAGCTGGAAATAGATGCATGTTAACCGGTAATCTATACCTGACCCGAGAAAATCATTTTATTTTTTGATGTATTATTTGTGTTTTATTGCGCCTACTTTATAAAATTTGAATGTAATTGCATCACATCTGTCCATGCATAAATTATTCCCTTATTAAATGGAAACCTATTTATGTGTATTTGTTTTGTGATTTTTTTATTTTATCCATATGTAATTGCATATTTTTTTAACACCTCCTCAAAATTTATTGAAATTCTATCATTTTCCTAATGTGTTTTCCAAATGTTTCTAATGATCAAATAAATTTACCATATATATATATATATATATATATATATATATATATATATATATATATATATATATAGAGCGGTACTGGTGTGGGGGATTGTGAAAGAGCCCCACACATAGAGGAAAAATCCCAGCGGCCCGAGTATAAGTCTTAGGCCTATTGAAGTAGTCAAGGGGCCGAGCTGATTGGTTGACAATCCCTTCGGGCTGATGATGGTAACTGCCAAGCTTCCTCAAAAGCCAAAGTTAGAGGAAAGTTCATGTCTTCGGTAGTCTCTCTGAAGTAGAGGGATTGAGCAGTTATCTACAAGTGCTCTGTCATTATGCTGCTGTAGGGTAACGACGGAGGGTCCCGACAGGAAAGCCATCTAAGCTAGGTAACTAATGATCACAGCCGCTCTACCCTCATCCATCCCTAAAAGCAATAAAGACAGTGACATGATATGACGTTCATCTTGGTTGTTGCATTGATAGCTGTCCTAAAGCTTTTCATTGATTTAAACTGTTAATTCCATATGTATCAAGCATATTCAAAACTTGGTTGGATACGTTACCATGCTCATACTATCTAAACAGATTTCAGATGTCGAAGTGGAATATTACGAGCAGGCAGGTATTTACTACTAGACTCTTCTTTCCAATAAAATAGGCTTTAGTTTGAGTTTCAGATTTTTCTATTATTAGGGTTTAGTTTAGATTTCGATTTAATTTCTTTCGTTTAAAATTTTAAATTTGATGTAGTAGAGAAAGCAAAGACCGGATAAGTGAATGTTGGAATAAGAACTTTAATTTATATTTTTCTTTTTAGATGGCTTCGTATATCTTTCGGGATGGATGGAATCATGCATGTGAATTTAATTAAATAAATCTCATGGGCTTGGAATTCGGGTCTTAAGTAACACTACTCGGGTACCTGAATTTCGGGGCCACATTGTCAAGAAGTACAGAAATATCTGTATGTTCGAGGAGGGAGTGGGCGGAGAGGACGTTATTTTAAGGCTCAACAACAAAGGTTGAGACATGTGCAGAGGGTAGAAGGAGAAGTCGAACATTGACTTTCTTTTCGTAGTCAACAGAGAGGCGCTCAAGGAGGAGCGAGCCAGGGCCTGAACTAATGTCACCACCAACAGCCTTGAAAACAAGGAATCCCTGAAGCCCAGTGTAGTTGTCAGCAAGCTTTTGGATGCAATCAAGGCAGAAATCAACAATCTCCTTGCCAATGGTGTAGCGACCACCGACTAAGTTGTTGGCAGCATGTTCCTTGCCACTGATCAGCTGCTCTGGTTGGAAAAGTTGTCGTTAGGTACCCAGTCCTAACTTCATCAATGACAGTGAGTTCAAGATCGACAAAGACGGCAGGAGAACATGCTTTCCAGCTCTAATTTCAGTGAAGAAGGTGTTGGCCATCAGGCTGAAATGAATGCCGTGCTCGAGGCAGTAAAGTTATACCAACAGGTATTGCCGACCTGAATACCGGCCTGACCAATGTGGATGGAAATGCACTCTCTCAGTTTTACAGGAAAAGAGAAACTTAAGAGATGAAAGAAAAAAGAGGACAAAATCAATTTGTAAACATGCATTTGTGTTGTTAACAAAGCTTCCGTTGCACTACTATAGTCTCCGAACCAATGCGCACCAGACTCCTACCTTATCTCAATCTCCTCCTCTCTTCCTCCGAATGACTAGTCTTCTCTTTTAAATATTTAAAATTCTATCTTAACGTATTTGGTATTCCTACTTATAGTAACGTGTTTTGTAATTCAAAGTGTAATAAAAAAATATAATTTCAATATAATGAGAGATAACACCTAACAGAAATCCTCAAATGCCAACTACTTCCTGGGTGGGATCTTATTACAACAATACAAACGATTCAATATAATGAGGGATAACACCTTACAGAAATCCTCAAATGACAATGATCTTGCACAAGCTTTCAGCAATGAAGTCATTCTTAATATTTTAATGTGATTTTTTAACTTGGAAATATCTCAAGAGATTTTCAAATTTGAATGTTTTTCTCGTGATAACATCTACAAATTTGACAATATGTCATTAACAATTCATTTAGAATTAATAAAAAATAAAATATACGAGCATAAGATGAGTTATTGCAAATGTTAGTATTTTTTACATTAAATTGTAATAAGATTGTGAGAAATTAAAACTAATGAAAATTTGAAAATCTCATAAGATCATTAGGATAATAATGTTCGGTAAACTCCTCTCAAAATATTGAGAGATTTTAAAAATATTGGACAAATTTAGGGTTGTAAATCGCCGGGTTTGGAGTGGGTTTAGCCAAAACTAACCTCGCCCATTTAGTACATTTATTAAATGGACATGGGTTCAAATTTTATAACCAAAGAAACCCTTTTACCAAACGAGCGAGCTTGGGTGAACCCATCACACCCATTTATAAATGGGTCTGGATTTGGTAGAGGGAGATCCACCCAGACCCATTTATAAATGGGCCCGGTCTAATGGGTTTTAGGTCTTGATTTAGTATGAGCAGGTTTAATATAAAGGAAACATAAGATTTATAAAATGGTTTTGTGCCGGGCTTAACATAAAGGAAAATGGGTCAGGTCTAATGTGTTTTGGGTCTTGATTTAGTATGAGCAGGCTTAATATAAAGGAAACATAAGATTTATTAAATGGTTTTGTGCCGGGCTTAATATAAAGGAAATCAGATTTAAACCCATTTTTTAATAGCTGGGTCTGTTTTTGGACTCAAATCCCTACCATTTAACAAACGGATCAGGTCTAGCATGGGTCTAAATGGGTCGGGTCCGCAGGCCCATTTACAGCCCTAGGCAGATTTATAACCAGGAGGTACTTAATACAGGACGCGAAAGCCTTTCGCAGGCATCTCTTGCCCTCGGAAACTAGGTGGGGCCTACAGTGATGTTTGTGAGAGATCTACGCCGTCCAACCGTTTTTAGATCATTTTAGGCGTTGCAACCAAAAATGAATGGGATCCAAGACTCAAGTGAGCCGTACTAAAGCAAAAGGTAGGTAGAGAAATTCCCACCGTTGAAACCTCTATAGGTCCACAGTGATGTTTATATGCCATCCATACTGTTCATAATGTAATTCCTACTGAGATGAACTCAAAACACAAATATTATCCTGATTCGAAACTTTTGTGGCCCCACGAATATTTCAACTGTGGAAGTTCAATCTTCATGTTTTCGGCCTACTTGAATCTTGGATCCCGTTTATTTTTGGTCGCAAGGAATAAATTGATCTCAAAAAAAGGTTTGGACGGCGTAGATTTCTCACAAACATCACGGTGGGCCCCACCTAGATTCCGAGCGCAGGAGATGCCTGCAAAAGGCTCTCGCAGGCAATCCGCGTCGCTTAATACGGGAGCGGATTAGGTGAGACCCCGGATCCACCGAGGTGGGTGGGACCCCTAACTCTGGGGCCACTATGATGTATGTGACTACATCCACGCCATACATCCGACTTTGAAACATCATTTTAGGGCATGGTAAAAAAAATAAAGTAGTTCCAAATTCCAGATGGGCCATAATACAGGAAACAGTGGTGATTGACCATTGAAAGCTTCCTGTGGGCCACAAAAACTTTGGATCAAGATGATATTTATGTGGTCTCTTCATCTAGGTGTTTGTGACCTTATCAACAGGTTGGATGAAAAATAAACATTCCGGTCGAATCTATTGAAAATCCATGAAGTTTTCAATGGTAGAGATTCAATCGTGACTGTTTTTGTGGTGTGGTCCACTTAAGATTTGAGTCATATTCAATTTTGGTATCATATCCTAAAATGAGCTTTCAAAATGGTTGGACGGTGTGGATATAATACACATACATTACTGTGAGTCCCAGAGTCAGGGGTCCCACCCACCTCGGTGGATCCGGGGTCTCACCTAATCCGCTCCCCCTTAATACAGCACACTAATAAATAATCCAAAATGCATATTTGTTACTAGAGTTCTTTCAGTCGCATGGAGATCTTCTCTACACAATGCACAAAGCCATTCCATATGTGGCATACGCCTCAAATCAAACCCTCCAAATTGTAGGGCCCATTTTAGATGAATCACAAACAAAAAATCACAATGAACACATTCTTCCTACAGGCTCACCGTCCGATGTTGAATGGACGGTTTATAAAAAGAAAAATCAACAATACATATTAAAAAAAACTAAATATTCATTAATCAGAGGCCACAATCATCCAATCATTCTGATTCTTCGAGATAAGACCCATCCATTGTGAACCCCTACCATTTGGACGGTTTAGATGAGATACACACATGCCATGTGTATGATGGTTGAATGCATGCATATGGCTCCGGTACCAGGAATGGACGCGAACTGTGGAGTAAGACGCCCACCACCCTTTACCGCGGTGTCAAGATCTGTGGGGTCCAACGTGATTTGTGTTTTATCCACGCCGTCTATCTGTTTTTAAATGGCATTTTAAGGCATGATACCAAACTTGAAATATATCCAAAGCTAAAATGGACCACACCACGTGAAACAGGTAAAAACTTCCTGTGGGCTACAAAAGTTTTGGATCAAACTGATATTTGTGTTTTTCACTCCACCCAAATCTTTGTGACCTTATGAATAGGTTTGATGACAAATAAACATCACTGTGGGCCCTAGGAAGGTTTCAACTATGGAAATCATTATCCTCACTGTTTTCTGTAGTGTGGTCCACCTGAGATTTAGATATGCTTAAAGTTTGGGCTCATGCCATAAAATGAACTGTAAAAACAAATGGACGGTGTGGATAAAACATATACATCAGGGTGGGCCCCAGAGTCTCCACAACATGGTAAAGGGTAGGATAGCGCCTTACTACACCCACATCCAGCAGGAGTTCTCCACCCTTCCATGTGTGGGCCATCTATCTGTCATCCCTCCCCTTTGGATTCCAAAATCCGGAGAAAGCTTTCAAATCATCTCTAAAACGGGAAATCTTGAAATAGAAAGAAATCATACCAGATTTTCTACTTCCCAAAAGTGAAATCCTTCAGATGAATGTATTTCTTTCACCCTTTCCATATGTGGGCCATCTCTTTTATATAAATCACCAACGTAAATCAGCTTTGAACTACACATTTGGGTTGTTTGGTTACACCATTTTATCCATAATGCAATTTGTTGGGCTTCTGTTTTTCTTCATTTCCATGCAATTCATGTTCTCTTATAGTGTCAGGGATATTGATGATTGGAGATCAAGCAATCGAATTGAATCTGAGCCGATTGCAAGGACCATCACCGTTGATGGGATGGGTAGCGGCGATTTCTACACCGTCCAAGAAGCCATTGATTCCGTTCCATCCCAAAATTCTCAGTGGATCCGTATCCATGTCCGAAAGGGCGTTTATCGGTAATTACGATTATCGGAATTTTACTTAGTAATCCAGACCCTTAATTTAATGGCCATTCCCCCAAAAACCCCACATGGGAAGATCCTAGCCATCCAATATTTGGCCTTTTTTTAACTGGATGTGGATCTCCAGAGTTTTGATGGAAGGGTTAAGGATTGTATTTTACTTGTCATATCAACGGTCTAATCACCTAACTTTGGCCCGGCTTAAAACGGAAACGGATTGGCTAGTGACCGGTGCTATGTGGTCCCTGCCATGATGTAAGTGTTTCATCCATGCCGTCCATCCATTTTCCAGATCATTTTATGGCATTAGACCAAAAATCAGTTTGATCCAAAACCCAATTGGAACACACAGTGTTGATTGAACGTCCACCATTAAAAATTTCTTAGTGGCCACAAAAGTTTTGAATCAAGCTGATATAAATATATATATATATATATTTCCTTCATCCAGGTATGTATGACCTGATCAACAGGTTGGATGTCAAATAAACATTACAGTGGGACTTGGGAGTCTTTTAATGGTCAATGGCTACTGTTTTCCCATAGTGTGGTCTATCTGAGATTTATATCTGCCTAATTTTTTGTATCAAGCTTTAAAATGATCCGTAAAAATGGATGGACGGTGTGGATAGGATACATACATCATGCTTGGGTCCACATAACACTGAGCATAGCCACCGGGTAGTGGCCGTAGAGCTGAGCACGAATCGAGCTGGCTCGTTTAACTTGTCCGATTCCGCTTAATTAGGAGCGAGGATTCGAATAGAGCCGAGTGGATTTTCCTGGCTCATTTCATAGTTCGAGCCGCACACGAGCATGCCCAAGCTCGGCTCGATTCAGCTCGAAGCTCGGCTAGTTCGTAGCAAACTCTAAATTCCTAAAACCTCTTCATTTCGAACGAACGCCTCATTTCCTCTCCAAAACTCTAACTTTGTTCGGCCGGCCACCACTGCTTGACCACCCACTCATCGATGACTTGCTAACGTCTGGTCATCTCTCAATCTTTCTATTTCTATCTCTTAATCTCCCTATTTCTCTCTGAAACTTTTTGAACACATAAAAATTGTGTCCAAGTTCGACTCTCAACTCGAAAGGCTCGAGCTTGAACTCGACTCAAAGCTTGGCCGAGCCAGCTTAAACATAAAGTCGAACTCGATGGTCGAGCCAAGCCGAACACGAGCCAGGCCATTCAATGACCAAGCCTAGCTCGAACATGGCTTAAGCTCGGCTTGGCTCAGCTCGTCTTGTGCTCAGTTCTAAGTGGCAGCGTCACTAGTAAGTGTGTTAATGGGCTGAGTTAGAGCCGGGCCAAGCTCTGTCCAAGCCTGGCCCGCCTCTCTCAACTTATGCCCAAACTTGGCCCGGACTCGTGACAGGCCATAATTGTCTAGCCCAAACCTAGCCCAAGATACAAATGCAAGGCCTGACTTGAATCCGAGCCCAGCCTTTCACATAAAGAAAGAAATTATCCTTTAATCCTATACTTTTCCATATATTAAAAAAAATCAATAATACTCTATAGAATAAAATGAGTTTTAGAAGAGGTGGATTTTTGAAAACTTTTTTTTATAAATTTTAAAATTTTGAACAACCTAAATCCAGCCTATTTGAAAAACAAGTTTATACTTTAGGCCTGGACCCCGACTTGCAGCCCTAATCCTTTAGTCTAAGCCCGGCCCAATATCAGCCAGGTCTGAAAGCCTGTCGGGCCAACCCGGTCCATTGACAGCCCTAGTCACTAGCCAAACCACGTCCACTTAAAACAGGGCATGATTGCGCAGTGATGGGCTAACCAACCTTTACCGTGGTGTGGAGAGGTGTGAGACCCACCATGATGTATGTATTTTATCCATGCTGTTCATCTGTTTTTGCAACTCAGCTTAGGGGGCAAGCCCAAAATTTAAGCATATCCAAAGCACATGGGGACCACATCACAGAAAAAAGTTGGGATAATGACATCTACCGTTGAATCCTTCCCGGGCCCACTAGTGATGTTTATTTGTCATACAACCTATTCATAAGTTTACACAGACATCGATGGATGAAAGGAAAACATAAGTGTTAGCTTGATCCAAAACTTTTACTGGCATTCAAGAAATTTTCAACTGGAGGCGTTCAATTCCAACCTTTTTCTGTGGTGTGGTCCACTTTGAATTTTGAATCCTCCTTTAATTTTGGGCTCATGCTTAAAAAAAAAATGAGCTGTATAAACGGATGAACCATGTAGATAAAATAAATACATCACGGTGGGCTCCACAGACTATTCAGACTAGGACAAAGGGTGATGAGCACCTCAAATTGTACACCCAGGTCCATAGCTCAAGTGGCCCACTGAGTGAAGATAGCCACATGGTTTTAAAACTGGCCAACTCTGACCAACTCGTTCATTCCGGAGTCGAGGGGTGACTCTACCGAATCTGAGTTAACTAGGACGAGTCATCAATTGAAGATTGTTCACATCACGATTCCATATCTATTTCTCTTGATCTTTCAACATAGCATGTATGTGTGTGTAGAGAGAAGGTTCTGGTCCCTCAAGATAAGCCGTTCATCTTCATCGAAGGAGAAGGGACCCAGACTACGATGATTTCATGGGACGATGCCACCAATACCGAGGCCAGCACTACTTTCGCCATTCGGGCGGATAATTTCGTTGCCAAATACATCAGTTTCAAGGTTAAGGATCCTTATTAACTCTTGGTGGTGGTCCACATTCTCAATAGCCGTCCGATTAAGATTGGACGGCTATGTGAATTAGGTGTCCTGAAATCTAATTATGTGGAAGTGTTAAAGTGATTGATATGAGGAGAGACTAAGTTGGCCGTCGTTGTTTTTAGATTCAGTAGCCATTCATCAATTGGGCCACATGGTGGACATGCCCGATACAAAAAAGTTAGAATAAAGGGCCTTCAATGGGTTGGATCAAATTCAGATGCCCTATCGGTTCGTTTGGACTGTCCAATTGATCGATCTGATCCAATGATCTTGACCGTCCATATCTAAGCCATTGATTGAATGGCTGGTATTTGTCGTATTGGGGTGATGATTGCATGATTACCCATAAAATGTGCAACAGAGCTAGTGAACGGTGTAGATCCATGGATTGGATAGTCCAACTGTTCGGATGCAACTAAATGCAATTCTGGGAGCACTGGAGCATTTCTCGGAAACCGTTCAAGTTGTGGGACCACCGTAGATGGGTCATAGCCAGAAAAAAAAAAAAAAAAAAGATGGATTGGAATGGCATTATGTTCATTGAATCTGGACCGTCGACGCAAGATTATCTTTCCCATATCTCGGATTGATTTGGAACGATCAATTAGGTTGGAATGTACGGTAGAACGTTGACAGCCCACCCGTGATTTGTATGTGGAATCCAAACCGTTGAATCTAGTTGGCCTCTTCATTTTCACCGTAGATTCCAAGAATCGTTCTTAACCAAAACACAGGTGGGGTACACCATAAGGAGCAATGTACAATCACGCCTAAAACTTATAAATCCATGCGGTATGGCCACCCTGAGATTTGGTGGGTCCCTTCATCCTGGTGGGGCGCACCTAGTGACCGGGTTGGATAGGATATACACAACAAGATGGCCCACATTCCATCTGGAAGTTCCAGTGGTGTGGACAACCCTCCCCAGTGTCCCCCATTTTAGTGTGGCCCCACCTGAGTTATGTATCAAGATGGATTTTATGATCTAGGCCTAGGATCTACAGTATCAATATCCTCTGTTTATTGATGGATGGTTCGATTGGGGTGGGCCACGGCTATGGACAGAATACATATGATCATACGTTCCGGGCCCTGGAATTCAGGCAAGCAGTTGCAGCAACGCTGTACGGAGACAAGATTGCTTTCTATCAATGCTCCTTTATCAGCGTTCAAGATACACTGTGGGATGAGGCAGGGCGACACTACTTCTACCGTTGCTACATCGAAGGAGCCATTGATTTCATCTTCGGTGCTGGCCAGTCCATCTACGAGGTTGGTAGATTAATAAACATCTAAAGCTTTTTAATTGAGTTTGGGGACACCACATTGAGATTGTACGGTTGTGATTTCTACTCTATAATTCCCTAAATTTGGGCGGGGCCCACCATTGAGGTTTATGTGGAATCTAAACCGTGCATTTCGTGGACACCCCAGAGCTATCCTAGTTCATTTATTCACTTTTCGTGGCCCACCTATGTTTTTGAATGGCCTGATTTTTAGCATGCCCCTTCATCCTGGTGGGACGCACCTGATGGCTGGGTTGGATGAGATATATACAACATGGTGGACCCCACATTCCTACTGGAAGTTTCTATGGTGGGGTCCACCTACCCAATGTCCCCCATTGTTCCTCAGGCGTGGCCCGCCTGAGTAATGGGCCAGGATGGATTTCGGGATCTAGGCCTAGCATGGGTGCATCTAATGGTCGGGTTGGATAGCTCTCACACATTCGTGGCGACTCGTCCTGACTCGTTTGGGTTTGAGTCGAGTCGGGACTCAGCCGAGTCAGGGGTGAGTCTTGGTCTGCCATGTCTCATTCATGACTGAAACCGAGTCAACTCACGTGACTCAGATTCGGCTCGGACGAGTAGCCAAACTATGGTTTATGTTGCCGGTGTTGTGATCAACGATCATAAATAAATCTCTTATTTGTTTTTGCTGTAGAAATGCACGTTGCATGTAACAGCGGAGGCGGACCAGCCGGTCGGGGGGTATGTGACGGCTCAAGGGAGAATGAGCCCAGATGACCGAAATGGCTTTGTGTTCAAGTACTGTAATGTGGCTGGGACTGGGAAGGTCTTTCTTGGAAGAGCATGGAGGGCTTACTCTAGGGTGGTTTTCTTCGAATCAGATATTTCAGATGTTGTGCTCCCTCAAGGTTGGGATGCATGGGACTATGTGGGCCATGAGTAAGTTCACCTACCATTGGATTCTAAGGCCCACCATCTTCAATCATCAAATACAAACGCCCCTCATGTGTTGACTCGGTTCACCTCTGTGGGATCCAGGACGTTCGTAAGACCGTCTGATCAGTGAGTGAATCCTTTGGTATGTTACATAGTTTGAAAGACTAGAATTGGCTGAGTCGACTCGACCAGATCTCACCAAGACTTGAGAAAAACTCAATCTGGTGACAACCGAGTCAAAACTCAGGCTTGACTCAAAAGAGGTAAACCAAGATAAAAAATGGACAAGACCATAGTTCTAAAACTCACTGGGTCGACTCAAAACTCAGCCAGGTCAACTGGACTGGTGGAGATTTCGAGCCGGGTCTCTGGGAAACTCGCTCCTGAATCTGACTCGATCCCTACAGAATGATTGGTCAGGGGTCGACTTGACACAGCTCAGAAAAACTTGTATGATATGAATGTTTGAGTAACTCGACTCGACTCAACTGAGTTGGGAGTCCAACAGAGTTTGCGTGTTTTAAACTATGTAACAAACACATGCTGGCTCACTAATCAGACGAGTGGAACCCACCCTTTGATTGGTCATCAATTTAGTAACCGTCTGTTTTTTGCCTAAGAAAGACTCCTTCATGATACCACCCATCTGGACGGCCGGGATATCACGCACATGTGCCATGTCTGCATGCATGTGTGGCATCTGGGGTTTGCTTGAATTAAGATGGAATGTCTTAAAATAGCATTCAAGGAGAATTTGTAAGATCCCTCATCCAAGTATGACAGCACGTACATAGTGTCGTCAACACCTAAATTTCTACATGGATCCGTGGATCTAGACCATTGATCTGGTGGGGCCCAACATTGATGGGTTTCCCAAACATCTCCTGGATAGAAAGATGGTAGCATCACATGGTGATGATTCACCACAATTTTTTTAAACAGTCACATCTCATCCCCCATTGATCCGGGCCATCCAAATTCTAGGCCCCATTGTGCAAAAATTTGGCATTGATCGAATGATCTTAACCGTTAGATTTTTCTCATCAAATTCATACCACCAATCACTTTATTTTTTAACCTCCCGTATGATTCTTGAGATTGGATGGTCATGATCATTCGATCAATGTGATCATTAAACATGCTCTATGGCTAATGGGGCCCACAACGCATTCATGACTTCCGCACGTATCTAAGCTATGTCTGTGATGGAATGGTTTCAGGAATGACATAACGTATGCGGAGCAGGGCTGCACCGGAACGGGTTCGGACATGTCCAAGCGTGTGCCGTGGGAAAAGAAACTCAGTCCCTCCGAGTGGACTCAGTTACTGAGTCCATCTTTCATTGATGCAGACGAGTGGCTTCCGCAACAACCCTAAGAATGAGACTACTTTTAGTACATGTGTCGGGCCCAACTTGGCCCACCTTTGTTTTTGGTGGACCGTTTGGATAGGAGGGTTCCACCATCTTTTGCACATGGGCTCGATTTCATCCTGATTGGATGATCACGACCGTTCAAACAAGGGCCTGCGACCATTAATGCTCCTGCTGCATGCCCAGTACTTTACATGCTTTGCGATCATCCAATCATGGATACTTTCAGGTCATTTGCAATCTAAGGTGGATTCCTCCTATCCAATCGTCTTTCTTATTTATAGGTGGGGCCCACTTTGGGGCCCCGTATATTCCTTCATTTCTCAACCTCATGAGATGTTTGGATTATCAGCCGTTCATTGTAATGCATTTTGTTTACCTGTCCTTATATATTGAGAAAAGCTTTGATACTCTTCTGGCAGAATGTGATGCTTCATGCAATGCCCACAGAAATTGCACACGTCTCATGCATCTACCTTGAATTAAATCGAGAAAATTTTTGGGCCCCACTAGTGATGGTCGTAAGCCGAAAATCAGACTCAGCATATGATCCTAACTAGATGATCTTGGAGGATATCTATTGGACGGTTAGAATCGTCAAGTACTGCTCATGTTAATAAACAACAGTGGTTATCTTCATGGTGGGTGCACCTTTTGTACAGGATTAATCTTATACACACATCAAGTGGGCCCCACAATGATTTACTCCAACACTTCTATCAGGAAAAAAAAGAAGAAGGAAAAGAGTGGCATTTTCATATCTTGCAACCTTCTAAAAGATGGTCTTGGGATTGCATCATGCATCTCAAACGGCAGAGAATTACATGATATGATGACACAATAAACAAGGTATCAACTACAAATATGCATGGTTGCTTTTTCATCGGCCTTTCTTGTGATGAAATCAATCTACACCATTGAATTCGTTCGGCCACTGTTATTTTCATAACCAAAATACCTGTCAATTTATTCTGTTACAGCTCCTTTGCACCCCACCTTGATTTCCAGTTAGGACATTATAAGAGGATAGTTTCAAGAAAGCAGATTCAAATGATCGAAAGAAGTAGTCTTGGTCCACTGCAAAACGCGCTACGATCGGAGCTGTTCGTGGGTCTACGGACATGTCAGAATCGATCCTCAGATTCCCACGGCCGCTGATCGTGTCCCTGTAATACTGGTTGTCGAATGCAAAGTTGGTAAGATCATTTCCAATGAAAAAAGATTTTGCAGCTGGGATCGTTTTTGGACAGCTGAATTTCAAGAACAATTGGAATTGAGATTCCGTTCGCCTGCGATGGCTTTCAGGTCTGTCCAAGCGATCAATGACGTTTATGCAGTGCGTAATTCCAATCGTATGTGCGCCTGTAGAATGAAAAAGAAAAAAATTAGAACAGCCTGAATATTGGCATTTGTATTACATACAATTCTCTGTAAGGGAAGGTTTATGAGATGAATTACAAAATACAACTGGAGCTGATGATGGGTTTTGATAAAATGTGGGTCCCCTAATCACATCTACCATGACGAGTACTAGGTTCCCACTGTTAGATATATAGAGTGGATGTTAGAGATCTGGGCCATTAATTAGATAGTGTACATGTGAACATGAATTGGCCCACATATATATATATATATATATATATATATATATATATATATAGAGAGAGAGAGAGAGAGAGAGAGAGAGAGAGAGAGAGAGAGAGAGAGAGAGAGAGAGAGAGAGGATGTTATATATATATAAAAGTCTTTCAAACATGATCCATGACTGGATGTATCTTCCACAAATGATCTTGTCTATACATTTTTGCATGACTAGACGGTCTGGATCATCTGATAAGAACTATATTTTGAGGCAGCCTACTTAAAATGGACGGTTCAAATACGAAATATGAATGCCAATTAGTCCAAATGCAACTAGTGTATGGAAAGGTTTCCATACACTAGCTCACTAGAGCATACCTCTTGTTTAAATTCCCATCTATCCACAATTCTACCATTGGATGTATGAACATACAGTCTGATGTATATGTGTATCATGTCTTATGCCATATGTACGTGTGAATTGTCTATGCTTGCATGAGTTACCACATATGTAAGTGCACATGCATATATGTATAGGATTGAATGATTCATGAGTAATGAATTCATAATACATATGCATGATTCATGCATGTATTATTCACCGTTTCATGCACAATGAATGACCTAATCAGTACATAGAGTTGTATGCACGTTTGTATATACATGTATGCATGTATTTTACGCATGATTGTACACAAGCACGTAAAAAATCAAAGGTTGCTCGTAAACAATCGAGTTATTTAATTAGAATTAGAAGTCTTGAAATAGCATTTTTGGACCAATTTCTAAGATCCATTTGTATGTGTACACATCTTATTTCATTACCCAAAATTGCAACCGATTCCTCCACGGACATCCCTTTTGCGGCGAAGATGCGAAGCATGCCGTCCACTCCTGTAGTGGCCGGAGGGAGAGAAGCATCGGCGAGATGGTAGCTCGAAGTAATGGCGTCTCTTCTGCCTAGAGGAACTCTTATTTGAGGCCCACCAGAGTCAGCCACAGCTTCGCGGGCCGCCAACACAAGAATGTCTGCACAAGAGACTGTTTGTGGACACTCCTTTTCGACCATCGATTTGATCATGCCGATCGATTCCCTTCCCCGGATCCCAAAGTTCTTGCCGGACGCCATCTCGGAGGTCATGTTCGCACCGTCGAGGAGGATCGAAGCATCACAACCCTTTGTAAGCAAGTCAAATGCATTAGAGAGGGTAACTATATCTTCATCACATTATGAAAAGAAGAAGAAGAAGAAAAGCAACAACAAAACAAAGGCTAGCTTTGGCCCTACAGTGGGCCTCCATATGATCACAGGGGCAGATTTAATCATTTAAACAAAAGTAGGCTTTTTCGGTATAAAAAAGGTTGGCTTTTCAATAAATGTATTGAAAATTTTGGAGAAGAAACAAATAAGTGAAAAGGGAAATATTATCAAAATCTTGATTAAGAGACTTTGTTTTGACAAAACGGTACTAGGAATCACATATTTACAGAAAACCCCCTGCACGACAAAAGTATTTGCTAGATATCCTTATTCTTTCCTTTTTGGCTATTATTACCTTTGGACCCGTTTGGATGCACTATCCAAACAGACTTTTGGGGCTGAAATGCCATTTTGATCCAAATGGTGGTTGTTGTTATGCCATTGGATGTACTTTGTGAACCCCCTCTCCTACTCAACAAAATATGTACCAAAACACCGAGTTGGTTGCTGAGATGTCCGAGAAAGCAGGCTGGAAATTAGAGTTGTACATGAGCCGAACCGAGTCGAGCTTGGTGCAGCTCGACTTGGTTTGGCCAGAAGCCTACCCCAGCTCAGAGTTTGGCTCAGCTCGGTTGTCAAGCATGACTGGCAAGCTCAGCTCAATTTAGTCAGCAGCTCGGGTCAGTTTGAGCCGAGTCCAGGCCGGCTAGGGTGAAAAAACAAAAAAGTGGCCTGGGATGTTTCTTCTAAAAGGGCAGGGATCAAGGCACTTGAATTTGATCCATATTATATGTATATTATATATATTTTAGGTATTTAAAATTGGGCCGAGTTGAATTGAGTCGAGTTCAAGTCGAGCTCGAACTAAGTCGAGTCAGCTCAAACTCACTTCAAAATTATTTTGAGCTCAAAAAAATAGCTTGGCTTAGGTCAAACTTAACTTTCGATCTAAGCCGAATTGAGCTTTTGGGAGCCAAGTCTAGCAAGTTAACCAAGCTACCTTGGCTCATGTTCAGCTCTACTTGAAATCCTCTCTTTTTGAAAATCTCATTTTGAGGAAGTGCATCCAAACATGCCCTTAGCCCCTGCTAAAGTGGCAACTAATTAAATAACCACCGCCCACAGGCCACAGTGGCTAATCTCAATTTTAGTTGAGGTGCAACTTAATTAGTTGGGCTTGGTCAGCTCGACCGAATAGTTCAACCCAAAAACAACTAGATTTCAAATCAATTTTCAACCTAAACCCAACTTGATGACCTCGACAACCGAATACCTATTGGGCATGTTATATTTCAAATTATTACCGATCTAGTGATATAAGTACATAATAACTAAATCAGAAAGTGGAAATATGAAAATTGACGGCGCAAGTAACCATGACCACTGAGTACTGGCCCGTCCAACATACGGTCTGTAATGAGCATCTTTCCACACCCATAGAAGCACAAAGACTCCCTTTCCTTCGATATTCTAATCCCTAGAGCCCCGAACTTTCCTTCTTCGGGAGCTCATATAGCAAACTAGGTTTTCGGAACTTGAGGCCATCCTAATCTATGTAATTATTATTATAGATTTAATAGAATGTCTGCTTTCTAATTTCTGCACCCAAATAGGAAGTATAGTCAGCTTACGAACAACTAATCACGTATATAAATTATATAAGATGGGTTTATGAACAATACATTATTGAATTACGCAGAGAAAAGACGAGACAACTCACTTACCCAATTCAATGGCAAAAATGATAGCTCCTAAAAGTGGTTTTAATCAAGCAAGCAAATGGGCTTACCCCTTCCTCTTCTTATCTTCTTCATTATCTCTACAGACAATGGACAGATTCTTGGGTCTCGGTCAGTCATTCATGGGCGCCACTTTGTGCAATGATCTGGACCATTGAACACCATAGGCCCCACATTTACAAACTCCACGATAACTGGTCACCTACAGGCGCCTGCACCACTCCTTGTGGTAGAGGACTCTTTTTTTTTAGCCTTTTGATGCATTAAATGGGAAACAATCTATTTAATGCATCCAATGGCCGAAAAATCTTGTGCCCAAAGGAGGGGTGCAGGCGCGTAATAGGTGACAGTGTGAACTGCAGGTTTGCTAATTGCACACACGTGTGAGAGACGCACACATCCATGAGCGGTTCATATGTTTTCATGTGATGTCTGTGTGATCTGAGCTTTCCATTAGGTGAGCTGCACTGTGTAGATCTTGTGGCATAAAAACTGGGCCATCTTACATCTCAGGTGGACCACAGCATATCAAAACAAATGAATGGCTAGGACAAGCCTACAGCCTTCAATTTACTTTGTACATTGTGGCCCACCTGAAGAGCGAAATTGTCTGATTTTTACGCTAGAAAATCCAAGATTTATTTCCAACCTTCTGGAGAGCTCAGATCTCACACGGGTTCCTTATTTGCACGTGTCCCTGGGCTTAGAGGTGTGAGGCTTAACAAACGTGTGGAATTAGCCATCTCCGTGCAATTTTAACATTTTCATTTTGAAATGTACGCGGGGATTCCCGCTCCACATGTTTGGAAAGAGAGAGAGAGAGAGAGAGAGAGAAGTACCTGAACTTGGCAGTCATGAAACAGGAGCCTGAGCAAAGCAGCAGGCATAGTGGGGTCGAGGAAGAAAACTGATCCCAGCCCTTGTTTCACAATCATCTCAACTTGTGGACATGATTTCTCGTAGAAATCATAGGAAAGGCCATCCCCATCAACCCCATGAAAACAAATCATACAAACAACAAAAAGCATCACTACAGCCACTCTCCTCATTTTAACTCCCTTTGAAGCTCAAACACACGCAAGTACAACTTTCAAATGCAAGCTCTCAAGAGTAGGGATTTCAGTATACCTGCATATATATATGTAGGTGTCAAGACAGTGAACAATGCCACCAACATGGGATGAAAGATAAAGATTTTTTTTTTTTTTTTTAACTAAAAAGCCTTTGGCATGTATTTTTAGTAACTAAATAGCCCTTTCTTTCTTTCTTTCAATAGCTCATACATCTAACGGCTAAGATTTTCTAATAGAGGAAATTCTTTGGACTAGTCTGTCTACGATGTGGAAAGAATATCCAACGGTCTAGATTAATTAAATATGGGCTCCAGTTGTCGGAATTGATATCGTGTGCATATTGCACACATACGTAGGCCACACGTCATTTTTTTTCTCGGTTATATGGTTGTTGTTGATGATAGTGCAATGGCTGGTGATTTGAATGATCTAAACCGTTGATCTGATTATACGCATTGTGGATGGACCATACCCCAGAAATTTCCTAGATTGGAAGATCCCACCCACAGATCTTGGGCCTTTTCGTCAGATGAATACGGACCGTTGCTGTATGTATGTTCTTAAAAGTCTATTTGCAGGCTTCAAAGTAAACAGATAAGACGTCCATCCTTGGAGGTCCAGTGGCCTAGATAGCTGAATGGTGGGCCCTAGCTAGTTGTTCAATCAGGAAATCCAAGCCTTTTATTTTCTTAAGCTTTGTTTTACAACCCAGTTCATACAGGTGGGGTCATTTTTAACGGTCCAGACCTTGATCCAATGGCCCGATGAAAAATACAGCAACCGTCCCATAAAAAGGGTAAAGATCTGAACGGTTAGGATGCTACTATCTGTCGGGGCCCATCAGATCTACTGCCTGGATCACCTAAAAATGAGTCCATCTGTACGGACAAGGGAGATGATATGGTAGAGCATTAAGAACCAGATTTGGTGGACCATCTTGCTACCATACACTCGTTAGGGCAATGTTTCAATCAAAACGGTCCATCCAGTGGACCTCACCAAGTGGTCCAAGATGCACGTAGATTGAATGATCCTAACCGTTTGAAATCGACCTTACCTTGGATCATAAGCGGTCGAAGACGCACATAGATTGAATGATTCTCACCATCTGAAAGTGACCTTCAAGGCCTATGATCCTATACGATGAGTGTGATTTACCAAAAACAGTCCATCTCCAGCAATGTCCACCTGATGGACGGTGCAGATTGACACATCAACCTGTTACCTACTGTAGACAAACTCGGTGCTACATCCCATCTATTGAATAGGCCTCTGTGTGTAGCCATATGATTTGCCCGTTAAACTTGGACCGTTGATCTTTTTTCTTGACCGTCAATTGATGCTTGCAGATTGGACGGTCAGGATGGCCTGATCACTACATTTATCCATCCTCAATGGAACCAGACATTTGGATGGTCCCGATTGATGTCCATCTAAATCAACATTGATCGGTCCAACTGCATCTTCAAGGTGGGCCTGCATAGGGAGCCTAGGTTACTATTTCCTATCATCTGCTGCCCGGCAGAACGCCGGCACGACTGGCGCCATATCTTGAAACATCACATGCCATCCAATAGCAAATCCTGCAAGTGGGCCCCACTTATTTAATCCATTTCTTTCTTTTATTGGTGGGGATTTTAATGCTGGTATTCTCGTGGCAAGTTTCATTGCAGTGTTCTTCTGACCACTCTTGCCACTTTTGTGGGAGATCACAGCAGTTCATCCGGTGGGCCCTACATAGTGGATATCAACCGTCCACTCTTCTGGGCCTGAACTTAGATCAGGAATTCGAATAGATAAACTTTCTGTGCCCCCACTTTAGGCCACAATAGTACTTTCAATGTGGAGCGTTGGTTCATGATCACTGCCCATCTAATTTTTCATACACGTAGGGCCACACCTGATGATAGGAACGGCCTGATTTTCGGGCCATGCCCACCTGATGAACGGTCCGGATCTCTCATAAGCATTATGAGCATGGGATTTTACACTGGGATTGAAATAAACTTCAAATGGTTTGAAAAGTGAAAACTTTGATACTCTGGCAGACTGTGATGGATGGTGCACAGGCGTTTAAAATTTTATTTACGAATTATATGTGTGGTATAAAATTAATTCAGATTAAACCGTCCAAATTATGGATAGAAGTTTGCATGTATCATGAGCCAAAAATTTAAGCTTATTTGATTGTCTGACTCTCAGATTCGCAGACATAAATTGGACGGTTAAAAATGAACGATATCCAATGTCTTATTTCCACAACCAATGTCCGGGAATCAGAGATCACAATTGTTCAACCAATCTGAATTTTTTTACTGTGAATTAGGTCTAGTTGGTTCCACAATTTAGTCGGTTTAGAACTAGTATTTGCCAAACTTACCATTTCTAAGTGCCAGTATATCAAGCGCCATACGCAGCCAGAGTATCCAATAGCTCCCTTTCTCAAAAAGGGTAGAAAATGGGAGCGGATTGGGTGTTACCCGGGTAACACTTTACTGGGTGTTACTCTTACCTTGTGGGGCCCACATTGATCAATTTTTTGTATATCCACTCCGCCCATACATTTTTTCAGATTATTTTGTGATATTATCCTAAAAATTAAGCAGATGTAAATCTCTGGTGGACCACACCACTGCAAAAAGTGGTTAATGACCATTAAAAACTTCTTGTAGCTACAAAAGTTTTAAATCAAGCTGATATTTGTATTTTCCCTTCATCCAGATCTGTTTGACCTCATCAACGTGTTGGACGGCAAATAAACATTATGGATCTTCTTACAGTGGTCCTTGGAAAGTTTTTAATGTTAGGCATTCAATCACCACTGTTTCCTGTGGTGTGGTCCACCTGAGATTTTGATATACTTAATTTTTGGGACTACGTTCTAAAATATCCTGTGAAAACGTATGGACGGCGTGGATATACAACAAATCATCAAGGTGGGCCCCACGGTAAGGGTAACACCCACTAAGGTTTAACACCTAATCCGCTCCCTTGAAAAAGTGACGATAAGGGACCTGAATGTAATTCTACAAGGAAAAAAAAAAACACTTTAAATAATATGCATTTTATTTCATTAATTTCTGGATATTCTCAAATCCTCCTAAAAAATCATTAAAAAACTAATTAAGAAATTTGAATTTCCATCCAACCATTGAGATTAATGGGTCTCTGTTCAATGGGCGGAAAGAAAAAGGAAAGGCAGTTGAGGAGTTATCAAATGAACAAAAGCAGTAGTCAGCATACAGCAGCATATGTTGAAAAAAATGCACTTTCTACGTAAACGGTTTTAATTGCAAGTGGGCCCTTTTTGTGGAAAGTGATTTTGAATGGTTTATTTCTTTGTGTCAGGCTCATTACTCCATGTCGGACGTGGATTACCTCAAGAACCCGTAACCAGGGATCTAACTCGTATGTGTCTTACCCACGCAGTTTATCTTTTTCCCGGTGTGATTTTAGTGACCGTTTGATTTTTCAAGTTTTGAGTAAATGCAATGTAAATGTATAATAGTTATCTCCTGAGTAATTCCTACATCGTTTTCCATGTATGATTTAATTGCCTACTTTTGTATTACCAAAATCGATGAGACTATGAAATATAGGTGGGGCCCACCATTATGCATGTGGCTTATACACACCATTCATCTTTTTTGGCAAATAAACACTGGGCATGGACCAAAAAATAAAGCAAATCCAATGCTCAAGTGGACCGCACCTCTGGTAAAAGGGAATCCAATACTTATTATCAAAAACTTCTTATTGTCACTATTTCCCATGGTATGGGCCACTTCAATTATGAATCAGCCTCATTTTTTTGTTCATGTCTTGAAATATGCAAGTACAACTAATGGACGGAGCGGATATATTATATATATCACGGTGGGGCTCATAATTTTAAACTACTTCTTTTAGACCAATTTTTAAGGTAGAAATTATACAAAATTTCCAACGAAGTAAAGAAGTAATAATGAGTTGTTTCTAGGGTATTTTCATTCCCTAAGAAAATCAAACCAGCCCAAAAATGAGGGAGATCCAACGGTTAAGTTGAATTCGGTTGAAAATTTCTTGTGGCCCAAAGAAGTTTTGGATCAAGGTGATATTTTTATTTTTAGTCCATTGATTGCAATTCCATAGTACAACAAATGGGATTTTGCTTAATCCAATGTTTTTCTATGGTAAGTATTTGATCACAAACATTGGATTGGATATGAAAATACCATGGGATCACTGGACATGTGATCATTGTGCAATAAATGATGCTAATCCCACTTAATACTATTGCATCCCTTCTAATAACATGCCCTAAGGTGGAGCCCAAAAAGTTTTCAACGGTAAGAATTTCTTTCCCCAAATTTCCTACCCGTGCAGCCCACATGAGTTTTGGATCCACCTCATTTTTGGACACGTCCTAAAATGAGGTCGAAAAATGGATGGACCAAGTGGACTTCTCACAAACAGCATGGTGGGCCCCACCTAGCATCCCAGGAATTCACAGGAAAGGCTTTGGCCCACCGTGATATATCTGTTTAACAACGCCGTCCATCCTCTTTCTAAGATTAGGGTATGCACATTAAATGCACAAAGCATTAAATGCAAGAGTCATCTATTGTATGGTCCACTAAAGTGTTGAATCTGCCTCATTTTTTAGCATTTATCCTGGCATGATCTCAGTAATGGAATGGACCGCGTGGAAAAGCAGATACATCACAGTGAACCCCACACTCCGACCCATGGTCGGACCTTTCACGGTTGGCTTCTTGTAATTCCTTGTGTGACCCACTTGACATCAACCCTCGTTTACTCGTAATCAGATTGCGTACTGAGTTACTCAGTGCGCTCTTAGTGTGCTGCGTAGACTATGTTGGGCCCACATTGAATGTATGTTGGTTCATCTATGATGTCCATCCGTTTTTATAGATCATTTTAGGGGTTGAGCCCAAAATCGAAGCATATGCAAATCTCAAGTGGACCATACCACACGAAACAGTGGGAATAATGATTTCTACCATTGAAACCTTCTTAGGGCCCACAGTGATGTTTGTTTGTTTGTTTGCGGAAAACACAACTATCAGCTATACCCAAAACTTTTGTGGCCCCCAAGAATTTTTCGGCAGTAGATGTTCAATTCACATTGTTTCTTGTGGTATGGTCCACTTGAGGTTTGGAAATGCTTCATTTTTTGGATCAAGTCCTAAAATTATCTGGTAAAATGGATGGATAGAGTAGATAAAATACATAAATCACAATAAGCCCCATAGAGTTTACTCAGTACGCTTGGTGTACTGAGTCAGTCAGTGTTACTTGAAACAGAGGTAAGGTAAAAGTAGAGAGTGATGAAATGTCCCCATCTAAGGTGTTGTTTGTACGTTTATTGATATCCTTCCACTGGAGATGGTATTGCAGGAGCATCCATTGAAGAGGTGATTCCATGGTAAACGTGTGAGACCCGGCTGTTGCAGTATGCAGGCCTTATGCCACACGTATGAGACATGGGTCTTATGCCGGTCTCTCTTGGACAACACAATCTTTATTTATTTATTTATTTATTATTATTTTTTTGGACAACCTCGCCAAAATGGACAAATATATCTTAAATGAATACTTACATCCAAATGCAATTGGAGATGGACATCCAAGCGAGTGATCTCCGCATAGAAGTGAACCCTCAAAGGCGTACAGAGATATCGACGGCATATCCATTAGCACCATGAGAATTAGCGGCCGCCCAATGTATTTTTCCTAATCAAATTTTCATTTTTTCATGGAGCTCGGCTGTTTGTTAATTTTGCATTTACACCATGTAAATACAAGTAAATGGGTAATAATCATTTACAATATAATTTATTTTCACTTATTTCAAAGTTGACGATAATAGGTTACTTTTTATACACTAAAATCGAAGAGGGTTTGAATTTCATGTGGGGCCCATTGTGATACGTGTGGCTTATCTATCGTTGTTCATCCATTTTGCGAACTGATTTTAGGGCATGAACTCAAAATTTAGGCAAATCCAAAGCTCAAGTGGACCACGCCACACGAAATGGTGGGTTGAACGCCTATTGTTAAAAACCTTTTACAATTACGATTTCTTATGGTGTGAGCCACTTGAGCTTTGGAGCCGCCTCATTTTTGGGCTTATGCCCTAAAATGTTCTAGTAAAATGGATGGACGGTGTGGATATGTCACAAACATCACAGTGAGGCCCACAAATGTACATCAATCCTTTTCAAAGGCTTTTTACAGGGAGGAAATGCACGTTCCACAGACAGAGAAGTTCAGCTTGAGCTCGAACTTCTTCAATGCAATCAACCCAAACCTTAACTGCCGCAAGCTCTTCATGGGTTAGTGGCTCTGTGTTTCATGGGTAGTTTGAAAAGATGAACTTCAACCTTCATATTATCAATATGAAAAGCTTATGTATGTGTTAGAGTCCTTTAATTTACATTGATATGTCATCTTCTAATAGCTCGAGCTTTTACATCAAGTGGCAGTATCAAAGCGAAAGGTCTTGTGTTCAAATCTTGGAAGCAATAGCTCGAGCTTTTAGATCAAGTGGTGATTTGACCGTATGAATAAAAGCTGCGTTCATTTTGGTATGAAAGACTTCATGAGATCCAATCCACTGATACAAATTGTTCACTGGCCGGTCCAACACATATTTCATGGGGCTACCATGTGAACATCCACAATCTAACAAATATTAACCATTTGATCCATAGCCTTGAATATGGACGGTCAATGTTATTTGTATAGAAATTAAGTCTAATCAACAATCCGATCCATCCTTTTCTTAGGACCCTTCATGGATTGCTTATGTTTCTAAAGAATCATTGTTTGGGGGGCAATCTCTGCATCCCATCCATCGCTTGGAAAATAGATGGCCATAGAAAATAAGCTGGCTGGTAAAGGATGGATTGGATCATCCAATCAATGCCATTTTTGCATGGTTTCTTTAGGTGATCGCCTCTTGTTAGATGCTCTCACTGGAGGGGCATTCCTGTCGATCCCCTTTGATCAGGTGGGCATCCTTGTCCCCTTTGTATAGAAGAAGGCTCCTTATTTCCAATCAATCATAATATTAACACCACAGTTTTAAGAAAGAAATTTTCTAACCAACCACTTTTCTAATTTGAATTAATCAAAGCTTGTTTAGTAACTATACATTCTAATTAAATTAAGACATGACAATGATTAGCATGGTATCCACCATCATGGCCATGATTACTAAGTACAGTTGACAATCAGTCCACTTATCAAGATGAAAAATTGCATCCGCTTAAAAATGTGCCCAGGTTTTGTGGGTTCAGCACGTGTGGCAAAGGGTGGTAATGGGTGATGGGTTTTCATGGAGATCGCCCTAAAAAAAGAAATAAAAAATTCTCCATATTTTATGAACGAAAAACTTGTCCCTCCAATACTTCTCATAGACGTTTATATTAGATTTCCCAAAATAATCTAAACTTGGGAGCTTTAAATTATATCTTTGAATACGATCCAATGGCGCAGAATATCCTAAAGTCAATGCAAGTCCTTCAATCCAAGATGACTCTCCCTAATTTATCCCAATATTGAAGAGATGAAATGGCCCACTAGTAGGTGCCAAGAAAAGTGTACATTAATCAGATGTAGGAAGAGATGGATTGAATATCCCTCTCTCTCTCTCTCTCTCTCTCTCATGTCCTAAGGGGTGGGGACATTTAGGGCTAATTCTTTACTAATCCTCTCATCTACAATAGGATGATATAAATAAGGAGGGGTTGGGGTTTTAGGCGTACATCCAGCATGATGCTCCACCACCCTATGCATAATTTTGTAACCTACTATAAGAGAAGTGTGTTGATCCATCTCATCCATGTATGTACATGCATGTAATCTAATTCGCCCACTATCTTTGCCATCTATCAAAGATCTATGTCTCATGCTGATAAATAGTTGATCATCCTATTTAGATTATCGAATCATTATCAAGTGTGATCAAAGCAGTTTTAATAGTTAAAACAAAACTTCAACAGCTGAAAACTTTTAAAAAGTTGATTAAAATATTTTAAGTGTTAGACCCAACTAAAAAATCACTTGATGGGCCACTAATTTAATAGACCTAACCACTAAATAGCACTAAGTAAAACCTAGTGGGTTCGATGTTAGCCCGTGCAAAAATCAACAATTCTTAATGAAAATGTCCAGCCACATTCACTTTCAATGGCTTCTATGTAGCCTTGTAAAAGGTCTAAAGCCTACTAGTCAAGGTCGTGGCCCATACACATCCTTAAGTCCAAGGGTTAATTAAATTCATGAAACATCAAGTCATGATCATCTCATCCAAGCTAATGATCAGCGACTTTAACTTTATCCAACCAATATAAGTGTCCAAAAGGGCCCTACCTGGATCTTGTATTTATGGCACACACACGCACATTCCTATATAAGTTAATGGAGAAGGCATACTAACGCTAAGTTGGATCGCTAATAATAGAGTGTCCTTCCTACCCAAGTCAGTTCTCTCACATAGGATGATCATACATCATATGATAAAATGTTCATAAGTGAGTCTTACTTAAGTATATCAAGATATCCACAAGGAACTCATGGTCATCATGATCTACTACTAAGATCAACTCTATCCCATCCACATGACCAATAAATTAGGACTCATATTGGTTTTTAAGGACACATACGGTAACAAAGGACTCATGACCCGCATGGCCTAATAAACCTAATGGGCTTGGACCTATTAGCATGTCATACAGAATGAAATTTTCTCTGTGAGTTTCATTAGCATACAAAGAAGGCAATCAAATAACAATCTTTTAGAATTTTCAAGTTTCACATATTGTCATCATCCTTGTAGTCTTGTCCAACTTACGGTTGGCTTATTCTAGTGACTCGTCATGTGGTCCACTTGACATCAACCCTCCACCTTTACTCTGGGCTCAGACTGGTTGGATACCATTGCTTCCTTATAGAGGTAAAATGCAGAGAGTGATAAAATGTCCCAATCAACTTTCGAAATTCTGTGCCGCCCCAAACGATGCTGGGTAGTCGAAATTGAGTCACCCCACCACTCAATCAATCAAATTTCGATTTGGGTTTACTTCCAAATAAGTAGCATGGATTGCGTGACTGTGTCCACAAAGATCTGATCAAGATGGATTAGCAACCATAACAGTTTAGATTCAATCTCGATTAACCCGTCTTATCCTCATCATAGGGCTTAAGAATACAAAAGAACAAATGTATACTATAAAAATGATACATCAAGAACTATGTAGAGGCCGGCCTCTTTGGAAAAAGCACACAAGAAAGAGCTATTTGTGACTTGTATGTTGGCCCCTTCTATCCTTCTATCAATATCTATTATAAATATGAGGGTTTTATAGAAGCCACCTCCAAGGAGAGAGAGCTTCACACATTTTTCAAACAAAAAAAAAAAGAGCTAAAATGGCCAAGGAAAACAACAACGTGGCCATGTTCTTCAATTTGGTCTTGACGCTCTCTCTTCTTCTCTTCATCTCCATGGCTGAGGGCAGATTATTTGGCTGTGAGTTTTGGGTTACTTGAGTAAAATCATCTTAGTGGTTTGGGGTGGTGATTGATCCACTGCAAAATGTGGCATATGTGTACATCAATTTGGACCATCCAAATCGTTTGGCCCATTTACCACAAATCATGCTTAGGGTGCGATCCTTGTAGCATTCAGGCAATGGGTGGATCCGATGCGTGATATAATCATGGCATGAATTAATTCTGACTACACAAAAAATATAAATCTTAGTCCAAATCGAACACGCGATGTCAATTCATCAAGATCATCCAACTAGTGTGATGTTCGGGCTACAATGGTGGAGCCCACAAGTTGAGGGCCTGGATTGACGTATGCATGCGCCATGTGTATGGTGGATGAGTCATTATCAGTCAAGGAATGGTTGAAAATGCAATATGTATTTTCATTTCTCATTGCAATCTTGATTAATGTGTTTGTTTTTGTTGATAACTTAATGTAACAGTCGGCTCCGGAAAGAAGGATTCGACTCCGATATGTGTATCTGTCTATGGTGTGGAGGCGGGAAACACATGCACTTTGGTGTCGGAGAAGTTCAACTTGAGCTCAAGCTTCTTCAGTGCCATCAATCCAAACCTCAACTGCGACAAGCTATTTGTCGGTCAGTGGCTGTGTGTTTCGGGAGCAGTTTGAGATGATGAATTTCAACCTTGGTGTTATTTATTAATATAGAAAGCTTATGTATGAATAAAGGGGAGAAACAAGCTTCTCTCTAAGTAGGATTTCATTTCATTTTAGTAGCTGTGTTTTTTGGACTCTTAAGGACTTGGAGTTGTATTTGATTAATGAAAGCCACTTCAAACTTGGGAATGATTTCAATTTTTTTCCTGTGCTTTTGTGAGTGTTGTGTGCATTGTAATGTGAACTGGCTTGATTTGTGAAAGTGTTGTCCACATGGACAAATCTTTATTTATTTTTTATTTTTTTAAAAAAAAATTGGACAGCATTGTCTACATGGAAGGATTGACACAAGTATAACATTGTCCATTGTGTCCATGGTCAATTCAGTAGGGAGGACATGATGGTGGGGTCCATTGTGTTCTTTTCAAAAAATCTGAGCCATCCATCATTTTCCTCATATTAATTTATGATTTGAGCCTAAAAATGATCTATATTCGAAGCCTAAGTGGGCTACAGGGCAAGCAATGGTGCATATTGAACCAGGCTTTTCAAACCAGCATGGGGCCACAAAATTTTAAATCATGGACAAAAACTGGAGGTTCCATTCAGCCCACTAGGAATGAAATTATAAACCAACGGTTGAGAATGCCATTTCAACTGTTTGAATTGCCTAAAAATATCAAAACTAGACCATTGATGGTTTCAATGGCACATACCTACTTTTTCCTATCATGAGATCCACCTTTGCGTTGGATCAGCCTAGAATTTAAGCCCACACACTAAAATGAGATATGTCAAAATGGTAGACCGTTCATATTTATAATAAGTATCAAGGAAGTAGGGTACATCAAAATTAAGGTTGCATGAAGAAGTGAGCATAGTGTCCTAGTGGATGGTGGTCCTGAGTGGGCCCATTGTATTCTCTGACAAAAAATTGAGTTGTCCACCATTTCCTTTATGATTTTAGGGTTTGGCCCCAAAAATGATCTAGATCCAGAGCTCAAGTGGGCCATACAGTAGGCAAGAGTACACATTGAATCCAGGCCCTTCAAATGGTCATGGGGCCACAAAAAAATTAGATCAATGGCAAATACCGATTGTTACATTTAGTCAAATGGAAATGACATTTTGAACGGTTGAAAATGTCATTTTAATGGTTTGTGTGGCCTCAAAATATAAAAAAATGGATCATTGATAGTTTTTAATGCCCATACTTTCATGCTATGGGACCCACTTTTACATTGAATCTACTTAGGTTTTGTTACGTCCTAAAATGAGATGGTGAAAATGGTGGGTGGTTTGGATATAAGACCAAAATTAATGGTTGTATGAAAACCTGACTAGTGAGAGACTTTTTAAGATATGGGTCCGAGGTGGCCTTGCCTATTCTTTGGCAAAAGATCTGAGTTGTACACCATTTTTCTCATATGATTTTAAAGCTTGGGCCAAAAAGCGATCCAGATCCAAAGCTAAGGTGGGCCACACAGCAGATAACAGTGTATATTGAACCTAGGCCTTTCAAATTCAAACCACTAGCAATGACATTTTAAACAGCTGGAAATGCCGTTTCAATGGTTTGAATGGCTTAAAAGCATTAAAAATAGACTATTGATAGTTTCATCAGTAGTAAGCGATGACCCACTTTTTGCTGTCGTGGACACACATGTGCACTGAATTTTGGGTCCACGTCCTAAAACGAGAAGGTGAAAATGGTGGAAGACTCAGATGGTATCACAAAAGTTGGCCCCACCGGACTTAAAAAAGCGAGAAGGGTAATTTCGTCCATCTGCTTAAAAAACGAGAAGGGCAATTTTGTCAATACGAAAATACTGCGGTCAAAATGTATAGCAGCTCATGGAGAGCAGTTTTGTGGCTAACTGTGTAAAGAAATGGCTGTTTTAAAGAAATAGTTGAAAAGTAACAGCTTTTCAGTCGATACACCAAAACAGAGGCGGCTTATGGGAAAAATCATATACAAAGGAAGTCAAATATTTCTTCCAAATGCAATTGGACATAAAAATCTAAGTTTTAAGTGAGTGATCTTCGCATCCAAACCAATCCCTAAAGGCACACAGATGTAACTAAATAGTTCAGCATTGAAGGCATATTTGTGAACACACAGGTCCATAGCGCAAGTGGCAGACTGTGTGAAAATAGCCTCATTTCAACCCATAGTGGGGATAGCTAACATTGTTATGTGACTAACAGGGTGGGTGGGTGTACTAACAATGGGGTGTGTGAACTAACCCATAAAAAAAAGGCATATTTCTGAGCAACAGGAGAATCAGCTGCCCGCGCAATGCATTATTTCTAATCAAATTTTCATTTTTTCTAGTACATAAAAGGGCAGATTTATTATTTAATAGGCCGATCGGTCAGGTTGCACTTTACGTGCCGGCCAAAAGATGCTGTGTGATTGGAAATTGAGTCGCCCCACCAAGTCAATCAATCAAAATTTGATTTGGGTTTACTTCCAAACAAGTCGCGCAGATCAGGTGACTGTGTCCACAAATATCTGATCAAGATGGATTAACAACCATAACAGTTTAGATTTAATCTCGAATAACCCATCTTATCCTTATCATATGGCTTAAGAAAAATACAAAAACACAAATGTATACTACTATAAAATGACACATCAAGAACTATGTAGAGGCCGGCCTCTTTGTAAAATGCACACAAGAAAGAGCTTTTTGTGACTTATATGTTGGACCCTTCTATCAATATCTCCTATAAATAAGAGGTGTTTATAGAAGCCACATCCAAGAAGAGAGAGCTTCATACATTTTTAATTTAAAAAAAAAAAAAGAGCTAAAAATGGCCAAGGAAAACAACAATATGGTCATGATCTTCAACTTGGTTGTGATGCTCTCTTTTCTTCTCTTCATTTCCATGGCTGAGGGCAGATTATTTGGCTGTGAGTTTTGGGTTACTTAAGTATAATCATCTTAGTGGTTGGAACTAGGCTATCAAGTGCAGTTGCCATTGTTTCTCAAATGGTGGTGATTGATCCACTGCAAAATGTGGCATACGTGTATGTGAATTCAGACCATCCAAATCGTTTGCCCCATTTAATTACCACAAATCACAATTAGGGTCTGATCCTTGTAGTATTTGCGCAACAGATGGGGGCCTGGGTTTACGTATGCATGTGCCATGTGTACGGTGGATGAGTCATCATCAGTTAATGAATGGTTGAAGATGCATGTATAGTTTAGCTATAGCTCATGCTATCATAGATGTTTAAATTCATTCTACTCTAGTGATCTTCATTTCATTTCTCAATGCAATCTTGATTAATGCATTCGTTTTCTTTAATCACGTAATGTGACAGTCGGCTCCGGAAAGCAGGATTCGACTCCGATATGTGTATCCGTCTATGGAGTAGCGTCTGGCGACACATGCACTTTGGTGACAGGGATGTTCAACCTGAGCTCGAACTTCTTCAGTGCAATCAACCCAAACCTCAACTGTGATAAGCTCTTCGTCGGTCAGTGGCTCTGTGTTTCTGGGGCGGTCTGAGAAGATGAATTTCACCCTTCACATTATTAATATGGAAAGCTTATGTATGAATAAAGGGAGAAACAAGTTTCTCTCCATGTAGGATTTCATTCCATTTTAGTAGCTGTGTTTTTCGGACTCTAAGGAGGACCCTGGAGTTGTATTTGATTAATGAAAGCCACTTCAAACTTGGGAATGTTTTGTAGTTTTTCATGTCCTTTTGTGAGTGTTGTGTGCATTGTAATGTGAAATGGCTTGATTTGAGAAAGTGTTGTCTACATGGACAAATCTTTATTTTATTTTTATTTTTTTGGACAACACAATCTTTATTTATTTTTTTATTTTTTTTGGACAGCATTGTCTACATGGACAAATCTATCTTAAGTGAATATTGCATCTCCTAAGAAATATTTGATTTCTCTCTGTGTATTTTTCTTTTTCTGGAATTTTCCATAAGCTGCCTTTGTTTTGATCTATGGACTAAAAAACTGTTACTTTTAAACTATTTCTGTAAAACCGGCTAGTGTTTTCATACACGTACTTTTTACTGCCTGGACAACTTTTGACATAGCAGAAAGGTTATGTTAAGTGGGAAAATGGCAAATTTATGCTCTTACAAGACCCATTTAAATATTGTTGCACACATGCATGGGATAATTGAAATAGATCCAAACCATCCATCCGTACTCCAAACCATCCATCCGTTTGCCCAGCTCATGGAAGGATTGACACTAGTATAACATTGTCCATTGTGTCCATGGTCAATTCAGTAGGGAGGACATGATGGTGGGTCCATTGTGTTCTTTTCAAAAAATTCGAGCCATCCATCATTTTCCTCATATGAATTTATGATTTGGGCCTAAAAATGATCTATATTCGAAGCCTAAGTGGGCTACACGGCAAGCAATAGTGCATGTTGAACCCAGGCTTTTCAAACCAGCATGGGGCCACAAAATTTTAAATAACAAAAACTGGTGGTTCTATTCAGCCCACTAGGAATGATATTATGAACCAACGGTTGAGAATGTCATTTCAACTGTTTGAATTGCCTAAAAATATTGAAACTAGACCATTGATGGTTTCAACGGCACATACCTTTTTTCCTGTCATGAGATCCACCTTTGCGTTGGATCAGCCTAGAATTTAAGCCCACACCCTAAAATGAGATATCTCAAAATGGTAGACCGTTCATATTTATAGTAAGTATCAAGGAAGTAGGGTCCATCAAAATTAAGGTTGCATAAAGAAGTGAACAGTGTCCTAGTGGATGGTGGTCCTGAGAGTGGGCCCATTGTATTCTTTGACAAAAAACTGAGCCGTCCACCATTTCCTCACATGATTTTAGGGCTTGGCCCCAAAAATGATCTAGATCTGTAGCTCAAGTGGGCCATACAGTAGGCAAGAGTACACATTGAACCCAGGCCCTTCAAATGTTCATGGGGCCACAAAAAAATTAGATCAATGGCAAACACCGATTGTTACATCTAGTCAAATGGAAATGACATTTTGAACGGTTGAAAATGTCATTTTAATGGTTTGTGTGGCCTCAAAATATAAAAAATGGATCATTGAATTTTTAGTGCCCATACTTCATGTTATGGCACCCACCTTTACATTGAATCTAGTTAGGTTTTACACTTTCTAAAATGAGAAGGTGAAAATGGTGGATAGTTTGAATTTAAGACCAAAATTAATGATTTTATGAAAACTGACTTGTGAGAGACTTCTTAAGATATGGGTGCGAGGTGGCCTCGCCTATTCTTTGGCAAAAGATCCGAGCTTTACACCATTTTTCTCATATAATTTTAAAGCTTGGGCCAAAAAAGGTCCAGATCCAAAGCTTAGGTGGGCCACAAAGCAGATAACAGTGTATATTGAACCCGGGCCTTTCAAGATTTCATGGTGCCACAAAACATTTAGATCAGAGGCAAAAATCGGCAGTTACATTCAAACTAGCAGCAATGACATTTTAAACGGTTGAAAATGTGGTTCCAATGGCTTGAATGGCCTAAAAGCATTAAAAATAGGCCATTGATAGTTTCGACAGTAGTAAGCAATGGCTCACTTTTTGCTGTCGTGGGACCCACATGTGCACTGAATTTTGGGCCCACACCCTAAAATGAGATGTTGAAAATGATGGAAGGTGTCGGCATAAGAGGGCGGCAGCAAAAGCAACGACGAACACAAGTAGCAAATTGAATCAAACAAGCAACACAATGCAATCACAATGCATGCAAACAACCACACGTGGACAATTTGATTTTAACGTGAAAAAATCCTTCATGGGTAAAAAACCACGGCACAAAACAACACCAATTCACTATAATATTAGAAGTTACAAGAGGTGGAAACCAAAACCCAAGATCACAAGCCCATAAGAGAAATCAAAGCTTTCCCAAGAAGAAAACCCTCTTCTCAAGCTCTTTCTATTACATAGAACCTCTCTCAATCACATTTCCCGTCTAGGATACATCTAAATCCATAATACACTCCTTAAATAGGATAAAACTGAGTTTAAAAACTCTTTATGCAAAACCGCGCAAGAATCGAACTCCAACAAGGAAATTGTCAGTCGGCTGGCTGGCCGGATGCCCAAAAATTGCTCCAATAGCCTTTATCTCCATTGTGCCAACCGGTCGGTGGCCTCTATTGCATGAAGGTTGAGGCGTCCATTTCCAACAAACTCCATCACGACTCAACTCTTCATGCACCACCTTGCCACGCACAACCTCCACCTCTACTTCATCGTCATTATAGTCTCGTCGCTTCTCATGCCTCCATCGACTTTATCCTTGCATCTTCTCACGCCTTGTTGCTCTTCTCATGTGGCCCTTTTTCTCTTGCCACATACGAGCAACCGCGGATCTCGATGCCGATCTTGTAGCTCCACCATGAATTGTGCTGCCGATCACATTGTAAAGATTATCGCACTTCCGTGCCTTTATTATCACGATTACTCCTTTCACCACTTTACAATACTGATCACAGCGGATAAACATGTACCATTTCGCCTCGAGTGCACCAAGAGATATCGCATTCCTCTTCATCTCAGGGACATGCTTCACACTTTCAAAAATTCGTTCGACTCCATCGAACATCCTACTGCGCACCGAACCAATCCCCACCACATTGCAAGTGTAGCCATCACCCACAATAACCGATCCACCATCATACTCTCTACATGTCATGAATGAACTCCAGTCAGGACATACGAGACACATGATGCACCTGAATCCAAGAGTTACTCTCCACCAAGAGACTTTATGCCGGATACAGTCAATACATCACAAACATCACCACCGTCTTCTACGGTATTGGCCCCCTCCCTGGAAGAATCTCCAGATTTCTCCTGCCTTTTTTCAGGATTCGAACAATCCCTCTTCGCATACCCTTTTTTTCTGCAATTCCAGCATCTTACATTGTACTTCCACTTGCCTTTTGATTTAGATCTCGATGACGGAGATCCTCCACCCCGCTCAGAATTCCTCCCCCTCATAACCAGCGCCTCATCCGTAGAGGGCATCACGCTACCGCTTTTCCTTCTCATTGCCTTCAACTGAAGGGCCGAGATAACGGTTTCCACGCCAATAGTCTCCCTACATGCGCACAACAAGTCTTTGAGCGATTCATATGATTTTGGAAGAGAATTCAACAGGATAAACGCTCATCGTCCTTTATCGGTTCATCTACATTCATCAACTTGCAAATAAACCTATTGAAATTGCTGATGTGACTCTCAACATCAATCCCCTCCACCATTTTCAAATTATACAACTGAAGCTTCAAGTATATGTGATTTTTCAAAGATTTCTTCGCGTAGATAGTCTCCAACTTCACCCATGTTTCAGTTGCAGTTTTCTCTTTCATGACGTTATATAAGACCCTATCTGCTATGCACAATTGGATTGAGACATTGACTTTTTCATCAATCTTTTTCCACTCTTCTTCTTTCATAGCCTCCAGTTGCTTTTCGAAGGAGTGCATCTTGTAATCCTTGTTGAACTAGAATGTCTTTCATCTTCACCTTCCAAAGTTCAAAATTATTTTCCCCAAATATTTCTCCATATCGAACCTCATACCCGATGCCATACTTTTGTCTCAAATCTAAATTTCTGTTATACCCAAACGATCGCTCCGATACCAGTTGTTGGGATAAGAGGGCGGCAGCGAAAGCAAAGCTGAACACAAGCAACAAATTGAATCAAATAAGCAACACAATGCAATTACAATGCATGCAACCAACCACACATAGACAATCCGATTTTAACGTGGAAAAACCCCTCACGGGTAAAAAACCACGGCACAAAGCGACACCAATCCATTATAATATAAGAAGTTACTAGAGGTAGAACTCAAAACTCAAGATCACAAGCCCATAAGAGAAATCCAAGCTTTCCCAAGAAGAAAACCCTCTTCTCAAGCTCTTTCTCTCACCTAGAACCTTTCTCAATCACATTTTGCGTCTAAGATACATCTAAACACACTCATTAAATAGGAGAAAATCGAGTTTAGAAACTCTTTGTGCAAAAACATGCAAGAATCCAACTCCAACAAGGAAATTGCCGACCGGTCGGCCAGCCGGTCGGATACCCAAAAATTGCTCTAGGCTTTGCTGCCTTGATCTCCACCATGACCGACTGGTCGAACGACCGGTCGGTGGCCTCTGTTGCATGAAGGTTGAGGCGTTCGTTTCCAACAGAAGGGCCAGATGATATCACAAAAGTTAGCCCAACCTCATTTCTTGGATTTTAAAAAACAAGAAGGGTAGGTTGGTCTATCTGCTTAAAAATTAAGAAGGGCAATTTCGTCAATATGAAAATTCTCTGTTCAAAATGTATAATAGGCTCATGGCGAGCAATTTTGTGGCTAACTGTGTAAGTAAAAGGCTGTTTTAAAGAAATAATTTAAAAGTAATAGTTTTCATCCATACATCAAAATAGAGGCAGCTTAGGGAAAAAATCCTACTTTAGTTTAGAAAAAATAATATACAAAGGGAAGCCAAACATTTCCTAAGAGCATCCAAATGGGGAGTGGTTTGGGTAGATCCCTAACTATGGGGGCTCACTATGATGTATATTCCTTGCATCCACACCATCCATCCATTTTGACAGCTCATTTTAGGGCATGAGTCCAGAAATGAAGTAGATCCAAATCTTAGGAGACCACACCACAGGAAACAGTTTTGATTGAATCCTCACCATTAAAAACTTCGTGGGGCCACCAAAATATTTATTTTCCATTCAACTTGTTGATAAGGTCACAAAGACGTGGATGAAGAGACCACACAAATATCAGGTTGATCCAAAGCTTTTGTGTCCTGTGAGAAGCCTTTAATGGTTGATTAACAATGTTTCCTGTATTATAGTCCACCTGAGATTTGGATTTGCTTCAGTTTTTGTATAATGCCCTAAAATAAGTTTTCAAAATAGACAGATGACCTGGATATAAGGAACATACATCACGATGGACCGCATGTTCAGGGATCCACCGAAACCGTGCTCATCCAAATGCAATTGGACATGGAAATAGTCTTAAGTGAGTGTTATCTTCGCATCCAAGCGAACCCTAAAGGCAGACAGATGTAGCCAAGTACTTCACCGCTGAAGGCTTATTTCTGAGAAACGTGAGAATCAGTGGCCCACCCAATGCATTATTTCTAATCAAAAATTCATTTTTTTTTCTAGTACAGAAAAAGGGCAGATTTATTATTTAATAGGCCAATCAGTCAGGTTGCATTTTCCGTGCCGGCCAAAAGATGTTATGTGGTCGAAACTGAGTCACCCCACCAAATCAATAAATCAAATTCCGATTTGGGTTTACTTCCAAATAAGTAGCATAGATCGGGGGTGACTAGTTTTCACAAAGATCCAATCGAGATGGATTAACAACCATAACAATTTACATTTAATCTCGATTAATCCGTCTTATCCTTATCATAGGGCTTAAGAAAATACAAAAATACAAATGTACTACACTTAACAAAATGATACATCAAGAACTATGTAGAGGCCGGCCTCTTTGTAAAATGCACACAAGAAAGAGCTTTTTGTGACTTATATGTTGGACCCTTCTATCAATATCTACTATAAATAAGAGGTGTTTATAGAAGCCACATCCAAGAAGAGAGAGCTTCATACATTTTTAATTTTAAAAAAAAAGAGAGCTAAAAATGGCCAAGGAAAACAACAATATGGTCATGATCTTCAACTTGGTTGTGATGCTCTCTTTTCTTCTCTTCATTTCCATGGCTGAGGGCAGATTATTTGGCTGTGAGTTTTGGGTTACTTAAGTATAATCATCTTAGTGGTTGGAACTAGGCTATCAAGTGCAGTTTCCATTGTTTCTCAAATGGTGGTGATTGATCCACTGCAAAATGTGGCATACGTGTATGTGAATTCAGACCATCCAAATCATTCGCCCCATTTAATTACCACAAATCACAATTAGGGTCTGATCCTTGTAGCATTTGCGCAACAGATGGGGGCCTGGGTTTACGTATGCATGTACCATGTGTATGGTGGATGAGTCATCATCAGTTAATGAATGGTTGAAAATGCATGTATTGTTTAGCTATAGCTCATGCTATCATAGATGTTTAAATTCCTTTTACCCTAGTGATCTTCATTTCATTTCTCAATGCAATCTTGATTAATGCATTCGTTTTCTTTAATCACATAATGTGACAGTCGGCTCCGCAAAGCAGGATTCGACTCCGATATGCGCATCCGTCTATGGAGTAGCGTCTGGCGACACATGCACTTTGGTGACAGGGATGTTCAACCTGAGCTCGAACTTCTTCAGTGCAATCAACCCAAACCTCAACTGTGATAAGCTCTTCGTCGGTCAGTGGCTCTGTGTTTCTGGGGCGGTCTGAGAAGATGAATTTCGACCCTTCACATTATTAATATGGAAAGCTTATGTATGAATAAAGGGAGAAACAAGTTTCTCTCCATGTAGGATTTCATTCCATTTTAGTAGCTGTGTTTTTCGGACTCTAAGGAGGACCCTGGAGTTGTATTTGATTAATGAAAGCCACTTCAAACTTGGGAATGTTTTGTAGTTTTTCATGTCCTTTTGTGAGTGTTGTGTGCATTGTAACGTGAAATGGCTTGATTTGAGAAAGTGTTGTCTACATGGACAAATCTTTATTTTATTTTTATTTTTTTGGACAACACAATCTTTATTTATTTTTTTATTTTTTTTGGACAGCATTGTCTACATGGACAAATCTATCTTAAGTGAATATTGCATCTCCTAAGAAATATTTGATTTCTCTCTGTGTATTTTTCTTTTTCTGGAATTTTCCATAAGCTGCCTTTGTTTTGATCTATGGACTAAAAAACTGTTACTTTTAAACTATTTCTGTAAAACCGGCTAGTGTTTTCATACACGTACTTTTTACTGCCTGGACAACTTTTGACATAGCAGAAAGGTTATGTTAAGTGGGAAAATGACAAATTTATGCTCTTACAAGACCCATTTAAATATTGTTGCACACATGCATGGGATAATTGAAATAGATCCAAATCATCCATCCGTACTCCAAACCATCCATCCGTTTGCCCAGCTCATGGAAGGATTGACACTAGTATAACATTGTCCATTGTGTCCATGGTCAATTCAGTAGGGAGGACATGATGGTGGGGTCCATTGTGTTCTTTTCAAAAAATTCGAGCCATCCATCATTTTCCTCATATGAATTTATGATTTGGGCCTAAAAATGATCTATATTCGAAGCCTAAGTGGGCTACACGGCAAGCAATAGTGCATGTTGAACCCAGGCTTTTCAAACCAGCATGGGGCCACAAAATTTTAAATAACAAAAACTGGTGGTTCTATTCAGCCCACTAGGAATGATATTATGAACCAACGGTTGAGAATGCCATTTCAACTGTTTGAATTGCCTAAAAATATTGAAACTAGACCATTGATGGTTTCAACGGCACATACCTATTTTCCTGTCATGAGATCCACCTTTGCGTTGGATCAGCCTAGAATTTAAGCCCACACCCTAAAATGAGATATCTCAAAATGGTAGACGGTTCATATTTATAGTAAGTATCAAGGAAGTAGGGTCCATCAAAATTAAGGTTGCATAAAGAAGTGAACATAGTGTCCTAGTGGATGGTGGTCCTGAGAGTGGGCCCACTGTATTCTTTGACAAAAAACTGAGCCGTCCACCATTTCCTCACATGATTTTAGGGCTTGGCCCCAAAAATGATCTAGATCTGTAGCTCAAGTGGGCCATACAGTAGGCAAGAGTACACATTGAACCCAGGCCCTTCAAATGATCATGGGGCCACAAAAAAATTAGATCAATGGCAAACACCGATTGTTACATTTAGTCAAATGGAAATGACATTTTGAACGGTTGAAAATGTCATTTTAACGGTTTGTGTGGCCTCAAAATATAAAAAATGGATCATTGAATTTTTAGTGCCCATACTTTCATGTTATGGCACCCACCTTTACATTGAATCTAGTTAGGTTTTACACTTTCTAAAATGAGACGGTGAAAATGGTAGATAGTTTGAATTTAAGACCAAAATTAATGATTTTATGAAAACTGACAAGTGAGAGACTTCTTAAGATATGGGTGCGAGGTGGCCTCGCCTATTCTTTGGCAAAAGATCCGAGCTTTACACCATTTTTCTCATATAATTTTAAAGCTTGGGCGAAAAAAGGTCCAGATCCAAAGCTTAGGTGGGCCACACAGCAGATAACTGTGTATATTGAACTCGGGCCTTTCAAGATTTCATGGTGCCACAAAAAATTTAGATCAGAGGCAAAAATCGGCAGTTACATTCAAACTAGCAGCAATGACATTTTAAACGGTTGGAAATGTGGTTTCAATGGCTTGAATGGCCTAAAAGCATTAAAAATAGACCATTGATAGTTTCGACAGTAGTAAGCAATGGCTCACTTTTTGCTGTCGTGGGACCCACATGTGCACTGAATTTTGGGCTCACACCCTAAAATGAGATGTTGATAATGATGGAAGCTATCGGGATAAGAGGGTGGCAGCAAAAGCAATGACGAACACAAGCAGCAAATTGAATCAAACAAGCAACACAATGCAATCACAATGCATGCAAACAACCGCACGTGGACAATTTGATTTTAACGTGAAAAAATCCTTCGTGGGTAAAAAACCACGGCACAAAACAACACCAATTCACTATAATATTAGAAGTTACAAGAGGTGGAAACCAAAACCCAAGATCACAAGCCCATAAGAGAAATCAAAGCTTTCCCAAGAAGAAAACCCTCTTCTCAAGCTCTTTCTATTACATAGAACTTCTCTCAATCACATTTACCGTCTAGGATACATCTAAATCCATAATACACTCCTTAAATAGGAGAAAACCGAGTTTAAAAACTCTTTATGCAAAACCGCGCAAGAATCGAACTCTAACAAGGAAATTGTCGGTCGGCTGGCTGGCCGGATGCCCAAAAATTGCTCCAGTAGCCTTTATCTCCATTGTGCCAACCGGTCGGTGGCCTCTATTGCATGAAGGTTGAGGCGTCCATTTCCAACAAACTCCACCACGACTCAACTCTGCATGCACCACCTTGCCATGCACAACCTCCACCTCTACTTCATCGTCATTATAGTCTCGTCACTTCTCATGCCTCCATCGACTTTATCCTTGCATCTTCTCACGCTTTGTTGCTCTTCTCATGTGGCCCTTTTTCTCTTGCCACATACGAGCAACCGCGGATCTCGATGCCGATCCCGCAGCTCCACCATGAATTGTGCTCCCGATCACATTGTAAAGATTATCGCACTTCCGTGCCTTTATCATCACGAGTACTCCTTTCACCACTTTACAATACTGATCACTGCCGATAAATATGCACCATTTCGCCTCGAGTGGACCAAGAGATATCGCATTCCTCTTCATCTCAAGGACATGTTTCATACTTTCAAAAATTCGTTCGACTCCATCGAACATCCTAATGCGCACCGAACCAATCCCCACCACATTGCAAGTGTAGCCATCACCCACAATAATCGATCCACCATCATACTCTCTACATGTCATGAATGAACTCCAGTCAGGACATACGAGACACATGATGCACCTGAATCCAAGAGTTACTATCCACTAAGAGACTTTATGCCGGATACAGTTAATACATTACAAACATCACCACCGTCTTCTACGGTATTGGCCCCCTCCCTGGAAGAATCTCCAGATTTCTCCTGCATTTTTCCAGGATTCAAACAATCCCTCTTCGCATGCCCTTTTTTTCAACAATTCCAGTATCTTACATTGTACTTCCACTTGCCCTTTGATTTAGATCTCGATGACGGAGATCCTCCACCTCGCTCAGAATTCATCCCCCTCATAACCAGTGCCTCATCTATAGAGGGCATCACGCTACCGCTTTTCCTTCTCATTGCCTTCACCTGAAAGGCTGAGATAACGGTTTCCAAGCCAATAGTCTCCCTACATGCGCACAACAAGTCCTTGAGTGATTCATATGATTTTGGAAGAGAATTCAACAGGATAAACGCTTGCTCATCGTCCTTCATCAGTTCATCTACATTCATCAACTTGCAAATAAGCCTATTGAAATTGCTGATGTGACTCTCAACATTGATCCCCTCTACCATCCTCAAATTATACAACTGAAGCTTCAAGTATATGTGATTTTTCAGAGATTTCTTCGCGTAGATATTCTCCAACTTCACCCATGTTTCAGTTGCAGTTTTCTCTTTCATGACGTTATATAAAACCCTATCTGCTATGCATAATTGGATTGAGACATTGACTTTTTCATCGATCTTTTTCCACTCTTCTTCTTTCATAGCCTCCAGTTGCTTTTCGAAGGAGTGCATCTTGTAATCCTTGTTAAACTACAATGTTTTTCATCTTCACCTTTCAAAGTTCAAAATTATTTTCCCCGAATACTTCTCCATATCGAACCTCATACCCGATGCCATGCTTTTGTCTAAAATCTGAATTTCTGCTATACCCCAACGATCGCTCCGATACCAGTTGTTGGGATAAGAGGGCGGCAGCGAAAGCAAAGCTGAACACAAGCAACAAATTGAATCAAATAAGCAACACAATGCAATCACGATGCATGCAACCAACCACACATAGACAATTCGATTTTAACATGGAAAAACCCCTCACGGGTAAAAAACCACGGCACAAAGCGACACCAATCCACTATAATATCAGAAGTTACTAGAGGTAGAACTCAAACTCAAGATCACAAGCGCACAAGAGAAATCCAAGCTTTCCCAAGAAGAAAACCCTCTTCTCAAGCTCTTTCTCTCACCTAGAACCTTTTTCAATCACATTTTGCGTCTAAGATACATCTAAACTCATAATACACTCATTAAATAGGATAAAACCGAGTTTAGAAACTCTTTGCGCAAAAACGTGCAAGAATCCAACTCCAACAAGGAAATTGCCGACCGGTCGGCCAACCGATCGGATGCCCAAAAATTGCTCTAGGCTTTGCTGCCTTGATCTCCACCATGACCGACTGTCGAACGACCGGTTGGTGACCTCTGTTGCATGAAGGTTGAGGCGTCCGTTTCCAACAAAAGGGCCAGGTGATATCACAAAAGTTAGCCCAACCTCATTTCTGGGATTTTAAAAAACAAGAAGCGTAGGTTGGTCTATCTGCTTAAAAATCAAGAAGGGCAATTTCGTCAATACGAAAATTCTCTGTTCAAAATGTATAGCAGGCTCATGGCGAGCAATTTTGTGGCTAACTGTGTAAGTAAAAGGCTGTTTTAAAGAAATAATTTAAAAGTAATAGTTTTCATCCATACATCAAAATAGAGGCAGCTCAGGGAAAAAATCCTACTTTAGTTTAGAAAAAATAATATACAAAGGGAAGCCAAACATTTCCTAAGAGCATCCAAATGGGGAGCCGTTTGGGTGGATCCCTAACTATGGGGGCTCACTATGATGTATATTCCTTGCATCCACAACATCCATCCATTTTGGCAGCTCATTTTAGGGCATGAGTCCAAAAATGAAGTAGATCCAAATCTTAGGAGACCACACCACAGGAAACAGTTTTGATTGAATCCTCACCATTAAAAACTTCGTGGGGCCACCAAAATATTTATTTTCCATTCAACTTGTTGATAAGGTCACAAAGACATGGATGAAGAGACCACACAAATATCTGGTTGATCCAAAGCTTTTGTGTCCTGTGAGAAGCCTTTAATGGTTGATTAACAATGTTTCCTGTATTATGGTACACCTGAGATTTGGATTTGCTTCAGTTTTTGTATAATGCCCTAAAATAAGTTTTCAAAATAGACAGATGACCTGGATATAAGGAACATACATCACAATGGACCGCATGTTCAGGGATCCACCGAAACCGTGCTCATCCAAATGCAATTGGACATGGAAAGCCAAGTCTTAAGTGGGTGTTATCTTCGCATCCAAGCGAACCCTAAAGGCAGACAGATGTAGCCAAATACTTCACTGCTGAAGGCTTATTTCTGAGAAACGTGGGAATCAGTGGCCTACCCAATGCATTATTTCTAATCAAAATTTCATTTTTTTCTAGTACATAAAAAGGGCAGATGTATATTATTCAATAGGCCAATCAGTCAGGTTGCATTTTCCGTGCAGGCCAAAAGATGTTATGTGGTCGAAACTGAGTCACCCCACCAACTCAATCAATCAAATTCCGATTTGGGTTTACTTCCAAATAAGTAGCATAGATCGGGGGTGACTAGTTTCCACAAAGATCCGATCGAGATGGATTAACAACCACAACAATTTAGATTTAATCTCGATTAATCCGTCTTATCCTTATCATAGGACTTAAGAAAATACAAAAATACAAATGTACTATACTTATAAAATGATACATCAAGAACTATGTAGAGGCCGGCCTCTTTGTAAAATGCACACAAGAAAGAGCTTTTTGTGACTTATATGTTGGACCCTTCTGTCAATATCTACTATAAATAAGAGGTGTTTATAGAAGCCACATCCAAGAAGAGAGAGCTTCTTACATTTTTCATTTAAAAAAAAAAAGAGCTAAAAATGGCCAAGGAAAACAACAATATGGTCATGATCTTCAACTTGGTTGTGATGCTCTCTTTTCTTCTCTTCATTTCCATGGCTGAGGGCAGATTATTTGGCTGTGAGTTTTGGGTTACTTAAGTATAATCATCTTAGTGGTTGGAACTAGGCTATCAAGTGCAGTTTCCATTGTTTCTCAAATGGTGGTGATTGATCCACTGCAAAATGTGGCATACGTGTATGTGAATTCAGACCATCCAAATCATTCGCCCCATTTAATTACCACAAATCACAATTAGGGTCTGATCCTTGTAGCATTTGCGCAACAGATGGGGCCTGGGTTTACGTATGCATGTGCCATGTGAATGGTGGATGAGTCATCATCAGTTAATGAATGGTTGAAAATGCATGTATAGTTTAGCTATAGCTCATGCTATCATAGATGTTTAAATTCATTTTACTCTAGTGATCTTCATTTCATTTCTCAATGCAATCTTGATTAATGCATTCGTTTTCTTTAATCACGTAATGTGACAGTCGGCTCCGGAAAGCAGGATTCGACTCCGATATGTGTATCCGTCTATGGAGTAGCGTCTGGCGACACATGCACTTTGGTGACAGGGATGTTCAACCTGAGCTCGAACTTCTTCAGTGCAATCAACCCAAACCTCAACTGTGATAAGCTCTTCGTCGGTCAGTGGCTCTGTGTTTCTGGGGCGGTCTGAGAAGATGAATTTCAACCCTTCACATTATTAATATGGAAAGCTTATGTATGAATAAAGGGAGAAACAAGTTTCTCTCCATGTAGGATTTCATTCCGTTTCAGTAGCTGTGTTTTTAGATTCTTAAGAGGACTCTGGAGTTGTATTTGATTAATGCAAGCCATTTCTAACTTGGGAATGATTTCTAGTTTTCCTGTTGTTAAAAGTCCCTTGATATGCATTGATACACCATCCTCTAACGGCTCAAGCATTTAGAGCAAGTGGTTTATGAGTGGAACCAGGTTTCATTGGTAACTTGCTGTTTGGTTGAAAACGGTGCAATTTATATTGTGTTCCAACCTTTGCTTGTGGCATGGCCCAATTGGGCTTCAAATCCACCCAAGAACCTGACCCCTGGCTTATTATAGTCCCGCAAGACAGATGGCCAGGTTGGATGGCAAATAAACATTATAGTGGGCCCAAGGAAGTTTTTAATGGTGGACGTTCAATCAACACTGTTTTCCTGTGGTGTGGCCCACTTGAGATTTAGATCTGCCTCATTTTTTGTCCAATGCCCTTAATTGAGATTTCAAAACTAATGGACCGTGGAGATATAAAACATATACAACATAGATGTACAACACATGCATGGAGGTGGTGATGCTCACTTCCGCCTCTTTTCCCTTCCGTAGAATCGCCAACACCCTTTCTTCTAATCCCGGTTCCACTCAATTTAGGTTTCCAGACAGAATCCTCTTTGGCTGGAACTTGCCACCAAACACCCTAGTTAAAATTGATTCCCTTAAAATCCAAATTTTAAGCTGGGAAACGGGTTTCAGATGCCAACCAAAGGGCCCTAACTCTCGTTTGTTGACTGTTGGCCTTAAATGAAAATGAAGAATTATAATCAAACGTCTAACATTTATCCAACTTGATTTAGGAAATCTGACAAATATTAACCATTTGATCAATGGCCTTTAATATGAATGGTCAATATTTTTTTAACATAAAAAATAAGTCTAATCAACAATCCAATCCATCTATTTCTTATGACCCTTCATGGATTGGTTACGTTTCTAAAGAATCATTGTTGTTAGGCAATCTTAACCATCCCATCCATAGCTTCGAAAACGGATTGCTGTAGAAAATAAGGCCAATAAATGATGGATTGGATCATCACATCAGTGCCATTTTTGCATATTTCTTTTAGGTGATCACCTCCTATTAGATACTCTGGTTTGAAGGGCATTTCTATCCCCTTTGATCATGTGGCAGAGTTGCATGAAACAAATGGACTGCTTTAAAAAGCACAGCTAGTGTGACCAGTGGATGGCTAAACAAAGCTCGACTAGGGCTGTTCTACAAACCGATCTAATGGAGTATGATGGCCCGGAATGGGCCACCCTACATCTGTCCAAGCTGGCCCATGAGCTAATAATGGGCTAGGTCCATTCCAGTACACGTCCAAGCCCAGATCAGCCCGCTACCCAAGCATTTTCTCCAAAAGTGTAAAAAAAAAAAGCCAAGGTGGGCCATCATGATCACTCTTTTATGCATACCCAAACCCAGGCCTAGCCCATTTAGTTACTGGGCATGCGGGTGTCTAGCTTCAGACCAAATCCAGACCAGAAAGGGCTGGTGGCCCACTTACATCCCTCCACATTTTTCTCTTGCCATTAGGCATAGTTTGGACTCGAAGACCCCACTTTTAGGGAGCCTGGTTGTTGTGGACCATCTGTTAACATTTGAGTAAAATATCCAGTCCATTAAATAAGTGGGCCACACCATTGTAATTACCTGGAAAAAAAAAAAAGGGAAAATCAATGTACAATTGATAGTACAACCGCATGTACTGGTGTGGCCCACCCAATTATTGGATGGGCCTGATTTTTATCACCATCGTTGATATTTAAGTGTTATCCCAACTAATTAGAGTCTAACTACAAAATCCTGTTCTCACTCCTAATTCTTGGGCTCTGTTGTAATGACTAAACATTAATTTCAATATAAATATTATATAAAGGTGAGCCCACCATATACTACGTGGACTGGAATTGGACCATCATATTAATTACAATCCTCCTAAGTTCATCACAAGTATTTGATACTAATTTGTCACACCCTGAAATTTGGCATCCGAGTTGGCCAGAACCGAATCCAAACTCCAAACCTGTTAGCTATATTAAATGAAGATCGTTTACAATTCTCATAATTTCTAGTCAATTCCATAGGCAATCAAAGCAAAAACCTTATTACATTGATATTTTAAAATTAAACTATCCCGATAACAAACACAAATAGAAATTCAACTATTCCTAAAGCGTTCTTCATTATAGTCCAGTTTTCTCTTCATACTCAAAACCTATACTTGCAAAATTATTTAAGGGAATGTTACTTGCAAAATTATTTAAGGGGATGCGAATGGGACAGCCTATAAAGTCACATCATTTTTAAATTAAAAATTCTATATTGAAATATTACAAAAGAATACATGATGAAAAGTTGAGTTATTGCGCATAGCATCATGGGCCAATAAGGGCCTGGCACCAAGGGACATAACCCATATTAGTCACATACCTAACATTCAAAGTGATTTTAAAATGATAAACTCTTGATCTTGAATAGTCTCATATTTATTGAGGACCGTGGCCCACGAATATGTTCTCATAGGCTATATTTGCACATTTATAATCTCAAATACAAGAGTGCAATATATCGGCATCAATGTTTCAACAATATCAACTTGAAATAACAAATTAAACTAAAGTATATAAAATAACCCATCCTAATCTTTTTTTTAGCTTTACTAGGACAGAAAACCCATCAATTAATATAATCCTTTCAGTGTAGAGTACTCATAACACATTCATGATCCTTTTAGAATAGAGTGCCCCTAGAACACTTAATCCTTTCAAGGAAGAGCACTCGTAACTTAAATTTACTACATAATAATAATAAAATTTAAATTCAATCTAAAACATGCAACAATAATCAAATGATACATTCCACTATACACACAATAATCAAATAAATGTATTCTACTATACATAAACAAAATCAAACAATTCTATTGTACAACACATAACATAACGTCTCATGGTAACCTAATTAAACAACTACTTCTACTAACATCAATTATGCAGGTAAATTATTAATTTAACGTAAGGCACAACGTAGGGTTTTCAATCAGGAAAATCACCTACTTGCTGATGTGTAAGCAGATCTTATGTGAACGGAACTCTACATAACTAACTTGAAACCAACTCACTCCTATTTGACCTGACTCGAGGCTAGATTGCTGCAGGATCTCGTACACAAAAAAAAAAATCATCCTAGTCATTAGAGTTTTTAGGTCAGAGAACTATTTAAAAAAAGAAAGAAAGGAAAAGACTAACTCACCAAGTTAACTCAACGAGTCACGCTACGGTGGTGCAATTGAATGAATCAACAAATGGAGTTTGTGGTGAACTAACCATTTGTCATAGTTCCTTGTAAGTTAATTAAGGGCCTGTTTGATTTTCCATGATACACTAACCATTTGTCATAATTCCTTGTAAGTTAATTAAGGGCCTGTTGGATTTTTCATGATACACGTAAATATGTGGTAAATGGTAAATATGTGGTGAAACACCGTGTTTGGAAATGGGTGAGTAATTCCACCTCGAAAATCAGTCCAAAAGTGTTGACTCAAACCTGTGGGCCCCACCATAATGTATATGATATATCAGCGCCGTTCATATGTTTTATTAGCACATTTTGAGGCATGAGCAAAACAATGAGGCAAATCTAACACTCAAATGGCCCGTATGAAAGGAAACAGTGGTCTTAATTCGTCCACCGTTGAAAGTAATTCTTTCATTGGGCTCGCATTGAGGTTTATTCATCATCTAACCGGTTCATATGGTCACATAGACATGGATAAAGGGAAAACATAAATTTCAGCTTGATCCAAATCTTTTAGGGCCCCCAAGAAGTTTTTAATGGTACGCGCTTGATTCCCACTGTTTCCTTTGGTGTGGTCCACTTGAGCTTTGGATCTGCCTCGTTTTTTGGTCCACATCTTAAATTCAACTGGCATAACGAATGGGCGGTGTGGATAAGCCACATACATCACAGTGGGCCCCACATTTATCGTACAAATTTCTCAATTTTAGTGTTAAGAAAAGTAACAGTCGCTGTCTTCATGGGGAATGATGCAGTAATTACCTAGGTAAATAATTATTACCCATTTACAAGGTAATTACAGTTGAGGGGAAAAATCAAACAAGCCCTAAGAAATTATGTCATCATTTGGGTCCTTATGCCTGTGGTAGACTCATAAGCGTTTTAACACGAGGTAATGGGTTGGAGTATCTATTGTAGTGAAATCCTGTCGTAGTGTCAGTGCGTGCCTGTGTGGGGTTGTGAGTGCATTTATAAAAAACTAAAAGAAAATGTCATCATCAGAATTTCACCCCATTTCATTTAAATAAGAAAATGCTAAGAAGATGATTTTCTCATTATCTACCACTTTCGTTGTGATTTTTTCATAGCTAAACCGAACAATGAAAAATTATTATCAATGAAATGCAGTTGATGTTGACTCTGCATTGATACACAAATCTAACATTATAAACGAAACCTTTTCGAAAATGTACCGGAATTTAAATTTTATATTTGTCAGGTAGTTTGTTGTTAAATTCCCTGGAAGAAAACCCCGCCGTTTCTTATCCAGTAATAAGCACTTTCAAGCAGCGATGGCTCTGAGCTTCTCATGCACTGCGTCTCTCTACTTTCAACAGCAGCATCAAACATTCCCAAAAGGTCCATTTCTTCCTTCAAAATTACCTCTTCTGCCCGTTCCTTCTCTCCCTCAAAAACTCCTTTTTTCTCATTTCAGCAGATCATGGGACCCGCCTTCAGTGCCGTCGGATCATCCAAACCCTCGTCCAGACTTCTGTCATCCCATCCATCTCTTCATCTCCTCCTCACGAATCTCTGCGCAGAGGGAATTGGGTCAAGCTCATCTGCGGCGCCAGCTTCGAGGTCAGTTCTGTAATTAATCCCCCCTAAAACAAGCCCCAAATTTTCCATTTGAACTCCAACAGATCACTTCTTCCTCCATTTCTTGAATCCATTCAGGACGTCGTCGATGTCAGAAATCTCTCTCTCATTTACACTCTTGCCGGAGGTAAGAAAAAAAATTCCTTTTTTTCTTTTGTAATTTAAGACGGTGTTTGGATGCACAAGCGAATTGAATTGCAAACGGTCTGTTTATTAGAGAGGAAATGACTGGCAGTAGCTCTCATTACTGACATTACATTTCCTACGGGCCCCACTTGATGGTATCATGACTGTAATTTAGAGCTTGGACACTCCTTGTGAATGCTGAAGGAAATTGCGATTTGGTTATTTCCTCTTTTGTCATGTTTGGATGCGCAATTGAATTGAGTCACGATAATTCATTTATGCTATGCGGAAATAATCGAAGGGCCCATTTTGATTATGCCCTAAAAATTATTCCAGCTCATCTTTAGTTGATAGCCCCGACGAATGTGTTAAGTGTGTCGGGGAACCCACCAACGGTTCAGATTTACGCTACTATAGTGGCCCACCTGGAGAATGAGTGGGCCTGATTTTTGAATTGGGGTATGGTCATGTGACGTCGCAGATAGTGGATGGTTTGATCCCATGCATGTGCAACATATTGGCATTTTTGTGGGGTGGTGGAGAACACCACCTCCTCAGAATCATTCCTGTTCGAAAGAGCTAAGAGCTAAGAGCTATTTTCCTCGACAGTGACAACCGTGCAGGCACAAATCAAGGCAAATGATCTAAGGGTGTCATCCAAACAGGCCTTAAGGGTGTCATTAGGCTGGGCCAAACTAAGTGTTGAGCTGACCCGTTAATTCAACCCCTGGTATCAAGTCCAACAAAATTAAACTTGGTCGTGCGGATCATTGTGTAATTTCTAAGTGTACTTGAATTATATCTAATGTGCATTTGCGGGACTAGTAGGCATTGTCATGGCCTAGGCCTGGCCCAGCTCGATCAGACCCACGAACAGCCAGGCCCATCTGCTAATTGGGACTGAACTTTTAGACCCATCCTGTGACAGGCCAGACCCAAAGACCCGATTGACTGGCAAAACTGTTGGCACCCTTAAAATAACCAAACTAAGGCTTGACTCCACTGCATTCAGACAAGGGACTGGCTCTTGAATTACAATTCTGATTGTTTCATGTCATACTTGAAACACATGAAGTGACACTAATGGTTGGTTGTTGCTACGAATTGAAATGATCCCACCACCATTTTGGGTTTTTTCCTTTAGATTTAGCTGAATTATTGCTATGAAATTGAATTGAGCATCGGAACACACCCTTTATTAGATTAACAATTCAATTTGATGGTGATCCAAATGGACCCTTGGATTTCTGTTGAAATGTTGCTTGTGAATTTGTGCAGTCGATTGCATTGACTGTGCAGCCGATGCGTCAGTCGTGAATGCAGTGAATGAAGGCATTGATGCAGCAAGAGGGATTGTACCACTTCGGAGGCCATGGGTGATGATCAGCGTTAATGATGATGAAGATCTTCATTTCAGGAAAGCCGGTAGTAATTTTAGATAGAAATTGGGTTTTTTGTTTTTTTTTGTTTTTTTTGTTTTTTCTTTTTTGCTAAGAATCCAAGTTCTCATTCTAACATGACCCACCTGATGGGTGGACTGACCCAAGGCTACCTAGATTATGGATCACTCAGATACCTGGCATGAGAGTGGGTATGCTGTATGCTACTTCCTCTAATATGCGGTACGCTGGGTGTAGGGTCATGTGTGGGTTGCTCGATACATACAAAGCATATGCAATGTAGTTCTAATGCAAATTGATATTGTGATTTATATATGAAATTAGGAATGTCCTTATTGTAGATCCTTTGTGTATAGATCTCTACATCCTAAATATAAATTTACATCACAACTTGATTTATAATAAAAGTATATAACCTTGATTTTCAGGTTTGAGAAAAATAGCGGATCTAATTTTTAGGCCAGGGCTCTCTCAGAGGGCTACACGTAATGAGTGGCCCTTATGTCACACACGCATGCCATGTTGGCATGTGTGCTGTGGTCAGCCCTTTACCATTTCATTGCATGAAGTGTCTTAGCATTTCCCCTTTTGACATGAGTGGTACTTGCATACTTGGATTAACTAACGCTAAACACAAATCCCACATACATACCAAAGTGTCATGCATGTGAGATTCTGAGAATGTGCTCCTTTATCAGGTGTACCTCAAGGTGTATGTGCCCCAGCAAAAAAATAAAAAATCAGACTATTACACTCATCACATGGGCCTCACATGTATGTTGGCTGTTGATTATCCTTTTTTAATCATCCATTTCTTTTGCTCACATGTGGCCCAGCTGATGACTGGACCGGACTGATTTTTGGGATAGAGCACTTCATTGTGGGCCCACCTGATGAACATCTCGGATCTTGTACTTGTGTGCAAGGTTAGTAAATGTAGAGTGTTTGAATTTGGTATTTGGAGATGCACGTCTGCAAGTAACATCTCTTTTGATATAGATATCCAGAATAGGATGCTATTACTATTTAGATTGTCGCTTGTCTTGAATCTTTATCACGTCCAAGTCGAGTTCCAAGTTTGTAACCCTTGTTTGAGTGGTATAGCTTGTACTTGGGTTTTTTTTTTTTTTTTTTGAATAATCTGATTGCTTCGATGGAATGTTTTGTCGTTGTTAGTTATTTTGATTGCTTAAGCCTTGGGTGCCCTTCCACCAGAATTCGATCCAGAGGATTGCCCACCTGATTGTTCAAGGCCATGTGAAATGGTCTGTCCTGCTAATGCAATATCGATGGAAAGTATATCAACAGAAGAAGGATCTCCCCATGGTGCTGGTGCTAGTGCACGTGGTAAATTCCAGGTGTTTTGTGTGGTCCATTTTGTTAACTTCACTACGTGGTCTTGTGCCATCTTTTTCTACTGTTTCAAAAGTGTTTTTTTTTTCTTATACTGAAACCAAAATTACTTCTCATGCAGCAGGGAGTTATAACTGAACGTTGCTATGGTTGTGGCCGTTGTCTTCCTGTTTGTCCATATGACAAAATAAGTAGGCATACTTATCTTTTGATTTGCTGAAAAGAACTTTGATTTGAATAGCCTGACGATAACCTTCATGGAACTGGATGCATGTTGGTTCTGTTTATGAACTATTCCATGCATCTTGTCTCATTGCGCTATTGTAATGATGTCCTCTGAATTGTTTCAGGAGCTATTACATATGTTAGAGATGCTGCTTCAACCTCTCAACTTCTTGAGAGAAATGATGTGGATGCTGTAGAGATACATACAAGTGCAAGGTATGCAAAGATGCCTCTTTACTACTTCCACGTTCTAGTATCACCATAGGAGTCGACCCATCCATCAAGATTTGTTTTTTTACTGCTAACACACATATAGGAAGGATCTGGTATACATATCAGACCATCAATACTTTAGTTTTGATGCAACGATTTGAACTTTATAATATTGCATTTTTCATGCAGGCATATTGATTCATTCAATGAGCTTTGGAAAGGATTGGCAGAATCAATTGGTCATGTGAAGCTAGTCGCTGTAAGTGCTTGACAAGCTTCTGATGCTTGTGCCAATAGATAGTTGATTATGGCTATTGGCTAGGGCAACTTTAATAAGGCACAATGATTCAATAAGCCAACTAGTCTTCCTTTTCTCCCACCATGTTGATCCAAGTCCTTTTAGGTCTTCCTCATCCTCCTTTGAGGCCCTTTAACTCTAATCATTGTTCCCCTCATTATTGGAGCTATCTCTAGTCTTTTTTATGCTAGTCTCGTGCCCTAAAAAGACTAATGCTTATGCCATAGACGTCATTTTCATTTTAGTATGATTTGTTTATTTGCATCATTAATGTGTGCAAAACTTGGTAAAATGTGATATTTGTATAGGTTAAAGAGAGGGACTCCTCTTCTTGTTCTTAGGAACTTAGATTGGAGTTAGATTGGAGACAACCACCACGTGCCGAGGGAGAGTTGTGGGCCATGAATCTCAGTACCCTGTTTGACCATACCATTTAGCAGGTTGTAGGACAAACCTATGGTTATTTATTCTTGATGTGGTCATCCTATGTGAGTGGATTGATGATGAATCGAGATGGAAGGTCTACATCATTGGCCACGGCGACTAGTTGATGTGCCGCTGCCCTACCCCACATAGGAGTGTAAGTTTGCCATGGAAACATGCTTCTGGTGATAGGCCTGTTAGGCACTTACATTGGTGGATCAATTCAAGTCTCTAGATTGGGAGACCCATCATGCTTGGACTCGATTGACTTGTGAATGTACTAGCATTGACGAATTTAATCCTTAAACCTAAGGATGTGTAAGGTGGTCAAGGACATGGTGATATGTGTTTTGGCTCACTTATGAGATTACATTAGTGGATGACATGTGGATGATGTTGGCTGCATGCATCAGGGTCCAGTTGAGGCTCACACATTTCTTGCATGGGAGCTACTTGTTTACCTTGGACATTTTTGGATTAATCTTGTGGTTTGGACTGTCCATCAATGTTTTTTAAGCTGCCAGCGCATCTAATGTTTTCGAATGATTAAACAAGGTTTTTCAACCTTTGAAACAGTTGTCACCATTGATTTATTTTAAATCAATCTCGATCGACCTGATTAAGGTACGAAACTCTTAGCCATTAGTTTTAACCAAAGTCTCGCCTTTATAAGTGGTCCTCGTAAAATTGCATTCCAAATACTCTGTCTTAGTTATGCAAATTTTTAACCCTCTATTTAGCATTTGGCCTCCCTAGTCTTGTCGACCAAAATCACAACATCCCCAAATAACAAGCACTAAGGAAATTCATTTGCTTGTGAATCATATTTGACTTGTGCAAAAAAAAAAAAGAAAAAAAAAGCCCTATTACAAGATTCAATGTGATTCTCATTCCATTGATTCTTTGACCTCAGGCCTCACTAGTTAACTCGAGAGTGTTGCTAGCTCTAGTTCTTTACTCGGCTTGAATGGGAAGTGTTCAAGCATACAATCCTCCCCAAAAACAAAGTCAATAGAAAGAAGCTCCGGCAGGCCGACCTAGCTTCTGGCTGTCTTGATCAGACTGTCATATTTAGGGGAGGTGAGTGTTGGGAGAAAGGTCCCTTCTCGACTACACACACAACAATATCGGAATTAAAAGAAAGCGAAAAAAAAGAGGCAAACCACAACATAGAGATTTACGTGGTTCCCTTTCGGTACATTCAAAAATTCATACCAATCCACTACAAATCTCTCTCTCTCTCTCTCTCTCTCTCTCTCTCTCTCTCTCTCTCTCTCTCTCTCACACACACACACACACACACACACACACATACAACAAAATATATATTACCCCAAACGAACTAGGGTTTACATTAAAAAAAAAATCCATCTTACGAAATTGCCCTCCGGACTAGGGGCACACCCCCGGACCCCCAAGCAAGGGGGCACTACCCCCCTGCAACCTCTAGCGAGCTCAGCGTGGAGTTCAACCCACGAAAGTGCTGGCTAGATGAACAGTGCACCTATGATGATCAGGCTCCATAGATCCTAACAGTGAGTTTACATAAAAGAGCGACCAGCTTGCTTGCAAGCCCTAAACTAGTAGAGAGGTCTGGTCTAGCGTCTCATCGTAGGTATTTCCATCAACTTTTCATGATAGGATTGAGTTGGTTGTGATCGTAGTAGTAAAGAACTATCCCAAAAGGGGGTATCCGCATATCTTTTTCTTTAACATGATTTATTAGATTTATTAGGTTGGGCAATTTGACATGATATAAGGCTTGTTTTCATTGTATCTCTATCATATATAACACAATAGTAGGTGGACATTTTTTACCCCTGCAATTAGCTGGGGGAAGGGACACTAACAAGTAGTCTTTAGGTGCGTCTGGTCCTTCAACCAAGGGACATTGTTGTCTTTTCCATTTAGCCTGCACCCCTGTTCTTTTCATGTGTATCCCACACCTAAGCATTTGATATATGAGGACCGAGCTACAAACGATCTATGGGGCCCCACCTTGGTGCCTATGTTATGTCCATACCGTACATTTGTTGGGCTGGCTCATGTTAGGATGCCATCCCAAAAATGCGGCATATCTCAAGCTTGAGTTGGCCACAAAACCAGAAAACATGGGCATGGGCCTTCCAATTACTTCTTCTTCTTCTTCTTCTTCTTGCACATGCCATAGCCCTAGGTTACATAATACACTGAATTACCTGTATATATGATACCCACAATAAGAGGGTACATGTACATTTGAATCTTCTATTCGTCATGCCAACTGTATGGAATTAATTGTCTATTTCTGGGTCCAGGTTAGCTTGCCTGACGTGGGGAATTCAATCATATCCTCAATGAATTTGATGTACTCGATTATGCATCCGCATCTACAATGCTACAATTTATGGCAGGTTTGTCCAATGATATAAAAAATGTAAGATAATACCTTCTATGATTTTGTGGATTTTCTTACCCATTAAGTTCTCATGAGTTGGTGAGTGCCTAATGATTGTGGGCCCCAAATGCTTTTGTATAATTGTAAATGTGGGTTAATGCCTTGTGACACTGAACAAACTTTTTTCATTTTCATTGAGGGCCAGTTTGAAATGAACAAACAGAATCCTGTGTAAAAGAAGTCTTTTCCACAGGTACTACAGTTCCTCTATTTGGATTCCAAAGAAGATCATGGATTCCACAAAGTAATAATTAGGTTTATTCTCATTTGCAATTCTCCAACACAAGATACAAGGTAACTGTTATCTAAAGAATCTAGGAGTTCCGCTTGTGAAGCAAACAAAATTCTATAATTTGGAATACAAGAGATTTCATAAGTGTAGGAAAGTAAGTGTAATCATTGAGCAAATAATTCTTTCACCCAGGATTCCTTGTTTCCATACTGATCCTAAGAGGTTGAAAGGCTGTGTTTGAATGTGCAAGTGAATTTAATGGCGAGCATTCCTTTTAATCACAATGAAGTGGGAAAAGCTGATGATGCTTCCTAGCATTCACAATGAGTACTTGAATAGCACTCACATTTGTTTCCATTCCAACTTGAAAGTAATGGGATTGCAATTTTGAGGATGCACTATCGACACAAATGGTGACAGAGGAAGTTAAAATTTGGTTGCTTCCATTTTGTTGGGCAGTGCATCCAAAGGGGGCCTAAAGGTGCTGATGAATTTCAATTATTCACCTCTCATTACGTTTGTGTTTTAAGAAGATTTTAGCAAACACATTCTGTGAGTTACTGGTTGTCTCTAAATTCTTTGCACGCATGAGACTTCCAAGCAAGTTTTTTAATCAATTATTCCTCTCTGGTGGTTTTCTCTCTGTTTTTCAGTTAAGCCACCACCTTTACCATCTTTTACTTGAAAATCAGACCTATGGCATTATGTTTTAGCAACCAAATTCACATACCAAGTTCGGCATGTCTTGATGCCATTTGCCTCTCTGTTTGAGTGGCACTGACAGGTATGCCAGATTGAGGCCGTTGTTTCATGAAAGAAACATACATTTGGGTGTATGTAAATAAAAATGTTTTGCCTTCATGTGCCTGTGTGCTTCTTATTTCTTTTCAATTGGGATATGGTGAAAACAAAATCAGAAATCTGGAGTTTTGAAAACAAAATCCATTCACTGTGTTCGTCCTACCTGGATGAAGGGAGATGCCAAAAAACCAGTCCATTTCAGAACTCTGGTGGGCCCTACCACAAAATTTTAGAGGTTATAGGCACGTTTTTATGCTGTTCCAAATGGTGTGGCCTACTGAGTTTTGGATATTGCTGATTTTTGGGGCATCCGATTTTCATGGCGGGCTGCCTCTGTTGCACTAGGTCAGATGGCTGACACACTCCACGGTGGGGCCCAAATGCAGTTGACTGTATGAAATAGTCAACTGCATGGGATGTATATTTATGTATATATGTATATATGTATGTAGGTATGTATATGATGAAATATATTATAGTTGGATGGCAGACCCATGAGTGGAGACATTGGTCGAGGTGCAACTAGAGAGGCAATTGCCTTTGCTGTTCGTTTGGCTGCATCAATAGATAGGCCCCCTGGTATGTCTCTGATACTGAATGATCCAAAAAGGCTGTGGGTGTATGGTCTCTTCTTGTATCTCTGGTGTATTTACTAAGCTTTTATGTGCTAGGTTTCCTTCAACTGGCTGGAGGCACTAACGCCCACACAATTGATTATCTGAGGAAAGTGGGACTTTTCCAAAACATGTCCATCCCTGGTACTTCTCTTACCTCACTTTTTTTGTGACTCAACATATATAGTGTTTATCATTGTCCATAGGAGAAACCATTTTCAGGACTATTGCCTGCTATGGCTACTCGTGATGATAGTATTCTGAATCGCAAAGATTGAGGCCGTTCATCAGGTGGGCCCTGTTATGTGCGATCCAAAAATCAGGGCTGCCATGCCATCAGTTGGACCACGGGTGTCGTTCAGTTTTTTTAACCATCCATTTTCTTTGTACATATGTGGACTGGTGACTGCCAGATGAAAGACCCAGGTCTTGTACATGCTGGATGTATGGGAGAACAAGAATCCCTCTCAGGAGTAGTCATTGAATTTCTTGGATCTATGCTAGAAGCAATAGTTTAGTCATGTCAATAACTGGGGCTAAGTTCATTGAATTTTTTATCTAGCTTGGGCATTTTGTTTCCTCTTGAGCTCTGAAATCAGTGCATGATGTTGCATTAATCATAGTTATAAAACTTGGTGACTAACTCAAAACTCCGAGTCCACAAGATTTCAAGTTGAGATTCTTGGAAACTCACTGGCAAGCTCGACTAGTCAGGACTGGCCAAGACTCATCGAGTCAACTCAAAAACTTGGTTGATTGGACACAATTCGGCATGACCTGATCAAGTCACTTGCCTGGTTTATGTTTTTTTTTTCTTCAAAATAATAAGGGTAGGAGGCACACTACCAGTGAGCTATGAGATGCGTTTGTGTTTGGATATGGATATTTTATATACTAGCGATTTCCAAATATATTAACACAAGCCGAATAGTTCTAAACTTTTAAGTTATTAAAATATTGAGTTCATTCAAGTAAAGGCCCAATCCAGTCTTTGAGTTGACCTGATCCCACTAGATATTGAGTCGAGTTTTCGAGTTTTTTAGTTTTTTAACTATGGTATTAATCTGAACATCAGCTGTTTAGAACACAGGGTTGATGAGCTGACTCTTTTGATTGTATGCTCTGATAGAGCATTCCAGGGCTGAGCTGCGTGCTGCCAAATCATCCGCATCTCCGCAAGCTTTAATTGGTGGGGTAGCTTATGGTGGCTATGCACGGAAGGTTCTGTTTTCTACTCCTTAAGACTATTTTTGCCTCTTTTCCCTTTCTATTCTATTGTTCTCATTGATGCATGGTTTTCGATATCGGTTTCCATGCAGCGTTGCATATTTAATAGTTGGCTCCAGTCATTCTTCCCCATGACAATGTGCCCTTGCCCCATAAGTAGATCATTGGGCAAAATCAAAAACCTTCTTTAGTGGAGTATTTGGCTGCATCAAATATTATGAAAATCCATGATATTTTGCACCAAATTAGACTGATAAATCATGATATTTGGTGCAACCAAACGCACCCTTATGCATGGAAATCAATCATATATCCATAGCCCAAGTGGTAGACCGAGTGAAGATAGCCTCGTTTCAACACTGAGGTCATGGTATCGATTCCCAAAGTGGGGGTGGCTAACATTGCAGTGTGACTAACAGGGGTGGGTGGGTGTACTAACAGTGGGGTGTGTGTACTAACCCAAAAAAAAAAAAAAAAAATGTTATCACCATCAGCATGTTTTCTAATCCACATGATTTGTTGCAGATTGCTGGAAGGGTTCTGACGAAAATGCAATCTCAGCATGGCAGTGCATGCGTTGAGGATTATCCAGAGTATCTTCTGGAGGCACTGAGAGAAGCTGTTAATTTGGTGGGGCCTGTCAAATGCTACAATCTACCTTCTCATCTTCCATAGCAAGTGGAACCGTTGGAATCTCCATCGATATTTGAGTTCTGAAAATTGGAAGTGAAACGATTGGTACTTCTGGTTTGGTTTCATCTGGTTTTGATCATCTATGTAGCTGTATATTCACAATGTACATTTGATTACAGTGCCATTTTGAGTTGGATTACAATTTGGTTTCCGGCTTATATACTTGTAATGGAGAGTAGATGAATGATGATAGTTGCAGCTATGAAAAGAAAGTTTTTTTTTTTTTTTTTTTTTTTTAAATGCCAACAGAATATGGTTATCCATGGTTCAAAGGCCCAAAAGCTTGATTAAACTTGATGCTCAGTCAGGTCTGGTCGGTTTGAGGATTCGACCAGACTCAACTCAATATTTAGTTATTATAAATTGAGAATATAATGGAAGGTGAGGGTTTTGCTAGGGCCACAGCTTTTAATTTACACATGGGATGCCTTCATCATTCGGACCGTTCATTCAACAGAGCCATTGGGAGCAAGCCATGGTGCAAGTATCACCTGGTTCGGATGATCTAACCCTATGAATGAGGCTAATTAGTTTTAACCATCTATCAAACAGATGGTTCAAGATGATGATTGGGCCTGTTTTATTTCTCTGCTCAATCTGGACTGTCTATTTTGCATGCCATTGATCAGATGCTTAGGAACATTACTCAATGTGAATGGAGCATGGCCCCACTGTGGCTATAGTAGAATAAAAAGGAAATGGAACTGATCATGAAACCCAGGTATGACATGGGCCTGCATTATGAACGGCCTAGATCTTGCACGCACGTAGGGATACAGTTTGCTTATGTGCCTGAAATCACCCTAGTTAAATCATTCAGCCAAAAAAAAAAAAAAAAAATCATGCTTGAATGTGTAGTTTTCATTTCCTATTCAATCAATTCATTTCTATCACCATGGTTAGAAATCATAATCCAAGGTTGAGGATTGCTAATCCTGTGCCTGCACAGGTTGAATGTGAGATCTGAGACGCTCATCGAATGGGCCCCGTTATGGATGTCATCTGGTCCGAACATCAGGTCAGCTGAACAAAGGACAATCCTAACTGCTGCTTTGAGAATTGACCAATTGGTAGAGTTTTGTTTAAACTTCCTCGGATCCATCAGACTTCGCCTCTATAATTTAGATCATTGACCATTACTGTCCAGACGGATGGCCACTGGTTGAATGGTGAGGATGGTTGGACTGAGATTGGGTAGTGACCCCTTCAATATCGACTTCAGTGCTGGAAAAGCTCTATAGGCCCAATATGATGTATGCATTTTATCCAAGCTGTCCATCCATTTTGTCAAATCATTTTAGTGCATTAGCCTAAAAATGAGGCAGAGCAGAGCTAAAGTGGACCACCCCACGGGAAACAATGGGGATAATGACTAGCCCACGTTGGAACCTTCCTAGAGCCCACCGATGTTCTTAAACCTGGACGAAGGGAAAAGCAGATATCAGCTTGGTCCATGTTAGAGTACCTTGACATACATTGATACACCATCCTCTAAAAGCTGGAACTTTTAGAGAAAGTGATGATTTGACATGGTATTAGAGCTGTCCTATTTTCACATCTCGAAAGTAGCACATATGCCATCACCATGTAGAGTTCCACCCCGCATGTACACGGGAGTATTAGAGTCCGTCAGTGTACAGTGATACTCCAGCTTTCAGAGAAAGTGGTTATTTGACCGTCCAAAACTTCTGCGAACCTCAAAGAAGTTTTCAATAGTGGGCACTCAAGTCCCACCCTATGGTCTACTTGAGCTTTGGATCTGCTTCATTTTTGGGCTAATGCGGATAGCAAAGATGGCATGGATAAAACACACACATCATAGTGGAGCCCACAGCTTTTCCAACAGCCATATCCATACTGGATGGCCACTGCTGAATCAGGTCAGCACAAGAGTGTTTCAGGTCTATCCTCCATTCACATCAGGGCCATCATTTTGTTAGTAACAATTGAACGGTGTTCACTTCTCGCATTCTACTTACAAAATAAAGGAACAAATGATAGCTATGGTGAACCACTCGGTGCCCATTTTGGTGTCAATCTATATGAATGGATTGAGGACTCGGGCGAGTTGGATGATGTGACTCGTTTGAGTTGACTCAGACTCAAATTTGATACTGTTTAGTACCATATGTGTCACTATTGAGAATAGAGGGCAACTTGGCTTGCCTGTGCCATGACTTGACTCAGGACCGAACATGTAGGCCCGGGTAGAAAACATTTATACTCTGAAACATAGAGTGTGACAGATGATACACAGGTAATTAGACAATACTTTGAAAATTACATACGACAATGATGTTTATTTGTCATCCAACCTGTTCATAAGATCACACCGACATGGATGAAGGGGAAAAAAAAATATCAGCTTGATCCAAAACTTTTGTGGCCCTCAAGAATTTTTCATAGGTAGATGTTTAGTTCACACTTTTCCTATGGTGTCGTCCACTGGAACTTTTGATATAGTTGATTTTTGGGCTTGAAGCCTAAAATTATCTATTAAGATGGATGAACAGAGGGGATAAAATACATGTATCACAATAGGCCCCACAGAGTTTACTTAGTATGCTTAGTGTATTGGGTTACTACACGATCCGCTTCTGTTTTAGGCTTGATTTTTCACTGTTCCATCTGGTGTGGCCCATCTAAGTCTTGGATTGATAAGAATTTTAGGATCAGGGAGAAAATGTGGCTACGTGTGGATCAGATGCATTTTCCCTTCCACATGGCGCTTAGTTAGCGCAAGTCAGGCCCTTCGACATGAATTGCCTGTGTCATTGGCACATGAAATTGCTGTAGTCCGAAGCTGTATGGGCCTGCAGAGATGGCCGTGACTATAGCTGGGCACAAACCAATCCAGATTGAATGCTCGGCCTGAGTTAGTTTGAAAAAGCCCGGCTGGGATTGGTTCCAAGTAGAAGTTCCAACCAAACCAAGCTTCAGAGTCAAGCTCGTTTGTTCAAACCAAAGCTCAAACTAGGGCAATACCGACTTGGCTTAGCTCGAAGCTTGGTTTGATTCAGCTTGATTCAGCTGGTAGATTGTAAGCACATTATTTCCCATGGTGCAATCCACTTGAGCTTTGGATATGATTCCATTTTGGGATTATGTCCTAAAATGATATGTAAGAATGAACAGAACTTGGATAACACATTACATGATTACTTGGATAATACATAATACACATGCATGAATGCATGCTGTTTTCCTGCGTTTGTAAAATTATTCTCTTGTACTTGTTTGGAAAATGCTCTTACATGTTTATTTTGTAGTTACACTCCTTTAGAGGATGTTAAACATCATGTAGTATGATATTTTTGTATTTTTTTATTATTTTAAATTCTTTTCTATTTAAATGAACAAGTAAATAAACTAACAAAAAGAGCTGCCATCTGTTTGAACATAGCTTGGCCTGATTTGAACTTTTTGACCAAATTGATCTGGGCTTGAACAAGATTTTTCTAGAGCAAACCAAACTCTGCATCCCCAAGCCTAAGCTAGGCCAATCCAAAAACTGAGGTGGCATTAGAACAAGCCAAACCAAATTAGGGCTAACTCGGTTGGATTGTCACCCACCTCTAACCGTGACAAATCCACTCACTCCATCAGTTTTTCAAGACCACCAAGGCTCACGTGGGCCACACCACACGAAACAGCCGAAATTGAATGCTCACCATTGGAAAAAATTGTGGAGCCATATAAGTTTTGTAACAGGAAGATATTTGCTACTAAAGTTTACTCGGAGTGCCGGTAAACCTATGAACGGTTTGGATAGAATATAAACATCATGGACGGCTTAAGAAAGGTCTCAACGGTGAACATTTCCGTCTCCACTGTTTCGCGTGGTGTGGTCCACATGAATTTTGGATCGGCCATATTTTTAGAATCCTATATTATTTTGGTCTTGAAAAACTGATGGACGGATTGGATTTGTCGTGGGCATCTCTGCGGGCCCTCATAGCTTCCGATACAGGAACCCTGTGGCTCTGGGTCACAGGCAATCCGCGGCCCTTCAAATGGAGTCAGTCTAGCGCAGTCCCCTTTTTAAAACATCTCCCTTTTCTCCTCTTCGAAGAAATCTCTCTCTCTCTCTCTCTCTCTCTCTCTCTCTCTCTGATGGCTTCCGCCATGGTAGAAGACAGCAGCAGCTCTTTCGAAGACGACCAGCTGGCTTCCATGTCCTCAGACGACATCGTCAGAGCCTCTCGTCTTCTCGACAACGAGATTCGAATCCTCAAGGTATAATTCCTGCCCTCGCTTTTGCTAGGGTTTCATTCTCTCTCTCTCTCTCTCTCTCTCTCTCTCTCTCTCTCTCTCTCTCCTGATTTCTAGGGTCTCTCTCTCTCTCTATTAAAGGAAGAACTGCAGAGAACGAATCTAGAGCTAGAATCCTTCAAAGAGAAGATCAAAGAGAATCAAGAGAAGATCAAGCTCAACAAACAGCTCCCTTACTTAGTTGGCAACATCGTTGAGGTAATTTTTCGTTATCCGATTCATCTCCTTCCAATCTGACTCTGTTAGCATTTATTTTGGTGAAGCTTATTTGGTTTCTGCATGCTTCTTTTCTTTTAAGATGAGAATGAATTGAAAAGTCGTCAATCAGATCCAATAGAAACCTATTTTTGGTCAAGATGTTTCCATCCTACTGGTGTATTTATGCATGGTGACTGAGGATCGTGATTTTTTCTCTTAGAAGAGGATGGTGAAATCTTTGAAAGAAGAAAAATTCATTTTTGCCCGTGCACGCCTCATATGTTTAGTCCCAGGCCCGGATAAAGGAGGGTTGTGTCAGTTTGGCAGCCAGTGTGAAACTTTTGACATAACTCTTATCATGAATCCCGAGCAAAAGAGGATATGTGTAGCTGACCCTAATTAGCTGGGTTAAGGCTTAGATGATGATGACGACGACACCTCATGTGCGGTGTAATCATTGAAGTGGCTAGACGAGGCTTGATGCTTGGTTAGACGAGGCTCAAGCCTTGGGAACAACCATGAGGTATTTTCTTCGACCTTGAGGCATGATGTTCCTGTCTTTAATAGCTAGGATTTTAAGACCTACACAGGTTTGCTAATTATTTAGTGGGATTACACAATTCAGCAGTTAGGGAGGGACTGATTCCAGGGAGGCTTGCTCAGGTAGTGCAAGAGATTCATGAGCGATGATCTTAATAATTTCTTAGAGATTTTATTGCATCTTTATAGAGGAATGAACTTAACGATTCTTTTGCAAACGCCACAAGTCCTTTGTTTTGTATTGGGAACCCTATTACATGTGATGCAGTTATTTTGGTGACTGTTGTTTTGTTTCTCTATTTTCTTTTGACAGACCATGATTGGTTATTTTGTTTCTCTATTTTCTTTTGACAAGACCATGATTGTGATGATAGTATAGCTCAGGGTTGCAAATTGGTTACATTATTTGTAAGTAAAACAATTAGGGTAACTGCTTTTAACAATTAGGTAAGCATATTAGTACACCTTCAAAGTAATGCCCAATGGAACTTGGTGGATGAGATTTCTGATAACATTCTTTTCTCTATAATGGATAACGTGTTGTAAAATTGTAAACCATGTAAGCTTTGAGCCATTGAAGCGTTTCACTGTTTCTTAGACTGTCAGAACTCTTTTTGTGAATTATATTTGCATAAATGTAAGCAAGCATGTGGGAGACAAGAAATAAAGTATTTGGTTTACATGGTTGCAATCAAAGTTTGAATTATCGTACTGTTGCGCATATCAGTTTCCCAGAAAACTTATCCGTATTTGTCAATGTATTATTTTTTATTTATCTTGTACATGTTCTCTCTCTCTCTCTCTCTCTCTCTCTCTCTCTCTCTCTCATATATATATATATTCTAGTATTCTACAGATTGTTGCACAGATGTGATTATCATATAGTCATGCTAATAGTAATCCGTTGACTATTCTAGATTTTGGAAATGAACCCAGAAGACGAGGCTGAGGAAGATGGTGCTAATGTTGATCTTGACTCTCAAAGGAAGGGGAAGTGTGTTGTGCTAAAAACATCTACACGCCAAGTGAGCTAGCAGTTCCCATTCACATTTTTTTTGGATTGCACTATCTCGGACATACTCTTACTATCCCGTTCTGGCTAATGTTGGGGCTGATTTTTAGGAATAGTTAAGTAATGCTGGTGTGAACATTGAAATATCAAGTGCTCTCATTCATCGCCATTTGGTGTAAACAATCTGCTCAAGTTTCTAAGTTATTATGTTGCTATTAGATGTTATGTTATCTACTATATTAGGCATTGTTATTAATTATAATGAAATCCTCATGTTATCTAATTTTATGTTGCTATGAGGATGTTATGTAATTTTCAATTCATTTTTTTTAACAGTAAGGAAGACTTGTTAATTGTTTTCTCGTTATGTCATATATGATCTTTAGTATTTTTTCCCTTCATTAATTTATAAAAAAAAAAGATTTTTAGTATTTTCAAGGATATCAGAAAAAAAATTGTTCTTTTTCATTCACATACTTTTTTGTTGGTTGAATCTTAAAATGCCATGTGTTCTATTTGCCTTGAACCTTTCAAGTGTCTTCTTTTTGTGTTGATAATCTTATATTCCATATCCTTGCCTAGAATTTCAATCCATGTGTAGTATAATACTCATATATTCTATCAAATCAAATTTTCCTGAGATATTCGGCAATTGTCTTTAGTGGTGATGGTTGAAATCGGTCTTTGAACAACTCGTTTTTGCTTCTCTGCATCTTGTCTGTCAGTACTCCATATTTTCTTTCTAATTTGAAAGTTTTTTCATTTAAAACATATGCATGTTACATTGATGTCTATAGTTGTAAAAGTATTCTTCCCTGCACATGCCATTGAATTGTGGATGTCATTGCAACTAAGCTTATGCTTCCTTTTTATTTATTGTAGACAATCTTTTTGCCTGTCGTTGGGCTTGTTGACCCTGATAAATTAAAACCTGGTGACTTGGTTGGGGTAAACAAAGACAGCTACTTGATTTTGGACACACTTCCTTCTGAATACGACTCACGTGTAAAGGCGATGGAGGTCGATGAAAAGCCAACAGAAGATTACAATGATATTGGAGGCCTTGAGAAGCAGGTGAATGTTTGATTTTGTTTCATGGAAGTAGCAGTTCTGGGCTTGTATGAATTGCTATTACTTATCATGAGAAGTTTCTTGTTTGTGGGGCTGAAAGAAGTTTGTAGAGACATTAGAGTGGATGTTGAACTAGCTTCCTTTCTAGACCGCTTGGACTCAATGAGTCAAAAGTTGAGGTTTTACATTGTTGAAAGTGTTGGACTGAGGATTTCTCAAATCATGCTTGTCAGAATACCTCTGTTGATTTTGATTTGAGTGATGTTATACCATGGGCATTGAAGAGAAAGCGAGGTCCACGGGGATTAGCATGCATCTTTGATGAATTTTGAACTTGGCAAACACCATACAGGTTTGAGTTTCCCCATGTATTATGCAAGGCTGGTGTTTTAGCTGATAGATATTGCAAGAGAAATTGGTTGCGAGAGCATAGCTGATAGATATTGGAAGAGAAATTGGTTGTGAGAGCATCATCATGTATTATTAAGCACTTTGTATCCCTTGAGTGCTTGTATTTGTTTGTATCTTTTTTTTTTTTTCCTGGTGGAGCAAGAAGTTTTTAAAATCTATCATAACACTCAGACATTATTTTCTTTTGGCAGATTCAAGAACTCGTTGAGGCCATTGTTTTGCCGATGACCCACCAAGAGAGGTTTCAGAAATTAGGGATTCGTCCACCGAAAGGGGTACTTTTGTATGGACCTCCTGGAACTGGAAAAACATTGATGGCTCGTGCATGTGCAGCACAGACAAATGCTACTTTTCTGAAGCTAGCAGGCCCACAACTTGTTCAGGTCATTATTTATCTTTACCAAGATCATATCTACCATTTTTAAATTTTTTTTTTTACATTGCTTAATGATTCTACATTGATGTGTCAGTGTTTGCTTGGTCACTTCTTTCCATTTTTTTAAATAGTTTGCTCTGATACATAAACTGCCTTCTCATTTGGTTCATCTCATTGTGGAAGGGTAATGTGATTTCTATTGTGAGTGCATCAGGAAATAATTTGATATTGGTTCTTGAGACCAAGAGGTGTTTGTTACATGGTATTCTGTAATGGTAACGGTGGCCGTAATGGCCACCACCATTACCATTACGATATGTGCCATGACGGCTGTTACGGCTTCTTTTTTTCTTTTTCTTTTTCTTTTTCTTTTTTTTGAAAAAAAAAATGTCTTGGCGCTGTAATGGACAGTTACAGGCTGTTTTTTCCATAATAGCAGTCATTGCAGTAACGACCTTGTAACATGTCATGGTGGCCACCATTACCTTTATGTAACGGCCGTTACTTAACTGTTTTTGCATACCGTGGTTCGTTAGGGGGAAAAAGAGATTGGTTGGGTCAAATCTTGAAGTGTTCTGAAAGATGCTTTGTAGAGTACAAATTTATTTATTTTTCAGCAGATTCCATTTTGTTTTGGGATTGATGATTCCTCATTGAGTCATTGTCCATCCTCATTTTTTTTTTTGTTTTCATTTTGCTTTTTTCCTTTTTAATAGAACTTGGCTTTCCTTTTTTTTTTTTTTTGAAGATTTCAATTAATATTAAAGGGAGCCAAAGCAACCCAAGAACAAAACGGGCTTCTTCTTCTTCTTCTTCATCATCATCATCATCATCATCATCATCTTTTTTCAATTACTCTCTTTCAAGATATCTGAATATTCTATTATGTTGTAAAGTTTATATCTTCATTCTATTCTACAGTTGCACATGACACAACAGTGTGCTATCTTGTACTCGGAACTGAAATTGAGCAGGCTTCAAATACTGTAGTTTTCCATATATCATTCGTCTATAGACCAGTGTTTTAAATAGCGTGTAGCGTATAGCGTAGCGTTCAGCCCTCTGTAGCATGTAGCATAAGCTACATGATACTTCTATTCTTTTTAATTAAAATAATTTAAAATAGGATAATAGCGGCTATACAGATTCTACAGAAGATGTAACTAACAAGTAACAACTACTAACTGAACAGTCAGTCAGGCCTAAACAAGTAGCAGTTAACACTAACTGAAAGTATGGTCTAAAAACCCAACTTTACAAGTTAACCAAACACATAAGAGCTCAGTTAGTCAGTCCTAAAACCGAACAGTGGCTGTACACAACACAATCAACACTAAAACAGGCCATTTCCAAATTTCTAGCGAAAAAAGTGAAAAAAAAATAAAAAAGGGCAACAAAACGAGGAAGAAAAATGAAAAAAAAAAAAGAGAAGGCAGCCAAATAGTTAAAAAGGTGAAAATCTAAGAGATATCAATCATTTTATCATAAAAATTAAAATAAATATAATTAACTAAGGTTAATAGGTGTAAACACACCTTTAATATCTTCAAAATCAAGCAGAAATTGAAAACTAGAAGGCCCACAGCCATACGGATGTAAAATGAGGGATCTCTGATTTCTCTCTTGTTTTTCGTCCAAATGATCTGAAATTCCAGCCATATAATCCCTTGCTAGGTTCGATCAAACCCCTGAAGTTTCACTTGAAATGGATATGCAGATTGAGAGAATCGAGCTCTCAGATTTTTGGGGCTGGGAAGCTCTGCTGCAGGAAGAAATAGGGTTTTCAAAACCCATTTCGTAAAGGCTTTTAGTTATAACAAGAGAGAAATCAGAGATCCCTCATTTTACAGATCGAGAGAAATGGATATGCAGATTGAGAGAATCTTGCAAGTCTGCCACCATTTACGACAAACAGAGCTTCTCCAACCATTAACTTTTATGTCCAAAATCAAAGGGTTAGGATAATTAATGGGTGTCAAAAACTACATATCATCTATCCACAACTGGGAGCACAGTTTGGATGGTCCAGATTGACCATTTGGACTGCTATTTGTGATCAATATGAGTCACCACCATTTCAAAATATGCATTGAACTTAATATATTAAAAAACTGAGAAAAAAAAAATACTTGAGTTGCTAGTAGCGTATGCTACCAGCGATACATGCTACATGTGTGTAGCGTATAATACATGGACCACACGCTACCAACGTACACTACATAGCGTTTGATCTACGCTACGCTACGTAGCCTACGCTACCAAAAACACTGCTATAGACTTTCAGGATTTTTTTCCTTCTAAGGAAGATCACTTTATCATCAAATATTATTGCCATCTAGCAATTGTTGTAGACTTGTAGCCTGTAGGTGCATTATTTGTGGATTTGGCTTTTGTGTTGACTATCTAGCCTAGGGCATCATTTCTATTTGAGGCCAGATATGTGAAATTTCGATTTTGTTGATGATCAAATATATTGCATCCATATACTGACAAAAATTGTGGACGTGGGATTTGTTCAGATGTTCATTGGTGATGGAGCAAAACTTGTTCGTGATGCTTTTCAACTTGCAAAGGAGAAATCTCCGTGCATCATTTTTATAGATGAAATCGATGCAATAGGAACTAAGCGATTTGATAGGTATATTATGTTCATCTCTTGTACACATTTAAAAAAATAAATTCTGCTCTTTCAGTGTCTGACTCAATGATTTACTCAGTATCGCCAAATCATTAGGCCAGTTCATCTTGAGTCTTGGGGGGATGCTACATTGCTGTGATTTTCATGGGGTTTCTGCATGAACCATCCTTGTTTTGGGTGTTCCTGGTTGCAATGTCACCTGGGCATGTAGCAGGGTTACAAGTGTCAAAGTGTCAGGCACAGCGAACTCCAAAAATGTAGGCATGATGACACTTCTATACGCATACAAATATTATTTATTTATAAGTAAAACATAAAGTAGAATAAAAATAAAATGGCGAAAATACTAAAATGAAGAAAATTAGAAAAGAAGAAAAATTAGAATGAATATTCACGAAGTCCAAATAAAAATCAATTACTAGTAATCTAAACTAACAAGTAATTGATTAACAAAATATTGAAGATCACCTTGAGAAATGGTAGTTTCTATGAACGTTACTTGATCTCTTGAAAAATTACAATACCATGACAAAAGAAGGAAAAAGCAAACAAAACAACAATGTTGTGTTTTTTTCCTTATATGGGTCATAATTCCTGTAGCAAAAAATGAACTAAAATGTAGGGAGTGAGGTGAAGTTTTATGAGTAGTTTCTTCAACGATAGGAGAATGGAGTCAAGCTTTGAGTTATAGGAATGAGACATTTTTTTATTTGACAAAAGAAGTTCGCATAAAAAAAATTGAGAAAGATGAAAGGAAAGCCTTGTGAAGAATATGCTTGGGCACCTCATTAAAGTGTTTGACATGTAGCACTTTTTGATGACATCATTGATGTTGTTTCAGTGCACAAAAAGTATCATAAATAACAATATTTGCAGGATGATGCTAGCAACGAATATGAAGTAAATAGTAATCAAATAGATAAAATTAATAACAATTAAATTAGAATGAGTGTACCTGGATCGGAGAAGGAAAATGAGAGAATAGGAAATAAAGAACAACGTAGCCAGCAGAGGCGCGGAACCAAGTCGCTTTCTTGAAGACGATTCACACCTATTTCTCAAACCAGATGAATGGGCCATATTCCTTGTTGTGACCGCCTTTGGGATACAACCGCCGATCAATAAAAATAGCAGACTGTACCGATCAATAAAAATATATCGATTAAATAATAAAAACTAATAAAAGTTTAAAGCTTCTTAATGAAGGATTATGAAATAAGCACAGAGAGAGAGAGAGAGAGAGAGAGAGAGAGGGTTTTGATTTTGTTTTTTTTTTTTGTTAAATTAGGTTTTCCGAAAAGACTATATAGTATAACTCAAAGCATATGTGGCTGACACATGATGCTGAGGTGGTAGCCAACGTATGCAAATGGTTACAACATCGTTGTAAAGACGTACGACGTGGAACCATAAGACTCGGTCAAAATAAAAAAAATAACTTTTGGATAAAATAAAACTGATCATGTAGACAAGCCTAAGCCCGGTACGCACGTCACGGCGTGGCGGACGCGTGCGGTGTTTCGCATACCATACCCAAGAGTTAACAAAGGTTATGTACGTGAACCTATATATAAATGTGAAAAATCTCTCATTTTGTTCTAATGTGGGACTATTCCCACAAGCACTTTTCTCTCAAAAGTTTAAAGAACTATCTCTCTACACCCCCCACCCCCCATTCTTTATTTTAAAAAATATATTCAAACCAATTTGTATCAACGGTTAGATCTGAATCAATCAGACGAATCTGTATAAACAGATAGATCTGAATTAATCAAACGAGTCTATATAAACAGTTAATTCTTAATTAATTAGAGATGTAAAACAGATCTGAACAGATACAAAAATTAAAAAGGCAAATATGCACATATATAAAAATTAAAAAGGCGGATCTAAACATATATAAAAATTAAAAGGCAGATCCAAACAAGTATGAAATTACGAAATAGATGCAAACATATTTGAATTAGTAAATAACACTTGACAATTTTGAACATTGATAAGAAAAATTGTCTTCAGATTGTTAGATTATTATTTTTTAAAATAAAATAGGGCGAGAGAGAAGTTTTTTAAACCTTTGAGAAAACATGCTTATGGGAATAGTCCCACATATAGGGCCGAAAAGTCAAGCGGGTTGGGTCTCGGGTTGGTGCTCAACCCTAACCTAACCCAACCCAACCCAACCCAAGGTTCCTATAACTTAACTAGGAATTCTCAACCCAAGCGGGCTCGGTCAGTTTGATACATGCTAATATTTTCGTTAGTACATTAGTCTATTATATTTCAAGATACGTCTTTTTTTTTTGTACTGTGGCTTTATTAATTATATATGTAGTTATTTATCATAAAGAATTTTACTTTTTCTAAACAAACAAGCTAAAATATAGGACAACTACTCCTTTAACACTCAAGCATATCAAATTTCAAACATTATCAAATATTAACAGCATATCAATTTTCAAATAATATTACATATAAGAAATAAAACATAATAGAAACCATAAAGACAAGAACATATCTCGAGTCTTCTATATTTTTATCAAAGTGTTAAAGAAGAACATCTCTTTTATCCTTAGCCCTACTTCTTTCCAGAAAAACGCGTATTAAAAGCTTTAATAACCTGCATAATACATACATAAATTACACTTTTATATTAAAAAAAAAAAAGTAATATAAACTAATAAGTTGACTTACGAAAGTAATATAAACTAATAAGTTTACTTAACTAAAGTATAATAACATTATAAGTTACTTATAGATCGGGATCGGGATCGGGATCGGGTTCGGGTCGGGCAATCCGAGACCTCAACTTGAGCTTGACCAAAATTTTATTGGGTTGGTGTTTGCATAGCCCGAGACCGAGATTGAACCCAATACTTCCTGCCCGAGCTCAACCTAATCTTGGGTCGGTCACGGGTTGATCGGGTTGAACCTGCCCGACTTTCTGCCCTACCCACATAGGAACAAGAGGAGGGTTTTTTCACCTTTATATATAGGTTTATGTAGATAGTCTTTGTTAGCTCTTGGGTATAGTATGCCAAATAGTGTACGTTGCACCGCGTCATGTCGTGCGTGCCGGGCTCGAGCTTGGGCTTGTCTACATGTTCAGTTTTATTTTTTCCAAAGTTATTTATTTTTTGCTTTGATTGAGTCGTGCGATTCCACTTTACATGTCTTAGCAACAGTGCTGCGACTATTTGCATACGTTAGCTGCCACCTCAGCGCCACGTGTACTTTGGGATTTACTATATATTATCTTTTTGGAAAACCTAATTTGATAGAAAATGAAATCAAAACCCTAGCCGCCATTTTCCTCTCTGCTTATTTCATAATCCTCTACTAAGAAGCTTTAAGCTTTCATTAGTTTTTATTGTTTAATCGATATATTTTGAGCATCAACCACTTGGTGGCGGAGTCGGCTATTTTCAATGGTTGTATCCCAAAGGTAGTCGCAACAAGGAATCTAGGCCATTCATCTTATTTGAGAAATAGACGTGGAATCGTCTTTAGGAAAGCGACTTGGTTCCACACCTCCGCTAGCTACATGGTTCTTTATTTTCTTATTTTTCTTCTCTGATTTAGGTTTACTCATTCTAATTTAATTGTTATTGCTTTTATCTGTTTGATCACTATTTACTTCATATATGTTGTAAGTATCATCCTATGAATATTGTTATTTTTGTGCATTGAAACAACAACTGAGACACTTTATACATAGAGATTTTGAAGTGTCATGTTGTGTCCCCAAGTGTCGTCACAGCGAAAACCCAGAAGATAGAAGTGTCCAGGTAACACTGCCTTGATGTGATCAATGTCTATCTAAATACATAACTTTGGTTGTCGCACAATATTTCAATATTGTGTGATATGGAAGCAATATGCGTAAAAAAAAAAAAAAAAAAAATAGAAACAAGAGATCAAGATACTTCAACATGGCCCCTGCCATTAAATTTGGAAGAGAAAGAAACCCCAAGCAAAGGTGGCAATTAGATCAATGGTCCCATGTGCATCACCTTTATCCTGTACAGTTAAAGTAGTAGAAATATCCTTTTTCTGTAAAGCACATGAGCAAAGCACGGAGTTCAACTGAAGCTGGGTTTCTAGTTCTGAGCTATGCTACCATGTGTATCATATGTGTTCATGTCATGGCTACTGCGTATAGCTTTTACAGTTGAAAGTGTTAATTTAGACGTAGCCCCCATTTTGTGTTTAAGTAAACGTAGGTTCTGAGGGGTGAAGAGAATCATTACAATGATTTGATTGAAGTTCTTTTGAGCGCCAAGCAAGTGGCCATGTTCCTGACGCTGATATCCCTACTCAGGAGCGAATTAGCTGTTACCCTGGTAACTGCTCAGTGGGTATTACCCTAATCGTGTGGGGCCCACCTTTATGTATATTTTGCATATCCACTCTGTCCACTGTTTTCCCATCTCATTTTAGGACGGGATCCCAAACCTTAAGAATATCCAAATCTCAGGTGGACCATACCACTAGAAAAAGTTATAAATGACCATTAATAACTTTTTGTGGGCCACAAAAGTTTCAGATAAATCTTATGTTTTTATTTTACCTTCATCTGGATCTTCTTGACATTGTCAAAAGGTTGGATTTCCAATAAACATTAATAAAAAGTTACTATGAGCCCTTTGGGACTTTTAATGGTGAGCCACTCAATCACCACTGTTTCATGTGGTGTGGTCCACCTGAGATTTGGATCTGCATAATTTTTGGTACCCCATCCTAAAATGATCTAGAGAAATGGATGGACCGCGTAGATATACAGAAAGTCATCAAGGTGGGCCCCACGGTAGGGGTAACACCCACTAAGCTGTTACCTGGGTAACACCTAATTCGCGCCCCACCTACTCGAACCCTTAACCTAGGAGTGGGTGAAGCCGTTGCAGTTTTGACTTCTCTTTTCAGTTAATCTTAGAGGGAAAAAAAAGGTTCCCTCTCTCTTCTCCCCATGTGTAGCCTTCTTAAGCCAGTGTTCAAGGTTGCACATGTTGGACCTGGGAAAGGAAGCAACTTCTAGAATCAACATCTGGGGAAGTCAAAACTTGACATGGCAAGGTTTATTGTGGTTCTCTGACTGACTTTTTAAGTAAAGATCTTGTCTTCAGGCAGTTGGTTTTCCAGTGTGTTTGATATTTTTGCTCCTGGCCATCTCATGTCCTTTCAGTAATTTTTCTAGAGAATTTGCTGGAACGGAATGATGTGAAACAGCAAGTTTGATTTTTGCAAACTATAACCATTATTTACTCTATTTTACTGCAGCGAAGTGAGTGGTGATCGAGAAGTGCAACGTACAATGCTGGAACTGCTTAATCAGCTTGATGGTTTTAGTAGTGATGACAGGATAAAGGTCAGTGTCTCTTACCCTCTCTAGTGTTGGATGTTCTTCTATTTTAATTTTAATTTTATTTTTAGAAGTCCATTTTATAAAAAAATGGAGTAAATTTATCATTGGGTGGTGTTGTCATTTGTAGTTCATGTTCATATTTAACAATTGAAATGGATAGCTTGATCAAATGTCTTGTTTCTTCTTGGAGATAAGGTTGGGTTTATTGCTTGAATGATATGTTCCCTGCGTCTCGCCTGCTAGCCCAGCTGGAAGATGCCTAGGCGTTTCAACGGCAGGTCTCAGGTTCAAGTGCTAAGGAGACATGCTAACCCCACCAGTGGGTGGGAGCATCGTGTGACCAACTGTGTGGGTGCTGTTGCCCAGCTAACAGGGTGCGTTGCATGACTTAATAAAAAAAAAGATATGTTCCCTATCCTTCAAAAAATATCATAGAGTAATCCAGCAATTTCAAATAGGTTTAGCAGCTCATTTTTACCTATCTCATCTCGTAAGAAGTATTTTTGTCCTTTGCCTTAGCTTCTGCTTTGGTGGGCCTTCTTAATAAAGTATCATTATCTTTCAAAAAAAAAAAAGAAAAAAAAAAGAGTAAGAAACAAAGATTCTTTATTCAGGCCTCTCAGACGGATGCTTTTTATCTTTAATTGGATTAAAACCTGGTTGTAGTTTTTGGAATGGACCCAAGTGAAAAGGTTACTTGAGCTTGGTTTGGCTGGGGAATAGATCCTCAGGCCTTTGCCGAATGTTCAAGATGGGTTCAAGGTTGATTCTGAATCTTACGGTACAAGTGGTAAGTGAATTGCTAAAATGTCTAAAGAGGTCTAGGGATCAAAACTATAGGAAGGGTATTTGTCTTGAGCCCAACCCATTAATGGGTTAGGTTAGGTTGGGTCATTTGGACAGGCCCATTGATTGAATATATGGGTGGGTCAGTCTAAACCCAAGCCCAACCCATTAATCTAAATGGACTACCTTTTTGGTCCGTGCCTAGCCCGACCTGCAACCCAACCTGACTTGGCCCGAATCTGGCTTAGAAGCTGGTTGGGCCAATTGACCTGTGGATCGACCCAACCCATTGCCACCCCTAATTAAGAACCTAATCAATCTTAATATAAAGAAATTCCAATATGTATGAAACATACATCCATTCCCTTCAAAATTTGCCGTTGCACTACAATTGCTCGACTGATCAGATCTTGAAGTTCTTGTTATGATTACCCATCAAATCTGTACTCATCTCTCCTTATTGATATGTACAAACCATAATAATATTATTAATCCCATCTTGGTGACATTCAGGTCATAGCAGCAACTAATCGAGCTGATATTCTGGATCCTGCCCTCATGCGTTCCGGCCGTCTGGATCGCAAAATCGAGTTCCCTCATCCATCTGAAGAAGCAAGAGCCCGGATCTTGCAGGTTTGCAAAACTATTACCTTTCCCTGCAATCTTCTGTACGTTGCATTCCCTTAATCATTATTTTATTTTTTTGGCTGCTGCAGATCCATTCAAGAAAAATGACCGTACACCCAGATGTAAATTTTGAGGAGTTGGCTCGTTCAACAGATGATTTCAATGGGGCACAGCTGAAGGCTGTTTGTGTAGAGGCTGGGATGCTGGCTCTCCGCCGAGATGCCACAGAGGTTCTATCTCTTTATATATATCAGCACCTTCTCCTTTTATTATTGCTGGATTCAATTTTATTGCTGCGGTTGTGAAATGGCACTGTTGTAATTCTTAACATGGGAAATTGCTATTGTTCTACCACAGTCACTAAACTCCACCTCCTCTGTTCTAGTCAAATTGCTATTGCTCTACCACAGTCATTAAACTCGACCTCCTCTGTTCTAGTCAAATTGCTATTGCTCTACCATAGTCACTAAACTCCACCTCTGTTCTAGTCAAAGAAACCATCATCACCATCACCCTCTTCGTTTCTTTCTACACCTCCTTGTGTCTGTGCTAGAGAACAGAGCACAATCCTCATCCATCGAGATGCATTGTTTTATTCTCATACACTGGTCATATGGATAAGGCGTTGATTGATGTCAGCATCGGCTCTGCCATGCCATCACTACCTCTGATATCATTATCAGCAATGGCCACTGTAGTTGTAGTTTTGTTGATGCTAGTGTGTTGTGACGAGTTAGCTGAGGCTTGGTTCTTTTTTGTTTTGGATTCAGGTGATCCATGAGGACTTCAATGAAGGGATCATTCAAGTTCAAGCGAAGAAGAAATCCAGCTTGAATTATTATGCTTAGTAGCATTTATATTTCTTCCTTGTCAAGCAAAAAAAAAAAAAAAAAAAAATCAAAAACGTGTTTTAAACTTCTCCATTTTCCCTTGACGATTAGGAGAAACAGTTCATACTGTGTATTTATACGTTCAAATATTGTAATGAAACCTCTTTTTTCTTCTTCTTCTTCTTCTCTCCGTAATAAACAGACGGGAGATGGATTTAGACTCGGACTACAACCTGGTCAGGTTCCATACCGCACATCACCCCTGGGTCAGGTGAGTCCTGATTTTTACTTGGACCTGACTCAACTTGTTGGTCTTTGTTGCTGAATCCTTTAACCATGTTGTTATGGCGTGTACTAGTCAGTTTCACTTATATGCCACCATATTGCCGGTGTGGTGAACAGGCATGAGGTACAAGCTGTCCATCATGTTGGCCTCACTGGCCTCGGGTTAATCCACTTGTAAGGTGCTCTGCAATGTTAGAAAGGCTAAGCCAGCGCACTGCAATGTTAGAAATGGTGCTGACGAATGAGAGAAACTTACCTTGTTGTGAGTTGTGGCCCATTTGTTGATATGAACAGCAAGATTTTCATGGCAGAGCATCAATGCTGGGTTTGGACCTCACGGCGCGTGCATGTTGTCACAGCTGGTCGGTGTAGATGAGATTCTGCCCAAAGCTTCGTTGAAGAGGAACGGGGTCATGACCCATGCTGGACCTTTCAGTCTGTTGACTTATCCAGACCATGGACTGCATTGCTGTTGATCATGCTCCAAAACCATCTTATGGATGGGAAGATCCTACCCGTCCAAATGTTGGCCTTATCTTTGTTGGGTATTGTTTATGCCTGATCTGACCACGCAGGATCCAGCGTGCTATGTGCCAGTGAAATTTCAGTACTTTTTTAAGTTGACCTAATCTCATGGCACATTTATGCAGAGAATATGATGACTATAACTAACATGTGGCAACTTGAGAAATTCTCATGACCAACCCATGATGAACGAGTGGCAACTCAAGAGAAATTCTCATGACCAACCCATGATGAGCGAGCAGCATGCATGGTGTTGTCAGATGGGCCACAATTGTCTTTGGGTGCATATGAGTTACCTTTATATCAACAAGCAGAAGAAGTGACTATGGAGATCTCTTTCCATGCAACCGTCCCAAAATCTTATAAATAGGAGGAAATTGAAGAACTCCAAGCCTTAGCCAACCCAACATATAGCAAATCAAATTTATAGTACAACACTGCTTATCTTTTATCTTACTTGTGGCTCTTCTTAGACTATGACAACTTATCTACACTACTATACTGGACTGACTTTAATATAAGAGCAATGTTATCTTGTTTATTTTATGCTAGATTGATCTAAATTAATAATATAATTTCCTTTTATTTCCATCGAGCACTGGATTATAAGGAAAAACTTTTCTTTTCTTTTCTTTTTAGTAGTGTAATTCCCTTTATTTGTGCTGAAGTTACTAGATTAGGGAAGACTCAAATCTAGTGCCTTGTCATTTACACCAAATTATCGATAGATACTATTATAAGTTTTTATCTTCATTTTAATTCAAATAATTGATTTCCTTCTACTTGAATCAGTTTATCTCTACTAAAATGGTGAGAAAGAGTTCTTTCAACTTGGAATAATAAAAAAAAAGGACGGCCCCTCCTATTCACAAATTGCTTGATTTCATTTATAGGTGACCGAATAGATATGCGAACTACCTCAGTTCTCAATAATAGATGACCACCCATGGTCTCTCCATCTATCTCAATGCATACGGTCGAGTTGAGATTGATTTGTAGAAAGATTTGGCATGTGCGGCACACTATGCACTTACTAATGACTAAATTTTGAGCCAAACAAATATTAATCAGCATTTATTTCCTTTTGCCGCTGTGAACTTACAGGCCACCATCCAAGGGCTATCATTGTCCCATTGAGTTGATTTTCAGAGTGAAATCTGTTATGTTGTTGGGCCGACAGATGAACGGCCTGGATTGCTGAATCACAGGTCCTACTGTGCAAACTAAAAACCACAGGTGCGGGCGCGGATTAGCTACTGACGAGTTGAGCAGCCAATCTCACCACTGAAGTGACATCACCGTGTTGTGTGGGCCCCAACATGATGTATACGTTGTATCCACACCGTCCATCCATTTGGAGTGACCAGTTTAGGGCCTGACTCAAAGAATGAGGCAGATCCAAAGCTCAAGTGGACCCACCACAGAAAACAGTGGGGACAGTGACCTCCACCCGTGATTTTTATTTGATATCCAACCTGTTCATAAATTCACACAGACATGGAGGAAGGGATTGAAAACTTCTGTGGCTCCTAAGATGTTTTCACCGGTGGATGTCACTGTCTCCACTGTTTTCTGTAGTGGGGTCCACTTGAGATCTGAATCCGCCTCATTCTTTTATTCATGCCTTAGAATGATCTCTCCAAATGAATAGATAGTGTGGATACAACATATGGGGAGGCCCACGGACCATGGTGACATCACTTCAGCAGTGAGATTCGCCACTCAAACTGTAAGTAGCTAATCCGCGCCCCAGGTGCATTGCGGCGCGAATTAGGTGTTACCCGGGACCACCTTAGTGGGTGTTACCCCTACCGTATGGCCCACATCGATGATATTTTGTATATGCATTCCGTCCATCGGTTTCTAAATCCCATTAGGATGACGTTTCAAAAATTAAGAAGATCCAAATCTCAAGTGGACTATACCACTAGAAACAGCCTGATTGAGTGTTCCACAATTAAAAGTTTCAAAGAGCCCATCATAAGGTTTTGGTAGTATTTATTTGCAATCCAAACTCTTTATAATGTCAATAAAGGTCTTGATGAAGGGAGAATATAAATATCAGATTGATCAAAAAAAACTTTTGTGGCCTACAAAACATTTTTAATAGTTATTCTTCACTGTTGATAGTGGTATGGTCCACCTGAGATTTGGATCTTTTTAGGGTTTTGGATCACATCCTTAAAATGATATGAAAAAGCAGATAGACAACTTGGATATATAAAAAATAAATCAATATGGGGCCGACACGGCTAGGGTAATACCCACTAATAAGTTCCCGGGGTAACATCTAAATTCGCGCCCGGTGCCGTGTGTGCAGTTTCTCGAAGAAAGTGCTGCTTATCTTCCGGCCTTTCTCCTCTTCCCCTCAAGGCTCATGTTCGATTTCCACACTAATTTTAGTTCTGATTAGAGGGGCCGTGGCTAAGCTAATCCACACCACTGTTCTGTTGGATCCTTTAGCGGGTGGGACATGCCAGTCCTAACTAACCTTTTGAATGCTGGGCCTTCAAATGGACAGCTAACAAAAGAAATACAGCACGGCTGCACTTTCAATTGAACTAAAGTCCCAAGATTGGGCATGGTCCATGGTATGCAACAGATCAATGGACTGGATTTGCAAACGTTGGGCCCACCTGCTGAACTGAAAACCCCGATTTTACTGTACAGAACTCTATAATTCCTCTCTTGAAACTGTGCCCCACCCATTTCTACCTTAGTGGGCCTACAATGGAAGATCCATGGTGCAAAAATTGCATTGATTGGATAATACTGTCTAATCTGATCAGTGGTTTGTCATCAAACTCAAAAGAAAGTGTCCTTTGTTTGTTGGGCGAGAACTTCGGACGACTGGGACCGTTGGATCTATTGAGCGGATCATCCTAGTGGGATGCTCATTCCACACGATTTACATGACCTTGATGAGGGGGGAAATAAATCCAGTAGCTCGTTGGACGGTCCAAATTGAATTTCGTAGGACCCCACCCTAAATGGGCTGGCCTTAGGAGGTTCAGGCCTAGATTCTAAGCAGATCAAGCTGGGCCTTTCATGTGGGGCCCACTCAAATTTGCAGCTCCTGCCCCGCCGATCTGCCTGTGTATCACACCATGGGAGAGCCCATCCCTAACCAATTGAAATGCAGTGGTCCCCATCATGTTAGGCGGAGTGATAGACGGTCAGGATTATATGATGAATTCTCTCTCTTTTTTCGACTGTTCCGAGAGCCGAGGGTGGACCATAACTGGTCGGGATCATGCGGATTGCGGATGACGTTCGCGGCTTCGGTGGATCCCTGACTGTGGGGACCACCTTGATGTATGAACTTTACATCCACGACGTCCATCCGTTTTTTCAGACAATTTTAGGGTATTACACCAAAAACAAAGCAGATCTAAATCTGAGGTGGGTTACACCAGAGGAAACGGTGGGGATTGAATATCTACCATTAAAAAATTCTTGGGGGCCAATGGAATGTTTATCTGCCATCCAACCGTCAAAAAGACAAGGATGAAGGGACCACACTAATTTAATACTGATCCAAAACTTTTGCGGCTCACAATAAGTTTTTAATGGTCATTCACCACTGTTTTCTATGGTGTGTTCCACCTGTGATTTGGATCTGTTTTAGTTTTTGTATGATGTTCTAAAATAATCTTTAAAAAATGATGGACGTCGTTGATGTAAGTCATATGCATCAAGGTGGGCCCCACAGTCAAGGGATTCACCGAAGCCGTGCCCGCGGACTACAATGTGGGGTAGTACCGCAGACTACTTTGCCTTCATATAATGGTATGAAGGAGGTTTACGCCCTCCGCAGTGAGAAGAGGGTTCTGCTTCTTCTTCGTTTGGTTCTGAGAGAGAGAGAGAGAGAGAGAGAGAGAGAGGAAATGGAGGGTGGAGATGAGGGGATCGACAGAATGGTGGATTCGAAAGACTTGCAGCAACAGAGCAAAGCACTCGACAAGCTCACCGACCGTGTTGAGGATCGTCAGCTCGACTCCACCCGAGTCCAGGAGGTCTTCTTCTTTCTATCCCTTTCTTCTTCCATTTCTTCTCTCTTTATTTTTATATGTGCAATCAGAATAAAAGAAAACCCATCTCAGATTCTTCATTTCTATGTGCGCTTTCACTCTTCCGATGATTTTCGCTCACACCCATGTTGTTATCTTTGCTGATTGCTTCATTAATCTGCCTCTTTTTTTTTCCCTCGTAAAAGGCCGATATTTTAATGAAGGAGAAAGAAAATCCATGTTAAATTCTTCGATTTCTGTCATCCTTTTTAATCCTTTGATAGTTTTAGCCGATGCCCATGTTGCTACTTTTGCTGATTGCTTCATTAGTCTGTTAATTTTCTCTGTTTCTCAATTGAATGGTCTGATTATTTATTTATTTTGCATTTTTTTCCTTATATTTATTTGCTTTTTTGTCTTTTAGATAATGGGTTTATGTGTTCTGGAATTTTTATGCAAATGGGAAGTCTAAGTTCATGTCTCTTAGATGTTTTATCCATGGAAGAATCATAAATTTCCGTTGATATGATTGAGAGTAATTGAAGCCCTCATAAATGGCATTTTCTTTGAAGACGATGCTGAATCTACCTTTTTTTTAAAGGTATTTAACAAGCATGGTTTCTATTGGCAATTTGTGGCATTTTCTCATATAGATGTTAATGTGCAGGCTATGGCATCGATTGCTGCATCTGCAGAAGCTGACTGGAATGCAATGAGAATGAGGTGAATCTTTAATGGCAAACACCAACTACTTCGAGTTTTTTTTTTGGAAGGCATCACAATTTCTATTAAAAAAGGCCCAACAGCGACAACTAACAATCGCATCCCGGCCATCTATAACCAATCACTATGTTTGGAGGCTAAAATACAATTATTGCCCTCTCAACAACATTCACCACCGACTCACTGATACCCCAGAAAGTCCAATTGTTCCTCTCTCCCCACAAGGCCCACATTATCGCCAACAACACTAATCTTCGAGCTAAGGAGAGAGATTCTTAGACCCCAGCATCATGTTGAAAATTGCTAGAAAATTGTCCCAAACCACAGGAGCAAATGCTTAGTGAATGAACAAGTGGTTCACTAACTCCACATCCCTCATACGCATTATGCAACAATCGGGGATACCGTCACTCTTTTCTGTAAATTATCAATTGCTCACTATCGATTTCTCCCAACTAACCAAGCAAAGGCGACAACCTTGGGAGGGGCCTGCAGGCCCAAACATACCACATATGGCGAGCAAGGAGTCAACTCCTTGTAGAAAGTGATGCAATCGGCTCACATCCCCACACATGCACGCTCCGCACGTGTGTACAAGAAAAGGACTTTCCCCTTTTAGCCCATCACTACTTTCATTTTCTTTCAAATCTCTACATTAGGAAATTTTCTTTTTCTTTAATGTCTTTTATATTAGGCAAGGAGTAATTTTAGATTTTTCTTATTTAAGCACTTTCTTATTTAGGTGCTTTCTTAATTACAATGCTCTATTATTTAGGTAGTTTCTTATTGCCTTAGATCTTGGCCAGCTAGAAATTCTATTTTTAGATTCATAGTAGTTGAGCTTGATCATAGCCTTGCATTCAGACTCTAGTTGGGTCCTTTTCTGCAATCTCTATCTTCTTTTCTATTTGCTTCCCCTTTCATGGTTTGCATTAGAAAGATTGAACAAAGAAGCGGCAAGTTTAACCTTGGACCACACCATAGCATCCCTCACTCCAAAAGATGGTTTGACATGATGGAACCTCATCAGGAGCCAAAGTAACTCCTCTGCTTCCTCATCCAAAAGGTTCATACACCAACATCTGCCAAAAGCAATGAGCAATGGTTGCATGCTGGTCCGGATTGAGGTCCTCTAACCTTGGGAACTCTCCTGAAAAGGACGGTTGCTGATCCAGTGATCTACCCAAAAGTGAATCCTCTACCTGTCCTTGCAAATGAATTGAATCGCTTCCTTGAATTTGTTCTTCACTCTGCAGATCGCCTTTTGAAGTAGGCGATCCTTATGGTTGGGCCAACCTATTCGAGGGGTTGGATTTCACATGCTCTTAACTGGTTGGAAGTTATCAGCTGGGTAGACTATAACTTGTGGTCCAACCGGATATATATATATATATATATATATATATATATATATATATATATATATATATATTTTTGCATGTATGCTTGAGTTGTATGTCTGTATCGAATAGAATGAACTTGGGTGCATTGGGGTTCATGTCTGTTGCCAGGGATACAAGTGTCAGATTCATATAGCAGAGGATTTGTTGGTTTCTGCGATATATTTTAATTAACTTAATATTTACAATCTTAATAAATAATAAGGTCCTTTTCCAGTGGAGCATGGTTTGAGATCCGTAAAGGTTGTGCTGAAATGGTTGAAGTATTGATGCCATGTGTACCCTAGCTGTGTTCCACATATGATCCTTTACAGTGTAGAGTATCATGTAGTTCCTCTTCTAGAAGAATGTCATATGCAGTTTCAATTCCAAATATGCTGTCTCTTGGACTAAATTGGGTTCCTACCTTGGAGAGATGCCAACTTGATAGAAGAAGCCCATGATCAACACGATCAGCTTTGGGTGAGCCTGGTGAAGCTTGGGGCTATGAGTGAATCTCTTCTCATTCAAGACAGGAGATGGGCTATTTATTTTCATCTCCACGTTCTGTTTTTATTCAACATTTGGGATTTGTTTTGTTGCTGATTTTCGGAACTTTGGTGTTGGGTTGGCTGGCCCTTAGCGGTGTTTCCCTTTGTTTTCCCCTATGCCGTTTTTCTTTCTCGATGTTCGCACTTTCCCCTTTTGTCATCTCCATGTCGTTGTTGAATTCTTCCAACATGAGATGAGAACAGAAGGAACTAGATAGGATTTTACTGCCAAATCATGGTTGAGATGAGAGCAAAAAGGACTGGATCTCTCTCTCTCTCTCTCAACTTCCATTTACTGAGCCACCCTAAAACCAATAGCACTAGTGATGTAGGACGTGCATAACTTAGCCTAGGATGAATGAGGTGAGATCAAGTTCCACATTAATTCAAATAATCATCATACAAACTCAAGCACATCCACATGGAAGATAAGGAATTTCAGATTCAATTATGAAGTGGCCCAGGCTAATCACATGTGGTGCATAAACTTATAAAGAAATCACAAAAGTGGTCCCTTGGAAGTAAGGACTTCCAATCTAGCATAGGTAATATACCACATCCACATGAGAAAAAAAAAGGGTACCAATAAAATTCAGATTTAGGGAATTAGGGGTTTAGGGTTGATGGGGGTGGTTGACAGGGTCGAAAAAATCAAAAATGGAATGTGGGATGAGAGGGCTTTGGTTAGAGGAGTCGTGGATGAAGGAAAGATGAATACCTTGAAGGAAGAATGAAAAGAAGACCTGGAGAAACTCACCACCAACCTTTGATATACCCTTCCACACTTTGATTGGAATTGAGAGTTTCCACACAAACCTAAAGAAGGAGGAGATTCCACTCTCTCACAAGAAGAAGACATTTTCTTTTCTTTCTTTTTTCTCTCAAAACTAGGCTAGGGCTGGATGTTCCCCCCTTTGTGCTTTTATAACTTGATTTTTCAATATTTACAAGAATGCTACTACTCAAAAGTCTGGTGGCCCACATCCAAATAAGCAAACTACCAGTCAAATAACTAATCTAAACCATCTAATAAATCTAAAAAAATAACAAATATATATATATATATATATATATATATATATATATATATATATATAGAGAGAGAGAGAGAGAGAGAGAGAGAGAGAGAGAGAGAGAGTCTTGGTCTCCTGCGCACCATACCGCACAAAATTTCTTGCGGTCCAATTCCCGTTGATATTGGGAGCTTAGACGGGGGCATCATTGTTATAATGAGTTTATGAAATCCACTCCAACCGTTAGCTGCTTCATGAAAATTAATTCATAGGGACCAAAATTTAGTCCCATAACTAATTTATGTGGGCCCACACTAAGTAAAAAAGTTTGAATGGTGGGAATTCCTTGCACAGTTTCTTCTCATGTGGTCCACTTAAATTATGGATGTGGCTGATTTGTGAGACCTATAGCTAAAATTTAGTTACACGCCTAGTGGTTGGAGTGGATTTCACATGCATATGATGGTAGGGGCCAACCAAGCTCTCCCATCTTGGTTTGCTGGCCAAAGCTCCTTCACATCGCAAAACGATTGGCAGGCTAACCCTGCCAGACTTGCATTGGTTGCTAGTGGTGGGTGCTGGAAGTGATTTGTGGCCTCCACCATGATGCGAGTGTTTTATCCATCCCAGTCTATTTTTCCAGATCATTTTAGGGAGTGAACAAAAAACTGAGGCAGATCCAAATGTCAGGTGGACCACACCACAAGAAACAATGGTGATTGAAGGCCCACCATTAAAAACGTTTTGGGGCACAAAAGTTTTGGACCAAGCTGGTATTTGTCTTTTCCTTTCATCTAGGTTTGTATAACCTAAGCAACACATTGGATGGAAAATAAGCATTATAGTGGACCATGGGAAGCTTTTAATGGTGGGTGTTTAATCACCAATCTTATCCTATGGTGTGGTCCACTTGTTTATTGGATCCACTTCATTTTTGTGTTTGCACCATAAAATGAGTTATAAAAATGGATGGACAGCATGGATAACATATATACATCATTGTGGGGTCCACGAGCACCCACCCACTCTAGCTACTGCCTTGGTCAGCATCAACCCACGTCATGGGACAACGTGCCAACCAAGGCAGTCGAAGGGTGGGCTAGGGTTGGCCCCACCATGATGTGTATGTGAAATCCGCTTTGCGCATAAGTTTAGAAACAAACATTTTGCTGAATGGATAAAACATCAGACACATCAATAATTACGGTGGGCCACATGAGGGGAATAAGGCAGGGGCCTCCTACCATCCAAACTGTATCATTTGGTTTGGCACACATAAATCAAGTATGGTATAATCGATGTTGCCCATGCATGAATTTTCTCAAGAAAACTAATGGTTGGAGTGGATTTCACATAAACATCCCGGTGGACCATGTAAAAATCCAATGATAAACATTCCCTCTCCCATTGTTTCCCTTGGCGTGGCCCGCCTGAATCATAAATCTATCTGTTGTTTTAACCCTACGGATAAATAGACATCACTTACCTAATAGTGGGAGTAGATATCATGCATGCATCACTGTAGGGCCCACCCTATTTGGGCTCCCAAGATGACTATGAGTTGAACCGCAATAAAGTCTGCTGCGGTACAGTTCGTAGGAGACCAGATCGGGAAGATCTGATGGCCTGATCACCAAGATCCAACAGTTGGATCAACTCGAAACTGAAAACCTATGGCTAAAAACCCCTAACAAGAAACCCACATGCATCATTCCAGTGTGGGGTCTTCTTGATATACGTCTAATGCATGTGGGGTCTTCAAATGCAGTTCCCGGCTATTATTGTTTACTTTTCCTATTTTATTTTATTTATCCTGTTAAAAAGTATTTATTACTACCACTAATTTTTTATTTTAATCATTAATTATAGAATCAAAATATGTAAAGACTTGATCGAGTCTTCGAATCAATCTAACCCGGCTGGATACCAGGTCGAGTCAAGTTCTTGAGGTTTTCAACCATCCATGTAGGTACCCTTATTTTCATCACTTATTCTCTAGGCGGCTGTTTGAGTACTAAACAGTATTCAAATCACATGAAACTGCTCCTCTTTGAAAGCATATTGAATTAGCTTTCAAACAAGCTCAAGATCATGTGATTCCGACATGGATTGAAGAGTTTTATGAGTGTTTTGTGGAAGCCTGGAAGGGATGTATGGCTATAATGGGATTCAGGGATATTTTAATTGTTATCACTAAGTTTTATAATAAATCACCAACACCACCACCACCACCACCATCATCTAAGCCTTATCCCAATTAATTGGGGTCAGCTACATGTATCCTATTCCACCATTCCACTATATCAAGGGCCATAACTTTAATAGACATTTCTATAATAGATGGTTGAGATAAGAAACGATGTATGATTAGAAGTAGGTCAGGGTTTTTTTTTTTGCGTTAGGAAAAGTATGTGTGTGCATGTAAAGATTCTTTATAAACGAATGGTGAATGGTAAATGAGCAAGTATGTGATGCCGTTGTTGCCTTCTACCAGAATCTGCTGAATAGAGAACAATGGGTGAGGCCAAGATTGGATTTCCTTCATTGTGGTTGTGTTTCTCCTGATGTGTCTGAGTAGTTGGAGCATCCTTTTTCAAAAGAAGAAATTAAATCAGCCGTCTTTGCTCTGGGTCGAGATAAAGCCCCAGGACCTGACGGCTCCCCCATTGCCTTCTTTCAGGTATTCTAGAAAGTAGTTAAAGAATTCGTGATTGAGTTTGTCAAGGAATTCTCGGATCAAGAAATTCTCTCTCATCAACTGGGTGCTTCGTTTATTGCCCTCATCCACAAAGTCAATGGTGCGGAAGGATTAAAAGATTTTCGACTGATTAACCTAATTGGCAGTCCATATAAAATCTTGCTGAAGATGCTTGCCACGAGGTTTAGAAATGTGTTAGAGTAACATTATTTCCCCTAACCAAGGGACCTTTGTAGGAGGTAGGCAAATTATGGATAATGCTCTTATTGCGCATGAATGTATTGATTCTCGGTTTGAGGAAGGCAAATTATGGACAGTTTTGTGTCAAATCATTCTATGGTTTACTTCGACCTTCCCAAGATCCGTCTCTAGATGGTTATGCGTATCACTTTTGGTTTTATGGAGTTCCATCGATAGTGGATGTCTTCACGTGGTGGTGGGCAGGGAAAAAGTGTTAACAATAGACAACCTCAAGAAAAGAGCCATCCCGAATATGTGTTGCATGTGCTGTCATGACGAGGAGTCTATCAACCATCTCTTCATATATTGCCCAATTGCTAGTAGGGTGTGGGACCACGTGCTATCCGATTCAGATGTGCAATGGGTTATGCTAGGTTCGGTTTGGGATCTTCTCTGGGTGTGTCATGGAGTTTATTTTGGGAATTATGGGAGGGATGAGGGGTTAATGGTTCTGCCAGCTGTGTGGTGGGCCTTATGGGGCGAGAGGGACAGAAGGCTATTCTAGAATTCCTTAAGATCTTTAGAGGCGGTTGTTAATTTGATTTTCTTGTTAATCTTAGAATGGAGTCTATTGTTTTAATCGTTAATGGTTGGGTGTTTGTTGGGTGGCCTTTTTTCTTTTTCTCGGATTCTTTTCCTGCGTTGCTTTGGCCAGCAGGCCTTTCATAAAATTTCATTAATCTTCAAAAAAATAGTAAATGAAAATAAGTTTTCTTTGTTTTTTTCCCAATCATGTGTTGGAAGAGATTGGTAACCCATTTCCAAGGTTAGATACCATTAACAACTATCATATTATGTTCAAAGAATTTCCTTCATTCGTTATTGGGCTGAGTGGAAACACAAAAGCTTTTGCTTTCGGCTCGAAGTGCCCTCATCTCCACTTCACTAGCACATCTAATGTTAGTTGGTCCCATGACAACCCTCCTAACATCCCCTGGTCTCGTGTAAAACCACTGATAGGTACCCTAGAGTGATTTTCTAACTCTAGATTTTGTACATTTTTTCCCCTTTGTCGTAGTGAATGATAAGAAGAGATCAATTAATGGGTCAAACTACTTGAAGGAGCTGGAAAATAATGTTGATCCTTTGGAAGGTGAATCCAAGAATATGGTCATGCCAGCAGTTATGATTAAAAAATGCAATAAAATATAGAACTTTTCAAAATTCAGAGTTCATGTTTTTAACCTAAGAATTCCGTTTAGATATGTCAAATTTCTTAAAAAAAATCACAATTCTATAAGGCCCTGTTTGGATTCAAGGAAATTAGAGGAAAAGAAATAGGGTTTCTCGTGAAACCTTCTTTCCGACTGTTTGGGATATCGAAATGGTCGAAAATAGTAGGAAATCGGATTTCCTATGCCCCAAAATTTACCAAATATTCTCCTAAAATTTTTCTTACAATCCACCCTTGGAAATGAGATTCCCTTTCCAACGCTTTCCTATCTCATTTAATAATGCTTGACACAACCCATCTGTGCGCAGATTAGCTCGGAACAGGATAGGGCTCTGACACAACCTATCCATTCATTTTTCCATGTCATTTTAGGTCATGGGACAAAAAAGGGGGCAGATCCAAGCTCAAGTGGACAACGAAATGGGGATTAAACTTTGACTGTTGAAAACTTCTTAGGAGCCAGAGGAAGTTTTGGATCAAGCTGATATTTGTGTTTTCCCTTCATCCAGGTTTCTATGATCTTATGAACAAGTTGGATGCCAAATAAACATCACGGTGGGCCTTAGGAAGGTTTTAGTGGTAGACATATTTAGCACCGTTGCTTCCTGTGGCGTGGCAAAGGGACTGTGTGTGCAAGATCTTGGCTGCTAATTGGGCAGGCCCTGCTGTTTAGATATCTTGGCCCAAAAGTCTGGCTAGACCGCTAGGTGGGCCACATGATTTCTGTTTATAGAAAAAGTGATGAACAACACACATTCAAAGTGCAAGTGTGGTCCACCCGCTTAGGAGACCAGTCTAATATTTTAGCCAGGGCATCTACACAATGGGGCCTACCCAGGACTTCTTACACAATGCCAAGTGGCAATGGACTCATGCCAATCATCTATATTACTCTTGCGATCAAAAGAAAATGAATGGCTTGAGAGAGTGACCACGCCATAATCCAATCTATCTACATGCATATCAATCCAAACCATTCAAATTGCGGTAGGTAGAAAATGGATCTCAGTTGGACAATGACATCCACCCAACTGGTGCACATCAAATGAATCAGCAATCGAATTTATTAGGCAAATTTAGTGTGTTAAGATCATCCAATCCTAGTGACTTCTGACCAACAAAACTAGGCCCTATGGCACAAAATTGGGCCCAATTTATTACACTAAAGTGGCCGCCGTATGGGTTTGTTTGTTGCTACAATAATCAGTCTTGCACTAAAGTGGGCCAGATTACATTTTTCTCTTTATTTTTTTATAAATTATGTAATGAAAGTGGGCCCCACTTTTTACGACACTAGGTATTATTTTAGTATGGTCTACATGGTAGGCGTTAAGAATTTTTTCAAAAAAATTATTTTGCCAAGCATCTCACTTGGAAAAATATAAATTTTCTCATGAAAATGTGATTCAAAAAATGAACATGGTAAATAATTTTTTCCTTCCTGTGCTTTCTTGGAAACAATATTTCTCAGGAAATATGACTTTCTTTCTTACACTTTTCTCGAATCCAAACAGGGCCTAAACTAAAATTGCCTCCAATTGATGCCACCGAGAAACTGTAGAACTATTGATGCCGATCCTAACATCGGAGATCTCTCCTTGATCTGTCCTAGATGGAGGTTAAGAAGAGAGCCTACATGCCAATCCTCAGAGAAGATTGAGGTAAGTGCATGGGAGCCGTTCGATGGTGGACCCTACATATGAATGTGCGGACATGTGACTAAGTAGGGAGAGAGAGTGCATATGTGGGGTCTCTCTCTCTATGGTTGTCAATGGCCTAGACTTTCCTAACAAATGCAAAATTTTGAATAGGCTTAGCTTGAAAGCCTAGCCAAATGATAACCCCATCTTTCTCTCAAGTGTTGACACCTTAAGGGAGCTAATGATGTCCAATGCTCTCCATTTAATCCCTCTGGCATAGGATCTATATACATAGGGCTGCACATCTTCCCGGTTAACTCGCCTGACCCGCCTGACCCGACCCAGTAGAAACCTGATCCGTCCCGACCTGGCAAAGAAAATGGTCTGGTCCCGGGTGGATGCAGCTTGGACCGTTTTTAATTTAGGTACGGTTTAGGGTACATGCCTAACCCGCCCGACCCGACTCGTACCCTGACCCGTTCCGCCAGACTCGAGCTGTCCCGTTTATACTGGTTTATTGCTTTTAGAAATATCTGTATGACATTATCAATACGTTAGATGGTCAAGAAACATTAGGGTGGACTCTAGGAATCTTTTAATGGTGGGAGCTCAATGACCACTGATATTTGTGGTGTGGTCTACCTAAAGCTTTTATCTGCTTCCTTTTTGGGACCATGTCCTATAATAATCTGGAAACAAAGATGGAGAGCATAGATTTACAACATATACATCGAGGTGAGCCTCATGGTCAGGGTCTCACCCACATGGTTGGTTCCAGGGTCTCACAGACTCTCACTCACGACGTGGATATATAATAAATCATCAAGGTGGGCCCCATGGTAGGGGTATCATGGGTTAAACACTTTTGTTTTTAATATACAAAGTTAACAAGAATGCAAATAAGCATAACATAATCCTAACCTGACACGACCGGACCCAGTTTAGCATATAGGGTAGGGTAGGGTAGGGTAGGGTAGGTTAGGGTTGACCCTTTTGCAAGTAGGGTAGGGTTAGGGTTGGGTCAGCCCAACCCGGTCATGACCCAGACCGAAACCCAAACCTTTAAAATTTGTTTAGGTTCAGTCCAGGATTGGGCCCAACCCGACCCGTGTGCAGGCCTATATATACATGGATAGACACCAGTATGGTGCTTTGCTACCCTATAGTCTTTCATATCCTTAATTGACTTAATCCCTCTACTATCCATCGCCATCCACCCTCGAACCAATTCCCATGCAACCCAAGTAGTGGACCACAAGATCTCAATTGTCAGAATTTTTTATTTTTATTTTTGAAGATTAGATAATCTATTGAGAGAGGATGCCAAAGCCAACCAAAAACTACAACCTACAACTAGGCTACCCCCCACCCCAAAAAAAACTACAACAACCGAACAAACAAAAGCAGCTAAGGAGCCCAATCCCTAAACATCCCCAAGACTATAGAAACAACGACGGAAATTGGACATTTCTCATTCCTGAAGGCTCTATTGTTTTGTTCCCCCAAATTGCTCACAGAACGGCGAGCAGGAAGATATGCCATTTCTTTTTGCCAAGACACCCTCCTTCTTCCACATGCCATGAGCAAAAAAGGTGCTCTAAAGAGAGTGGCATCACCCAAGAGACATCAACCAGCTGTAACACAGTCCACTAAGATGTCCGCAATAAAGGGACAATGGATGAAGAGATGATCGACAGTCTCCTCATCACTGAGGCAGAGAAGACAAACGTTCGGAAGGATCATTCCTCCTTTGCACAAATTATCAATTGTGAGGATTCTGTTTCTCTCAGCTAACCACCCAAACGCTGCTTCCTTAGGAGGAGTGCCGTAAGACCACACAACTCCCATATGGCAACGAACAGAGGAGTTCACCGGAGATGAGGATGGAATAGAAAGACTTGATGGAAAAGACTCCCTATTTTGCACGCTTCCGGACCAAGGAATCTTCCTCAAGAGGGTTAGGGTGATGAAACATTTTAACGACAAAAAAAAAGAAGTTGAAAACATTTGTAAAAACATTTAAAAAAAACTTTTGATTGCCAAGCCTGGCTGAAAAACCACTTAATGGATGTTTTGGTCTACCGAATCTTAGCCATAATAATGTTCCTAGGTAATCAGTGGATCCCTTGTTGGATCACATAGTTCTCAACTGTGTCTTAATGCATGTACCCATCCACACCAACATATGAATCACTGTTCCTAGCTCCATGTGGCAAGCTAGAGCAGATTACACTAGGAACTTGAATCCTCTATATGTCCTCAGTCTAAGGATTCGTCCAATTTAGTATGCATACAAGTCGATTTGGACCAAGCATGATTGGTGTTTCAATCCAGAGCTTGAGGTGATTATCAAATGCCAGTATCCAACGGGTCTAATAACAAGATTCCATATCTTATTAGGTGATCACGGCCCACCGATTGTTGTCAAGCTTGATAGTGGAGACCTTTTTTCTTCACCTGTTGTTAGTCCCCTCACACAAGATGACCACATATGAATAACCCCAATTTTGTCTTAAAAACTTGCTAAGTGGCCATGGACTAACAAAGTACTGACATCCATGGAACACAACTCTCCCTTTGCCAATGGCTGCCATGCCCAAACTCAAGTTCCAAAAAACAACAGAGGAAACCCTCTCCTTTAACCCATGCTCTCATATATGTTTAAAGGTAAAGCCACAAATTAACTATGGCAATAATAACATGTCCATGTAGGACCATAGTCATCATGATCTATAGACAAGATCATCGGTATATATGATCACAATGCATATCATCAATGGACAAGATTCACATTGGCTTTCCCAAGCACACAACCCTAAGAAAGTCCCACTTGCCCTAAAGCCAATGGCATCCAAGGCTTTTCAGCACTTAAATGTCGAACAAGGACTCCATAGCAATCAACCAACAGAGGATCATTAGTCAGATCATAGTCAAATGGTTGGGAGTACACATGTCCTCCCACAGAAGTCCATGAAGGTTACTCTAATGGTAATCAACAGGCTACCTGCATGGTCCAATTATGGCATAGGACCATATAGAGTGCACCAACATTCCACTGTTGTCACATACAAGGTACCTTTTAATCATGTGATCTACGCTTATCACTGGACAACTCAAAGTTCATTGAAGAACCTCCTTATCCTCTAGAAACATGAGAATACCATGCATCCGGATCACCTTGGAATGGAATGTGCATGCCCCACCACATAAGACACCATTACCACAAGAGAGTATGTAATCCAATATCTGAGATATTCTCTCTAGCAGGAGAATCTACATCCACATCAGTGGACCACAGAGCCTGGTTCTCATGATTTTGTTTAACACAACTGACCTCTCATGGGTGACATAGAGTTAGGTGATCATGGCATATTTTACTTCCATCGTCGTGGACAATCCTTAATTCGTCCCATCAGATGCAGAATATACATCACATTCCCTTCGATTTTAAAGCATGGAACAATTGATTTTATTGCAAGGATCTTTCATAAGCAGATTAAACATGTCACAAGACATCCACCTATCATGATCCGACAAGACAGGTTGATGCTATCATCTGTGTCAGTCCTCAAAACCATAATGTATTGTGGGAGTAAGATGGACATACCAATAACACAATCACATCATATCTACTGTGATAAAGCATCTCAATCCCCAAACCTTGTAATTAGTATGCACACATACTATATGAGATGGGAATTATTGCTTCATATGTAGGAAAGTGCTCGTTAAAGTTATACAGAAAAGCTCAATGTGATTTAAACAGTCTTAATGAAATGACAAGGAGATGCATATGAGACCACTTACAGAATGATATGTTTCCTTACCCAGGGTTAAAGCACCCATGTGGAGCACTGGCCTTTTATTTTTATTTTTTGAAGGATGATAATTTATTAAAAAGAGTGCGGCCGAAACCAAGAAAAGAATACAAAGATAAAACTACAAAAAAGACCACCCAAAGCACACAAAGACTCAATAGGCAAGCACTAAAATCCCACCCCAAACCCGTTCTCGCCATTAGGGGGAACATGTCCTCCATTCACAAACAAAAGATCGAGCATTACGAAAAAACCCCACTGGATCAGCAGCTAAATCTCTAAAACATCTCCTATTTCTTTCCTTCTAGATGGCCCATAACCCGGCTAGAAAGAATAATCTCCATTCTTTAGCTGTGGCTCCACGTATGCTCCCTCCATCCCATTGGCGAAAGAAATCATCAATGTGATCCGGGACCACCCAAGCCATGCCGAAAACCTGAAAAATAAGAGACCACACCATCCTGGAGAAGCGACAATGCATGAACAAGTGTAGGACCGTTTCCTCATCAGTCAAGCAAAGAAGGCACGCATTGGTGAGGTAGAAACCCCTCTTGCGCAGGGTTATCAATAGTCAGCACCTCATTCCACCCCACCAACCAAGCAAAAGCCGCCACTTTAGACGGCACACCATAGGCCCATAGCTGAAAAGTGTGTGCCCTAGCAGCCACTTCATCTTGGGGATTAGCAAGGATGGAATGGAAAGATCTCTCCGAAAATTTTCCAGATTTTTCTTTACTCCAATGCAGAGAGTCGGCCACAACCGAAACTGAAATCCCTTCGAGAAGAGCAAGAAGCGCCACCAATTCTTGGATCTCCCCCTCCCTAAGATATCTTCTATATAACGGGTTCCAAACCCCGCTTGGCCCCAAAAGAGAGAAACAACGACTAACTGAAATGCCCGGATCCACAGCCACGAGGGCAAGATTAGGAAAAATTTCTTGAAGCACTGGGTTTTCAATCCTAAATAGTGTTACTTGAGACATCTCGTTAGCTGATCTCTTCAGACCCAAGCTAAAAAGGGTTACCTGCACTTCTGAAATATTGTGTTGTAGATACATGTCCCCAAGTCCTACATTCTAGTGTTTTAAATAGTTTATGCTACGTAATGTAGTGCAGCCTTGGCGCTACATAGCTTATGAAGATAGCTTAAGTCACATGTAGTTTATGCTGCATGCTAAATAGCATACTACAGGGTACCCCTACATGCCAGCTTTACACTACAAGTAAGTTATTTTTCACTAAAAAATGTTAAATCAATTAATGTTTTCAATGATTTGTTACATGTTGCTATTTTTCACTCAAAATTAGTTAATATTTCAATGATTTTAGTGAAATAATATAAAAACACTAATTTTCTTATGTTCAACTATTGAATCTTTTGTGTTTAGGATGTGTTTTTTTACACATGATCAACTTTCAAGATGTTCATCATAAATTGTTGCTGCTGCTGTTATTTTTGTTATTTGGGATTTATTACATTTAAGCAATTACAAATATTATTAAAAATATAAGTTTTTATTATTTAAAATATTTGTATAGTCATGTCGGCAGATCTGATTTTAGAAGCCTATGCTATCGCTGGTCTAGTCACATAGGAATGCCCCGACATTACTCTGCTTCTCACCGAAAAGCAATGTATCTGGTCAAGCTCCCTTATTCTTTTCCTGAGGTTTCCGAATTAACGCTTTGTTTGATCATGTCACCTTTACACAATGCTAAATACAATATTACAACTTCATTGTTTTGGTTGAAACTGATTGACTTTGATTTTTTCCCTGCAGAGAGAAAGAATTGGCTGCTGTTAAGATCAATGCCGCTGATGTGGACATAATTGCAAATGAACTTGAGGTTAGATCTTTCCTTCCTTAAGTGGTCGTTTGGTTCCCTGAAATCTTAAAAGGGGTTGTAAATCTGTTTCGGAGAAACAGATTCCCAGTGTAATAGATTTTGTCTATGGTGTTGGGGCTCTGGGAAAGCTCCTCTGGATTCCAGTTTTTTGTATTTGGATACTGGGAAAGAATTCGTAGTAACCTTTTATTCTTTTAAAAGATGTATGATTGCATCCTGAGATGGGAATCGTGGGTAAATTTTGGAAATTGATTTCCTAAGGGAATTCATGTCCCACCTTTTTCCAGGATCCAAACACGAATCCAGCCCTTCCCCCTTGCTAATGGGGCACATTTGCCAAGTGCTGGATTCCCAGGAGCCAAATGACTCTTGGTCCATGACCCACCAACTCATGCCGGGTGTTTTCTGTTTCTGAAAAAAAAAAAAAAAAAACAGCTGGATAAGAAGGTTGCAGAAAGAACGCTGCGTGAGCACAAAGGCGATGCTGTTGCTGCCATTCGCCACTTGCTTCGTTAGAATTTCTAACGGAGAGTGCAATGTAAGCATGGCCTTCATTATGGTATCTTTTATTATTATTTTTTTCCCCAACATGTAACACAGAAGCTTGGTTAATGTTCTTGTTGTTTGACGGTTTTTTATTTTGTTTATTAGGGTTTGTGGGGTGGCATAGATGATTCCATACCACTAGCACATTTGATTCATGGATATTAGTGTAGGCATGTCTGAAGAGTTTGTGTAATTTGGGACACTCGAACATGAAACAACATGTTGCCGTCCCATCATTTTATACCATGCATTTCTGATATTGCAGGACTGGAGATAATTTTCTTTGCTTTTTTTTTTTCTTTTTGTTTTTGTTTTTTTTGTCGGAACTCTGGCAGCAGCGAATTTAATACTCTGGTGGAATGTGATGGTACATACGCATGCGGAATGTTTAATGGCCTTTATGGGACACATTAAACAGGCCATTTAAAGGCATCGAATTTAATACTCTGGTGGAATGTGATGGTACATACGCATGCGGCTCATCTAAGATGAAGGGGCCCATGGGGTGGACCACGTACTAGAGATCTCTCCATTCATAAGGTAAGGTACAAGATCATGCGTGGACCAAAAATAATCTTGTTCTCTTGACCAGGCAAGACAAACTTGTACAAAGAATGAAAAAGGTCCGAGGACTGGAATTGCATATTCGTGGGATCCGACACATAAATTCAGATCCGGCCAGTGTAAAATGACTTAAAGCCCAAAGCCCGACCTGATAATTGATTTAGTCATGCATGCAGGACCAAAGCCAGGTCAGGGTCATTGGGTGGGGCAGGCTACCCAGCCCATTGTGACCCTTATGTCTGGGCCTTGTGTTCGTCATTTAAAAATGCAGCCCCAGTTATATGTCATTACAGCTGTACACGAACCAAGCTGGCTCAAAAAGTTCACTCTGCTCGGCTCGGCTCCGCTCGAAAAAGCTTGGTTTGTCTCGATTCAAAAGGTGGATTAAACCAAACCGAGTGAAAATTCAAGCCGAGCTCAGCTCACCCAAGCTTGATTCAGCCCGGTTTGATTATATATATATATATATATATATGAGGATTCGTCCGGGGGTTTGGCTCGGTTTGGCTCGAACCAGCCAAACTTGGGTCGAAAGCTCAACCAAACCAAGCTGAGCTGGGTCAGCTCAATTTGGTTTGGCGCGTGTACAGCTCTATATGTCATTTAGCCATTGGGCTGAGAACTCAGGCTAAAGTCCAACATATAAGCCATGGATCCAGCCCCAAGTGGGCTGAATTTCGAATGATGCGAGCCACACCACAGGAATTTGCCATCCAGGAGGCAATAATCCAAAATCCTCACCGGCTGAAGATGATCTCAGCCATCCAACTGGTAACCACATATAGAAACCAAAAAATGAATATGAGCGAGCAACCACTCAACAGGAATATTCTTCATTAATCAAACGGCTAGAATTGTCCGAACCAAGTGATTAATTTTTGGCATAGGCCCAAGCAGCCGTGTGTTAACTAATTCCCCCAGTAGGGAAGAGAGAAACAAGGAGTGGAACAATGCAACAAAAATGAAGAAAAAGTGTCATGTATGAAACAGTTGGAATTGCAAATGAGAAACAATGATCAACTCATGAATAAAATCACAAACATATCTTCCACCCATCACCTCCTCTTTTTTTTTTTGAAAGGTTTGAGAAAATAACTGCTGCAGCAGCATTACGACGACAACAACAACACTGACAACAAAAGCTCAGCTGATGAGATACAACTGAAAACAATTTACATGAACCTTCGACCACTTTGGGGGTGCCACCCGATGCAAACCATCCTACCAGAAAGTTCGACAGCTCACCATTTCTGGCAATCAAAAGTGGATCCGAATAGTTACAACAAAGCCACGCATGTCTAGCTATGTACTTGGGCCAATAAAAGATCAGCGTGATATTGTACATTTCTCTCTTTCCGATCAGAGGTAAACGGCACATGACGGGAAAAAAAACAACAACAAATGATTAGTTTGATGGCACTCTTTGGGTGGTATCTCCCTGAGCAGATGAACGGTGCATTTGAGATTGGATAGAAAACTGCCGCTGCAAGTCTTTAAACCTTTCAAGCAGTTCCTGGAATGTTGGCCGGCATGCAGGTTCACTGTCAAATGTCAATTGCATATCATGCATAAGAGATCATGGATAGAAACTTTAGGTTGGTGATATGGAAGGGATGGAGAATAACCACCTATGCCAGCAGCTCTCAATGATTGATGTCCATTGTGGGTCCAGGTCCGCTGGGAGCTCTAGCCGCTGGTTCATGAACCCCACGGCTCCAATCACCTGCATGATCCGCCATGTGTTGTTAGAATTGGACAATTTTTTACAAATGCTAATGCTTTATCAACAGAGTAGGATTTCACCAAGGGTGTGAGACCCATGGATTGGAACTCCGCACAGGAACATACAGGGCAAGGGTAGAGGGACACACAATTCCCACCCAGGTGGAAGGACACCACAACTCACACCATAAATGGCCCCCCGTGGGAGAATTTATTCCGGTGGCATATTTGCTACTTCCGGAATTTGAACACTTAACCTTCCGCTTTGATACCATGCCAAATCACCACTTGCTCTGAAAGCTCGAGCTGTTATCAAGGGACTCTAACAGTTCCCACCCCTTTAAGGCGGGACTATTCCCTGCGGATGCACGCAATCACCTACCAACCACGTGCATCGGGTAATCCACGGGGAGGGGAATCAAACTCGTGTTTGTGGGGAGCAAACCCACGACCGAAGCTGTTCACCCAAACCTGTGACGGGTAGTTTCTTCACAGTATGAGCCTTGACTTGTGGAAACATGAACTATTTACTGGGGATTGGATCATCTTTTTCCATAGAATATTTCTGTACTGAAAACTGAGGCAGAAGCAAAACTTCCCAAAGAGAAAAATACCTGCATTGAGTTGAGATTATCCCAAGGTATCTTTTCAGTGACTAATTCCCACAGAATCACCCCAAAGCTGTACACGTCGGACCTGTTTTCCACATAGCAAAAAAATATATATATGTTTTTGAACTTGGAGACTCTCCCAAATATCAACAGAATGGAATTTACTCTGTACTACTCATCCAACAAAATAGGATTCCAGAAATAATGCAGCATAAGAAATTGAACCTACTTCTCATCTGAGGGCTCATTGCGAAGAACTTCTGGAGCCATCCATTGCGGCTACAAAACAGTAACATAGAAAATTGTGATTGCTTAAGGAATAGTAAGATGTTGTAGAGCCCTACAGACCAAAAGATTTACACGATAAACAGAGGTAAAGACTCGCGCATAAGAGTTGTATGTGTCATACCGTTCCTTTCCCAGTCTTCGTTGTCAAGTACGTCTCATGCTTGAGGCGAGAGAGACCAAAATCCCCAACCTGTTGATTTAAAAGGATTATAAGAAGATTTGCAGATGAATATTTGGGACCCATAAACAAAACCCCACAAGTGCATACGTGACATGATTGGAGAACTTTTCTATGGAAATAAGGCCGTACCTTCACAGTCCAATTTCTATCAACTAGAAGATTTGATGACTTTAAATCACGATGGATGATAGGTGGGTTGTAATGATGAAGATAATTCATGCCACGTGCCTGTAGAAGGTTTAGATGATGAGAATTGTTGAGTGGTGACAGTAAGAGAATTTTTGAAAAGATTAATGCGCTGAAGTAAAAAAAGAAAATACGTGAATATCTCAGCCCGCGGACACTAAAGCTCCAAGAAAAAATAACCGTATATCTTCTAACTAAAAGAATAAGCGTAAAGAACACAAAGCAGAATAAAATTCCCAAAAACAAACTGTTGCAAAGCTTTATGTATATTGGCTAGGGGTGCAAATGGGTGATCCAAGAGGGCCCCTGGTAGGGCTCTTAATGGGTTGGATCTGGATCAGATCCAGTTGGATCCGGCTCCAAGTCCGAAAATCTATAGCCGGATTCGGATCCAACTTGATCCAAAAAGTGATATCCATATCCGATCCACTTATAAATAGCCAGATCCATTTCCAATCCAAAAATCCATATAGCCATCGGATTTAGGTCGGATCTAGGTCCAAATCCACCCTATCACAAATCTAAAAAATATATAATATAATATATTTAATTTAGCAGCAAAATGGTGCAAATCCCATTGTTTACTGTGGTATGGTCGACCTAAGATTGGGATGTCTCATTTTTGGTACATGGCCTTGAAATAATCTAGATAATCGGATGGTTGGCGTGGATATAACATATAAATCAAGGCAGGTCCCACTCATTCACGCCCAAAAAGGGCCTCCGCCTCTTGCTCACAGACACTAGGCAGCAGCGTCTTTGAGACTGTTTGTTCCAGCGTCTAAACCCTTCTGGTTTTTTTTTTTTTTTTTTTTAAATCTTTGGCCAAGTGGGGTCCAGGTATGAATGATCCACTCCGTTCATTAGCTCGGTCAGCCCATGAAGGGCCCAAAAAAAACCTATATTGGGTAGCTTTTGGTGGCATATACACATCACAGTGGGCCTGGAACGATTTCAATGGTGGACACACAACTTCATTGTTCCCTGTCGTATGGTCTACCTAAGATCTGGATCTTCTCCAGATTCGGGCCTATGGCCTTAAATGATCCGTTGGGATGAATGGACGGTATGGATGTTACGTATACATCATGATGGGCCCCACGAGTGGGCCCAAGGACCACTTTTCTCAAAAGGTTCGGTTGAAGGCTTGAAGCATGCTGGAGATCCAATCGGATCTCACTACTAGATCTGGATCCGACTCGAATATGATTCGGATTTATTTTTGTGAACCCAAATCTGGTGCGTTTAATTAATCAGACCTATTTTAAGATCCAACTCCGCATTATATGGGTTCAGAGCAAATCGGATCTCGGATTTGACCCGCTCCATTGAGAGCCCTAGCCCCTAGACCTGATCCATAGCCAACCCATTAAAATTTGGGTCATGTCCAAGTAAAAAATAGATAACCTGTTTAATAGGTCGGGTTCTGGATCACGTCTAGGTTGGGTCCGAGTGGGGCATAGGAATTACAATTGAGTATTCACACAAATAATATTCTAAACTATCCAATTGGCGGTGGCTATCAATTTTAGTATATTCACAACAAGCCCATCATTTGCACAATCCAAATTGTCATAAGTAGTGGATGGCTAACCATGTTTTAGAAAAAGGTGGTGAACCATTGTAATAGTATAGCCCAAAAGTAGAAAAACCCACATGCTTAATTAACTAATTCTTAGGTCTAGGTTGGGTCAATTTTAGTATGACCCACATTTGATCCATTTAAAAACTGGGTCTGGGTAAGGTCCATTTTAGTATGATCTAAATTGGACCCATTTAAAAACTGGGTCTGGTCGGGTCCATTTTAGTGTGACCCAAATTGGACCCATTTAAAAACTAGGTCCATGTTGGGCCAGGTCAGATCAAGATGATTTTGAGACGACCTAGACCCAACCCATTTAGTGATTTAGGTTGAACTTTTGGACCCAAACCGACCCCATGGGTCTAAATTTTGGACCATACTCATTGATTATTGGGGTGAATCCAATGAACCGTCGGGTCGACCCGCACCATTTGCACCCCTAATATTGGCAAAGAAATAGCATACTCGAGAATGAAGCAAAATACAGCAAATTCAATAAAGGCGGTAAATGCCATCTATAGATTAGAAATTTTACTCACAATATCCAGAGCCATGTGAACGCGCCGTCTCCAATCCAGCCTAGTTGTGTTTCTTTGAAGCAAACGGAACAAACTTCCTCTGCATAAAAAAAAAATAAAATTAAAATTAAAATTAAAATTTAAAAAAAAAAGAGTAAATCCAATGAAGAGGAACAATATGGGCTTGATTTCAGTTCAATTAAATAATGAAATAGAAATAACACAATGGTATTCAATACATCTAAGGTGGAATTGCATCAGGCAAGTACTTTATTTGGGACAATATGAATCATCTGATATCTTCAGCAGTTAAGGGCCTTCGGTTAAAATATAGAATTAGACAGTGACAGTTATCAACTAATGCAAGTTCCCTCCTCTCTTTCATATCATATGAACAAGTAGAAAAATTCTTGATCATTGCTTCATTTCTCTTGTACCAAAGTTCTTTTTCTTTCCCTGATGAATTCTCTCATACCCAAGCTATAGATGATATTTGACGTATTTTGAGTTGAGCCTTCATCCCAGTTATTAGAAACTGCTTTTCAGGCATCTGGATTTTGTGCAAGGAAAAGAGACCATATTCCTTTAAATCCCGAGAGAAGACAGCGTTTTGGTGGCTTTCAAAAGATTATGCAGAAAAACAAGTCAATGCAAGTCTGCTTCGAACAGCATTTGACAAGCTTTCAGATTATATTCCTGCAGTTGATTCATTCTCAGGATGCAACTCAACATTTCAATGTCTCACTTCACATTGAGGAGAGACAAAATGCTGGAAAGAACTAGAGCTAATTATGTAATGGCCTGCAAGAATGGTTTAAAATCTTGGCAAGATATGTATTGATGTATTGTGTTGTCCAATACATTTGGTATTTTCGGGAAAACAGTATGATGCATTTGCTATAAGCATTGCTGATACAGGACTAAATCAGCCAAAAATCATACTGATGTGGCTGATTGATTGTGCATATACGCCAATATTGACTCATATTTCAAACCTTGACGACAAGTTAATTCTTATTTTCCTTCTTCTTTAGGACCTGTTTGGTTTTTGAAAGTTGAAACAAAAGATTATCAGCACCTTAGACAATTGCTGGCAGTGGTAATTATTACAGCCACATCAGTGTGTTGTTTGTCGCCTTGTGCATCTTCCTCCCATTCTCTCGATATTTTGTTACCATTTTGATAAATATATTATTTTCGTGATATTTTGGCCAGACTATGGGAAAAATACTTCCAAGGCTGTAATTATTATAGGCTTGTCATTGGTTGTCTGGCGCAACCATATTACCTGTAGGGTCCCACAAAGGATGCCAGCATACCCAGGAAGGGGAGCTTTGCCAAGTCCACACACGTGCAATGAAGCTTGTGTACATGCCACATGTGCCAGCATGGCACTGTAGGTCCAAGATCCACCCCTCCATCAGAATGGCGCCACTATATTGATGCCCTAGCCCAAGATCACCTAGTCAGGTGGGCCACACTTTGCAAAACAAATATGCAGCTATGAAAATTTTGGCTGGAGTTTTATAACCCATCCAGCTATTTCCAATTTTGAGGCCCACATGCTGATTGGATCAGATTTTACTTTTGCGAAAACATGTACAGGTCAGACCAACCTGATGGATTGGATTAGATCTCGCACATATATGCCATGCTGGCACATGTGTGGCATGTACACAAGCTTGACACACACGTGCACTTAGTAAAGCCCCGGTAAGGGTATAGAGTTCTGATTGTCAAGCAGTGGAGGTTATGAGTAAACAACGTACCAACTTAAGCATCAAGATACTTCCTGTTGGAAGAACTTGCTTCACAACAGCACCACATATTGTGAAACAATGAACAGGCAAACAGTCCACCTTTCTCTTACCGGCAATACTAATGGCAAATCGGGGACTGTCTTTCCTCATTAAAGTACAACAAAAATGTAGAAATCCAATCATTATCTATCACAGATATAAGACAACGATGGCATTCAGAAGAACCTTTTCATGTTGGCAACAATGGTCAGGTTGCTGCAAAGAAAAAATAGGAAGCGAACTCGAGGGTTTATGAATGACCTTTTCTTCCTTCAAAATTTTAAAACCAAAACATGAAGAATGACTACCTCTTGTTTCATGTACATGCACACAGCATTTTCCTCACTGAAGTCAAACTTGCATATCTTACCGAAACAATCATATGAAAGTATAGCGAAAATATCAGGAAAGAAAAGTTGCGTGCAACCATGTTGAGATATTTGAGACATGATTCAGATAACTCCCGATTTAAAGTTTCCAGAAAGAGGAGTAGAGAGTGAACCTTGGAAGGAACTCTGTAACGATGCAAAGGCGCTGAGGAGAAGTTACAGCCCCCATAAAAAGTAGTATATTTGGATGTCGTAGCCTCTTCATAAGTGATACCTTCATAAATTAAAATAAACGGAACTTAGAAATGCAAAGTGAATTAAATGGCTGTCCTAAAGTAACCTAACTCATGCCACACTTAAAGCAAACCCGTTTTATCATGTATATCAACCTATCAAGTGCATCAACTTTGGCAAATGACCAAGTCAAAAGTGATAACCTAAATCCACAGCCTAAATGGCGATAATAAGAGAAGAAAGGCACTCTTATTAATTGTGTTTTGAACTTCGAACAGAGACTTTTGAAGCATCATCTTAATCAAGTACAAGGAACAGCACTAACAAATAAAAAAGTTGATAATGGTTCCTGAAATCCCTCTCTCATGAATATCACTGAAGCCAGGCAAGCATTAATCAAGTCCCATGTGGTGTTTGGGCATAGTGCCAAATAGAGGTCGGCAGGACATCCAAGCCAAATCAGTGCAGTTTGCTTATGAGCGGTGTGGAAAATGGAATCCAATTAAGAAACTTTCATTTCCTGGTTTTTCCAAGCCACCTAAAATGCAAAGCGCAACAGGCAACCACCATTGCAACTACAATACATCCAAATGCACCCTTAGATGGCGTTACTGTTTCTTTTCTTCTTCTTCTTCTTCTTTTTTGTACATTGGTAAAAAAAAACATTTAAGGTATAATTGTAGTGTTAAATCACTACATAGTTTGGACAGTTACCTCTTGTCTAAAAGAAAGTATCACTTCATCTGAATATTCTTGCCTGGAGAACACTTTAACTGCTACATCCTGCAAAAAAGCAGGAACCTTTTAGTACAAATTTCAAAGATGCCCACTAATAGCACCAGCACTGCTATCCTTCATCTTCATTGAACACGTCACATGCATGAACATATATAGCAGACTGAGAACTGAGAAGCATGCACATGCATGCTATAAAGCAGTACCTCGAAAAACATTTTTCCTTTTCCAATCAGTACCTTGAACGACATTTTAGCTTGCACTTAGCATGTAGGAAATGAAGATGTCACATTCTGATAGATGGAATCTGACACCATAAATCTTCATCTCAAATTTAGGGTTTGGTTGGGTGTAGCCAGAATGAGAATTAAATGGAATTTAATCCTACCCATGTGTAGTTTGGGGATATGGGCTTGAATGACCAATCCCGCAAAATGCAGATATCAGGATTAGCTAGACACTCCTATCCACAAAATTCATCCCAGAATGAGAATATAGATAGAACGCGTTATTAATGCATTCTCATTTTGGGTGGTGGGCTCATTGGTCCTCCAACATTTTTAGACATGCACAAAGTGGCCAGTAGTACGGATGGACTGATATGGTTGTACTGCTTTCGTGCCAATAAATAATAAAATGGAATGAAGAAAGGGAGGAAAACACATACCGATCCATACCAGAGACCATGATATACAGTGCCACAAGAACCTGTGCAAGCAAATAGAAGTAACAATGAAATACCAGAGAAATCCTCAAGTACAGAACAACATTACATCATAGACAAATGATGCCAAAAACTTTTAAACAGTAGTAAGTGTCAAGGATGATCATTCACAGATCAGTTTGCTGCTAATGCAATAAGACCTTAGAATCATCACATGCACAATTTGTAAGATCTCTTCATTTCAAAGACTTCTATCCAGTTTAAAATGGTCATTGAAAATGTGGAAATCTACATAATTCTGCCATGATCATGTAAGAATGGGGGGCATTTGGCTATCTATGGAGACAATGAAGTCATTATGATGGCCAGGCACCTAACAGTACATTGAATGTTCTCCATCATTTTACCCTTGTCAATTCATGAAATTATATATATCAGAACTTTCCTCAACACTGAATTCTAACTACATTCTTGCAGATGAAGGTCGTGTGCTAAAGGATTTCATAGATATTCTCTATGTACTGGGAAATTTCTTCCTCACTTGTAGTTTCTTTTATTCTGATTATATCAACTTATCAATTATCAGATAGTTAAAATGACGAATAAAACAAACAATGACAACAGCCAATCCTCAAAGCTAGAGTAGTGGCACAAAAGAATGGAGATGCAACCAAAATACAATTTTATCATATGAACTCCATTCAGCCCGTTCATGGGCTTTCTAAAATAAGCCTCACTACAGATATGAGAGATTTTGCATTAAAAACAGATAAATAAATAAGAACAACAGCAAAGATCTGGTGAAACGTGGTTAAGAGAAAGGTAAGCAACCTTTTGCAAGATCAACAACTTAAGTACTTTAAAAGAAAAAACACATGAAAACCAAGTATTAAAGACCACTGATAGACCCAGATGGGAGCCAGGTGAACTATAAGTTTTCAAATCTTAAAGAAGAGAAATTAAACAGATGAAAATGGTTGAGCTACCTTCTCATTTTCACTCATTTCCTCATACCATGATGTTGAAAAATCCAACTACGACCATGGGCTCGATACAACCTAGCACAACAGGAAAACATCTAATGGCATAAACTTTTACCATATCCAAGCAGACTCATGCTAGCAATGGCTAAACAACTTTTTCCAATGATGGAAAACAATAGATGGAAAATATATATATATATATACATATATCAAAATCCCATCTGGGAAGAAGAAGTCTAATATAGGAAAAATTGACTACCACACTCGTTTAATGCATGTTTCACCAAGATGAAGGAAAATGAACAGCACATGAAAAACCAGGTACAACACTTTCCTTCAGCAAATGCCATTCATGGAAAAGATACTACCTTGCCCAATCTGCTCTCCAATCGTCAGGTCTTCCCATAAAATTTCATAGTCCAAGCAGTCTGTTTCCATGTCCACTTTATGAAGGGCACTGCTACTAGTACTACCGCTGCTGCTGACACTACTCGTACTGTTAACATTAAAGGACGACCAGGATCCTGATGCCTCAATATTACCTGGCCGGTTAGTTTCAGTCACTTGGTGCTCCGACTTTGCACCTGTTTCAGGACTTCTCTGATGACTCGGATCATTTTCATGATCGTTATTCAACCAGGGCCAGACAAATCGAGTCTTTCCCTCTGCCCCATCACGCTCATGACCTTTCCACGGCCATGATAACCCCTTCTTAGCAATCCATGCCTCTGCTTTTGAACTTATGATCTTGTGAATCCCTGCTTTCCCATCACACTCTTCGCCAGAACCTTCTGGAGAACTTCTAGGGAATTTTTCCTCATGTGCCGCTGAAAATATACCAAAAGGGGAAGGCGGCACATCTCCTCTTGGTGTGCTAGCTCCACTTGATGCTGCATCCTCTCTATGGTCAGAGAGATTTGTATCATGGTCCGAATGATGTCCATCTCCACTCAAACTTTCACGTTCTGCACCGTGCTCGCTTGTTCGTATTCGTGAGCGAACTTTGTTTGTCACCTTAGAAGCCTGTTTAGGTAATTCTAAAAGATTAAGATACTAAACAAAAAATACTTTCAGAGTATAAACTTGAGTCATCTTAATTCTAAGAATAAAAGTCATGTTGATGCATACCAAAAGTTCTTCATTACATTCCTTTGGGTCAGATTCATATGATCCTTTGGGTTCAACAGTTTGGTTATCTAGATTATTGATCTGACAGGCACACAGTGGATTGACCATGGCCCAAAAATCTCCCCAGTGGGGCAATCATAAGCCTTCACTTTGTGGCACATTAAAAGACGGTTAAGAAGAGAAATACAGTGAGTGCACAGTCTGTGCTCAACTGAATGAAGGTCAAAAGGATGGGTTGCTAGGATCTTTCAATCGAGGAAATTTTTCAAACATGGTCCTCTATGACACCCAAATACAGATATTGATAGAGACACGGATACAGGAACAAGGATCCAATTCTGTTTCTTGAAATCCAGGACATCAATGCAAATATGGTTATGTGATTCAAAACAAGATATTTAATATGATTTTACTTCAAACATTTGAAATCATTCTCTCTCTTTTTTTTAAAGTTTTATGAAACGAGGTACCTTTTTTAGCCATTCTAGCATGTTAACATGCTAAGTTTAAAGAACATATTAATATTTGTTAGAGTTCTCACAGTAAGAAAATTGTTAGAATTTGAACAAAATGAACCTGATACAATAGGATTCAGTGAAAACATATCCTAGAAATATCTCAAGAATATCAGTACCAGCACAAGTTCTTGTCGTGTCTGAAATGATATGATGAGAATATCTATAAGTATCTTGGCATCACAGATCACCCATCCAATGTAGACGCCTATCTGATCAACAGTAGGAATTGCTGGACCAGGGCATACAGTCACACACGATGTTTTAAAATCACTACTGAACTAGGCACTGAAACCAGTTTAAAAAAAAAAAAAAAAGTGAGTCAGGTCATTTACAACTCCTTTTTTTCTTTTGAAGGAACTGCTCAGACTGTCCAGGTCAAGTGGTCCAACTGCCTAGCCCACTCATTCTTATTCAGTTGGACCAGACATCAAACCTGTAACCTCCTGTTAGGAGACAACACCCCTTCCACTCCACCGCAGGCACTTTGTTGCATGAAATGTGTTATTATATGTATCTTATGCACACGAACAAAGTGGCTCCAACTGGTTGAACTAGTGGTTGGGCTGCTTTGGACCGAACTCCCAGCAAAAATGGGTCGGGTCTGATCCAGGTTTTAAAACATTCCTCGTACAAAATGAAAAGCCGAAGATAGAGCACATATACTGAGATGAGACTCATATGATTCCTCTTTCTTCAGGTGAAAACTAAGAAATTGGGAAAAACAACTTACCAGATTTGATAGTTTGGAGGCAATTGCAACTTGCAGAGGTTGCTGAGAATCAATACCCGCTTTACTTACGCAACTGCTTCTAGACTGATTATAGCTATGTTCAGCTTCCAAAGATTTTGTACCGGCCAATGGGTTGCTCATTTCCTGAAAGGGCCGTGAATCGCTTGACACACAAATGACACCAACGAGACGACCATCATCATCATAAAACGGAGTGTTGGTGGCAACAGCAAAAAACTTCTCCCCTGATTTATTCTTGACTGGAAACTGCCCGGTCCAGCTCTCCCCCATGGTTATCCGGTTTATTATATTAGTTGCCGTGTCGAAATTATCAGCATCGACTAGTAGTTCTATTGCATCCTGACCAAGGGCTTCCAATGCGCAATAACCATAGAGGTGTTCTGCAGATCGATTCCTACAACATTGAATATTCTCAGTGAAATGCCCCCAAACACTTAGAACAACAATTTGATAAGAAAAGATCAAGCAGAGGAACAAAACAAATCTACAATTGCAAAGGACTTTTTTTTTTTTTTTGAAAGGCAACAACAAATAAAAAGAGATACAATCCTAGAAAGAAGGGAAGGGGATGGCAAGAAATCATCCCCCAAACCCAATGAAATCAATTACATAACTGAAGCCACATTTCCCACAAGCTTTTCCCTCTTACAATAAGGGTTGAATTTCACTTGATAGAACCAGAGCATGCTTCATCGATTAGAAGATTAATTAGAAATGAAGCCCTAGTGCAAAGATACACAACTCAAAGCATCTACAAATAACAAAAGAAAATCATATTGTTATCTTGATTATTAACAGTATGATGTTCAATCTGGATGAAAAGTTAGAAACAAACCACTTCATGGCTACATCATTATCATTTTTAAGTGTTACATCCTTATAATATTGTTGACTAAACATCACATTAATTTGAGTGTGAGATGTTTGGAAGTACTACAAATCAAGAAGTTAATGATATTGAATCCAAATTAAAAGAAGAAAAAAATTTATTGAATGGGGTCTGCTAGGGTGGCTTGTCAGGGTTTGCTCATCTCCAAAATCTCCACCGTACACATGACGTGTGTCTACGAAACCAGAATGATCACTCTGGTAGTGATGGGCATCGTGTAAACACGCCAGAACCCAAAAATCAAGATAATTCACCAATCCTAGCCATCCAACTGGTGCAAACTTCTCCCATTCAATGGGGGCAGTGCTCTTTTTCTTCCTGAAATTTTTCTTAACTGTCCATGTATGACAGCCAGACTGCTCATGGTTGGCAACGATATCAACATTTCTTATTGATCTAGAAGATTGCCATCTTCAGAGAGTTTCCGAGCTTCTCTATCGAACTCTAATCAAATATCCAAAATGAAATAGCTCGCAACATAGACAATTGAAAAGGTCACAGGCAAAAATGAGAGATATACAATCTAATCACAAGAAGTTGGAGGCCACTGTAGAAGCCTCCACAGTCGCAGCATCGATTTTCATTTTGTTCTAATTACATACAACCATTCTCCTCAGTTAATAAAACTGAATTCATAAATATCCATCTGCGGAAATTCCAATTATACCCAAACACAAGACCATCCAATCTAAAGTTCTGAAATTCCAAAAGTACCAAAACAATCAAATTTAGGAAGAGAAAATCCAAACACCCAAAAAATGAAACATTTCTAAACATTACAAAACAGAACCAATGCACTAAAAAGAATCCAAATACAATACGAACTCAAACTCACCAATAAATTATCCGCCCGTCGAGATCAAATATATGCACCGACTGACCCAAAGACTGCAAGATATTCAGATACTGCTTATCCGTGAAACGAACAACCGGCCCTGAAGCAGAGCTTCTGCCGCCGCCGCCCTTGGAGGTAGCAGCAGCAGCCTCACGGCTCCCGCTCTCCCTTTGCAACGGCGACGCATGGCGGAAAGACGACGAGCCTTTCTGCCACGCCGCGGCCGCTTCGAACCCGCTGTTCTTCCGCCGCGGGTGGCCGAGCCGCGGCCGCTGCGGCGAGACGGAGTGGGACCGCTGATGGCTGTGTTCCGGCCTGGAATCGTTGCCGCCGAGCATCAGCTTCGACATCTCCTGCTTGAGCTGAGCGTGGCCGGCTTCTAGCTCTTGGATCTTCTTCAACAGCTCTTCTGCAGGGGTATCCATGGTAAATACAAAGGAAACCCAAGCCCAAAATGCAAAATCCAAGAAAACCAGATGGGGTTTCTAGAGATATGGAGATTACAGAGCACAGAGATGGAGATTTGTGGCTCTGCTTCTGTTTCCTTTTGCTTTTTCTTTCTTCATTTTTTTTTTTACTTTCTTTTCTTTTTTTTTCTCGCTGAAAGCTGTGAAGTTCGAAGTCTCTCTCTCTCTCTTTATGAACATGAACACTCACGAGGTACCGGTACGACAGCTACCAGTAGTGTTATCTACCTATTGTGGGGCCCACAACGTGTTTTGTATGGAATCCAACCCGTACAACAGGTGCAACCTCACATGATGCGCACCCATAACAAAAAATCAGTCCAATCCACAAATCAGGTGGGCCACAGCAGAGAAAAAAGACTACAACGGCCCAAAGCCACCCGAATTCAAGTTGTGGGGCCTACGTGAACTTCCAGCCCTTCCAACTGGTGAACTTCTCCATGATTATGATTATGGACTCTTCCAAAACAAGTCCAATCCAATCATCAGGTGGACCCCAACACTCGCATTCGGATGTGGTTGCTGTGATTTACATTATTTTCTAGAGTGTGGGACCATGTGGCCCACCTGATTCCTGGGCGGGCCCCATTTTTGGGTTCTGCCCATCATGATGTGGACCACCTGTTGGACGGGTTTGAAGCGCGGAAAACAGCTGGGCCCCACAATAACTAGGCATCACCACCATTAGTGCTGTGATTTTATATTATTTTCTAGAGTGTGGGGCCCACTTCATCCCTGGGTGGGCCCCATTTTTTGATTCTTTCCATCATGATGTGAAGTACCTGTTGGACGGGCTAGATGCTTGGAAAACAGGTGGGCCCCACAATAAGCTAAGGCATCACCACCACTAGTGGTGTCCAATGCAGGGCACTGTTTAATGATGGAGTCTGCATTTTTTCTTCTTTTAATGGATTTTGATCCGCATTCCGAATCTCATCCAGACGTTATATAAAAAAGCTATGTTTATAGATAGTGAGTTCTTGTCTGGATTTGAGAAAGGCTTTGCCTTTCCCATACAGAATATATAAGTAGACAAAAACAATTTCATGCTCTAGTATAGCATGCTCATCCATACTCAGGCGTTCAGATTCTGTACACGTGGAGTGCATTTCTCCCATCCAATCTTTTTATATGGTGTGTCCCACTGAAGATGGTTTGCAACCCTATAAATTGTTCTGATTAGTTGTCGATATAAAGATGGATAAAATAAAAAGAAATGGATGGTCCAAATTCAATTATCACTCTTAGTAAGGGGTGGTATCGCCAGATTGGGGAAATGCAATTAAGTAGTATAGGCCAGACTATTTGAACGGTCTGGATTGAGCTACATGGTGATGAGTATGGTCGTGCTATAAAAAAGCAGTAAAACGACTCCACATTGGGATTGAGTTGAGGTTGGCTAATCCCACACACAAGTATAATTCCAGCCCATATACACGCCACCAAATGTGCCAACCTGGCAGATAGATTCAAGATCCTGGCCGCCCATCAGGTGGGTCCCATCGTATAAATTTGTTTTGTAAAAAGATTAGGCTGGTCCACCTAGCAAGTTGGCCGCATGTCATGGAATAAGTGGATGCTAACCGTTCATTGGATCCTAACAATTATGATCATCTGGACCACCTGATGAGTTGGACCATCCTGATTTCGTAACATGAAAAGGAATGCTTGGACCACCTGATGGACGGTTTGGATCTCAAAACCCTGTGCCATGTTGGCACATTTTTAGGGAGTGTAGATGTACCGTCTTTATACAGGCGTGTGGGATTAGCAAACCTTGGATTTGCTTGTACCCTAAATTACCATTTTGCCCATGTTCGTTAAACTATTTACGATCCACCAATGGACGTTCTTTTTAAATTTCTTTATCGGGAGTTATATTGATACTCGGGCAGTTTATGACGCTTGATACACAGGCACTCAGTAACCATACACGTGGCATACATTAACTCAAATCAAACGGACTGAATTGTGAAAACACCCTTCACTAAGTTACAATCCCAGAATCATATTGGATGAGCAATCCTAACCTCTGATTTGTGGACACTTGTTTGGTGAAAAAGGACAATTGGAAAATTTTCATTTTCAACCATCCAATAAATGTCCACCAATCCGGTAGTCAGATAATCAATTAAGTGTAATTTTTGGCTTATGAGACATCTAAAATTAGGAAATGAATTTGGACAGTTTAATTTGACTTAGTCATACGACATAAATGCAATTTCTAAGTTCCTGAGTATCACCCATAACACTTTGCCGGAGTATCAAAGGCTTTTTTTTTTTTTTTTTTGGCCTTTTTTATTCCCTAGTCGACGGGGGAGCAGCTTAGTTGCGGCCCCGGCCTCAACCAAACGGTGCGGCCCTTAATATGGGGCCCACCTTGGTATATGTATTCTAAATCCACACCGTCCTTCAGTTTGGAAAGATCATTTTAGGCCATGATCCTAAAGATGAAGTAGATTCAAATCTCAGGTGAGCCATACCATGGGAAGCAATGGTGAATGACTATTAAAACTTCTACTGGCCACAAACGTTTTTGATCAGGATGATATATATATTTTTTCCTTCATCCAGATTTATGTGTTCTTATCAACGGTTGGATGGAAAATAAACATTGCAGAAACATTACGATGGGGCCTAGGAAGTTTTTAATGGTGGACGTTCAATCACCGCTCTTTCCTATAGGTCCACTTGAGATTTGGATCTGCTCCATTCTTTGGTATATAACCTAAAATGATCTGAAAAAACGGATGTACAGCGTGGATTTAGAATACATACATCAAGGTGGGCCCCATGATAAGGGCCGCACTGTCTAGTGTGTGGCCGGAGCCGCACCTAATCGCGTTGCCATTCAGCGCAGCAAAGGTACAGGTGGGCCCACATTTCGCTGACCTAAGCCCTATCTGATGGGGCCAATCACGAATGGGCCTCATATGAAGCGGATTACCTACTGACAGGTTGAGTAGCTACATCGCTACTGAAGTGACGTCACCACTTCTGTGGGCCCCACCATGATGTATGTGTTGTATCCACACCTGTACATTCATTTGGAGAGATCATTTTAGGGCATGAGATAAAGAATTAGACACATCCAAAGCTCAAATGGACCTCATCAAAGAAAACAGTAGGGACTGACACCGACCGTTGAAACCTTCTTAGGACCTACCATAATGCTTATTTGAGATCCAACCTGTTCATAAGTTCACAAAGACATGGAAGAAGGGAAAACACAAATATCAGCTTTATCTAAAACTTATGTGGCCCCAAGAGGTTTTTAATGGTAGGAGATCAATCTCACTGTTTTCTTTGGTGATGTCCACTTGAGCTTGGATCTGCCTCTATCTTTGGCTCATGCCTTAAAATGGTCTCTCCAAATGAATGGACGGCGTGGACACAACACATACATCATGGTGGGGCCATAAAAGTTGGTGACGTCACTTCAGTAGCAAAGATAGCTAGCTAATCCGCGTCCGCCTCATATGCCCCTTGTGACCTTGTCAGACGACGCTGGAAGTTCGGTGAAAAATGCACGGTTGCATTTAGATGGTTGCGATCATCTGATGTAGCTGAATTTTTGGGTGCACGGTTAGATGATTGGGGATGGTTGGGTGGGGCCCATCTGAACGAATCAGAATCACCAAAATCGCAGGTCACACGCTGCAAGTGCTTGATCTAACCATGTATATTCCCTCTCTTACACGTGCAATTAAACAAACGGAATCCAGCTATAGCCCCACATGCAGGTCACGTGTGAAGGACAGCGGCGCCATGCCTCAAGTGGGATCCAGCTATTACATTGGCCACAAACTCACGCCGTTCAACTGAGTAGGCCACACACACAAGAAGAAATGAACGGTCAGAAAGATGTAGACCATCAGCTGCTCTATCTGATACTTTAGTACGGATATCCTACACATGTGCCAAGTTGGCATGTGTACCATATTTCTATATTTGTAGCATGTCTTCCTAAAATGACCCTAACAGATTGGATAACAGATTTTCAACTCCATCAAAGTATCACATCACCTCCCCAAAATGTCCCCAGAAATAGGGAAATATTAACCAACAAAGCCAAACCCATCCCAATTTGAGGTCATATCAGCCGCTATTTTTGCCATTTACCCCTAAAATGCCTCCGTTGAATGCAAATATTCAAGCCTAAAGTACACTTTTTTTAATCATGGTAATTACCAAAATGCCCTTGCATATTTTAATTTTGCCACCATCTTTATAACATTTATATTCTTACAAGTACTTTAACGCTGGGGTTCAAGTACCCATAAGTGGTGAAATCCTACTACGGCTTGAGTGTGGAGTGTGTGTGAGTGGGTGGGTATGGGTGTGTGTAAAAAAATAAAAAATAAAAACTCATATTATGTACTTCTAATTCTCATAAACTAAAATAAAACCTTGAAAACGTGTACATGGGTGGTAATGGAGAGAGTAGCCAATTTCCTAAGGCTAGGGATTGGACCCATATATGGGCCTAGGCCAATGATGGATGGCCCAACATGAGCCATTAATTTTTATGGATTTGACAAGCGGGCCACGAGTTCATCCATGCTCATATTCATAAAGAATGAGTGGGGGCCTATAGTGTGTGGCAGGAGATTCATAGACTACATTGGAAGGGGGCACCATGGGCTAATGGTATGAAGTGTTAGGGTGTGTTGCACAAAATCTCAAGATTTCGCCCCTCAAATTCGTGAATTATGTAATAAGATGATGCAATAAACAAAATTAAATCAACAACCACACGACACGAGATTTTTATGTGGAAAACTCTCAAAGAAGTAAAAACCATAGGACCTCGTCCAGACAAACAATCAATGATCAAGAGAATTGTTTACAACCTCGATCACAAGCACAACCTGCTTGGATCTAACCTTCTTTACCCATACAGGGATAGATAAATAGTAAAAGGACTAGAAACTGAGAGATCTCACCGACCACGAGGACGGTAAAGAGCCGAAACGTCGATGGCACCGTGAATCACATTCACAAGCAAAACCTCAACTTCCAACAAGCTTCCTCTCTCTCTTTCTCTTCCTCTCTTCCTCTTTTTCTCTCTTTCACCTTGGACGTGTAGTACTCCGAATTAGCTTCCTCAATCCCAGATTAGAAGACCTCTTATAGCCTTTTACAAGAGTTCTAACCCAATTAGGAAAATGCATATAGCATTCCGCGCACATCACCACTGACCAGCCAAAAGTTCCAACCAATCGGATGCACCAAAAACAGTTCAAAGAGTTGCTGTGAGGAAAAACTAACATCCGACCTCTCTGTCGACCGGTCGGCCGGCCAGGACCTCCGACCAGTCAGATTGGACATAAAACAGTCCAGTGAGTATATGTTATTCCAGCAGTATATCCGGCCGGTCGGCCAGGGGGCACCGACCAGTCGGAGACCAAAAAATTTCACACTCTCTCCTCTGACATGAGGAAGAAAACTCCAACATGAAGGACAAGCTAACACTGCCGGTGAATCATACACTATCAAAGTAGCCACCCTATGTAGTAAACAACTATCCTCGCAAGCACTTTCACCCGCTTGCATTCCTTCCTTTTCGAGATCCTATTCATTTCCTTATACTAGTTTCCACTCCCATTTGAGATTCATTAGGCACACAAAGGTAAGGATTAATCTTCACTAGAGATCTAAGGATACTTGCCATTTCGCTCATTATTTGAACGGGTCATGTTAGGTTTCTACTATGTGTATTAAGGAGGTTTTATTATTATTATTATTACATTGTTGTTGTAGACACCCCACCTTCGGCTACACTGTTGGAAGAGATAGCTGGATGAATGGAGGACCATACCCCCAAATCCCAAGTCCAAACTCAGCCAAACTCACCCTTGTAAGCCCCATTCCATAGCCCAGTTCAAGCCTGAACCCAGTCAACCCAGTCCTAAACACCACCCTGAAAAACCCCCCATAAAAAAAAGGCCAGTCAAAAAATCCTAAAAAAGTCAAACTCACTGAGTCAACCCGCTGAGTCAACCCGTCGAGTCAAAACACCGAGTCAACCCGTCGAGTCAACCCGTCGAGTCAAACCACCGAGTCGACCCGCTGAGTCAACTCATTGAGTCGACCAGCGAGTCCAACAGCAGCCCCGAGGGAGCGACCGTACTCGCTGGAAACCGAGGAGCGGCCGTACGGGCGGCCCATGGCAGGCCGCCCGGACAAAATTACGAGAGCTGCCACTCTCCGCTGCTATAAATACCCCCCTCCCCTTCTCATTTCAACAATCCATTCGAATCTCTTCGAGCCAGAGAGAGCCCGACCGTCTGAGTCGCCCTTTTCCACCCTTAGCCCATCTTTCCATCAAGGAGAGCCCGAGTGAGGAGAGTCTAGCCCTGGTCCAGCCCAGCCTGACCCCTGGTCCAAGCCTCTCAAGCCACCCAAGTCTTGATCCAGCCACTCGAAGCAAACCCTTGCGACACCTCCGTCCATCCAGCTACTCTTTTTCCAGCATCATCTCATTTGCATCTAGCATAAGTGCAACATTTACTTTTCTTCCAACCCCCCTGCTTCACTACTAGCATCTTGATCCGTCAAGTACACATGCATATGTCTTTATATTAAGCACCTGTCAGTTCGAGCGTATGCTCTGGGCTTGCCCGTTGTTGAAACCTGCCCATCAGAAACTCTTACTGTTCAGACCTGCATTCACGTACATATCACTATAAGCACTTTGAATATTCAAGCACACAGCATGCATCATCTCGCATAAAGCACCTGTCAGTTCGAGCGTACGCTCTGGGCTTGCCTGTTGTTGGAACCTGCCCATCAGAAACTCTTACTGTTCAGACCCGCATTCATGCATCATGTCATCTATGAGAATGTACGAGGATTAAACTAGACTTTCAAGTATTTGATCGATTCTGTGAAGTAGAGACCGTACTTCGGTACGGGCAGTGTGTGGGGTGCCTAACCTCTTCCCACCCTGTAACCGTGATCCCTTACCTTGAATCTCTGACCGCAGATCAACAGGAGTCATTTTAGAGGAAGGAATCTTCGGATTCCCTTCTCTAACGTTTCTACGGGGTCTAGCCGACTGTAGATTCGAAGTAACTGGCTAGTGGCGACTCTGGTCTTATATAAACAAATTTAAACATATCCAGCTTAACACGACAACCAAACGAAGCCCTCGAGAACGAAGCAAGCCAGTGGCACAAACGGCGATTTCGCACTCACGCATCCTCATCTCCTTCTTTTCCGAAAGGAAAGGGGAAGGGAGAAGAACGTCGTGTGGGAGAGCGGGAAAATCGGCGAGGGTCCACAGTTGTATAGTGTATATGAGGAAACATCTAACACGAAGTAATCACACCCCGATCCATAGCTCAAGTGGTAGATTGAGTGAAGATATCGATTCGCAAGTGGGGTGGCTAACATTACGGTGTGACTAATAGTAGGGGTGTGTGTAAAAAAAAAAAAAAAACACAAAGTAATCCATACCATCATTTACATATCATTCCATATTGACTTAAGACCTATTGTTGTAAAGCCCACCATATTTCATGGTAATCTCAAGTAATCCAAAATATAAAATAAAATTGTTGATTTTATTAGACAGTCACAATAATGTTAAAGTCAATTCTTTAATAAAATCAATTACAAAGCAAGTTTAGTCGGTTATGTTAATAAGTTGTTATAATTCTAATATAAGGCTAAAATTATAATATCATTAGATCTTTTATCAAGTGTCTTAGTTCTTGTAGGAAACTTCTTCAACCACTTAACTCAACGGTACCTACCTAAACGAGTCACATATTAGTGAATAAAAGTAACTAGACAATTCTCATTATGATCAGAGGTCCTCCAAAGTCCAAGCCTCCAAGGGTGAGTATAACAAGCAAACGAAGTACAATCTAATAGTAGACAATAAAACCCCACTTAACTTTCTACATCTAATTAACATATACACATGCTTCTATATGTGAGGGGACTATCCCATGTTGTAGACTCACAATATGTCCAACAATGACAACATGCATGCTGGCTTTGTAGATTAAGTTATTCTAATTTATTCATTAGCAATAACAATATTCTAAGCTTATAAAGAAACAAGTCTCACAATGTATTTCACATTCAACTTATCATACTGCATTCATTCTCTAAGAGCTTGCTTGGATTTATGAAAAGCATAAGAAAAGAATAGTGTTTTTTGGGAAACCTTATTTCCATGAAATTGTGAGAAATGAAAAATTATTTTCCTTGTTTACTTTTCAACAAGATTTTTATAGAAATTTAGGATTTATTTTCAAGTTTGTTGTTTGGCAAAACAAAAACAAAAATTCTTGAAATTGTTTTTAGGTAGTTGCCAATATGTGTTAGATTAGCGCATGTGGCACATGTGGGATGCTTGGAGATGAACAGTGACACATGTGACATGCACGGTATATGTGAGCACTTGAAGCTGAATTGTGGCACTTGTGGTACATGTGAGGTACTTGAAATTGTACGGTGGCACATGTGGCATAAGACACGCATTGGCACATTTGACATGTGGGCACTAAAGCTAGATGACAGTACATGTGCACATTGGCACCATTAGCACATGGCTCGTTTTAGGATTGAAGATGGACAATGGCATGTGTGGCACATTGGCGAATATGGGGTTATTTGCACATATGGGGCACAAGTAAGATGAATGGTGGTACACGTGCGAAAAAGGAGCACATGTAGGGTGTAAGAGAAGATGGATGACAACATATATGGGGCTATTTACACATGTGGGGCACAAGAGAAGATGAACGGTGGTATATGTGGCATAGTGGCACATGTGCAGCATGACCAAAGATAGACAATGTCTCCTTTAGCACATGTGGCACATTTGAGGTGATTGAACATGGATAGTGGCACATTTGGGCTTTAACCTCTAAGAAACACATTTTCCTTTCATTGTAGGAAAATGAGTTTTTTTAAGGGTGAGGGTGGGAAAATAAATTTATTTTCCAACAAATATAAAAAGTGGGCATTGATGTTTCTCACAATTTCCCACAAAGAAAGGCTTAACAAACAAAGAAAATTGAGTTTTATGAGAAACTTCATTTCCTTTCTCATGCTTTCCACGAATCTAAACAGGTCCTAAAGATATAAAAACAAATCTTGAAAAAGCCTTTCAAACTATTCATCCCAAATCACATCTATTTCGTGTATGTATAATAACAAAACATAAATTGTCAAAAATGAATAATAAAAAGAAGCACATATTTGTTGAATCCTATTTTTGATTGTTCCTAGAAGAGCCAATCAAAAGGAGACACAAGTCATGTTGTCTGCTGAGATAGTGGCTGAGTAGAAGTGTTGGCCGAGTGAGGCGGTGGCTAATGCACGTTGTCTGTTAGCTGAGTGCATGTTGTCTATTGGCCAAGCGAGGTAGCATTCGAGTGCATGTTGTGTTGGTCGAGCGAGGCAGTGGCCAAGCAAGGTGTGTAAATTATCACAGAAAGAGAAAGAGTCCAAGGATGCTGAACACAGTAATGCATGAAGTAAAGAATGACATCTAGATAGTTCTTTTTACATATGAAGGAAATCAAACAGAATAAGGCATCTCACACTAACCAAATAAGATAAAACTTATCTCTTAGTCTATCATTAACATATCTTGGTGTAATAAGTTATCTAAGAGTAACGATAATCTCTAGCTGTAATTAGAGTTATACACGAGCTGAATTGAATCAAGCTTGGCCCAGCTCGGCTTAGCTTGACTAGCAAAGTGGTTGGGCTCGAGCTCGGCTCGACTTGGTCATTGAGCCCAACTGGGCAGCTCGACTTGGTTTGGACGAGCTTTCGAGCCGATCCGAACTCAAGCTTTTAAGCTTAATTTAAGCGCTCGTCAAATGAATGAAGAGATTAGGGCAACAAAAGTGGGTGCTCAATTTAATTTTATATATATATATATATATATATATATATATATATATATATATATAGAGAGAGAGAGAGAGAGAGAGAGAGAGAGAGAGAGAGAGGAGGAATGCTCACCTGCGCACCTCTCGTGAGAGGCACTCATGAGCACTTTTTCATGGCTCATCACATGTGATGTGAGCCTAAAATCTGAGTCGTCCATGTGATGCAGCACCCCAAATAACCTCTAGGGCCCATCTTTCAACTTGTTCCAGAACTTTGGTGGGCCATGAAAGAAGGAAACAGTTTCCTCCCTTGATTTGCCTCTTGCTTTCTGCTGCAGCCCACCAAAGTTTTGGATCAGATTGAAAGATGGGCCCTAAGGGTTATTTGGGGTGCTGCATCACATGGACGGCTCAGATTTTAAGCTCACATCACGTGCTAATGAGCCATGAAAAAGTACTCATGAGTGTCTCTCACGAGAAGTGCTCAGGTAAGCATTATATTAATACATTAATATATTATATATTTAAAAAAATTATATTCTAAACCAAGTTGAGCCAATTCGAGCTTGATTGAGCTGATTCAAGTTGATTTGAGCCTAGTTTCGAACCAAGCCAAATTGAGCTCGGGCTAGCTCGAGCTCGGCTTTAATTTTGATCGAGCTCAAAAAATAGGCTCAGTTTGGCTTGATCCACCTTACGAATCGAGTCAAATCAAGCTTTTTTCGAGCCAAGCTGAGCAAGCTTTTTGAGCTGGCTCGATTCGTGCATAACTCTAGTTGTAATCCAAGTCTACACTCATACATTAGACTACACTATCTCAATATAAATAGTTTTCTTTAAAAGAAACATTTTGTAGTTGATCTCCATGGCTTACTATAAGTAGTTCCTTCTTATTTATCTAAAAAGTCTTTTTTAGGAAAGGCAAAGTGTAACTCATTTGAGGAGGACGAACCCCACCCTTCGATGATCGGTCATATAGGCGATCAATCTACTCAGATCTCGGTCATATATGGTCGAGTTCAACATATCTGTCTATTTTTGCGCTTGGTATCAAAGTTGATCTGTTGGAATCGAGTTGTACAGTTAGTTCTAACCAATGTTTGCAGTATCAATAATATCGGCCGATAGCGGGAACCAACGACAAAAACTGGCCCAGTAATAACAGGCCAATGGCCTGATTCTTGTCTATCGCACGATATATCGTGTGATATCGATAATATCGGCAAACATATTGATATCACACGATATATCATCAATTTATCGTGTTTTATTCCTCTGCGGATTCTAAATATTGTCGATTCCTAGACGATATCATCCAAGTATCTTTACGCTACACAAGAGTCTCCCATTTTGTAGAAAAAATGATTTTTTGTTCGATTTTCTTTTAGTTTCTCCTCCTTAAAAAAACATGTTGGGCTTTCGGGTGCTTCGCCCCGAACCCTGGGCAGGGTGCGCCGCCCCTTGCACCCATGGCGAGCCACCCGCGTACCGACTCTACGAAGGGGTCATATTTTGTTGAGTCTAGTTAGTCATTTTCTAGGTTTTGTTGAGTCCCCATATAGATCTAAGCTATATATGCTAGTTTACATTACGTTGAACTAGGATAGTCAAAACTGCATTTGGAGGATACCCAGTCCACCCCCACCCTGCATCTAAAGGAGATGATTGCGCGTTTAGAGCTTTTTTGGATTTAAGCAGCAATCAGTTGCATCATCCATAGGTATAGTTCTCAGCTCTCTTACTTGTTTACTTTATCAATGAATTGGTTGTGTTTTCATTAATGTCTTCTTATATTTACATATCTTATAGAATCAATTTAAACAGTAGTTGCATTAGTTCAGTTAGACAATGCGTAGCTTAGGATCCTTTTACAAAGGAACTCCGTTATGTGGATATATATATTTTTTTTTTACATGTTATGATTTAAATGTGAGTATTTAGGACCGTTTTAACAATCCCCGAAGTTTCATTGAAAAATTCAATCAATTTTTCAATGTTTCTCCATGTTTCCCAAAAAGTGCAATATATTATCCGATACAACCAATATTTCCCTAGCGATACGAGATATATATTTGTATCTTAAGGGTACGAAACGTCACGCGATACCAATACTGCGAACACTGATTCTAACATGCTTACTGCACATGTGGCAAAAAATTAAGCTATTATCCAACTAACAGCCAACAATATTCAAATAAAATAATCATTTAAAGAAATATTTATCAGCAATTCTCATTCAATGTACATGTATGCCCAAAGACAATGTAATCTGAATCATGTTCTAATAATCAAGTTGCTTATAAACATAATCCATTTTGAATGAGGTATAATAAGAGGAACTCTTACATTAAAAATATTACAGCCCTTTTATTACTTAAATTCATTTCAATGTAGGCTGGCCTTTTTTTTCTTTTTTCTTTTTCTTTTTCTTCTTTTTTTATTGATTAGTTCACACACCCCCATATTTAGTACACCCACATACCCCAGTTAGTCGCATCACAATGTTAGCTACTCCATGGGATCGATGCTGATCTCAGTGTTGAAACGAGGCTATCTTCACTCAATCTGAGCTATGGACCTGGCTGTTCAATGGAGGCTGGCCCCAACCCGGCCTTGTAGAGCCACGAGCAAATTAGAGCAAAGGCTGGCCCAGCCATGGTTCTCAAACTTGGTCGTGAGCACCTCTCGGCCTGACAAGTTCAGGTCCGAGTTGAGTTGTGACTCGCTTGAGTTGGGCACAGATTAGGTCCTACACTTATTGCGGGGCCCACCTTGATGATATTTTTTATATCCACCCCATCCATCCATTTTTCCAGCCCCATTTAGGATGTGGTCCCAAACATTAGACAGATCCAAATCTCAGGTGGACCACACCACACGAAACAGTGAAGATTCAACGCTCACCATTAAAAACTTCCCAAGGCCCACCCTAAGCAGATCCAACCCGTTGATAAGGTCAATCAGAACTGGATGAAGGGAATGTACAAATATTAGCTCGATCCAAGACTTTTCTGGCCTACAAGAAGCTTTTAATGGTCATTAACCACTTTTTCCCATGGTGTGGACCATCAGAGATTTGAATCTGCTTAAGTTTTGGGATAGCGTCCTTATCTGAGCTGAAAAAATGGATGGGCGGCGTGGATACGAAACACATTCATCAAGGTGAGCCCCACACGGTAAGGGTAACATTCTTTAAGGTGTTACGTGTTACCTGGGTTGGGGTGAACTGGCCCCACTTGTCCGAGTTGAGGGCGAGTGAGGATGACTCGTGGTGTTGAACCATGTCTTCTACGACAGAATTCGAGTCGATTCATCCCAGCCATCAATCCATTGGCAACCTTACCTATGAATACACGGATTAAGCCAGAGGATATACCTGTAGGTCTGTTGGTCCCCACCTGGGTGGTGGACCATGCTCACGGAATCTCCCACATTGGAATATGCCAATTCCCCTCGTTCCTGGAACTGCCAAGTTTCACTTTGTAACGTGCCCGATGGCACACGTGTAAGGTATCCACACCGTTCATTAGCTGGCTCCGTCTTTTTATCAAGCAGGTGGGCCACACATGGACAAAAATCGTTGAGTGACGGTCAAATTCTTTTCGACCATCCAATTCTTATGTACTCCACCCACCTGATGGTCCAAAAGCTACCAATCACAAATGAAAGATGGGCCAGCCTAAATGAACGGACTTGATCTTGCACATCTTTGCCACGTGTGACTCACACGTAAGAGAGAGTGATTCTAATCCTACCCGCGCGACTAGCCTACGATCTTCACGTTCTCAGACCTTCCTCTTCCAGTCTTCCTGCTTCTGTTGGACCGTAATCCGCCACAGCACCGTATGGGGCCCACCATGTTGTATATGTAAAATCCACTCCGTCCATCATGTTCTATAATTGATTATTATAGTATCTATAGAAATAAATCAGCAAGATCCACCACTTATGTGGGCCAAACAACAGGGAACAATGGAGATAGAATTCCAACCATAGGTTTATATGTGTGGCCACCTTAATGTTTCTATTTAATCAAACCCTTTAGTCAGGGTTAAATCATCATATTGAATTGGAAATATAAAATTCAAACTCATAAACTTAAACTTTTTAAGAGTAGTTTCATATTTTACCACTGTTGTGGGACTTATCATAAATTGTTTGCAGAATTATATTTTTATGTACGGTTATAATATCGTTTATCATCTGATGGAAGGAGTAGATTTAGATATGGAAATATGGTGGACCCCACAGAGTTTGGGTTTTTTATGCAGCTGTGTAACAGAGGTTTTGCCGACGATTCCGCTTCCTTTCTGCAACTTTCCTGATCTCGTGCTAGTTATCTTAGCCACAAAAATAGGAGTTATCTCGTACTCATGTAGCGTATGAAGCTTGATACGCCGGCACTGAGACATTGTACACGCGGCATACATCGACTCAAATCAAACCGATTAGGTTGTGGGACCCACAGTTTCTAAGTCACAGTCCTAAAATCAGATTGCTCGAACTACTCTTAACTTCTGATTCGCTGACAATTGTTAGTTGAAATAGGACCCACTAGATATTTTTCATTTTTAACCGTCCAATGAATGTCTGCTAATCCAATATCCAGATAATTAAATGGGCCTAATTTTTCATCCATTATACATCTAAAATTGCAAAAAATAATTTGAAAAGTTTAATTTTATTTACTTGTATGCCACGTATGCAATTAACCATTAATTTTCCAATTGCCTGCGTATCATCCACGCACGCTGCCAGAGTATGAACTAATCCCCAGAAAGAAGGAAGAATGACAAAAGCTTCCAAAGCGTCTATCTTTTGATACTCTGTCAGTGTGTGATGGTTGATACTCAGCATTTAGAAATTGCATACGTGACATGAAGGAAATTCAAATTAAACCGTCCAAATTATGGGAAAGTATTTAGATGCATCATAATATAAAAATTATGATTATCTGAATACAAGAATATGAGAAAGATGGACATGTATTGGACGGTTAGAAATGAAAAATACCAGATGGTTCTATTCAACAAACTAGTATCTGATAATCAGAGGTTGGGATTGTTCAACCATTCTGATTTTGGGATGGAGACTTAGAGATAGTGTGCTCCACAATTTAGTCGATTTAAGTTTTGTTAATGCATGCCACATGTACAGTTTCTGAGTGCCTGAATATCAAGAGTCACGCGCTGCCCGAGTATTAAAGAACTCCATCACCTTTTCGCGCTTGACTCCCATTGATAGTTCAACACCATTTTATCAATGGCAGGGAATAATCCACCATGTACATGGTATAGTTTTATAAAAATCTAGACCGTTGAAAATGCGTCCCGACTGATTAGGGAGCATAATCCAAAAGAATAACCCTGATCAGTGCTAATAACCCTATGATTTCTACCATTAAATTAGGACCACTCAATATTCTACTTCTAACCATCCATTTGATAACCATTATAAGAACGGTTAGGATCATTTTTTACAAAAAACAAAAAAAGAGAGACATGGATGGCCTATCAAGTGTTGGACACGCATTTGAATACTCCAATCCACAGAGTCCACACGATCAAACCCGCGGCCTATGATTTCACTTCAGTAGTCCGCAAACTACCTGCCTTTTATTGGGTTCCTTTCATGGGCCAGTCCAGTCGCCTTTGAGGACGCGACACGGATTAGGTGGTGTTGCCCACACCACACCCAGCAGGTGATGTGGTGATATGTTGGGCGCTGTGGGGCCCACATTGATGTACGTGCATGTCCACGACCTCCATCCGTTTTTCCAGATAATTTTAGGCCATGAACCCAGAAAACGAAGCAGATCCGAAGCTCAAGTGGACCCCCCAATAAGTTTTTAATGGTGAGCATTCAATCCCTACTGTGTGGTCCACATGAGATTTGGATCTTCTTCAATTTTGGGAGAATTCCCTAAAATGATCTTAAAAAACTTATGGACGGTGTAGATATACAACATATATATAAAGGTAGGCCACACAACGCGCAACACATCTGGGGGTGGTGTGAGCAACGCTACCTAATTTGCGTCCTTGAGGGGCCTGGTGCCACTTGCAGAAAACTACAATCTTGCCACTTTTCTATTTTATGTGGGTCACTCTGACAGAGTGTGATAGATGATACGCAGGCGTATTCATTGACGTAGCATCTGTAACTCAAACCGTCCAAATCAAATCAGAGATCCATCATGGATGGGTTATAAACTTAAAATAATATCAATTGGATGATCGTTATCTCTGATTTATGAAAAATTGCTTGTTAAAAGAAACTATAGATTATTTATGGTGTTGACCGTCCACTGGAAATAAATTAATCGACCAATTTTATAGACTATCAAAAGTGGGGCCCACTATCTGGACGGTTTAATTAGATTACACATGCCACGTGTATAATTTCAAAGCAACAGTCGGTGAATGTGAAAAAAACTATAGAAAAGATCTTGCTATTGGGTGACCGTTTCCTTTGTTTGAAAAACATGAAAAAGAAAGGAAAATTGATTTTCTTTCCAGAATAGATGCAGACGAACTGCCTACTACTGGATGGTGCTCTGTGGGCCCCATGATGATGTATGTATTTTATCCATGCCATTCATCCATTTTGGATCTTTATTTTAGGGCATGAGCCAAAAAATAAGGTAGATCTAAATCCTAGGTGGATCACATCACACGAAAACAGAGGTGATTGAATGCCCACCATTAAAAAAAAAAATCATGGGGACCACTATAGTGTTTATTCGCTATCTAACCGGTTGATTAGGCCACAAAGACCTGGATGAAGGGAAAACACAAACATCAACTTCAACCAAAACCTTTGTGGCCCTTGAGAAGTTTTCAATGGTGGGTGTTCAATCACCACTGTTTCATGTGGTGTGGTCCACCTGAGATTTTGAGCTGCCTCATTTTTGGGCTCAGGCCCTAAAATGAGCTGGCAAAATGGATGGACAGCACATCATGGCGGGGACCACATATCGCAGTCCATTAGCCACTGACAGTGTTAGTAGGCGATCAGGCGTCTCATAAAAATGTGTTCATCTCATTTTAGTAATGATAATCTTAATAACCAATCTCTAATACATAGTTATGGTAAACTACAACGAGATGAACACATTTTAGGCATCTATCCCTTTGAGGTTTTCCATGTCCACATATTGGATTCTCTCTGTTCAAAAACACCAACAGAAGGGGTGAGATATTAACCTTCACCAAGACTCATCATGAAGGTGTTTCTTGATCCAGACCTTCCATTAGAGAACACCCAAAGTCCGGATCCACTGATGATGCTAGGCATCCAAATACAAAGTCCACCAATCAGACGGTCCAAAATGAAATGAAATGGCAAAAAAAAAAGAAAAAAAAAATACTGTTGCCCATCATTGCATTGACCATCCAAATAGCAGGCATTTCAGGCAACTTCTGTTCACAGATTTTATGTCGAATGCATCTTCTGTGTGGGCAGTGGCCAGTCCAAGAGGCAATCATTCCAACGGGCAGTCCAGATCAACAAGCACATTCCACAATGGTTCTGGTGAAGTTCAACAAATCCCCAACAGAGACAGTAAGACTAGTAACACAGAACAGATCCCAGAAGACTTCAGCAAGCATTATGTTACATATACACATGAACAAAAGCACCATAACATTCCGTTGTAAGCCACGAGCAAGCTACTTACTAAGGCCTAGACGTAGGAATCCCAAAAGTTTTAGGACTTCCAGCGACATATCAGCATCTCCAATCACTAATCATACAAATAACTATTAGATACACATGATTATAATACAGATAGATGCCACCATCTTCACCCACACCAAGTTCACATCTGCGACGTCTTCAGCATGGAAACCTTCCGTAGAATCTCAAGAAGACGTATCATTGCATCTTGTGTGGCCCCAACACCAAAATGACAGGTGGCGGCATCTCGTTATAGCAGAAGTTGGTCACCCCATCAATCCAATACCATGCATCTGCTTCAAATGGGCACATAAAACTCAGATGCACAAAGTATCAGGACATTACACTCATGATCTGATTAAGAGGTCTTACACTGCCTTCTAGTGTCTCAGAAGCTGGCACTGAGCACCCGTTGGAGAAAATGGTGGGGCTGGGAGAGTGTAGTTGGGTGCAAGAAATGGTTAGGTAAGTGGGACAAAGAACAGATACCTAGCTCATGCTATTTGAGCCTCGCGGAGTAAGAAGCTCGATGATGATGATAAAATAACATCTTTCGGACTCCCTGATATACTGAACTTCACCATTCATCAGCTTTAGGATTTTCCTGCACATGCTCAGTCCTAGGCCTTCTTGAGTCACCCATCGGCTGCTATGAAACATATCTTGGATAAGCTCTGGCGGAAGGCCCTCCCCAGGGCAAACCATCCTACAGCCAACAGAAACTAATCAATTATGGGGAAAAAAAGAAAAAGAAAAAAGGTGTTCTAAGCAAGGGCCTGTACTGGAATCCAAATAGTAGATCTGGAAAGAAAAAACATCACATCTGACGCAAACCATGAATAAGGGAATCCATGGAAAAGAATCCTAAAAAGGTTGTTTGTATTAGTTTCTTGACGAAATGTGGAATGACTAATGGTAAACAAAATGCCATCTATCTCTCAGAAAGTGTGAAAATGAGGATTATCAAGTTCTTTGCAAGAAAGAAACACTCTGTTTTTGGAGAACCATGGAAAAAAAAAAAAAAACAGTTTTAAATAGGTTACTTTATTGTAGCAGTCAGCGGAAAATGTCACCAACTCTATGAAAAACATTTTCTTTCCATGGTTACCTTTTGGATCCCATCAATCCAAACAAGACCTAAGAGGAATTACAGATTCCACGAGCTGAGGATATGCACAGTATAAATTCAGGTTTTCACCTTGTCAAATAGGGTCTGTGGTTCAGTGGTCTAGAACATTGGTCTATTGTGTCCCACTATAGATAGCCCATGCCCCAAAAATTCCTCGATAGGATAATCCTAACCTTTCAATTTGTAGCCTCCAAATTGATGGTCAAGAACAGAAATAGACTGACACTCCAGTCTGAAAGAAGGCCCGAGATTGGCTAGGCTTTGTCCCATCAATGAGATTTCTTGGCATGGTGCATCCATGGTGGGGCCTAACAGACCAATTATCTGGATCACTAAACCATGCGCCCCCACTTTGAACAAACTGAAAAAAAAGCAAGCGATGTTGTTGATATCCTCAGGTCAACGATCCTTAAGTCCTCTCTTAGTAAATACAAGCACATGGAAAACAAATAAAAATATCCAACAGAAAAAAGGATTCAAAGCTGAACGAGTAGTCTAATAAATCAAGCTTAGGGATCGAGCTTTCATGCCCATTCTAGAAATTATCAGCAGCCACAATTTTCACAGAGAAGATGCTATGATAAATATCCACACTACTTGATATGTTGTGCAGATATTCTAAACTATGATACATAATATGATGTGTATGATAAAGATAATCACCAATAGTTAATTGGGAAATTGAGGAAAAGAAATTACTCAGCCAATTCAAAAATCAACTAAACCGACTCAGCAAGGAAATGTTTGACTCATCCAAGGCATGTTTGCTTGTTTTCAAGCAAGTCCATGCAAGTAATATACAAATCCCAAGCCTGCTTGGCAAAATCAAGACCTTTTTAGAAATAAAGTGCAAAATGCCAGCAATTTTAATTCTCAGATATCTATTTTATTACAAACTCCATCAAAACTGTCAGTTATGTGAAAGAAGAGGAAACCTAGAATGCTTTTCATTTCTTCTGACTTATGAGTGACTCGCTTTAACTACATGTGCCAAATGTGTAAAACCCGAATCGGTCATCAGGTAGGCCAGAACTTTTTTTTTTTTTTTTGAAAGGTAGGCCAGAACTTGGCTGTGCCATATCCCAAAACTCATCCCTCTTGGACAACCATAACCCTTGGATTGAATTTTTATGAAAAAAGTGGAGGTCAAGGGAACTTTGCTTTACTTTTTTTAGGTTTGTCAGACTGGCTTTGTGATTTTTCGTCGATGGCCCATCCAGGGTATGGCCCACCTGAAATAATAATTAAACTAGGTTGCAGTCAAGTATCACAGAGATACAACAATTGAAACTTGGAAGTATATGGGTGGATGCGAAGAAAAGCCCTCGTGATAATGAATAGACAATGATGGGAAGTCGCGTAAAGGTATGAGGATAGACCAAGGACTTCTTCTTCTTCTTCTTTGTTGGCAACAACTTGATATTTTAATATCATGAAAAGCAAAGCTACCATTCTATGGCATGCCCAAAGAAAACATGGTTTGCCCATTTTTCATGAGAGTCTAAAGTTAGGCTAGTGAACCTGAATTCAAGATGCACGAGCTCTGCTCCATCAGAGACCTGTTTCAAACTTGGCCTAACTTGGATCTCTACCCAGCCTTCTGGGGATGGTGCATATCGCACCATGTTAAGCAAGAAATCAGCCAAGACTTGTTGAATTCTAGCTTGATCGCCATAAACAGCCATTATTTTGATGTCCTCTGGAATATCGCGGATGAGTTGTAGATCTCTTTCCCTCAGAAGGATCATTACTTGGCTAACAACAGCATTGATTACGCTTCCAAGTAGAAACTCAGCCTTGTTGAGCTCCAAAGAACTGTTAACATAAAAAAAGATATCAATGTGACCGTTACACAGTAGCAGTTGTATAACTTTTATTATATAATAAATAAAGTGAGAAAACAACATGGACAAGTGTACCGAGTTTATATGGGAGAAAACCGCAATCCATATAGGTAGTACAAACCCATCAGAACTAGGAATAGATATAACAGACATGATGCATGCACTAACTATCCAATATATCGATAAAACCAGAAGTGTTACATGAATGGCCCATTATACCATCATATTCATGATCAAAACCATAAATGAATACACATTTGGAATTCTCCCATTTTTCCGAAATTTTCCATTTTTTCCTCACATTTTTCTTCTTTAAATTTTTTTGCCTATTACAGGCTGTAACGTACATAAGGCTGGCTGTAACTTGCACAGCATATAGAGACCACAAGGAAGAACCTTGTACTTGGTAGGATTTGAATTAAGCATGCTAAGAGTTGTATTGTCAACTGAGGTGGAAGTAGTAACCCCATTCTGGTAGAGCAACCAAAAACAACGATTTGGGTCACTTTCAATAGCTCCTGATTCGAGGTGGGTGATGGGAAGGGCTCTTCTTCTGGTTAAGATGTGCAGCGTGAGGATGTTCCTTTTTCCTATCACTTTTCAGATCTCTTACAACTGTTAATCGAGATGCAAGGTTTGGTGGCATTATTAGTTATTAAAAGTCACAGGCAATAGATGCGTGGGTATTATTGGTTGCAGGGATCTCAGTAATGTTGTCCAACTCAAACCAATGGATTCTTTGGAGCATGTCCATTTACCAAGACTATTAGCAGAGGGCGAAATGGCATGTATTAGTCTCAGTCAGCTCCTGCATGCTACAATAAGAGAGGGTATGCATCCAGGTCACACATCATATATGTGAAACATGGGATGGCCAAAGAGGACCGGACTTGACATGTGTGATTTTTCAGCCCATATAGGACATCCAATTGCACTGTGGGATCTACAAATCCAATCAAGTGCCACTATATGTCAACCACTTGGATTGTAAGTCCCACAAGTCCTGCCGGAAGTTGATTATGTATTTATATATCAATCATGTATTGTTCTTTGGACTCTAAATACCAATCATTATGCCCTATGTTCACCATACAGCTGAACTTAGAAGACATATTGTTGCTATATAAAGCAGCATGTTTTGATTAGAAATCTCTACTTCTACATTTTAAGTCCCCTTTATTTAATTACACTCTTTATTAGCAGTTTGAGAAGGTAGGCTTTGATCGTGTGGACCAGAAGATTTCCTTGTTGGACATAAATACAGCCATATACAACATGTATGGAACAAGTTCTCTTGCGTATTTATGGAATAAAGTTTCCTTTGATGTTTTCTTCCATATTTTGAATAGGGTGTGCATGTGATTACCTGTTCTAGGTTAGTAGACTGTTTGGTAACACCCATAGTTAGCAAAACACTTCAAACACGAAAAAACGTATGGAAAACATTTGTGTTTAATTCGGTCTTGAACATTAAAAGACAGTCAAAATTTTGGTTTGAGAAAAGAGGCCAAAAATTTGAGGAACAAAAATTTTGGGTTAAACAGTTTTCAGCTTTGACTTCAAAAAAAAAAGGCTACTGAAGAGAGCAATATATGCACAGGTGTGTGTATTATATATAAATAAGGTTAAAATAGAAAACTTCAATTAAAATGATTAGACTTTCCATATGCATGAGCAATAATGTCTAAGTAAATGAATAGCAGGTTAATATCATTATCTGCCTCCCTCAAATCCTACCTTTTAAAGGAATCCCCATATAAATCAATCTGGCTGCACTAAAATATTTTCCAACTACATAATTCTATCAATGGGTGGTAGCCACCACTCTAATTTCACCCCCAAAAAGTTTTTTCTTTTCTTTTTTAATAAAATACGATTTATTAAAAAAAAAAATGCTTAATTCTGTTTGGCCAGAAAACAAGTCTCTTTTGCCTACCTTCCGAAATATACAGAATTTTAAACGTCAAAACATTCATATGAGTTTTAGCTCTTCTGGGAAAATAGTTATGGAGCTTCGGTGAAGAGGAGGAAAGCTTATGGAAATGAATCAATTCTTATTAAGGCGCAGAGGAAGGTGGGTGGTTCCCTTCGTCATCTGTTCAATAGAGGGCTTTGGAACTTTGGAAAAGTGTGTGAAGTAGCAAACTCTTTCCAGAGGGAGATTTCCTTTAAATTACGGGAGGTTTCCAAGATGTGGTTCTGGATGGATAGATGATGTGGAGATAGACCTCTTTATTTGATTTTCCCCAGATTGTTCAGGATAGCAGCTGAGGGAGATGGTCCCATCTCTCACTATGCGACATTACTGGGTGAGAATATGATTCGGTCGAAATTCCATAAAAGTCTTTTTGAAGAAGAGAACGAGGACTTCTCCTGCGTCTCATTCAGCAATCCAGGGTTGTGCTCCCCAATCCAGATAGTTGGACATAGAATGCTGATAGGTCAAGCTGCTTCTTGGTCAAATCCTTCAACTTGGTTGTTGCTGGTCATCCTTCCCCAGTTGCATTGGACTGATTCATCTTATATGGAAATATTTTGCCGGGTTGGTTGGAAAAAATAAGGTGTTGATGATTAAAAACCTAAGGATGAGAAGGTTGCTAATGAACGAATGCATCATGTGCATAAAGGATGAGGAATCGACGAATCATTTGTTCATTTCATCGCTCGTTCGTGCAAGAAATTTGGCGGAAATTTCTTTATCTTCTCGAAGGAGTGGGAGATGCCACATTCCATAGGGTAGCTACTAATGGCTTTGCATGGTGGTTGGAAGGGCAGCAAGGGAACGATGACTTTATAGTGCCTTTCCTTGCTCGCGGTGCTTTGGGCGGTTTGGTATGAGCGCAACAACCGGACCTTCTAGCACAACTCAGGCCATACCCGATGCGGTCTTCCCTAAAGTCATTAAAGGTTTCTAGTGATAATCATGGGTCTGTAGTATGGGGATCTTAGGGAGGGTCGGCCTGCTCATATCTTGGTGATGCCTTGTCATTCTTTTGTATAGTTTTAATAAAATTTTGGAATACTTCAAAAAAATCAATCACAAAGTGTTTTGCTAGCTATGGTTACACCAAAAATCTTTAATTGGTCTTTTATCACAATCTTGTGGCACTTTAGAGAAGGATTTGTGCTACAAGATTGGTATGTTTACATCATCTCTTTTTAAGTTTTAGAGTATAAGATATGTTTCTACAGTTTTACATCATATAGATGAGTATGTGATGGATATGGATAGATACATGTGTATATAACTACTAAGATTTCCCATTCTTCATATATATTTTGGTCATTCTCAATGGAATAAGATATAAAACATTTCCTATAATGTAGTCCCTGATCTAACATGATATCAATACAAGTGTCATTGGCAAGTTGGGCATGCATGATATACATGCTCCAGCTTGAGAAGGAGTGTTAGTGTACACAATATTAGGTGTACAAGTGTTACGGTACATTTGATTGTGAGGCACAGGATATGCATCTATAGCTGTACACATACATCTGTACATACTATAAAACGACTTGATAAGTATCTATAGTATGTATAGCTGTGCATACTATAGGTAAGCATATTATGGATATGAATGGTACGTGTATATATCTGTTAAGATTTCTCATCTCTTTCTATATATTCTTGTCATTCTCAATGGAATAAGATATGCAACATTTTCTGCAATGTAGTCCCTAATCTAACATCACGTTCTGATAATTTTCTATCTTGTTGCATCATCAGGGGACTGGGAACTTTCAATGGTTTGACGTTTTGAACGATTCTTAAGGTAAAGTGAAATACTGATGATCTCAAGGGCTCCTAGGCAATCCGGCCAAGAGATATTACCCCAAAAGAGAACTCAAAATTTGGTTCATACCATTTACTGCTACTAACTCGTCAAAATGGCGAGTCTTTGATTAGTCACCTTGGGAATTGAAGGCTGCATATTTCAAGTCTTTGAATGGTCATCTTCATGTCTATAAATTAGCAATAAAAGTGAAATCTAATAAAACATTTGAAAACCAAAAACATCTTCATTTCAAAATCTGGCCGTGTTTCCACTTTCCAGTCATTCTAGATACAATTTTGAAATATTGGATCTTCGATTATTTAAATAGTGTATCTCCTTCACTTGTAGTGTTTTATCATTCAATGAATGAACGAAGAACTCATTTGATCTGCCGATATCAATCAAATCCAAATGTTACTTTGTTACTTCGAAAGTAGCTGTTTCAGCTTCAGCCACTCGAATTTTTTATATTCCTTTTTATTTCTCATCAAACACATATATGTTAGTAACTTAGTATGTATGTATTTGCGCGCGCATGTGTGTAGATAGAGTTGGTCTCAAATTTTATCTCTTGATGTCATCTTCATTTTATCAGTCTTCTCCTAGTAATACAAACAGACCACAGTACAGAACCAATGTATTTATTCATGTGTAAGCTCAGGGATATCTGTCGCATTTTTGTCATTTCACCTCCTTTGAAGTCCCACTATCTCACAACTACAACATGCAGGATTTCAGCAGCCAAAAACGTAGAAAAACTGCAACAACAAAATTGTAAGATAAATACTAAACAACTACTAACTACAAAATGAGAATAAAAATTTAATTAGGAACTCACCCATCTTCAATACTCTCAGAATTGACGTCTTGTATTATCTTCATCATCTGCTTCTCACAAGCAGCACTAGTCTCAAGAAACTGCCTCTGATTGTCGGATAGATTTGAAGCCTCCAAGAGTGAGTTAGTAAAGCGTATTCCATTCAACGGATTTTTTACCTCTTGGCAAATGTAGGCTAGCTCCTTTATTCTTGAAAAACATTTCTTTTCTTGCTGCCGCTGAACTTCTAGAGCTTGCTGCAGTTCAGGGCTTGCAGTCTGCAGGAAACAAAAGGCCCCAGTAATCTGGCCGTCCATGTTAACCCTCTTGTTTGCAGTCAAGAGAGCTTGCACATATTTGCCGTTCTTGTCAAAAAATGCAAATGGGTACTTGTCAGTTTCCTGACCTCCAATCGCATTGTGAAGGACAATCATGAATTTCGTCAGCGTATCTGGGCCCCGAAGCCTACAACAACTGCCGAAAACATCTCCAACCAACAGCTTTCCAATGATGTCCCCTCTTGCCCAACCAGTAAGCTTTTCCATAGCCGTGTTCCACTCCGAGCAACATGTATTTTCATCCGAAGCAAATATAGGTGGAATAAGTGGATTGGGACTATGCACAATACCCTTGTAATCGCCTTGTATGTTAATGAACTTATCCATGACCAGTTTCTGTCCAGTAACATCTTGACCGACAAAGCACACCCCGACAATATTGTTTGTGTAGTCCTTGCTACAGCAGGCGTTGACTACCACAAAGACAGCCTTTTTGGGTTCTTGTGGGCCAAAAGTCCTTAGCTTTATCTCCACATTCTTATCTTCTTCACCTGCGTTAAGTCTGAATTTGATGAATGGCTTTCTTTCACAGCCCCCCCCCCCCCCCCCCCCCCCCCCCCCCACACACACACAAAAAAAAGAAGAAAGAAAACCCAGTGTTACTAAAGGTGGAATTTGGATGCTCAGTTGAACTATTCAATTCAATGTAGAATGACCAAAAATAGGGGTGACGCTGTTTCAAATCATGACAACAGCCAAACCCCAATTGCAATTCATTCAAGTTGGATTTGAAATTATAATACTTGCAATTTAAGTATTAATCCATCATTATGAATAGGGTGGGGCTAGCCCCACTTTGGTCATTAACTCAATGTCAATTCAATCATTGCAACTCAATGTGATTGACACTCATTACATAATTCGATTGCATAACGCCCCCAATTGATAAATGAATATTAGTGAACAAGTACAAAAGGCCCGCTACAATTCAAGAACAACTTAACTGACATGAAAGAAATATTCGTCGAAATATTCGTCGAAAATGTCAATCAAAATTGCACATGGGTTTCATTGGATTCACTTCTTCTTCTTCTTTTTTTAATTTATAGTGGGAACAGCTAATTATAAAAATGGGAAAGAAAAAAAAAAGACTTACCTCTTAAGGCACGATATAAAAGCTTGTCGACAATGTCTGCAGACTCCTTATAAACAAGGTCGTGAACTAGCGACTTTCCCATAGCTTCCTCAACAGAGAGTCCCGTCAATTCTGCAACTTTCGCATTCCACCCATTAATCCGACCATCCGAATCAACAGCAAAAATCGGTGCAGTTGCCGTCTCTATCAGCCTAACCATCTCTCTAGCAACAGAACTAAGCTCATCTATTCCCTGCAACTCCAAATCACTGAAATGGGCATCGATCATAGCCTTCGAATTGCTACCCTCAGCTGCATCCCGAAATGAATCCCGCAAGATAAGCTGCAAGGAATGGATGGCATCCATCTCCGCATTCTCCCATGGCAAGCTCCTGCTCTTGACCACTTCCAAGAAGGCCTTGAACGACGACCGCGGGTGCATCCTCTGCCCATCGTCTTTATCCTCCGGGTGATGCTTCGCCCCACCCCACTTGATCTCTTTTGCTGTGTGGGATCGGAACCAGAACAAGAAATCACTCGGTGTGATATAAGCCACAGCCATTCCGCAAACCGCATCCCCAAGAGAGGCTGCGCCAGGGTACCCAGCATCGGCCAAACTGTCTGTGCTCAAACCAGTCGAGTCCCCATGAGAGGCTAACAACCATTCAACGATATCCTTAATCTGGGCTTCTGTTGGGGTGACACCGAGCGGGTAGTACTTACCCTGGTAATAGAGTGCAGCGCCATTGCACTTCACAAGGTCCATGATACTGGGGCTCTGAGTGACTATTCCGGTCGGGGAATCACGCAGGAGCATGTCGCAGAGAAGAGTCTGCGTCCGCAGAACATGCTTCTCAGACAGCTGCAACGCCAGCTGCAGCTCCATGTTCAGCTGCAGCCCAAATGCCTGCATGAGGAACTCACAGGCATAGCGAAGGGGGAACGGGATGCAGCGGGGTGACGTGTGGTGGCACACAACAAGGCCCCACAGCTTCATCGAGCCGCGGCCGCCTGCACCCTCCTCGTCGCTCCCGTTTATGATCACGGCCATTGCAAGTGAGGCAATTGAGCCCATGTTGGCCATGTACTGCGCATGGCACCCATGAGGGGCCCGCAGCGTTGATCCTACCAAGCACAGTGGCTGCAGCAGCTGCTCATCCTGGATGACTGTAACAGGAGTGGTGTGGCAATCACTGATCATTCTCACCCGGTTCTGCTTGAATAGGAATCTGGATGCCTGCGGGATGTCCGTGGCCGGGTAATGCAGCCCAATGTATGGTTCCAGATCCGGCCCGTTTGCTCTCGGCGACAACCTCCCCGTGCTCGTCTTCGTGGAATTTATACACCATGACTCGGTCGTAGCCCGTTAGCTCCCTGACGTGCTCAACAACAGTATCGCAGAGCAGCTTGATGTCACTACCGGGCAGTGACTGCAGACGCGAGATTGCACGGACGGCAAGCTTCTGTGACTGGACTGCGCCGGCAATTGATAATGCGGGGTCCTCCGTTCGCGCGGGCTCCAAGTCGATCACAATTCCCACATCAATCCTATGCAGGATGGCGTAGAAGGGCTTGCCCGAGTTCCTGGAATGGATCCAGACAGGGTTGAGGAGTGTGATCTCGCGGGCCCCGGCAGCCTTCTCGAGCAGGTGGGCGCTGGAGGGAGTGAAGATGGAGCGGACATCGACGCCAATGGAGACAGCGCGTGGGCCGTCGAGGGAAGGGACGGACTGTGGGGTGAGGCCGAGCATGTCAGTGGCGTTCTCACTGTAGGCAATGATGCGGAACGAGGATTCATCGATGGCGATCATGCAGCCGAAGGGCTGGATGTGGCCTCCACGCTGGATCTTGGAGAGATAGGCGGTGATCTGTTGCTCGGGGATGGACTGGTTGGTGGTCTTGATGGATTGGGAGTAGTCGAAAGACTTGCCTGACTCACCCGACTGCTCGAAGAAGGCGTGGAGACGGGCATCGGCAGTGTACTGAGCGATGGCCTTGGAGGTGGTTTCCTGGGTGTGGCGGTTATGTTGGGCGGTGACTCTGATGGTGCTGGCGCCTGAAGAGGAGTTGGTGTGGTTTGTTTGATGGGTGTAGGCTGCTCTGCTGCCAGAAGCCATTGATGGATTTTCTTGCTTTTTGGGGTGGAGTTTTGGGTGGTGGGGATTTTTGGGTTTTGGGTGTGATGGAATGAGAGGCTGGGAAGAGAACGACAATGGGTTTTCTTTTTTGTTTTGATTGGGATTGAATTGGGGGGGGATGGAATGAGATTGAATTGGGTTTTGGGTGTGATGGAAAGAAGAGGTTGGGAGGTGGGGGGGCGGATTTTCTGTTTGGGTTGGATTGAATTGGGTTGATGGAGTGATTTTTTTCTTTCTTGGGTTTTCTGATTTTGAATGAATGATTGATTGGAGGGGAAATGGGTTTGGTTTGAATTGGGGTGAGGATTGGAGAGAGGGGACACTCAGGATTTTGGAGGGAGAGGGGGTTTTTTTATTCTTATTTTTTTTATTTGATTTGATTTTATGGGAAGGAGAGATTGAGAGAGGGCTGCATTGGACAGAGATGGGTTGGTTCGAATTGGAGGACTGAGAGTAGAGCTGAGGATTAGAGGGAATATTCGATACTCTGGGAAACTGTTACAGATGATATGCAGCCACTTAATTTGACCACGTGGCAAACCTTCCCTTCCAAATCAGGACGCGGATTGCGTCCGGCCACTGGTCGGACCTTTAAGCGTCCGACCAGATCAGTGTGGGGCCCACCCTGATGTATCCGTTTATCAACGCCGACCATTCATTTTCTAAGATCATTTTAAGGAATGACTGTAAAAACGAGGAATATCCAACGCTCAAGTGGGCCACACCAAATAGTGAGCAGAATCTGGTGACGTCATTACTACGTTAGTGCACTGCTGGTGATGACGTCACCAAGTTCCGTACACTATTTGGTGTGGCCCCATTTAAACGTTGGATCTGCTTCTATTTTGGTCCAATATTCTAGAATAATATTGTAAAATGAATGAACAGGCATGGATAAAGAGATACATCATGGTGGGCCCCACACTGATCTGGTCGGACGCTTAAAGGTCAGACCAGTGGTCGGACGCAATCCGCGTCCTCCAAATCAGGAACTAGCCAATAGGCACGCGGATTCCGTACTGTGTAACTCAGTACGCCATAACGCGCTGAGTAAACTCGGTAAGTCCCACAGTGGACGAATCTGTCTTATCCGTGCCATACATCCTATTTTCTATACCATAAACGGCTCAAAATTGAAGTATATCTAAAGTTCAAGTGGACCACACCACATGAAATAGTGGATTATTACTTTCACCGAAACCTTCATAAAGACCTCAGTGATGTTTATTTGTCATCTAACCTCTACATAACACCACACAGACGTGGACGAAGGAACACACAAATATTGGTGTGATCTAAAAACTTCTGTGGTCCTCAACCGTAGGAGTTTAATTCACACTGTTTCCTGCGGTATGGATCACTTGAGCTTAGCATATGCACTAATTTTGAACCCATATCCCAAAACGAGTTGATAAAACGAATAGGCCCCCAACCGTAGGGCCCACCTATATATATATATATATATATATATATATATATATATATATATATATATATATATATATATATATATATATATATGGAAAAAGTTACTCTGCCAACAAGCTGGGTCGGCCCCATTGTGATGTCTATCAAGAATTTGCACCATGCATTTGGTGAGTCCATATTGTTTATGGGAAGTCTCAAAAATTAGTTGCATCTAGAAATCAAGTGAGCTATATTAACTTAAATAGTGTAAAATTATGTCTACAATGTCTAAAAGCACTTGTTGGGGCCACTTGAGTTTTGGATACAGTTGAAACTTTGTGTGAACTCTTGTGCGTGTGTGTTAACTATATTAGCTATTCATCTATTTTTACTGATTATTTTAGCCCATGGTCCTAAAATTGAACCAGATTCAATTTTCAGGTGGATCACACCATAGGAAACAATAGTTATAGATCATTAAAAACCTTTTATGAACTGAATATGTTTTAGATGAGATTGATATTTGTTTTTCCCTTCCATCCAGGTCTATGTGAGCTTATAAAAAAGTTGGATGTTCCAAAAACATTATGGTGGATGATGGGAAGTTTTTAATGGTGAGCATTTAATAACCATTGTTTCTGGCGGTGTGGTCCACCTGAAATTTTCATCTGCTTCGATTTTGGGATTGTAAGCTAAAATAAATTGTAAAAATAGATGGACGGCAAGGATATATGATGAACATATCAAGGTGGGCCCTATGGTCAGGGTCGCACCCACATGACTAGCTTCCTGGGTGCTGGGTCGCAGCCAAGTCGTGCTCGCACGCAATCTGCTTCCAACCAATAGCATAAAACTAAAATAATATCAATTGCGAACGCGGATTTACTGCGAAAGCCTTTCGGAACTTAGGTGGGGCCCACTGTGATGTTTGTGAGTGATCCACACCTTCCATCCGTTTGTGAGCTTATTTAAGGACATGTGACAAAAAATTAGAGGGATCCAAAACTCAAATGGGCCGTACTAAAGGAAAAGGTGGGTTGGAAATTTCTACCGTTGAAACCTCCCTGGGTCTACAATGACGTTTATATTCTGGGATGAACCTGATTCAAAACTTGTGGTCCACATGAATATTTCAACCGTGGACGTTCAATTCTCACGTTTTCAGCCTACTTAAGTCTTGGATAAGGATTATTTTTTGTCACATGTCTTAAAATGAGCTCACAAAACGGTTGGACAGGGTGGATTTCTCACAAGCATCATGGTGGGCCCCACCTACGTTCCGAGCGCATGAACTTCGGGCGAAAGAAATCCGCTTACATCAACTGCATGCAATGCATAAATGAATATATAAAGAGCGGATTATCTGTTACCGGGTAACTGCTCCACGGTTGTTTTCCTAACCGTTTGGGGCCTACCTTGATGTATATTTTATATATCCACGCCTTCAATCTGTTTTTTCATCTTATTTTAGGGTGCGATCTCAAAAACTAAGATGATCTATGTCTCAAGTGGACCATAACATTAGAAACAGTGATGAATGGCTATTAAAAACTTTTTATTGGCCACAAAAGTTTTGGATCAAGCTGATAGTTGTCTTTTCCCTTCATCAAGGTCTTATTTACATTATCAACAGGTTGGATGTCAAATAAACATTACAAAAAACTTTTGGAAGGTCTTTTGAAATTTTTAATGGTGTGACACTGAATCAACACTCTTTCTTGTGGTGTGATCCACCTGAGATTTGTATTTACTTAAAATTTGGGCACCACATTCTAAAATGGTCTGTAGAAACGGATGGAAGGAGTGGATATACAAAAAATCATCAATGTGGGCCCTACAGCAAGGGTAACACCCACTAAGCTGTTACCCGGGTAACAGTAACACCTAGTCAGCTCCCATCATCTGGGGGGCAAGTGTACACTGAGCTGCGTGTATCATCTATTTATTTATTATTTATTTTTATTTTAATTTTTTTTGAAACCTGTGTGCATCATTCATCCCACTGCATGAGATTCGTTACATCCAGACGTATTTTAATACTTAATACGTTGGAACTGTAGCCGTTGGATGTGGGCCTTTTCCAGCGACGTTAACAGCTTATCTGATACAAAAGTTTTTATTATCTTTCTAACAGAATAAAAGTTGAGATTTGTCAGATGAACGGCTTGAATCGGTTTGAATGGCCTATATTTAAAGCTAAAGTCTCTGCACCTAAAGTGCAGGGATGGAGTACACATTGAGGCTCTCACCCTAGTGATATGGTTGTTAGATTAAAAGGTTCAAAAAAAGGAGGGGGGAATAGGGGACTAGCATAAAGGATGGTTTCAAATCCCTGTGGGCCCCACCATGATGTATGTGTTTTATCCACGCCGTGTATTCATTTTTGGATCTGATTTTAAGGCTCGAGCCCAAGAATGAGACAAATCCAAACCTCAGGTGGACCACACCACAGGAAAGCAGTGGGGATTGAACATCCACCATTAAAATATTGCTAGGGCCCACTGTAATGTTTTCTTGCCATCCAACCTGTTGATAAGGTCACATAGACCTAGATGAATGGAGAAAACAAATATCAGCTTGATACCAAACTTCTGTGACCCCAAAAAGTTTTTAAGGGTAAGCTTAAATCCCCACTATTTTCCTGTGGTGTGGTCCACTTGAGATTTGGATCCATCTCATTTTCTGTCTTGAGACTTCAAATCAGATGGAAAATGGATGCACGACGTGGATAAACACATATGTCATTGGTGGGGCCCACAAAGATTTGAAACCATATTGGGACTAGTAGATCTGCACTTTGAGAGAGAGAGAGAGAGAGAGAGAGATATAGAAAGATCTAAAAATGTAGAAATTTTGATTTTTGCCTTTGTTAAATTTACTTGACTTAATTGTGTTAAGTTTTGTCCTATAGGAAAGTTGTTAATAAGATTAAGTCTTTATATTAAAAACGGCCACTAATATTTTGTATTGAAAAATAAAGTATTCTTTGAGAGCAACTTTGCATGCGCGCAATCCTGGAGAGGCAAGGCAAGGCACAATGTGGTGTGCTTTTTATCAGTACTTTTATTCTCGTAGTATGTTTTGTCCTATTTAAGCACATGAAGACAAATAGCCATGGTATACCTCACCTAATAATTAATGAGTTAATATGCACCAGCATATATTTGTTATGCTGTCGGCATGCACTTTGAACCCCAATGGATGCTTACTGTTTCTTTATAAAGACATCTCTTTTCCATTGCAAATCAATAAAAAAAATTCGTCTTCTCTAATCTTTCTTCTAGGGTATTTTATAAACAAATCAATATGGGCATTCTTGATTTCATGTAGTAGAGATCGACAGTGTACCTGATTAACGACATTCATCTGGGAGAAGAGTTGTTGGAACCCAGTGCATCTAAAATCTTCCTGTAAGAGCATCTTCAAGACAGTGGCTACAATGTTCCCCAGCTATCGAAATTCTTGTTTCTATCTAATTCTTTTTATTATGTTATTTTAGATTTTATGTTAGATTTTCTGTTGGGTCTTATAGTATATTAGAACCAACAACGATCATATTTAATTAGTGGGCTCAATGCTGTCAAAGATGAGCTAAGTATGTACTCAGTCAAAGAGCCTAAAATGGATGTGGCCTAATCTTAGTTAGCATACAAACTCAGCAATTAAATCTCTCTATATCATAACAGGGTGATGTGGCTAGATTCGATTGATGGGCATATAGTGATAGAGATTAAGCCATGGCCTTGTAAGGATTTCTGACCTACACATTCAGCCCATCTGACACTTAGATCTGACCACATCACCAGCACTACCACAGAAGGTGGTGAGGGCCTCACTATCTAATCTGCTCCTCGCCATCTTTCTACGGGGAGCGGATTAGGTGAAACCCCATATCCACCGAGGTGGGTGGGACCCTGCTGTGGGACCATGTGATGTATGTGATTACATTCACGCTGTCCATACATATTGAAAGTTCATTTTAGAGGATGATCGAAGACATGAAGCAGTGATGTATGTGATTACATTCACGCTGTCCATTCATATTGAAAGTTCATTTGAGGGCATGATCTAAAACATGAAACAGTTCCAAATCCCAGATGGGGCATAGTACATGAAACAGTGGTGATTGACCATTAAAAACTTTCTGTGGGCCACAAAAGCTTTAGATCAAAATGATATTTATGTGGTCTCTTTATCTAGGTGTTTTTGACCTTATCAACAGGTTGGATGGCAAATAAACATTCCGGTGGAATCCATGATGAGTCAGCTTCAGTTTTTGGATCATACCCTAAAATGGGCTTTCCAAATGGTTGGACGGTGTGGATTTAAGACACATACATCACTGTGAGCCCCACAGTCAGGGGTCCCACCCACATCCGTGGATCGGGGTCTCACCTAATCCGCTCGGGCGCGGATTTTCCGCGAAAGCCTTTCCAAGGAAGTTACTGTACTGGGAATCTAGGTGGGGCCCGCTGTGATGTTTGTGAGAAATCCACACCGTCCATCTGTTTTGTGAGCTCATTTTAGGTTGTGTGACAAAACATGAACCGGATCCAAGACTCAAATGGGTCTCACTAAGGAAAATGTGGGTAGAGAAATTTCTACCATTGAAACCTCCCTTAGGTCTACAATGATGTTTATATGCCATCCATACCGTTCACAATGTGATTTCTAGCTGGGATGAACTGAAAACACAAATATTAACCTTATTCAAGACTTCGGTAGCCCCACGAATATTTCGACTGTTGAGGTTCAATCCTCACTTTTTCGGCTCACTTGAGTCTTGGAACCGGGTCATTTTAGGTCAAACGTCCTAAAATGAGCTGAGAAAACAGATGGAAGGCATGGATTTCTCACAAACATCATGGTAGGCCCCACCTTAATTCCCATCACATGTACTTTATGCGAAAGGCCAACCCTTTTTATGGAGCAGCAGGAGAAGGACGTTGCTGGCACCTCAGCATTGGCGTAGAGCAAGTTGCGCTGCATCGGTGTGGCGGGTTTGTCAACTTTCCATCAATACTAGGGTACTGGCCTACTCTCCACCAATGTTGAGAAGCCATGCGCCTAGTTGTGCCCCAGTGAGGTTAGTACCCAATCCAAGCTCCTTTATATGACAGTGTAGTGATGCGGCAAGATTTGATTGGTACAACATGAGTACCTAGTTGACAATGAAACTTAAAAACAAATCATATCTAATCTTTGAGTACCATGAGTTAAAATGGACAAGTGGTGAGATTTGATTGGTAGGATAAGACATGTATTGGATGCCGATTAGATGGTGCCCGCCCCCCACTAACCATTTAATCCATTGATCTAAACAGTTGGTCGTCTAACACACATTTCACGGACTACCATGGAAGCATCGCAAACACACATTTCACGGACTACCATGGAAGCATCGCATTCATTTGACCAAGATGGTTAACCATCTGATCAATGATCTTTTATATGGACGGCCATGATAGTGTACACAAAAATGTTTACTTATGATTCTAATGAGTTATTTTTGCCAAATGTGCTTGATAATGGATGGCTATAAAAAATTGCCAAATCAAGGATGGATCGGATCATTCCATAATTGTAAATTGTGTATGTGTGTGTGTGTGTGAGAGAGAGAGAGAGAGAGTGCGTGAAATTTGTTCTGGACTTGTTGGGCAGTTCAAATCAGTGATTAGACTGTCCAAGTGAAGAGATGCAGCTAGGAGCACTGTAACTTAAAGTGCTATAGAGAACATTGGAGCATTTATGGTTTTTTTGGGGGTGCTGTGGTTGGTGGGTTGGACTCCAGCGCTAGTTTTGCACCATTTAAGAAATGATGGTGTCTCATCTCCACCTGGTGGCATTAACACTCGAGAATCCAAGATGTCTTTATTATTGTTCAATTTGAACATGTGGCCACATAGATTATGAATGAACCAGTTTTGATTAAACTGTGTGTGAATAGATTAGGTGCCAAGCAATGCCAAGGGTCATGTTTGGCTCGAATTACACTAACACTTGTGAATCTCAAAGCACTGAATTAATTGAATTAGGATTAGATCGGTGAAGATTGGCTTGACTATTCAACCATCAATTATTACAATGATATGGTAGTTTATGAAGAGAGTTAGTCATTTTTAATTAGTCTTTTATGTCTTGAAGATAACAATTTTTTTTCTTTCAATAATGATAGCTTAGATTGTATTTCTTAATATAAGTAATAAAAAATAAATTAATTAAAAACAAAGGTTTGATTATTGATTTTATCAATTAGAATATTAATTGAATGCAATAAAAAAAAGTTAATAAGTAGCAAAGATTACTGACAGTGGTCTATGTCGGCAAGACATTCATTGTCTTGACGGAATTCCAAAACAAGACGATCATGGTGCAAGATCAATAGGATGTGATCAGGAAATTACAAAATAAGAACTTAGTAATATGGAAATCTAATACAAATATACTGACCTGCCGGTGTGCTGTAATAGTGCGCTCGACAATAACGAGAGCTAAGCTAAGAAACTAAAGGCTCTGAAGTGAGGCCCATAGCTCATGTTTGAGTGTTGCTTCTATAGCAGTAGAGAGGCGGTGGCTATGCGTAAGATCCCATGACTTGCATGAGAGTCATTCAATTAAGTAGCAGGCTACATCTTACTTCGTTTTGGAGTCCTGGTTGTATTATGCCACAGTGAGTGATGATGTTTTTATCTTTAGACAGCTTCTTACTAGTTTGCTTTAGTTTTCTTGTGGCTGCTAAAAAGATTTCGGATGATGTTTAAAGGTATCTCCAACAGTTATTCCATGTGATTATTGGCTATGTGAGAGTTCGGCTAATGACAAGTTAACAAAACTTCCTTTGTATGTTAGGGGTCGAGCATGTCTTGCATCAGGTTTACTACGTGTCATCCAATAAATGACCACCTTTTGGGTCCTAGCTATTCATATGACTATGAGTGGCTGGCCTTTCAACACGATCCGTGTCCTTAGTAGATAGGTGCTTATGGTCTTTTCTTGTTACACGTTTGTTTCTCTTCAATTTCCAGACTAGTGTGTTGACATATGGTGGCTTCTCAATTGTTGACTTAGGCTGCGTGAGGCTAAGGTGTAAAACAGTTTCATTGTGGATGGACTAGGTCTCTAAAAACCGCACTGATAACTAAATTCTAACAGTCCAAACCATTGGCTATCAAATGGATGGTTAATAGTAAAATACTTAATGGTCCAAATCATAAGGGAAAAATGGGATTGTTTATATTATATTCTCTTAGCAATTTAACAATGCTTCATTTGCAGTTGGACCCACAATATGGACAGTCTGGATTACCATAAAACTATGCCACGTGTACACTCAAAGAGTCGCCATCTTTTTTGGTGTGGTGCAAAACTAACAGAGAATGTAGACTTGGATTTTCCTGAGAAATGTGTTGTACGGAAAGATATCTCTGAAAAAGTGGGTTCAAACGCGCCCGTGTTGGTTCTCTTTCCAGGTCTGTTGGGTCGCACCAAGAGGCCCGTGGGCTAAGCGGGGCTCCACCCAAGACGGTGTGGCCCTTACCATGAGGCCCACCTTGATATATGTATTTTATATCCACACCGTCCATCTACTTTGCCAGATCGTTTTAGGGCATGTGCCTAGAAATGAAGCAGGGCCAAATCTCAGGTGGACCATACCATAGGAAATAGTGGTGATTGAATGTCCCACCATTAAAAACTTCCTAGGACCCACCGTAATGTTTCGGTAACGTATATTTGCCATCAAACCTGTTAGTAAGGTCACACAAACCTGGATGAAGGGAGAAAACAAATATCAGCTTGATCCAAAACTTCTGTAGCCCACAAGAAGTTTTTAATGGTCAATCACAAGTGTTTCTTATGGTATGGTCCACTGGAGATTTGGATCTATTTCATTTTTGGGGGTCATACCCTAAAATGATGTGTATAAACGAATGGACCGCATAGATATAGAATACATGCATCAACCTTGGTTATCAGCTCCATATCATCCCATAATACACCCTATTTCAACCTTGGTTATAATATATGAAGTGGGCTCAACCACATAAGCCTGAGAGCAATCATGTCCTGCGACAATGGGATCAGCTTAGGACCAACATAAAAGCTCAACTACTATATGGCTGAGCCCAGACCTTAGGCCCAATTAAGGGTCAGATTAAGCATGATCTACCTGAATCAAATTGAACTAATTTTATAGAGAAAATTTGATCCTTTTCCATTTTATGGTCCGTTTGGTTGCACCAAAGATCATGAAATTTCATTATTGATCGGTCTAATTTTGTGCAAAATCTCGTTGAAAATAAAATACTTTAAAAAATTTATAACATATTACTAATCAATTTTAAAAATTTAAATATGTAAGTACAAACTGAATTATTTAGCTTTTAAACAAATTTTCATTAAAATCTCAATAATTACCAATAAATTTGTGAAAAAATAAAAAATTATGGAGATTTTAAAAACTTTTAAATATTATCGCGTTGATATCATCTGGTCACTATATTAGGGTGGGTTGAGGGTCAACCCAACCCCAGGGGCTGTTTGGTTCGGGATCTAGAAATTGTTTCCAACTTAAAATCTAAATTCTAGTGAAATTCAATTTTAACTGAATTGTTTGGCGATAAATTTCAGCCAAACATGATTCCATTTGAAAACTTAAATTGGCTGGAATCGGATTAGTAGAAACGGTTACCGAAGGGAAAAGATTCGAAAGTAAGCGTCATTCAATATTGACAATAATACCCCTAAGATGATGCCCACCTCATGTATGCATTATTCATCTATGAGGTATGCGTTTTATATCCACGCAGTCCATCTGTTTTGAGAGCTCAATTAAGGGCATTATACAAAAAAATGAGGCAGATCTAAATCTCAAGTGGACCACACCATGGGAAAACAATGTTGATTGAACGTCCACTATTAAAAGCTTCCTAGAGCCCACTATAATGTTTATTTGCCATCCAACCCAGTCATCTGTCTTGTGGGGCTACTATAGGCCATGGGTCAAGTTCTCAAGCAGATCCAAAGCCCAAGTGGGCCATGCTGCAAACAACGGTTGGTTTACATAGTTTTCAACCAAACATAATATAGATTACATAGGTCTTCAACCAAACAGCAAGTTATAGATGGAATTTAGGTTTCTAATTCAATTTTGCAATTTTAAATTCGAACACGAGTTTAAATTTTCTCTAGAATCTAGTTTCCTGCAACCAAACATGCCCTAAGGGATTAAAATGGAAGCCTGACATAACCCAAAGATCCAACCCAATATTCAATGCTCAACCCTAATGCAAGTCTATCCGGATGCCCTAACCCAATCGAGATTAGGTTGGATGCTAATGTTCCCTATATAACCCAATTGAGTTTATATTGTTACATAGTTTACATTTGGGCCCACCATTTGATGATCCAAACCATGATATGATGGATGACCCAACAATGGATTTACAGTGTCAAAAGATCTCCATTATAGACCATCTTAACCTTCCATTGGTGGCCACAAAATAAACAGTCAATAAAGGAAATTCAACAACGGTCCACATTTGCCAGTCCAAAGATCGGACTGCTAGGATCTTCGGATCTTCTGATGTGATGCTCATCACATCAATGGTCCAGATCAAGGAATCTGGGCCCCACACAAACTAAGGACCGAAGGATAAGGATACTATACATCTATACATATTCTCGAGTAAAGGACAGTAGAAACGGTTCAGACTTTTTGATGCAGGGAATCATATGGGATAGGACAGAGATGAGACGTGCGGAGGATATTCGTTCGCCATTTTTTTGGGTGCTTTTCCACCGTGGATGGCACATGCACAAAAGATCCCAACCATGGAATCTTTTGCCTTTTTTTTTAGTGCGCACAAAAGAAACAATGAAATAATTCCATGCGAAGCACACGTGTAATAAGATCCGCTTCCAAACACGATTTGGAAGCGGATTGCCTGGTGTACCCTACACCAGCTAACGTGTCGCCTGCAGAAAACATCGTCAGTCTTCGAGCTCTGTGTTTATACCAACGGTTCAAAGAAAATCAAGATCATGTGGGCCCCAAGATGATGTATTTAACATATCTACACTGTCCATCCAGTTTAAAAGATCATTTTAGGGTATGAATCAAAAAATTAGATATATCTAAATCTCAAGTGGACCACACCACAAAAGGAAGTGGGGACAATAATTTTCACCGTTAAAACATTCCTAGGGCCCACCATGATGTTTATTTTCCATCCAAACTGTTCATAAGGTCACATAGACCTGGATGAAGGGTTAAAAAAATATCAGATTGATACAAAACTTCTGTGACCACCAGGAAGGTTTCAATGGTTGACGTTCAATATCCCACAGCATTCTGCAGAGTGGTCCACTTGATCATTGGATATGTCCTATTTTGGGTTAAACTCTTATAACGATGTCTCCAAATGGACGGACGGTTTGGATATACCACGAGCCTCATGGTGGGCCCCACAGAAATTGGTGACGTCAATACACCAGCGAGCTCGCTAGGTGTGCGGTGCACCAGCTAATCCGCTTCCGGTTTTAGGGGCAATGTCATGTTCTCGGTCGTACTGGCAGGATTCCTGCACATGCTCCACATAGCACGTGTCTAGCATTGCTTGCGCCATTCCTGTTTGATTTTTTGTGCATGGGCTATTCACAATGGGCCCCACAAATCAACACCACCATAAAAATTATGGACGTACCTTTTCTTCAGAAATTCAGCAAATGACTTTCCATTGGAATGATCCTAGCCATGCGATTGGTAGTTTGAAAAATGAACGGTTCGTATTGAATATGTTAAAAAGGTCTAAACATTGATGTGAACCATCCATTATGTAACCTTTGATTGTCCATTCCCGTTGGATGATTATGTTGCTATTCAATCAGGACATGTGGCCACATATAAAAAAGATAACCGGACTTCCATTGAATAGATTAAGTGGCGGGCATGATAAAGTCATGTTGAATTTAAATGAAATTGAATGCTTGTAAGTACTAGTGTTAATATAGGCGGATTAGAACCAGATCTATAAAAATTTGCCTGACTATTCAGCTATGGATTGTTACAATAATCAGATAATTTATGAAGATAAGAATTAGTCATTTTGAATGAGTCGCTTTTGTTTTGAAGATTGATTTTTCTTTTAACTATAATAGCTTAGTTCATGTTTCTCGATAAAGGCAATGAAAGACAAATATATTAAAAATAAAGACTTTATTGTTAATTTTATTAATTAAAGTATTAATGTATTATAATTGGCAAAAAAGAAAAGTAAATAAGTAGAAGATATTATTGATGGTGGTTTGTGCTGGCGAAACGACCGTGGTTTTGACAGTACTCCAAACATAGACGGTCATGAGTAGACTTGGCAAAATTCGACCCCACCCGCTAACCCGACCTGGCCCAGATTTTTCTAGTTTAGGGTCAGACAATTTGACCTGAATTTAATTTTTGGGTTGACCCAACCCAACCTGAATTTTTATGGGTCGGGTTAGGGTTAAAGGTGACCCGACCCGACCCGACCCGACCCGGCCCGAATCATATAGGGGTTAAGTAGACTATTATATATTGATTTTCTTATTAGTTAAATAATACATAGTTTTTTTTTCTCACACACCCAGTTGGAAACGGTCCACATGTCAATCAATTTAATAAACATTACGGTAGGCCCTAAGACTATTATATAATGATTTTCTTGTTAGTTAAATAATATATAGTTTTTTTTTCTCTCACATACCTTGCTGAGAACGGTCCACATGTCTATCAATTCAATAAACTTAATTAACGTGTTTGAAGCATCATCCCATCACTCTAACTACGTTGATGCTTAAAGAGGTATGCTTTAAATTTGCACTCCATTAAATCCATTTATTTTTCTCTTTCAATATTTACGTAATAGAAATACTCTATAAAAAAAAAAAAAAAAAAAGCCTTATATATATATATATAGGGAAGTGGTACTATGAGGTCGACCTCATGGGAAGAGCTGTGTGGGCCCCATGTGTCAGACATCAACACTATGCATTTGATGGGTCCCCTTTAGGTCATGGGATATCCCAAAAATCAGCATGTATACAGAACTCAAATGGGCCATACCATCTGAAACCATGTGAAGACATGCCTAAAACATCTAAAAGCACTTGGTGGGGCCCAATTGGGTTTTGGATGCGGCTGAAACTTGATCTGACCCCTCATCCAAATGGGACACATACAATGGATGGGCTGGATTTGTGAACCACATCTCAATGGGCCAAATAAATGATCATGAAGGTTTTAATAGGGCGGATTACCACTCTCAACTTTTGCCTGTGGTGTGGCCCATCTAAGTCATGTATTGACGTGATTTTCAAGCCCGTAGCCCACCATGAAATGGTGCATCTGACTGATGGGGTAGATGTTTGACACACATCATGGTGGGGCCCACACAACTCAACCTCATGGAAAGTTCCCATGAGGTCAACCTCACATTACCATTTCCTATTAAACATAGATGGTTTGGTTTCAATTGAATGCGAGTGTCATATGCATTTAGTTTAATCTACAAATTAGTTAGTTGATCATTAAAATGTTGGTCAACTCGGCCCGACCCGATTTAATTTGGGTTGGGTAAGGGTTAGGAAAATCCAACCCGAATTCAATTTGGGTCAGGTTAGGGGTTGAGGTGGAAACGACCCTGACCCGAACTTAACTCGACCCGACCCATTGCCACCTTTGATCATGAGGTGATCGTGGAAAATATCAGACAGTCGTAGTGAAAAGTTAATAAGATGTGACGAGAGAGTTACCAAGTAAGAGCTTAATAATTTAAAGACCTAATGACGAGATCATGAATATTTATACTAACTTACTGGCATACTGCAATGATGCGCTGGACAATAAAGGAAACTAAGCAAAGAAGCTGGACTAAACACGCTAACCTTACTAAAGCATGATGCTGGACAAAGGTTGAGGGATTTAGAATTAAACTAATAAAAATAGATGTCCATGAAGGATGAAAGAGTAAGCAACGTAGAGATGAAATGTTTGTATGTAATTGTATTGGTGTGAGGCCTTGAGTTCTTCTTTAAGTGTTGCTTTTATAATTTTGGAAAGGAGTTAACTGTGCGTAAGATTTCATAATTTGCACGAAAAACTTTCAGTTAGGTAGCGGCTATATTTTATTTGGTTCTAGAGTCCTTAATAGTATTATGCCATTGTAAGTGATGCTGTTTCTATATTTAGGTGGCTTCCTGCAATTTGTTCTGTTTTTCTAGGGCTTTAGAAAGTTTTCAAATGATTTTAGGAAGTATTTCTCTTTGGATTAAAATCTTGGAACAATCATGTTGTGCCATTATGATCATGAGAGTCTGGTAACAAGAAGTCAGTGAAACTTGCTCTATATGTTGGGCGGGGTAAAATGTGCCTCACGTCTATTGGTAATGCATCATGTGAGAAACAATCCCATTTGGATTCTGGCTGTGATCTAAGCGTCTCCCCTTTTGAGAGGATGCATGTCATGAATAGATGGGGTATCTACGGTCTTTTCCTACTATCTGTATGTTTTCTTTTATTTTAGTATGAGTATGCTAACATGTGGTGGTTTTTCGATAGTTAATCAAGACTATTAGTTTGGCTATAAATTAACCTAACCAGCAGAAAATAATTTCAAAAATGGACTGTCCACCTTGAATATGTTATAAGAGTCTACCTTTAATTGCCCATCCCTCTCAAGTCACTTTAATTAAACGACCCTAATAATTGTATTAGCAGATTGAGAAATGAATAGTCTATATTCAACGTACGAAAAGCCTAAGCATCAATTTAGAGGCTATCTCAGATTCTCCATTCCTTTCAAATCACTTTAATCACTTTAATGGCATCTATTTTATGTTATTACATTAATAAATTTCCTAATTTCACACACCATCAAAGCCATACACAACACGTGTGTGAGATTTGAGCTTTCCATCAGGTGGATCACATTGTTTAGATCTTCTGGCCTAAAAAAATAAGGCCATTGGCCCAAAAAAATCAGGCCACTGCCAACCACAAGCTTGACACATCATATGGAAATAAATGAATAGCTACAAAAAGTGCTTTTTACATTTAAATTACTTAACATAGGAGTGAAATTATCTTGTTTCTTTTATAGGTAGAACAAACATCTCTATAGTATTACAACATCAAAAGTAAAAAAGAGGGTGTATCTATCAATTAAGTGGGTCTAAATATTGGTTCCCAAGGATCAGGATAGACATGGGCTGTACAAACACATCAAAACAAAATGAAAGACATATACCAAAATTCATAGATATCAAGGAAATGGACAGAGATTTCACTATCCCAAATGTACAAATTGATTTTTTAGTCCTTTAAATTGAGAATAATGACCCTCATTTTCATGAGATCCAGACTGTTGCCCAATTTTCACCTTTGAATATAAAAAAAAATCATGACCTTCTAGAACTCAGGTGGGCCACACATTAGGAAAAAGTTGGAATGGGATGTCCGCCGTTATTTTTGTTAGGGGCACTGTGGTGTTTATATGCTATCCAATTCCGTCATATGATTGTCCTCCTTTGGTACCCAAAAAATCTAGCTTAGATTAGCTACTACCTGCATTAGGACATAGTCGGGAGATGGACGAGTACGTGGCTGGCCAATATTGGTGGAGAGTAAGGTGGGGCTGCACATCTATTCTCTGATGTGATGGGTCAGTGCTCTACCTGTCGGTCTCCTGCTGTGTCCCGATGAGAGTAGTACATAATCCGAGCTCTCAAAAATCACCATGTTAATGACGGCAGGCGAATTTAGATGTTTTTAGGTATAATTTTATGGGATGGCCCACCTGAGTATTGAATCAACCTGACTTTTGGAATCAATGGCAAAGAATGAGTGATGCATTTGATGAATGGGGTGGATTTCATGTACGTTAAGTCATTTAATTAAGAGTTTGCCATATTAAATACCACTTCGCTGCTCTCTGTGGGCCCAGCAGAGTGTGTGCATGTCATCCATCCCGTCCAAAATGGAAGTGGACGGTCTTGTGACCCTAAGCACCACCGATATCCTTGATGACAGGATTCAGTGGGGCCCACCGTGATTTATGTGTTTTATCCATTCCGTTCATCCGTTTTGGCAGTTCAGTTTAGTGCACGAGCCCAAAATTGAAGCATATCCAAAGGCCAGGTGGACCACACAATAAGAAACAGTGGGAAAGCTTCCTAGGGCCCACTGTGATGTTTATTTGCCATCCAACCTGTTCATGATGTCACACGACCTGGATGAAAGTAAAATACAAATACCAGATTAATCCAAAAATTCTGTGGCCTCATGAAGTTTCCAACGTTAGGCGTTCAATCCCCACTGTTTTCTATACTGTGGTCCACTTAAGCTTTGAATTTGCTTCAAGTTTGGGATCATGCACTAACACAAGCTGGCAAAACATATGGACGGTGTAGATAAAATACATACACCACGGTGGGCCCGATAGAGTCGGGTCGCCTTTGATGTCGGTAGTGTTGGGCCACCCACCCCACCCAATCGGCTTCCGTCCAAAATGGTCAGCTTTACCATTTTCATGGGAGGCCCTGCTAGTTCATGCGCTGGGATTCAAGGTGGGGCCACTGTGATGTTTGTGAGAAATCTATTCTGTACATCCATTTTTCGAGTACATTTTAGGACATCCAACAAAAAAAAATGAGCCGATCCAGAATCAAGCGGACCACACAAGAGGAAAAATTAGGGAAAGAAATGCCTACCGTTAAAACCTTCCTGAGATCCACCTTGATATTTATATGCCATCCAAACCGTTTATGAGATCATTTCTACTGGGATGAAGTGAAAAAAAAAAAAAAAAAAACCCTTAGCCTGATACAAGTGTAAGAATGTTTCATTGGTGGTCATCAAATCACAACTGTTTTCTCTCATGTGGCTCACTTGAGTCTTGAATCCGCTTCATTTTTTGTCTAATGTTATAAAATGAACTTAAAAAATAGATGGACGATTTGGATTTCTCACAAACATCCAGGTGGCCCCACCTATCATCCTGGGACAAGGATTGCGTCCTGCCCCTGTGGGGGGACCCACCGTCGTGTATCCATTTATCCAATCCGTCCATCCGTTTTATAAGATCAATTTAAGGTATGACTTTACTGTGGTGGTGTCCTGATCACTGTTTGGTGTGGCCCACTTGAGCGTTGGATCTGCCTTGTTGTTGGACCCGCATCCTATCATGATCTTATAAAATGTATGGACGGAGTAGATAAACGGACACATCACGGTGGGTTCCTCCAAAGGTCTGCCCGGACAGTAATCCGTCCGGGCAGGGGCAGGGGCAGGGGCAGGGGCAGGGGCAGGGGCAGGACGCAATCCGCGTCCATCATCCTAACGCAGGAACTTCCTGCCTTTTCGCAGGAAATCCGCGTCCGAGAAATTAGGTAGATCAACCATTGTGTGGTTGACACGTGGATTGAAGGTTTTTGGGCGGTTGTCCGTTGTTACATGGTGTGGCCCACCTGATGATTTCCCTCAACTAGCCTTAAAAGGGCAGCTTAGTCATTTCCACAATGGATAAGAGATGGGCCCACATAAATAAAAAAGTTAGAAGAACCCTTTCTGTAAATAATTTATTTTTATTTTTAAAAATCGATCTTCCAATCTTTGAACCTAGACTCGATTGGAAACGTCAATCAATGTCAGTTCGAGCTATTTCACGTGAAATGCAGTTTCATGAAAAGCTCTGATCACGTGGACCTTCACATGACATAGGCCCCACTCTTGTAATTTTAGGAGAATTTTGCTATCACTGCACCCAACATTTGCTGCTTGCCCTTTGTGTCTATACACATAGCAATCTCCACTGTCCATCTTGTAGATCTCTGTATCAATGGACCGCAACCAAAAAATCCCATTGATCAGAGATGGCTGCTGCCCAAGAAAAGGCTCTAAAACGTGGGCCGTCGTTTCTAACCATCCTTGACACCAACATCGAAAATCTTGTTGATTATTGAGATTCTCCCACGCGGGCCATCCACCATGAGATATATCCATTGAAACCAACCAATGGATTAAACTTTCGACTATGCTTTTAATAATTATTTGGGCGTGTTTGATTGTGGTAAAACAAAAGAAAAGAAAATTATAAGGATCATCATTGAAACATAGGAGTACATGGAATTTATTTTTAGGAGTTTTGTTTATATGAAAAGTGTAAAGGGTTGTTTGGCACCCCAGATTTGGGTGGATTTGAGGGTATTTTGAATCTATTGGCCGTTTGGCAAGTTGCATTAGAGGATATTCCCAGTTCATTGGTTGTTTGTAGGGCTGTAAATGGGTCAGCGGACCCGATGGGGTACCCGGACCCGACCCGACCCATTTAGACCCGACCAAGACCTGACCCATTTGTCAAATGGTACGGGTCTGGGTCCAAGAACAGACCCGGTTGCTGAACGGGTCTGGGTCTGGTTTCCTTTATTTTAGGCCCGACCCGACCCGACCCGACCCGAACCCATTTAGTAAGTGGGCAGGTTTGGTCTATGTTTCAAGGGACCCGTCTAGCCCAGACCCGTCCAAACCCGATTTTAAAGCCTTGTAAAATGCTTGCATACTTGATCCAGACCCGGACCCATTAGACCTGACCCATTTATAAATGGGTCTGGGTGGATCTCCCTCTACCAGACCCGGACCCATTTATAAATGGGTCTAGTGGGTTGACTCAGACCCGACCCGGACCTGACCCAGACCCGCCCTATTTAGTAAAAGGGTCTGGGTCTAAACTTTGGACCCAGACCCGCTTAGTAAATGGGCGGGTCTGGTTTTGGCTAAACCCGCCCCGAACCCGACCATTTACAGCCCTAGTTGTTTGACAAGGTGAGTTAGAGGGTACTCTGATTCCAAGGGATTTCAAATCCTCACTTTTGATCGGATTACTAATTCTCTCTATTTTTGTTCATTTTTAAATTTGGGTTATATGTGGCACTAAGCTACTAATCTATTACACATGTGGCTCCCAAATAATCAAATTATCAATTGCATCACTAAAATCACTTCAATGGAATGATTTAAGCAGTCCAAACATCGGCCATGGAAATCAATGGTTAAAGCATTGGTTACTCAGTTTTTTTTTTTTTTTTTTTTTTTTTTTTTAAATGGGTTAGGAAACACATCCCACTGTTAGTGCACACATCCACACTATTAGTCACCCTGCAACGTTAACCACCCCCACATTGGGATTCGATGCCTAGCCACCCCCATGTTGGATTTTTTTTTTCGGGGTCAGTCATGCAACCCACCCACCCAGTCAGTCAGTCATGCAACGCACCCACTGGTGCTGTCAGCAGGGTGGAATTTCACCACTATGGGTTTCGAAACTCCGCAGTCTACCAACGAGGCAAGCCCCCATGGCTTAGTTGTGATCTTATGCTTGTGGCACATCCATGGCTTGGAATTTCATCATTTTTTGTCAAAGTATATATTTCAATGACCTTATTATGATAATTGTGTCAAACATCACATATATACATTAATAAGGGATATTAAAGTTGATTTGCTAATTAAATTCAAACTCATGTAAAAATATTACAAAATTTATGAGCATAGCTATTTTTGGATTATAGGGGATTTTGAAGTAAAGCTGCCAGCCAAGCGCAACCAGATAATTCCAAATCTAGGAGATTTCCAATCTAAGTATTCCGAATCAACGGTGCCAGATGAAGCCTAAGTTTCATATTCCTCTCACAGGAAGTCAAATACTTTTTGTGCTAGAAAAGCCCTATTTTTAGCACATTACTTCAATTTTAGCTTAATAGTATACTTCAATAGAAGATGACTATACTTAATTTATTTCTAACTATGAAGACTTAAATGTTTGCATTGTGGAATCTACATTTTCTTCACTATTCAAACGAAACAAAAGAAATAAGTATTACATTTTTCTTCCCTTTTTTTTTGTGGTCCAAAAAGTAGGTTTCAATCGCAATCCACAGGATTGGATTTTAAAAAATCAGCTTAATGGATGAAAAATGATGACGAAGATGGGTAGAGCCTTGAGAGGGAGTTCTTTGATACTCTGGCAAAGCATGATCCTTGATACGCACACATTTAGAACCTGTACATGGCACCTGCTAGTTAATTTCAGTCACCCAAATTGAAAAGATAGCCAAAAGACATCTCATCTTAACAAATTAGATATCTGTGTATAGACTTTTGGTAAATTCAGCATTAGATATTTTTCATTGAACCATAGATTATGTCCACCAATCAGCTATCTATATAATCAAATCAATATACTTCTTTGTTAAATGGTCCACTAAAAAACGACTCATAATTTGAATGTTTTAGTTTCACAAATTTAGTGCATAATATCACAAAATTTCATGATATTTGGTGCAACCAAACACACCCATATCCAATGGCATCCTTAGCATTTGGACTGAGACAAGTTGGACTAGGAAGAATATAATTGCAGTTTGGGGGTTGCTTGTCATTTATGCAGAGTCAATTATAGTACAGTTTCTGCTCTAATAAGGCATGTTTAGGAGCTAGGAAAGTATTTGGTGGAAAATACTTTCCAAGAAAATGACATTTTCCTCAATTGGGAGTTTAGTTTTCAGTTGAAAACATTTTTCAAAGATGTGTTTTCATAATAATAATAATAATAAAAAATCCTCAAATAATTTCCCCAACTCTCCCGCTATGATTCTGTTCTCCAAATGTTTTCTTGGAAATCATCTTTCAAAGAAAATGTCACTTTCTTTCCTTTTATTTCCAAGATTCCAAGGTTCTAAACCAATTACTAGATGGGTCCGGTTCCATGGTCTAGTGGTAGACAGACTCTGTTTCAGCACTGAGATCATGGAATCAAGTGCCCATGTTGTGTGAGGTTGTATATTAAAAAAGAAAAAAGAAAAAAAAAAACCAATTACTAGATTTAAAATTCAACCTTTCACTCTGCTTGTGAGCTCAAGCTCCATAGGAACGGCCTAATTAATGGAAGATGAGTTCTTCCCAAGAGTAAAGATTTCTTTCCATGGAACTAAGGTGGAGAGTTCAATGCATCCAAACGCCCATTAGAAGACCTCATTCCACGGACGAATCGCAACCACGCAAGTACAGATGCCCCCACTAGTGCATTGGTCCCCCATAATATGAAGTTTGTACCCATATGTTAAATTATGCCCGGCCCATCAAATCAATATGGACATAGGACATGTTCACATGTGTGGATGTGATTGTCTTATACATGATATTATGACGTATACACATTGTTGTTGACACAATGAGATGTTGTTGATTATCATCAATAGAATGAGACGTTGCTGATGATAGTCAAAGTAATGCTGGGGCATTTTCACACCTGCCCAGAGTGGGCCAGCTTGTGTGATGCGGGGGCACATTTGGAGTGGGCAATTTGTGTGAGGCGGATGCTCCGTGTGAGGCGAATGCTCCGTGCGAGGCCCATGTGAAGTGAAGCTGACAAAAGAGGGTTTCGCCGAGGGTCTGCCTTGTGTGAAGCAGGAGCCTGGGCTATGAGATAAATGGATTGATTCGTCATGCTTTATCAATTCAAACTTTTAGCTAGTCGTCCTGTGTCAAAATGATATCAAAGCAGGAGATCTCGTGTTTGAGACTCCTCACCAGGGGTGAGGAGTACATGAGATTTGATGGACTCTTGATTAATTATGATGTGTGAATTAAGTCACACATGTTTATTGAGTGTATACGGGAGACTTGTCAATGTGCCATATTGAATAGACTATCGGATTTTGTGGTGAATAGTTTTCAAAAATTATATATATATATATATATATATATATATATATATATATATATATATATATATATATATATATATATATATATATATATATCAAATTTCATCAGGCTTTGATTGATCAAGTTTGTAAAACACATTCAACCTCAAAACCAGATAAATGTATACCACAATTAGAGCATTGGGACCTGTACTAATGTATACATGAAATCGAAAGTGCCCAATTGAATTTGTCAAATTAACAATACAGGGGAAGCAACTGAAGATTGGGACAAGTCCTTGTTGGCTACTTGATCTGGGACAATGATATCTCCTGAAAAGGATTACAATCTCAGAGGTCTCACACTAAACTGATATGATTGGAGGGTGTAGATTGCATTTTCATTTAGAAGGGAACATGATAATTCAATATAGCTCATTACCATGGGACAAGAGGTGTTTTGATGCCTATAAATACAGGTGTTAGGGCTTGGAAATTTAATTCTCTCTCCTCTCTTAAACCCCAACCATAGAGAATCCTCTCTTGTTTCATAGAAATTTAGCCCCTCAATCTGGAGGTCCCATAACTGGTATTCTCCTCCCATTTATGGTTGAGAATAAAATCTTGATGGGCTTTCCTTCATCTCCATGCAAAAGAAGAGTGTCGTAGTTATGAATTTGTTTCTAAAATTTTGGTGTACTTTTCTGTTTCCAGCTTTCACTGCATAGATGCGTGGCATGAGCCGTGATTGGGGTGCGTACAAAAATGCTCTCCTGGGAATGGGTTCTCATGGGAACTTTGTGAGAACTTTTGACACATGATGTGGGCAAAAAATCTGGATTGCCCACTAGATGAGTTAACTTATGAAACCCCTTGGGCTAATTTTTTGGCCTGATCCAAAAATCTGGTGGGCCTTAGCAAAGTGGAAACTCCCAAGCCCTTGATTTGCCTCTCACTTTGCTATGGCCCACCAGATTTTTGGATCAGGCTAAAATGTTAGCTTTGGAGGTTTCATGAGATGACTCATGTAGTGGGCTATCCGGATTTTGTGCCCACATCAAATGTCAAATGTTCTCATGAAGTTCCCATGGAACTAGTTCTCAGGAGAGCATTTACGTCTGTGTGTGTGTGTGTGTCAAAGCAAATAATAATTTCCCTTTGAGGTTCAGCTCATTTGCAGAAGAGTAAGAAGTGGTTGCCTACAAACGGTCGTAGGCTTGGCTTAACCTAAGGTTCTCTTTTTACAAGCATTTTGCTTGTTTAAATATCCAATTTCAAGGGAAAAATGGAAACAAAAATCCAGAAGGCATAAAAAGTTGGTAGGTAATCAGTTCTCTTTCGTGAATCATTTCTACCATTCAATTTCCAAGATGGAAAAAATGTTACATGGAAATCAATGAGGATGAGTCTAGATCTCAGATGTCACTTCCATAGGGTATTTTACAATTTCAAGTGGCCCTGATGAACACCAATTTTACAAAATTATGATTCAGCAAGACAATTATTTATGATCGTGAACAATCAAAGAAGAATTCATGAAGAGAGAGAATTTTATCTAAGGGCATGTTTCGTTGCACTATTTCATGATTAGTGAATCTAATTTGGTGCATAATTTCATGACATATATTAAAATTTGGTGCAACCAAACACACCGTAAAAGATCAGAAATTTTATTTCTTTCTGTTGAATTTCTTCTTTTCCCCCCCCCTTAAAAAACAACCTTTGTAAAGGCCAAATGAATTGAATTTCAAGCACATGGAAATTATTCATTTCATTTCTAATAACACAACCAAATCAAATGAGCAGCCTGTGATTAGCAGTACAAATGCCAGTTCAAAGCTCCAATAATGATAGGAGAAAATTGAAGGAGAGACAAAAAAAAAACTAGGGGAAGAAGCAGCTTTAGGACCTTGTATACAGAACAGATCACTTGGTATAAAGAACATCCTCCCATGGGTGGCGGTACAGCGGCTGCTTCAATCTCTTCTGGTCAAATGTGTGCCTGCAAATTCAAGAAAAATATCAAACTAAATTTAGAAATCTATTATTCGCAGAGTATAAGTTTAAGAGACCGAATTTCATGGCAGTAGACAGTTCATATCTTTGCTCCCAGTAAAATTGATGGAAGGGTTGCCAAAAGGACAATCCATTTTCAACTCTTGATTTTCAGTGTAGATATTAAGTGTGGCAATTGTCCGGCCTGGAAATGTATCAGGCCTCAATTTTGATCTGATTGGGCTGATTGGGCCTATTCGAACTTTGGCTTTTGCTCAGGCTGGCCCTAGTTTTTTTCTTTTTTTTTTTGGAGAGAACAAAAAATTTATTGGACAAAAGAAAAAGGCAACAACAACGATCTGACCCTAATCCATTGCCAACCCTATTGGATATCATGCCAAAGGAATTGTAAGATCCTTGAGTACAGGGCTCCATAGGCTTTGCTCACATGGAGGACCCCAAGTGGGGTCCATGGTTTGATGATTTAGACAACCAAGCTGATAGGATGGGAGATGCCCTTGAATCTCCAAGATTGGAAGCTCTCAACCTTTTGATCCTGTCTATTTTACATTGAAGGTGGAAGTTGCTGTATTTTCTCCTTCGCTAAATATCTGCAGGCCACTGATTGATGATGCGTTAAAAGCTTCCAATCTGGCATCTCCCACCCATTGGTTGGGCCCATCAGATTGATGATATGGATCACTGAACCATGTCCCAAGCATGTACCAAATCCTGTGTGCCAGCAAACTATACAGTTGTGGATGCATAGGACCCCATAATTCCTCTAAACAAATGCATGTAACAATTAACACACAGGAAATGCAAGTAGCCCACAATAATATACAGAATCAAGCCTATGCCTAAAGGTCAGGCAGAATCAAGTTGTTGGATGATCATTCATACAACTACCCACTGAAATTGGTCTAACCACCTCCACCATCCATTCAGTGCACATGCCCATCAGTCCAGGCCATTCCCTCCATTTGTGGGTAGAGGTGTTCTACAGACCAAGTTTCAGTGTGTTGTTTGTAGATGGGATCATCCTTTATATTTAAGAGCCAAATTGGATATTTCTGACATGGAATCCAACTCACCCAATAAGACCAATCGAACGTGCCAGCACGAAGAGCCCATTCAAGTACCCAATCTCAACAATCTCATCAATCTCTTGCTTGTTGAACATTCCGCTGCCGGCCAGAAGATCCAAGAAAAGCGACCCAATTGCACCGTCGACGTTGAGGACGAGGTTATTCGCTTTCGACAGAGTGTAGGTCTCGACTTGAACTGCATATTCCATGTATTTCACAGACGGGAAATGCGTATGTGCGTACTTTTGCAGTAGTTCTACTCTCTTATCTCTGTTGTCTCCTCTCTTGATCCTTAAGCCACAAGCAGAGAACATTTCCCAATTTTAAAAGACCAAAAAAAAAAAAAAAAAAAACCCAGATGTATATTTCCTGAAAAAGCTGATCAGACTATCATTTTTTATGGAGATGGTATTTACATGGCATTGATAAACTTGTTTCAGTTAAAAAAATTTCTACGTAAGTGTTACAACACAATTTTATATTACCTGTGTCCAATTCCAGGAACACGGATGCCCTTCTTTTTCATCGCCTCCACAAACTCGTAAGCACTCAGACCCTGAGAAAAACAGCATTGAGATTATCCCAACTCACAGTAACCAGAGAAGAAAGTATCCTCTATTTTCCCTAGGAAGAGCAGTCATCAAAAAGTACCCGTGCTGCTAATTATCCCAACTCACCCTGTCATATGCATCCTTAAAGTATCGAGCAGCATCATCAATGGCCCCACCAAATCGTGGGCCAATTGTAAGCAACCCTGTTTCAGAAATGCATTCAATTTCCAAATCTCATTGCAAGAACTACTCTCATAAGCTTCTTAAAATACTACAGGAAATGTCAAAAGCATTACAGTTTCCACTCCAAATTCAACAGTTAGACGTAATTACAATTAGGACTGTCAATGGGCCAGCTGTCTCAGCCCATTGTGCACTCAGGCCTGGCTTGCTTCAGGCTGGGCTGGGGCTGGAATCCTAGACCTGAAGGCTGGGCCCGGGCCTAAAATTTAAGCACTTTTGTTAAGTGGGCCAGGCACGGGCTGTCTAAGAGCCTGTCAGCCTGGCCCATTTAGGGTTTCAAGAACATGTTTATCATATACCATGCATAATGGGGCACACATAACAAGCAGCCCAGATCTTGCACAGAAGTGGGTGGCTGGGCTCGGGTTTAGATCATGCATATCATCAGGGACTGTACTTGGACCTGTTTGTTTTGGTTTGACAAGAGACTAGGCCAGGCTCAGGCCAGGGATTTACTATCCAGAGAGGGCTTGGACGAACCTCAGTCCACCCATTGATTGGCCCTAATTACAACAGGAAAGGAGAACGGAAAACACCAGGAAATACAAAACATGTGAATGCCATTGGGCAGTTGTAATTTACCTGAGACGAGGCTTGAAACAAGATCCTTTCCAGCCCTTGCTGTGACTATAGTGTTATGAGCACCAGAGACACAGGGACCATGGTCGGCACATAACATAATGCAAATCTGATGAAAGCCACATGTTTTGGTGAGCTATGGTGTAGAGAAGAAATTTATGTTTTCCAAAAGTAACAAAGGAAGTACTTCGCATATGGTTGACTTATTTTGAATATTTTAACCAAAAATAAAGGCGTAACCAAAATCAGATACAAATCTGCTCAAAGAAATAGACGTGTGCTTTATAAAAAAATCCCTTAATGAGAAACCCACCTCAATGAACTGTGTACAGTAACGAGGAAGACTGCGCTTGAACCAAAGAAGGGAGATAACATCACCCACACCATAACCCTGCTCAACAATGGTAGACATTGGGACACCGGCATAACATGGTTCTTCACCTGCAAATCGAACACAAGAAGAATGAGATCAGTTGCATTCTTGCTCATGGTGACAAATGCTTGGAAAATAAAGTGAAAGGTAGAGGGTGGCTTGAATCAAACCTCTGTCATCAGAGATGGTAGAGATAATATGAGTTGGAGCCCGAACTTTCCCACTTTTAATTGCAGAGTTCAGATCCTCAGGGATGGGAGGAGGCTTAACTTCGGGTACTGGTGGAATCTTCCCTTCTTCAACCTAAGATACATGAGTGCACGATAAAAGAGAACGTTGTTATAAAGATAAAGTTTCCATGCAATCGTCTGACTCAAAGCATGATTCTCTGTGAGCGTTTATGGGGTATGCTTTCCCAATCACAAAAATGTGTCATACATATGTAGCAGAAATGGATTATATCAGGGAAGAAACTTACAAGTTTCTCAAATGTCTCTTTGATAGCACCCTCTAGTGCTTCATAGGAAGTGGGAACAACTGCTCCTGCTTCCTTCAATGCTTGATTTTTTGCTTGTGCGGACTCCAACTCACCACCACTTTTGGCACCCTAGTTTTGGAAAGATTGTGCAAAATTAGGGTAGTCATCATCATGAATCATGATCATCATTATCATCAAAACCTTATCCCAACCAATTGGGGTCGGATGCACGAATTCTGTGGTGCTATTCCACTCTATCAAGGGAAAAAAAAATAAAAAAATAATGCCAGATGTAAATAGCTTACCGCGTGGCCAAATTGCACCTCTGACTTGAACAGTCGTGCACAAGTTCCACTAACCCAGGCAACCACTGGTTTCTGGATGCGTCCCTGTTTTAGGGCTTCAACTAGAGAGTATTCATCTCGCCCACCAAGTTCCCCAAGCACAACCATCATTTTGACCTGAGTTAGAGATGGCATCTTGTAAGAGAGGAAAAATTCCTTGGAATAGGTGGGGACAAACACGATATTATGAACTTGGATTGAATAATTCATGGTTTAAAGTGTTCAGAGCAGAACTTGATTACAAAGTTTAAAGGTTTGGAAGTGTATCCTTTAGATGGTCTAGGAACAAGGACTGGCCTAAAATTTGGCAGTAGGCTGGCAGATTGGGTTTAACGGTTGTAGTATCCAGGGTATCTAATTTTTTAGGATGAAAATGTTAAGAAAAATATCATAGTTTCGACACAGTGAAAGCCCATTCCTTTATCAGGCCATTGCTCTGAGATGACACTTCCAAGTTTGTCCAGTCTGACACAGCTCGAACAACAGAAATGAGACAAAATTCAGAGGTTTTAAACCAAGAATGAAATTAACAAACTTCTCTTTGAGCTTTCATGTTCAGGTTGCAAGGTTCAAGACTCAGCTTCAGCCTTCAGAACAAGGTCGGACGGTTCGAGCAAGGGATAAGTTTGCTGGATCACGATCATGTTATTGAGGTTCATGCATACTTTTACCAGTAAAAATGTAGCACATAAAGAGTGCTTAAATTGGGTAGGTTTTTTCTAACAAGGTCAAACACCAGGATTATTAAATTTCTGCAAATCCATATAATGTAAATATTATCTTCTTCTTTAAGAAAGAAACCAAAAACAAGGCATGCTAGAGCAATTACATGAACGAATCATTACCTGTGGGATGTTGTTAAACCGCAGGACATGATCAGAAAGAGTTGACCCTGGAAATACATCTCCTCCAATTGCTATGCCTGAAATGTTTCGAAGAGCATTTGTACAAACCCCAAATCCATTTAATACAGTTGCTACTAACATAAGACAGTAAGATCATTGGCATAAACATGTAGATACCTTCATATATACCATCCGTTACACGTGCAACTGTGTTGTAAAGTTCATTTGACATGCCCCCCTGAAATTAAAAAAAAAAATCTGGTTATCCTTTTTATGACAATTAATAGAGATATTCTATAATATATCAACCAAGAGGAAAAGAGATACATCAAGAAAGAGGCAACAAAACACCAATACAAAGTGAATCCCTACACACAACACGGAAGAATGTTAGCTATCATCAGTGTTATCAGAATCGTGCGATTCATGCATGTCGTATGGGTGTATGATTTGAATCGTACACCCAAATTGTAAAATCCCAAATAATCGTACCGAATAATATGATAATTGTAGATTACATAAATGGGCCAAAAAATTACTTAAAAATCAATTTTTTAACTTTTTATTCATTTTTTTTCTTCTTTCTTTGTACTGTTTTGCTCATAAAACATGTAAAAGGCCTCCCCTATTAAATATATCTTCATTTTTTTTTTCTTTTGAGAGAGAGAGAGAGAGAGGAGATTTAGGTATTTTGATACTCAAAAACCCAAAATGAAGAAATCGAGATACTACTCACAATGGATTTGAATGCCATTTTTTCTAACATGAGTCTACACTTAAGAAAGGTACAAAAGAACAAAATTATTGAAGGACTCTTGTATGTTTTTTAAGGTAAATTTTTCGAAAGACAACAAACGAAAACTTTAATATGATGATATGTATACCATATACATTTCCTCAATTGATAATGTCATGATGTGTATTACTTATTTGGTACATGTTGATAGGAAATGGATGATAAATGAGTTTTTAATATTTTCTGATTTACTTATATTTTTTTCATTTGTATTTATAAGTATATTTTTAAAATCAGAAAAAAATCTTACAATTTATGATATGATTTGTGATTCGATACGATTCAACCCCTTTTACGATTTGCGATACGATAACGATTTTGACAACATTGGCGATCATTAACCTTCCTTAAAGTATGAGAAAATAAGGCATCCATCTTCAAAACCAAGACTGTAATCTCATCCACCAAAAGAGAGAGTCTACATGGCTCACACTCTTGTGACATTGCCTACTTGGTTGAGCTTTGAGTCACCCTCCATATTCAAGGTGTTGAAAGAAAGATGGTAAATGTTGAATCCTCTCTAAGGCCCGAAGTTTCCACTTCATTCCATGCCACATATGCATGGTGGTCCCAGAAAGGCCAATCTTCACCTTGCCATTATCTCATACAACGTCACCAATGCCGGCCAACCCAATTCATTTGCTGATCACAAGAAAGAAAGTCAGGCGAAAAGGCATTATTTTTCAACTTTCAACAAAAATCAGAAATCTGGGGGAGCTGGAGGCATCTTGCTGTGCTAAATGAGGCAGTACTATGGGTTAGGATATATTTCCACTGATGGAGGATATTCAGTTTCGAGATACCCTCCAGTAAAGGTGTTTACATCTCTGTGAAGTGGTTGCTGCAGGCCTCAAGCACCAAATGGCAACTTCTCAACTCCTACGATTTAGTTCAATGACCATGTCACCTCATCATACCACTGCTTAAGAGCATTTCCTGTTACAAGGATATGAGGCTGATGGAGTAAAAACTCACCTAGACAAATTTGACACACATAAGGTGCCTTACTTTAAAGTGAACAGGTGTCTGTAAACACTACATATACAACATTTTTATTACAGTTCTCATTATTTGTTAGTAAGTTTGTCCCAAAACTAACAACTTAACTGCAAAGAGCAGGAGTGGGAATCAGCAGGTTTGGCAACTGGCTGGGTTGGTTGCAGTCAGCCCAGGCCTAACCCATTTATTAATTAGGCCAAAAAGTCACCCAAACTGGCCCATTTACATCATAGATGGCCTGTTCTTGGGCTCCATTTAGTTCAATTACTATGTAATTTAGTAATGAAGTGCCATAAGCTTCAATATTATTAATCAATGTTCTGAAAGTCGTATTACATCATACAATCTTAAGGGGTCTGAGATTGTAGGTGGTAAATCATAAAAGAGAGATTGTAAGATTTTTATGGTTTTAGAAACAAAGAAGAAGAAGAAGATAGAAAATCATTTTTTAGGCCTCTAAGTTCCAAAGGTAAAAGCCCCAAACAAATGAATGGAAGCACTCAAATCTCACAATCTACGTTATATTGTCAATAAATATCAAATTTATCAACATCTTCGCCTCCAATATAACCATCTTCATTCCATGCACTGTATATTTTGAAAAGATACAAACTCAAAATCCTTCTAATGCTTGATATAAGTGCAATAGATGTCATTTAGGCTTCAGAGGCCCAAATAACTTTGAAAGATAAAGGAAGGAAAATATAGTAATTTCTTAGGCCATGGTTACACCACAAACATGATCCTTGTTTTTTATTCAGTCGTAATACTTGAATTAAATCATAAGATTGAATTAAGTTTTTTGGAAAATTGAATTCAAACATAACATTCAACTCATAAATCATAATCTTTTAATAACAATTGTTATTATCATCGTTATTGTTGCTGCTGCTGCTATTTTCATTGTAATCATAGTGAAACTTGATGGAAGTTCCACTCACAGTACCTTTTCCATTTTTTTGGAGGTTTTTTTATAGTACCAATACTTAACAAGTTCTCATTGCATCACTTGAATTGGGAGTGAAGGGGGCATTGCCTACCTATCGCAGCTTGACCATCAAAATGAAGAGAAACAGTGATTGCATGTTTACTCCACAGCCTAGTAGCAATGCACCAGCTGAACCCCAACCTAGATAAAGAAGGGTTGATTCCAGGTGGGCAGCTGATTGTCAAACTTATGCCAAGCAACCATGAGAATTCCTGTTTCAAATCTTGATGATTTGTGAAGCACGATTCGTAAAGCCAACCCAAATAGCTGGGACAAGGCTATGATGACGACGACGATGACAATCTCCGATCTTGGTTTCTGCACTTTTCCTTTTCAACAACAACATTTTCTCCTGGCTGATAAAAATATTAATGGCACATAAATATTACTATTGGCCGACCCCAATTATTGGTATAAGGCTTAGGTGATGATGATGAAATAGGACCATTGGCCACAGTTTCTTGACATTCCCCTTCTTTTTGTAAGTTGTATCTAAAATATTTTAAAATTAAACTGAAGCAACATGCTCATAACAAGTCCCAGTAGCCAGACTCAGCACTGTTCTTAACAATTTCTGAGTGACATTTGGATTTAAGAACCCAAATTAGACATCTGGTAACTATTTACAAAATGACCTTTCAAAGAATCTCACGAACATGTCAAGCTTACGTACAATGACACTTTTCACACAAGTTCAGTATTGTAGAAAGAGACCAGAATTAAATCATGTCCAAATTTGAGGAATATAATATAGCTTTGCATATGAACTTTGAAAACATTCTTAGTGCTGGTATCGAATCCCAACATGGGGGTGGCTAACATTGAAGTGTGACTAACAGTGTTGGTGGGTGTACGAACAGTGGGATGTGTGTACTAACCCCCCCCCAGCCCCAAAAAAAAAAAAAAAAAAAAAAATTCTTAGCGTGTGCAATTTGTTTGGAACATAGAAATGCAATTTTTCACATAACAAAGTTCAATCTGAAAATCTCCTTAAAAACAAAAACAGCAGAATCACATTGAAGATGGACTGTCTGATGATATGAATGCAGATATAATTGAGCAAAGGCTTAGAGAAAGAACGTACAGATTTGGACACAAATCCAACAGACCCAGGCCTGTAGAGCTTGCATTGAATTATATTGTCAATTGTCCCTGCTGTGTCACCAATTTTGAACGCTCCAGCTTGAATGCCTCCAACAGTAGCAGGGCCAATAACAACCTGCAATTATCATCATTTAAAAAAATAAAAATAAAAATTTACGATCATATATGAGGTGAAATTTGCCAATTCTGACAAACTTTGGTGAAGAACCAACTGCATAACACCATGTCAACCAACTTCAAAACACCATCTCAACTGGAAATTTGATTCAAATTTTCAAAGAATTTATTACGTAACATTGCTTTTGATTTAACCTTAAAAAGTGTCCACTGCTGCGGCGGTTGGGAGGACGGGTTATGCCGTGGGTTTGCTCCCCACAGGCACGGGATCGAATCCCCCTCCCCGCATTCTTACCCGGTGCACGCGGATTCGGCGGTGTTTTCGTGCGCCTGTAGGGATTAGTCCCATCCCCCATGGGAGGTGTGGGGATACCCTACATCATCATATAAAAAAAAAAAAAAAAAAAACCTTAAAAAGTGTCCAGAATTTTACATGATTTTATCACCTTATTATTAGCCCGTGCATATCCAATCAACTGCTTGGTATCTGCTTCTGGAACACCTTCAGCTATTATAGCTACAACTCTGATAGTTGGCTGCTTCAAAGCAGACATGGAGGACGCAGCTGCACTGTAGATGGATCAAGTGGAATTACTATGCAGACTAAATAAGAGATTTTTTACATTTACAGGACATTAGCATGTCAATTCCTAACCAACCTTCTAAATGATGCAAAATTGATAAAGACATCAGCAGTTGGATGCGCACCACAAGCCGCTTCAATGCTACAAGAAAAAAAATTCCCAGCTGAGATTAGAAAACTTGTAGTTCCTAAGATGAGTGACAAAAACATACAAATAATTAAAAAATGCATGCTCGACCCAACAATTCATTGAAGACAATAGCAGACTGACTCGAGATCCATGATCTCATCTTGTCATGCACATATCTGCTTAGCCAGATTGTAAGTATCATAGAATACTTCCTATATTTGGCTTATTATATGGATAACTCGATACTGTATTTTATGTTGGTATTATTAAAGAAAACATTACACTGTAGATCCAGTACTAATTATAATTATTTGATATCTAACACCAACTTACTGCGCTAAATATGTATCGACATGCCTCAACACCAGGTAGAGTAGGGACAGGACACTACTCTAGAGATGAGCAAGTTGCAGGGTGCAGCAAAAAGATGACCAGGTCTTTTGTATTGCATAGACTACTAGAGCTATTCAAATTGAATCATTTAGGAGTAGACAAATCAGAGAGACATGGGGTGGAAGTAGGGGCAGCAAATGCACTTGTCAGGTGGTAAGTTGCACAGTGCAGCAAAGAGATGGCTACTCATTTTGTATTGAATATGCTACTAGAGCTATTCAAATTGAATTACACATCTCTTGAGTGAAGAAAAAATATATAGATATTGACTCTCATGGGTAGGAAGACTTCAGTTATCCATACACAAGGATGAGACATCCAATTTATTTGCAGGAGACAGCATCACTTTTTCCTCACTGTAAGCTGTCACTCACTGACAGTGGCTCGTGCACCATACAGTGGTTAATGCTAGTGTACTCCAATACATTGGAGAAAGTTGGACTACTGCTTTTAATACTTGAATAATCATTTAACTCCAATAAAAAAAAAACTACCATATCTTGCTAGAAAGTTTTAATTGACACACAATATTAAAAAAACAAAAGTTAAAATCTGATTGTATGGTAGTGATAATTGTTTAAAAATAATAACAAGCATGTTCAGCTTAATTTTCTTAAGGCAAAATTGAGTTGACCAAGAACTATTGGATCACACCAGGCTGATCAAGTTAGGAAGAGAGCCAAATGAATCAAAGGACTTCGTTACGTCTAAAAACTCAGCATGTGTCATAGACTTACAGGTCATAGCCTTGTGAAGTCAAACTAAGCAAGTCAAGATCTTTGACATAATCAGGAAAACAAACAAAACAAGACAAAAGAACAAAAGAAAGAAAGAACAGCACCTTGAATGAACTGGTATGGCAATTTCCTCCTGGCCAAAAAATAGTTTCTGAAATCCCTCAGCACCGGGGTTAATTATTCCAGCAACAGAAGGTGTTTCCCTCCCTAATAACAAAAAGTTGGAAATGATTACCAGGGTACCGGCTTATTTGATATTAACAGAAACAGCCATCTAGAACAACTCCAAAGTCGTATGAATGCATGCATCAAGATTTAATGCAGTTAATGAACAACAAGAGAAGCTATACACACCACAAAGGAAATCAAAGTCAAGCATGCGTTGGATGGGAAGTTGCTTGTAGTTGTAGAATAATGCTTGTGTATTTCGTGAGAATAGTTGACCAGTAGCCATGATGAACAGAGGCACTCAAAGCAACCTGCAAATAGAACCAGAAGTTTTCAATTTTGAATAACAAGAATGAAAATTTTAGAAACAAAGGTAGACTTAGGTTGAGTTCCAACAACGAGGACATGTACACTAGTAGTAAGATCACACATAGGATGTTTCAGGAAGAAGTCAGCTCCTATATCTTTTGTATGTAACAAACACTGGAAAAAAATAAAATGGCACCACTAGCTTTATTGTCAATTTTATTCTGTAGCAAATAACCTGTTCGTTAGACACTTAAAAAAGTTATTTTCCATATTTTGACATGAGAACTCTCAGGTAGTCTACTGGCCCAACAAAATTAGCTTTATACAGCACAGAGAATGAGCATTTTATTATTGTTGACCCAACATTGCACAGATTTTGTACTGTTGAATGTAAATAGATTCTAATAAGAGAAAAGAGTACTACTCTTGCTTTCTGAAACCCTATAAACTAAAAAGCATATGAATTGAGTTAATAGAGACAAATCACACAATCTCTAAAGTTGTTGCCACATTCAACATTTTCATGCTCCGCTCAATATCAGAGAAAAGCTGAGAACTAATGAATGAGTGAAAAGATGCATTCTGCTAAATATGTTATAGTTGTTAATGCATAAAACAAGGTCAAAGCTGGGAGGGAGGAAGATAATGCAAAAAATGAACACAGAGAGAGTGGGTATATTAAGAATTCAAAACCAGATCTATCAAGAATCAGGGAAGCGGACCAAACAGATCAAACCTGCAGGGAAATAAAATTGGTTCTAACACAGTTTTTGCTATTTTAGTTTCAAATTGCAAATGAATAGAATGCCAATGTAGGCAAGACTGACACCCAATAACCACCCTTTACAAGAAGTGCTAGATGCCCAGTGAATGAATATTTCAAAATGACACCCTTCAAAATGGAGAGAACGAAACAAGAAGTATGTACAACACTAATAATATCCAATCACCCTTGTAAAATCCATCAGAAAAAATGCCTAATCCCCACAATTTTGCTCCAGATTCTTAAAGAGTGACAGTTTGCAGCTGAAAATCTCCAGTCAAACAGTCCATTGGCAACAGTATATAAAAAGGCAGATCTTAATAGCATATTCTAGTAAAGCTAAAAGATGAAGTTAAATTCCAGATCGACTACATTGAATTACAATGTTTTAAGATACATAATCAATAATAGAAAGGCATTCAACAGAGCAGGATCTTCAATGTAACAGAAGGAAAAAAAAAAAAAAAGGAACTTTCTAACATGACAAAATCTGTATGTGACTATAATTTTGGGTAATGGGTTTGAGAACTTATAGGGTCCTGATGCATCTGTATGTGACTAGCGTGCTGATGCATCCAGTTGGCACACATGGGGCCACAGTTAGGTGATTGCAACCATCCAAGTGGTGTGATATGGATGGCGGGATTCCACTACAATATATTTCAGGATAAAATATCCATTTTCAGTTACGGACTTCAGTTAGTACGAAAACTTGATTGTAGTTTACTTATAAAAGGCTAGAATTTGCCTTGTTTTCCCCCTTTTCACTTCAGCAGCATCCCTCTTTTATTTCTTCATTTCCCTTCGCTCTCTGCCATTTTATACCATACTTTTAACCTCTCTTTGTTCTCCACCATTTCCCCATACTTCTTCACCTCTCTTCATTCTTCACACCATACCTCCATTCTCCGTAGTGGCCATATCCAACGTTGCTTTCTGTGATCTTGTCCATCTTTTCACGTGCTCAGAAGTAAGCTGATCTTGGCTTCCCCATCTTCATTAGAGACTGCTTTCTATAATCTTGGCCATCTCCGCAATCATCCCTCCATGCCATGATCTTGGCTCTCTCTCCACCAAGATCACAAAATTACAGCCCCATACAAAAATCTTTATGTGACTGGAACAAAATTATAGACACAGAAAGTAGCACAGGAGATTGCTAGTGTGGGGAATGAAGGAGGTATGATACAAAGACTGAAGAGCGATGAAGAAGTATGGTACCAAATGGCAGAGAACGAAGAGAATGAAGAAGTATAGTACGAAATGGCCGAGAACAAAGAGAGATGAAGAAGTATGCTACAATTGAGTTTCTGTACTAACTGAAATCCATAACAGATCTTTTTGTCCCGAAACATCTTAGTAGAATCCCACCATCCATAATGAGTCACACCTCTTGGATGGTTGAGGTCACCTGTGGCCCCACGTGTGCCAACTGGATCAACAGTAAGCTAGTCGTATACAAATGCATCCAGACCCTATAACTTCTCAAACCCCAAATTATAGTCACATACAGATGCATCAGGAACCTATAACTTCTCTGTTTAGAGATCTCCTTCATTGCCAAAATTAAACCTTTTTAGAGAAAAATTAAGAAAAAATTACAAGAACAAAATTCAATAAAACCTGACATACTACTCCACAAATACTGCTTTCTTCACCAAATCACACCATTTCCAAAGCAAAAAGGCCAGGAACAGAGAAACCATTACCAGATCCGATCCAAACCACGCATTTTATCAAATACAACCAAAAGAATCAGACTACCACAATCTCAAACAGATCGAATTCCAGATCCAAGAGTAGAAACACTAAAAAAAACACTAATGCCACCACCAGATCAAAACAATTCCACACATTTCAGACTCTAAATCAGATAATCCAAATCATCGCCTAGAATCACTCCATTCGAGGAGAAAGCGCAAATCTCACACCGGAATCAACCACGGAAGGTCAGAAATCGGGAAATCCATGGCCAGATGGACAAACAAGAAAGAATCGAGGAAAAAAAAAAAACTACCTGAAATCAAATCAAAGAGCTTCACCTCGGAGAGAGAGATGCAAAAATCTCGGAAAGATGGAGGCTTTTATAGAAGCAGATAGAGAATTAAAACATTCCAGCTACCAGAGAGAGAGAGAGAGCCGGGGGGGGGGGGGGGGGAGCTAATCACGTGGTGGCGCACGTTAGTTAGTTCACGACTGTTGGATCTTCTTCTTATATGGTAGAGAGGAGAAAAATGAAACCGGTGTTGTTGGGAGGGTAGGTAGATCCGAAGGGCAGATCTCGGGCTTGTCAAAATAACCGTTCTTTGCAGTAATATTACCAAAGTGGAAACGGATTGCATGGTGTGCTACACGCCACCGACCTCACTGGTGTGTTGACGTCACCAAATTCTGTGGGGCCCACCATGATATGCGTGTTACATCCACACCGTCCATCCATTTTGAGAGATCATTTTGTGGAATGGGCCAAAAAATGAGGCAGATCAACACTCAAGTGGACCCACCACAAAAAGTAGTGGAGATTGAATGACTACCATTTAAAACTTCTTGGTGCCCACGGAAGTTTTGGATCAAGCATATATTTGTGTTTTCCCTTCACCAAGGTCCTGTGTAGGGGCATCAATGGGCCGGGCCTGGGGTAGGTGTTGGCCTAGATTTTGCACTATATTGAGTCGGCCTACCTTGTGTGAAATTTCAATTGTCAGGCCTGGGACCGGCCCATTGACACCCTTGGGTCTGTGTGACCTTATGGACAGGTTGGATGGCAAATAAACATCATGGTGGGGCCTTGGAAGGTTTCAATGGTGGGTGCTATCATCCCACTGCTTTCTTTGGTGGGGTTCACTTGAGCGTTGGATCTGCCTCATTTTTGGGCACATGCCAAGAAATGATTTCCCAAAATAGATGAACAGTGTGGATATGATACATACATCATGGTGGGGCCACAGAAATAGGTGAGGTCAACACACCACTGAGGTGGGTGGTGGGTGACACACCACGCAATCCTCTGGAAATTTCATCAAAGTGCTACCTAATTATGAAATTTGACTCCCAAGCCTTTTTTAAAAAGCATTCATTAAACTAACTCATTAAGTTGATTTTAATTAATGTATGGACTTTCTTTAATGGTAGTTAGATTAAGTGAGTTGTATTTTGTAAATGACGAAACTACCCTCCGTGGAAGAATTTCCTTTTCAATAAATCAAGATTTTGGTTGTTAAGCCTATATGATTTTGGGACTATGACTTAAGGTTGGTGGGTTCCATAATTTAGTTAGGTTTATTTGATTTAATTTATATACCAAGTGGACAATTTAATAGTGGTTGCATATAGACCTTTCATTTTTTGGACTATATTTCATAGGCACTACCTAAAGTACTCTAGATGTATGATAAGCATGGGATACTTACAAGATTAAGATGGAAAAGGGGCACCATGTGCATGTGATCGGGGCCGTTCGTTGTGTGAGTCATGCTGTGGTTATGCTTTGATATGAAAATCAGACAGCCCCATGTCACCAGATTTAATAAATAAATATCCATTAGCCAGATGTTGAGACTGTTAGATTAAGATGATTTCAACGGCTATGATGGGTTCCATTATTTTGATGGTTTGGCCTTCTCCACAACCGCAAAGTGATGGTTCACATGCAAGGATTCACAAATTGTGCATGGCTTTCCACAGTTACAGGGTCATTTTGTTGAGTCTGGCTTTCCAAAGTTACAGGGTCATTTTGTTGAGTTCATTTGACATGGTTCTGTCGAACGCTCATCTACAAATATTTAAATTTTGATGCCTAACACTTCTTAGGTATAGGGCTCTCAATGGGTCGGATCTGGATGGGATCCAACTGAATGCGGCTCTAAGTCCGTGTATCTGTAGATGGATTTGGATCCAACTTGGATCCGAAAGGTGATATCCATATCCAATCCATTTATAAATTGTTAGATCCATTTCCGATCCAAATTCCATGTAACTATCAGATTCAGGCCGGATCTAGGTCCGAACCCACCCCCATTACAAATCTAAAATAATATATAATGCAAAATATATAATATAATATATTTAATTTAGTAGACAAAATGATGCAAATCCCACTATTTACTGTGGTATGGTCGGCCTAAGAGTGGCATGTCTCAATTTTGAGACATGGCCTAAAATAATTTGGAAAACGGATGGCCAACATGAATACAATATATACATTAAGGTGACAATGAGTTGGATCTTAATTGGATTTGGATCGAACTTGGATATAATCCTGTGAATCAAAATCCAGTCCATTTAAGTAATCGGACCTATTTTAAGATTCAAATCCAGTCCATTTAACTAATTGGACCTATTTTAATATCCAAATCCGCATTATACGGATTCAGAGCGAATCGGATCTCAGATCTGACCCGCTCCATTGAGAGCCCTACTTAGGTAGTTTGAGCTATACGAGAACAATTATCAATTTTAGCTCAAATAGAGGTGGATCTAAAATGGACTGTGATTTTGGATCTCCATCTATTAGTTTATATGGGATTGCCCTTGCTCTAATTGAAATTGGGATAAAGAAACTAGAGTTATTCTAGGTATAACTTACTAAACTATATTAGGATCGGTGGAGTCTGATCATCAAAGGTGCATTGTTCATTCAGCCATCACTTTCGCAGGTCTAAGGGAAATTTTATAATTTCACATGGAATTTTATGTAAACCCTAGTCCATTTGGGGTAATATATATTCTGAGTGAGAGAGAAAGAGAGAGAGAGAGAGAGAGAGAGAGAGAGTCGGCATTATATTGAAAACTGCTTCTTCATTTTTTTCCTTTAAGCATGGTGGATTGGTATGAATCTATTGATGTACTGAAAGGGAACCTCGTAAATCTTTGTGCTGTGATTTGTCTTTTTTCTACCTTCTTTTGATTCTAATATTGCTCTGTGTGTCATGGAGAAGGAATCTTTCTCCTAACAAACTCAAGTAAAAAAATCCAACATAAAGGGCTATAAATGAAATAAATAACCATGTATTAAATGAGATTGGGAAGCCTGGCATGGCTTGAGAGGTCTCCAATTCTTCCTTGAGAGATTATGTTGTTGGAGAAATTCCCTTGTAAAAGTGTGGTCGGCTATTTTTTCACTCAATTGCTTTAGTTGGACATGTCCTTAATGGGATAGACCCTCGACCACAAAGGATCCATTTTCTTTTTTAAGTTACTTTTGTTGTTTAAGATGAGTTCCATTCACTTCAGCTTCGCTCTTTTCTTCACCTCTTAGCTCCTCTTGTTAAAAGTGCTTTTTAGCTCCCATCAATCAAGGTGGGCCTTTGATTTTAGGGCTCATTCTCTCCACTCATAGCTCATTAATATAACCACGTAGATTGCCAGGCCGGCCTATCAAAGAAAGAGATTATTGAGCCTATTTAGCCCTACTGTTGAGCTGGGAATCGCAAGAATGGATAAGCACTCTATTGAATTGATACAATGGGAAAGACAAGTTCGGTAATAGTTGGATTAGCAGGAGGGAGGACAGCCCTACCCTAAGAGATGTTACATCATTTAACTTAAATTGTCCAAATAATCGGTGCCACTTAAGATGGGTCATAATCCAAAGTTTACACATTAACTGTTACTTGAGATCCAATTTGCTTCCCTAGGTGAGAATATTCAATGAATTCAATAAAGGAACATTGAATGACGCTTTCTAAATAAATGGTCTTATGTTTATGCCCATGTCTCTGCCTCAATGTGGCACATTAGTTATATAAAGAGCCATTCAATGTATAGGACTGAGAGTGAATAGCCCACAAAGGAAAATAAAAGAGTTACATTATATGGTTGATCTTGACTCTTTAACTATTGGCCTGTAAATGATCAGTAAAGATAAAAATCAACAAATGCTCACATTCAACGAAGTCCTTTTAATAAATGGTTAGGATAGCTTGATCAAGGTAATGTGCAGTAAATAGCAAAATCAATCATCATCACCAGCAAATCTAATGTTCAAATCATCATACACTCAAATGCATTGAGAGTGGAGTATCAATATGGGAGTAAGTGTCATTGAATGGAAGTGGGAGTAAATGAGGCCGATATGAAATCCTTAGAAAGATGAGAAATTTGGGAGTAACTTGTGTAAAATCTCTCTCTCTCTCTCTCTCTCTCTCTCTCTCGTTGGATGTCGCACAGGTAAACAAAAGTGTGGCTATACTCTTGAACCACCATACGCCTGGCACTCTGATGATACTTGGAAACAATCTAATTATCAGCTATATCATTAAAATAAGGCCAACGGAATGATCTAAGTTGTCCAAACCTCGGTAATCTAAATAGACGAATATCAGAAAACATTAGCAAGTTGCTTGTTTGTAATCGTTATGTTTGTACCCACTGATGCTTGGAATTTCCTCAATTTTAATGAAAAGTATATATTTTACTGAGGCTTATTATAATTATTTTGTCAAATATATATATATATATATATATATATATATATATATATATATATATATATATATATATATATATATATATATATATATATATATATATATATTAACTTGAAATGTTAAAGCTGATTTGAGATATCACATTGGTTCTCATGAACATATTGAAGAATTCCAATGAATTCCTATTGCTTCCTTCTATTTTCTTTAATTGAAACATAATACATTCCACTAGATTACAATTATAAGCTACCAAAGGCATTTGAGAAAGTGTAATTGTGAAATAGATTTCATACTTGAGGTTGACGGTGAGACCGGAGTCTCACCTAACCCGCTCCTCTCAACACCATAGATATAGCAGCATGGTCAGTGAGTCAGGAACTCGGACTTGGTAGTGACCACTCCAATACGGATATCATTGTGGGTAAAGCTCCGTGGTCACCACAATGATGCATGTATTTTATCCACTCCGTTCATCCATTTTGCCAGCTTATTTTAGCGCATGGGCCAAAAAATGAGGCAGATCCAAATCCCAAGTGGACCACACTACAGAAATAGTGATGATTTAACACTCACCATTAAAACTTCCTACAACCCATTGTAATGTTTATTTGCCATCCACCCTGTTCATATCATAGACCAGGATGAAGGAAAAACAGATATATCCGCTTGATCTAAAACTTTTGTTGCCCCAAGTAGGTTTTTACGCTGGGCTGAATCACGACCATTCCCCATAGCGTGGACAAAACATATACATCATGGTGGGCCCATGGAGCTTTTCCAGCACCAGCGTCAATACTAAAGGGGTCCCTATTGAATCCGAGTATGTGAATCACATGGTCCATCACTGGCCGTCCAATCTGTGGCCACCAACCAAAAGTTACAAACCAAAAACAGTCAAACGGTTAACATCCAAAGGGAGAAAATCTATCAATCAGGTGATGGGATTTTCCTCCTCTGGGTATGGTCGGGCGACCGAAATTCCACCAGAAGATGGATTTCACGCTGGATTGTTTTTCAACAGTCGGGCGCCCGGCAGTTTGGTGACCGGGCGCCCGGTGCCCTGATGTTGGTCCAGGCGCTCGAAATTCAACTTTTTCTATGGCTTTCTCGCTGGACCATTTTTGGCCTGGGTGGGCGCTCAGCAGTCTGGTGACCAGGCGCGCGACCCTGCGCGGACTGCTTGTACGCAGTTTCCTTATTGGGTTCTAATTCTTCTAGTTTTCTACTTAAGGCGTTCCAAAACAGGATTAGGTTATCCCATTAGTGTGTTTGCAAGTCCAAGGTAAGAAAGAGAGAGAAAGAGGAAGAGGCAAAAGATGAAGCTTGTAGAAGGGAGAAGTTGCTTGAAGAGGAGCTCTTCTGCGCAACCGTCGTCTCAGCGCTTCTACGTCCTCGAGATCGGTGAGATCACTCTACTCTTGTTATTCTCCTATTGCTTATCCATCCCAAGTGGATGAGGAAGGTTTGATCCAAGCGGTGTGTGCTTGAGATCGGTTGCAATAGTTCTCTGAGATAGTAGATTGTTGATCTAAACTAGGTCCCGTGGTTTTTACCTCTTTTGAGGATTTTTCACGTAAAAACTCCTTGTGTCATGTGGATGAATGTTTATTCTTGATCATTACATTATCATAGTTCATAATTCTAGCGTGTTGGGGGGCGAGATCCGAAAGTTTGTGTGAAACGCACCCAACATCAGGTGGTACCGTGGCTCACTCATAGTAGGGTCGTGTCCCACATATTTACAAGGTATACACAGGTTTTCACTTTTGACAAGTGAGGGCTGGGTTTAGTAACCCAGATGTGTCTCGCCTGCTAGCCTAGCTGGAAGACGCCTAGGTGTTTCAACAGAAGGTCATAAGTTAAAAGTGCTAAGGAGACGCACTAACCATTCTGGTGGGTGGGTGCATGGTGTAACTAACTAATTGGGTGCGTTGCATGACTAACTTAAATATATATATATATATATATATATATATATATATATATATATATATATATATATATATATATATATATATATATATATATATATAGAACAGGCCATGTGTCAAAATCTTCTCAATATTCAATGGGATAATTTAACCTTTGATTTCTAAGCTATAGATATTAAGAAGAGAAATAATACAACCATCCACATTCAGCTGAAAAGATTCCAATATTCGTCTCTTGGGGACCTCCGAATCTAGGATCTTTTCTGGTGGATGATCATCAATAGTGAGACTCAACAGACCAACGGTATGGATTATCTAAAAATGGGCCCACTGATAAAAAAAATCAAAACTCAAGTGTACTATGCGAAGATGTGCGCAATGTATCGTGCAGCTACCATGCACGATGCTTCGGAGGGACGCGAAAGTCCCGAGGGAGGCTAAAATGCGCCGATTAAGTAGGATACTGTCATGTAACCGAACAACAGTAAATGATGTGGTAGAACCGTCCCTACCATACCATGACATAGCCAACCTATTACGGTCCACTTGCTACGATAAACTATGATCAGAACCGTACGTGTAGTGGAATAACTATGTATGGAGGATGGTCAATCTCATCTGAAGATGTTCCTAAAAATTTGATCAGCTGTCTTCAAATGAACGGTTAAGTGCAAAGAAATGGACGGCTAGAATTGTTTTATTGGTATCTAAGGCATATCCGATGAGGTGGACGGTTGTGATCAAGTGACCAGGCTTCCAGGCGTGTTTGGATTGGGTGAAAACTTAGATCCACTATGGAAAGGAAAAGGAAAACTACCATGCTAGTTTAATGGTGGACATAATGTGGACGGTCATAATAATAAGTCTGATAAGGACATAATGTGGACCGTTATATAAATTTAAAGGTTTTTAGGGGTTAGCTTGATAATTGGATTATCTTGGTCCTTACTCATGGCTTAGTGGTAGACTCACAAGAGTTAACACGGGTAATGGGTCCGAGTACCCATTGTGGTGTCTGTGTGTGAGGGTGTGTGCATAATTTTAAAAAAATGATAATCAGATTATTATTTGACATCAAATGTATTATGGTGGAGGAACCTTGATGTACAAGCTGGATATCTTTGAATGTGATAGCCGGACCCATGTGTGGAAAAAAACCTTCCAAGAAATGGTAGTGGTTTGTGTTTGATGTAGGATGAGGATCAAATGTCATCTCAAAATACTGAATGCGGAATAATAGGATCGTCTATGCATCGAATAATGGAGATTCCATATGTAATCTGAAAACCATACCTGATTGGGAAGACATTCCCGATGCCGCCGTGTTGCCGAGAAGAACTCTAGGTCTTCCGCACCTTACACCTTTAGGAGAACCTCTCAATGAGACTAGGGTTTTCTCTTGTGTGTTGGTGAGGGGACCAAGATGTATATTTATAGGAAAGAGGGCCAGAGAAGCTTACCCATCACACTTTTCTCCTCTAAGGTCTCCACACCGTAGGTTTCCATATCTGGCTTAATAACCGCGCATAGGAACCACGGTTCAAGCGTCCCGCCCCAAAACTATTTGCAATGATCACAACTGTAGTGGGGCCCACTGAATCGCTCAATCTGAATAATCCAACGGTCATGATCTAAACTGATGATCATGTGTGGCCCACCCAATGGAGTCTTACATTCTCCCACTTGGGCTACACTGATCTCAGAAAGAAAACAAAACATTTATTTTATTTTTTGTGAAAAACATTTCATAAAACGTTTTTGTTTCAAAAGTTCCTAATGGGCGCCCTACTGATTTCAAAACAATACCGTTGGATAATTATGAGCAACGCTTGTCAGATCCGGTCCATCAAGACTACTGATATTGAATCATGGTAGTCAACACAACATTTCATATTTTCGAAGTGTGACGAATCACGATCACAAATACCAATAGCCTTAATGACATGGATCAATGATATGGGGTGTGGTATGAAGATTACACGTCTCATGTGATCATACGTGTTTATCTTCAAATGGTCCTACTGAACGTGTCTCCAAGACATAAACCAAAGTCTTGCTTACTCAAAACTGAATGTGCACACTGAAGGAGAAGCAAGATATAAACTGAAAAACAGAATCATCAATGCATAAAAGATATCTCAAAAAAATGTCTGGACATAATCGGATCATACATGAAAACTCCCACTACTGAAATACATCCTTGGGATCAACAACTCCCATAGATGTCACATGTTCCTTAAAGAGCGTGATAGGAAGGCCTTTAGTGAGAGGATCCGCTATCATCTGCCTTGTGCTGATGAGTTCCACAGACACTTGACGATTCTGAACTCTCTCCTTCACAACAAGATATTTGATGTCAATGTACTTTGACCTCGATGAATACTTGTTGTTGTTGGAGAAGTTAACTGCAGCTGAACTATCACAATAGATTTTCAATGGTTTCGGGATCATCTGCACAACCCGTAAACCAGAGAAAAAACTTTGAAGCCAGACCGCCTGATTCGTGGCTTCATGACAAGCTACATACTCTGCTTCCATGGTAGATGATACCGTAATTGACTGTTTCACGCTTTTCCATGATACGGCTCCACCAACCATCATGAATACATAGCCCGAGGTGGACTTCTTGCTGTCGAGACAACCAGCAAAATCTGCATCTGTATATCCTACCAACTCCAAATGGTCGGATCTCCTGTATGTGAGTTCGAAGTCCTTTGTCCTTTGCAGGTAGCGCAACACTTTCTTTACAGCTATCCAGTGATTCATTCCTGGATTGCTAAGGTACCTGCCCAACATTCCAACCACAAAAGCAATATCTGGACGCGTACAGACCTGAGCATACATGATGCTCCCTACTGCTGACGCATACGGAATAGCTTTCATCTTGTCTTTCTCTAGGTCATTCTTAGGACACTGAAATTGACCAAATTTGTCACCTTTTACAATAGGTGCTTGGCCAGGAGCACAACCTTGCATGCCAAACCTTTCGAGAACCCTATCAATATAGGCCCTCTGCGACAAGCCAAGTAATCCACGTGATCTGTCCCGGCTAATCTGAAGGCCGATGACAAAGGAAGCATCACCAAGATCTTTCATCTTAAAATTTTGAGATAGAAATTTCTTAGTCTCACGCAACAATCCAATATCACTACTGGCCAGTAAAATGTCGTCAACATACAAGACCAAAATGATAAACTTACTCTCACTGATTTTCACATATATGCACTCATCCGCAGTGTTTTCAATGAAACCATATGAGGAAACAACTTCATGAAACTTTAGGTACCACTGTCGTGATGCCTGTTTCAACCCATAAATGGACTTCTTAAGTTTGCAGACCAGATGTTCTGAGCCTTTGGCTTTAAAACCTTCTGGCTGCAACATATATACGTTCTCCATTAGATCTCCATTGAGAAACGCAGTTTTTACGTCCATTTGATGTAGCTCTAAATCCATATGAGCCACAAGAGCCATAACGATCCTAAAGGAGTCTTTTTTAGATACAGGTGAGAAAGTCTCCTTAAAGTCAATGCCCTCACGCTGAGTGAAACCCTTTGCAACTAGCCTGGATTTATACCTTTCGATATTGCCCTTAGAGTCCCGTTTGGTTTTAAATACCCATTTGCAACCAATCGGCCTAATCCCTTCAGGCAATTCAACAAGGTCCCAAACTTTGTTGTCCTTCATAGATTTCAATTCATCCTTCATGGTATCGAACCAATGAGAAGAATCCGCACTTTGTTCGACCTGTGAAAGGGATACAGGATCCTTTTCAACCCCAATGTCAAACTCATGCTCCTGCAAATAGACGACGTAATCGTCTGGTATTGCAGATCTTCTCTCTCTATGTGATCGTCTTAATGGCTCATTATTCTGAATTGGGTTTTCCATTTCCTCATCAGTGGGTTGTATTTGAGGTTGTACATGGTCGTCCATAGGGATCTCAGGGTCCACTGCTGGACGGACAACCATGCTACTCTGAATGATTGTGGTGGGAATCACAATCCGCTCTTCCTCAAATACAATATCTCTTAAATTTGTGCTCCCACTATCTTCAGTGTTCTCAATAAACCTAGCATTCCCAGTCTCAATGACTCTCATGGAATGTGATGGACAATAAAATCTGAATCCTTTTGACCTTTCTGGGTATCCAATAAAGAAGCAACTAACGGTTCTAGGGTCAAGTTTTCTTTCATGCGGGTTATACGGTTTGGCTTCTGCAGGACAACCCCATACATGAAAATATCGTAGACTAGGCTTTCGGCCTGTCCACAATTCATATGGAGTTTTCATTACAGCCTTACTTGGGACCCTATTAAGGATATGCACAGCTGTTTTCAACGCATCACCCCACAAAGATTCTGGCAACGTAGAATTACTAATCATAGATCGCACCATGTCCTTTAGGGTGCGATTACGCCTTTCCGCTACACCATTCTGCTCTGGAGTACCAGGCATGGTGTACTGGGCGACGATGCCACAATCTTGTAGGTATCTAGCGAATGGACCTGGATTACGCCCAGATTCGTCATACCTTCCGTAGTACTCACCACCACGGTCGGATCTAACGACTTTGATCTTCCTGTCGAGTTGATTCTCGACTTCAGCCTTATAGATCTTAAATGTATCCAGGGCGTCTGATTTTTCGTTAATAAGGTATAAGTACCCATAACGAGAGTAGTCATCTATAAAAGTGATAAAATACTTCTGCCCATTCAAAGATGCTGTAGGGAACGGTCCGCAGATGTCTGTATGAATCACTTCTAAGAGTCCTACGCTCCTAGTGGCACCCTTTTTTCTTATTCTAGTCTGTTTACCTTTAATGCAATCAATACAAACCCCAAAGTCTGAGAAGTCTAGGGAGTGAAGAATTCCTTCACGTACAAGCCTTTCCAATCTCTCACGAGAGATATGGCCTAATCGCCTGTGCCATAGCATGGAGGAATTCTAACAATCTAAACTTCGTTTGATGCCTTTAGTGTTTTCATGTGATGAGTTAACGCTGTATACATGTGAAACATCCAAATCTAGCTGATAAAGGTTATTAACTAAAGTGCCAGAACCAATCATAACTGAATCATAGTAAATGCTTAATTTTCCATTTGCAAATTTAAACTCATAACCAAATTTGTCCAAACGAGAAATGAAAACCAAATTGCGCCTTATAGAAGGCACACAAACAGTATCTACTAGATCAAGAAAGTGTCCTGACAATAACTTAAGCCTACAGACTCCAATAGCTTCCACGTTTGCCCTAATGCCGTTCCCCATATAGACTGATCTCTCTGCATCAGTTGGCGTCCGGCTTTGGAGCATATCCTGCATGGAATTACAAATGTGAATAGTAGCACCAGAATCTATCCACCAGGAGTCTGTGGACATATCAGCTAAATTTGATTCAAAACAGACTAAAATATGGTCTTTACCCTTAGAAACGAGCCATGCTTTAAAATCTTCACAATCCTTCTTCTGATGACCAGGCTTCTTGCAGAAGAAGCAGCCATCATTAGGACCCTTCTTTTTCTTCTTGAATGTCTTTCCAGACTTAGGCTGATTGCCACCCGCAGTACCCGTAGAACCTTTTCCTGAAGTGTGCTTTCTTTTCTTATTTCCTTTTCGTCCTTGACCAGATGTCACTAGGTGTGCACTATGTGTCTTGCTCGACCTTTTGAGTCTCTCTTCCTCCTGAACGCACTGAGATATCAGTTCGTTCAATGTCCACTTTTCCTTTTGAGTATTATAACTGATTTGGAATTGACTGAACTGTGGAGGGAGGGAGTTCAGAACCAAGAAAATCAGGAGTTCATCCTCAATCTTAAGGTCTAATGCGCGGATTTTAGCCACCACATCAGACAATCCACCAATGTACTCCCTGATATTTCCTTGACCGTTATAGGTGGCTTGAGTCAATTTATGTAAAAGTGAACTCAGCTCAGCTTTATCCGATTTCTGAAATCGTTTTCCTATTTCAGTCAGGAAATCTTTAGCTTTCTCAGTGTCTGGCATGACACCCTGCATGGTCTCAGAAATCGAGTTCTTTATGATTTTGAGACACATCTTATTTGACTTGGTCCAGGCCTTGTAGTGAGCCTTTGCTGAATCCGTACTAGAATCAGTTGGAGTAGGAGGCTGTACTTCCTCCAGGGCCAAGTCCAAGTCCATGCAACCTAGGACTATTTCAACGGACGAATTCCATTTGGAATAGTTGGACCCAGTAAGTAAAGGTATGAAATTGAATTGTGTTGGAATATTGGAAACAGTCATAGCTGGACATTCAAAGCATAAAACTCACATTAATAAACAAGTCCCATATAACAATGCATAAACATAAACCACAAATATCATGCATGTATATTCATTCGATTAATTTGGGCCTTCAATCAAATGACCCAGAATGATGATGGGCCATAATCATCAAAATCTGGCAAGAGCCCAGGTATCATCACAATTCCTCATTTGGGCGAAATTATAACATACAGGAGGCTCTACTGAACATGAAGTTGATCTATGCTAGTGAAATAAATCTAAGACGTCCATCACCTTTGGGTGAAATGAATCTCTCAAACCTATATCACCATCACCAATCACTTCATCCCGCTCACATCCAGCCAAAACGATGATACTTCTTTGTTCTGACCACCGCTCGCCTGAATATGAACGCAACTGAATGCAATCCTACAATGGAGTGTCACTGAATTCCATATACAGAAGTCTAGAAGTAGAAACCTTTGCCAATTGAGGTCACTTTGGTGACTAACACAATAAGCTCCAATCCCCACTTCCAGACCCAAGGATTGCTACATGGTTCTGCCCACAACGAACCATTCTGCAGAAGTTCTAATTCGGCTTAAAACATGGCTGATGTTGACCGCCCGTAGGCTCAAATGTATTCTAAAGAGTGGTTGGTTTAAATTCTTAATGGTCAACAACTAAATATCAGCCTCAAACACATGGGTAATGGCCCTATTTTAGGCCAAATTTGAACTTGATAGAGAATAACCATATTTACTGAAGTACTTAGGCCATCCACAAAATAAAATCCACCAACCATTGATAATATTTAGGTTTTTTTTTTTTTTTTTTTTTTTTTTTATTGGATGGCCCAATTATAGGTAATTCAGTAGTTTACATCATCTTGGACAATAGGCCCAAGTATCCAAAGTGGGCCCCTTAAAATCCAAAAGAAATAACCAAATGGATTTAGGCTTGGGCCGGGCTAGCGGGCCTGATCCACTGGACTGGGCCTTTCAGGCCTGGTCAAATGGATTGGGCCTGGTGGGCCTGAAATCTGCTTATGGGCCGGACCCATTAGACCGGGCCTGACCCTGTTAGACGGGCCAATCCGGGCCTGATTGACTGAACCAAGCCGCTAGACCCGGGCCGGGCTGAAGTGGGCCGAGCACTAGACCTGGGCCACTGGACCAAGCCCAATGATTGTAGGCCCGATCGATATAGAATTGGGCCCACTAGATTAGGGCCCAAACATGGCCAGAACTCTGTCACGCCCAAACACAGACGCACTAGATTGTGAAAACAAAAAAAAATTGGAAACCACCGGATTTTAGGGCCGCTGCTTCCTAAAATCAGAAAATCAGAAAATCTACAAATCTGGACTGCTTTCCCAAATCTTGCAGAATTGGATATTGCAGCCGCTGCTTTCCCAAATGGGCTGACGAAACCCTAGCCGCTGCAAAACCCCACTTTCCAAATCTGTCTCTGCCGCCATTAATCGGATGTTAGCTCCGGCCACCAGTCATGCCGCCAACGTGCCAAATCCAGCTGCTCTGGACATGCGCTGACGGAGATGGCCCTGACGCTGTCATCTTCTCCAAGGACGGCAACCATCTGTTGCCAACAACCACGGTAGTGGTGGCATGTGGAGACGATAATGGCAGCCTTTATCTCTGGTGTGCTATGCTGCCGACCATGGCTGCTGACAGCGGCATGGTTGCGACGGTATGGCTGCAGATCTGATACCCAGGTATGGCTGCAGAGATCTGATACCCAGGTATGGCTGCAGAGATCATTCCAGATCTGATACCAATGTATGGCTGCAGATCTGATACCAAGGTATGGCTGCAGAGATCATTCCAGATCTGATACCAAGGTATGGCTGCAGAGATCAGTGGCATGGCCGCGACGGTGGCATGGCTGCGACCATCTCTGATCCTCTGTTTTTTTTTTTTTTATATCTTTATTGAAGTGGAGTGGTTGCCGCCATCAATGGCCGTGGCAACGATCGATCGTCTCCGGTATTGTTAAAGATCAGCGGCCACAGATTTCTAGCAGGCCGTCGATCGCCCCCTTTTTTTTTTTTATTGACATAAACATTGCCAAGGCTATTAGCAACGGTGACGATCGCCGATCGGGATCTGAAACGATCCATGACAGCCGAAAATGGCCCGATCAAATCTGATTTTTTTTTTATGGTCGCCTATAATAAGGTTTTCCACTATACGATTCCTTAGCAACATTGCTGATTTACAATCATCAATACAGGGCCACACGCCAATCCACAAGCATGACAGATATGTTGCGGGAAAAGGAAATCGTAAATACACTGAATCTATCATATTCATGCATAGGAAGGCTCTGATACCAACTGTCATCTCAAAATACTGAATGCGGAATAATAGGATCGTCTATGCATCGAATAATGGAGATTCCATATGTAATCTGAAAACCATACCTGATTGGGAAGACATTCCCGATGCCGCCGTGTTGCCGAGAAGAACTCTAGGTCTTCCGCACCTTACACCTTTAAAAGAACCTCTCAATGGGACTAGGGTTTTCTCTTGTGTGTTGGTGAGGGGACAAAGACGTATATTTATAGGAAAGAGGGCCAGAGAAGCTTACCCATCACACTTTTCTCCTCTAAGGTCTCCACACCGTAGGTTTCCATATCTGGCTTAATAACCGCGCATAGGAACCACGGTTCAAGCGTCCCGCCCCAAAACTATTTGCAATGATCACAACTGTAGTGGGGCCCACTGAATCGCTCAATCTGAATAATCGAATGGTCATGATCTAAACTGATGATCATGTGTGGCCCACCCAATGGAGTCTTACATCAAACACCTTCTAATTATACATGGATCAAAAAAAGTTTAACGAAAAGTTGACAAAACCTAGTAAAGTTCGATCAATCAGATTCTAATCGAAATTCCTGCAGAAATTTCAGTTTAGATGGTGGATAGATTCTGCCATTTTCGACATGTGGAAATAGAGATTCAACAAGTTGAAATCCATTTAAACATGTCGAAGATGAGTCGATAGGTCGATGCTCAAATTGACAATATGCAAGAAATTGCAAAAAATTTCGAACTCACATGATTTCTTTCCTACTTTGTTTATGACTCTATTAATGTGTTCCTAGAGTTTTATTTAAGGTCGCTAGGACTTATTCTTAAGGATTCAATTTTTCATATCATTCAATATAATTTCGATTTTTATCGATATTATCTCGTGGCTTCAATATTTTTCTTGTAGATTCAAGAGTACCTTATGGATTTAAGGTAGTTATCTCTTTTGAGGAAGATGGTGATCGACCTTCTCGTACTCTTTCCTATGTCAATATTTCCCTACCATCTAAGATGTGATATTATCATTAGTTGGTGTATATTCCTCTGCCATAAAAACAAGGCTGATCTAGCCATTATGTGGACCGCCATATAAATTTAGAGGGTTTTGGGGTGGGTATGATAATTGAGTTACCCGTTTGACATTCAATGTCTTATATTGGAGGAACTTTGTGTGTTGGATACCTTCCAACGTAATGGTGGGACCATTGTGTTAAGATGTGGTATTTTTGTTAGTTGATGTGTATTCCTCTACTGTCTATGGTGTATTATTTTCATCAATAGTGTATACTTCTGTTAGTCAGGTATATATTCCTCTACTATAAAAATAAAGTTAATCTAACTATTATGTGGACAACCATATAAATATAGAAGTTTTTAGGGTTGGGATGATAATCAGCTACTCATTTGGCATCCAATGTCTTTTAAGTATAAGAACCTTGATGTACAAGTTGCATACCTTTAAATGTGATGGTGGGACCCATGTATGTAAAACACTTCTAAGATTTGGTAATTTCATCAGTTGGTGTGTGTTCTTCTAACGTTTCTAGCTAACAAAGTAGAGGTACATCAAAAGAATATTGGAATTGTGGGTCATGTGTGTCATAATTCAATCCGGCAAAGCATTGATTAGTCTGCATCAATCACTTGACTATTAGGGTGGGACCCACAATTTTGGCATGCATAAAGTATAATAGAAAACTCTGAATAGAGTCGTAATGGTATAGATAGAGGAGACGTGGTTAGAGAAAGAGTCCTATGATGAGTGGAATCTCTCCCACAATCAAACCAACTATATAATGCAATGGGTCTCCAAAATCTATACACTTGAGATGGATGTTCCCCATGTGTGTAGAAGAGGTGGAAGACCGATGTACAATTATATTTTCCTACGGCCAAACTCAATGGCCGATCAAGATACATACTTCATATTCAATCAATTCCCTCGGTTGCCTAAATTTTCATTCCACTAGACATCAATACGTACCATTGGAGTTCTCCCTACTTAAGTATTCTATCCAAATGCATCTTTACAGTCAGTACAAGCCTGCTACTGCCAAGTGTATGCCAAAATTAAGGCAGGAAAACATAAGGTGGGCCACCACCAAGATCATCCGTGCAAAAAATGAGGCTGGTCCATTCATTAGGCGTGCCACATGTGTTCATTTAATGCAAATAATTGACGAGAGTTTTTATTAACTATCTATTCTAGTATGATCCTACATGTGTGGACCACCGGCTAAGTGGGCCAACTTGAGTTTCGCAACCATCTAACTCGGTACTCCTAGGTGACCCCTCAAGTACCAAGCTGGGTACTCCTAGGTGCTGGCAAAGCATTGTGGGCCCACCATGATTTATGTGTCTTATCCACACCATCCATTCATTTTACAAGCTCATTTTAGAGCATGATCCCAAAAATTACGTAGATCCTATTCTCGGGTGGACCACACCGCAAGAAAGAGTGGTGATTGAATGTTTATCATTGAAAACTTTCTAGGGTCCACTGTAATGTTTATTTTCCATCCAACCTGTTGATTAGGTCACATAGACCTGGATGAAGGGAAAACGCAAATATCAGCTTGATACAAAACTTTTGTGGCCCCCAAGAAGCTTTCAACAGGTGAGAGTTCAATCACCACTGTTTCCTATGGTGTGGTCCACTTGATATTTGGATCTGTCTCATTTTTTGGCTCATGCCATAAAATGATCTGAAAAAATGGATCGACAGCATGGATAAAATACACACATCATGGTGGGCCCACAGAGCTGTTTCTAGCACCGACCAGTACCAAGCTCTCGGTACTGGAGGAGTCACTATCGAATCAGATGGCACACATACAATACTCTCTGCCCCCACAAAGCTTGGACGTTAGAGCTGTCAATGCGCCTGCCCCACGTTGGGTTCTGGTTGAGCTTCAAATTCAAACCCCATTTTCAATCGGGCCGGGTTTGGACCATCTACAACAGTCCATCAACCCGACCCGAATTCTTCCTGCCCCACCCATTGGATTTGCACATTCCAACGCCATCTCGCTCTATAATCCAACCCGACCAACCCTCTGGTCAGGCTCTGGTCCAGCATAAACATTTCGGGCCGAGCTCAGACTGCACCATTTTGGTGTATCAAGCCAGAGCCGGGCTTGGACAAAGGTTGGCTTGGCCCTAACCCGGCCGGTAGACACTCCTATTAGGTTGGGTCAACATGGATACTAGTCACCTTCATCAGACGACCTACTATTTAAACTGTGGCCGTCAGATATAGCTGGTTGAAAGGAATGGTCAGCTGTCCAAATTCAACGGTGGAAGTTAGATTAGAGCTTTTTGGTGGTAGGTGACATCAACTTCCACATTGATGACTTGGTCTTACAGAACTACATGTCTGTTTTCACACATGATTTTGATGGTCGAATTTCACAGACCATTTTCCTTTTACCATCCATTTGGTGGTGGACGGCTAGGATCATTCCTTAATTGTCTTGTGGTCCACGCTCCATCTACACCGGGTCCAGGATTTGGCAGTTTATACGCCATGGGCACGAAAGCCAGTGATCGGATGGTAGAGAAAGTCCGATCGACTTATCTACTAGAATATGACCCATACACGTGGTGGCCCACCGTATCAAACGGTCCGTAATTTCGAGCCTCCCTATAATGGCCAATTCGTAATTTTGATGTAAGTAAGTGGCATTTTTAAGCTTCGTTGGCAATGGAGGTAAAAGGCAGACGTCTTCCGCCCATGCTGTCCTTCTCTTCGTACCAGTTTTTGCAGAATTCAAACGGTCCAAGCAGGAAAAAGAATAAGTCCGTCCAACTCAAAGAAGTGGGACCCACTGTGATTTTTTATTTTTTTTTTAAATCCACTCCGTCCTTTAGTTAAGCTAGATTCATGTTATGATGTGAACTAAAAAATTAAGAAGATCTAAAACTCAAGTTGGCCATACCACAGGAAAAAGTGGGGATGAGAAGGTCGTCATTGAAACTTCACTGGCCCACTGTGATGTTTATATGCCATCCAACCCATTCATAATCTGAGTCAAACGAGGACTGAGGGGAAAATACAAATATCAGCCTGACACAAAACTTCAGTAGGCTCCAATAAGGTTTCAATGGTCTGCGTCCTTATCCACTGTTTACCTGTGGTGTGGACCACTTATGCTTTGAATCTGCCCATTTTTGGGCTGGAACCTAAAATAGGCTGCTGCAACTTATGGCTAGAGTAATGCCACGTAGAAACCATGGTGGCCCCCCAGCCTGCATACTGAGTCAACTAGAGTTGTCGCAACACCCGTGAATCAGATTGCTCTAAGACTTATCAAATGATTCGAATCTAAATTACCATCTTGATAAAAATTGGACTGTTAGCGAAATGGTTACACATGATTTGGCTCATAAAGCAACTTCAACTGACTGTTTCAAATTCAAGGTGGAAGCTTGGATTACATCTAAAATCCTTCCAAAAGTCGCATGTATAACATGTGTGTCACTATGTTCCTAATTTATTGGGCACATGGCCAACTATATAATCAGATTATATCTCAAAATAATCAAATTATCAACAAAAGAGGTTCATAATGGCTTTAGTGGTTGGCCTTAGTAGGATTGTTCATTCCCACACTCTCCCCCCTCGGGGGAGCCCTAGGGTAAGGTTCTTATCCTTCTTAAGCGGTGCTTGAGGCAGTAACGTAAGAAAGCATTAGCAACTGATAAGGCAAGGAAGTGCTTAAGAGCTTAAGGGCGCTTAAGACTTAAGGCGCTTTAAGGCGCAGCGGGTTGATGGCTTGCTTGTAATCTGGTTAGTTAGAGCTTACGGACTTACCGAACATGAGTGGGATAAAAATCCGGATCAAACCCCTTCTTAACTTTGGCAAAAAAGGGGGGTAAAATTGTCCGAAGCTTTGTTATTTTAGTTAGGTTTAAGTCTAACGAGAATAATATTCTACGACTAGCAACTTACTGATTTTCAAACCAATCCATTTACTATCTATTATTTGATTTACTAATCTTTTATGTTGGGATGAGTGAAAAGTCAAATGTCTTTTTCCTTTCAAGTAGTGGACCTCATCAAAGGAAAATGACCCAATTAGTAGAATGAGTCAATCATCCACTTTGGTATCTTATTGAACAAAAATGGTGATATTGTTCCTCCATTGATCAAGAATTTCGATCTTTGGGAAGTATCATGATCATCCAATAAGAAGGGTTTCAATTTATTCAAATAAACAATTTGAACACCTATTGATTCTAACAACTGATTGCAGAGTTGGTCATTCGGGACTTTCAATTCATAGACGTGGATCTCGGACCTATGAATGGGGTGCTCGTTTTTCATGGGGAACCCTAGAACAAGAGTGGAAAAGGTGCTGAACAGATTCAGATGGAGACTTTCCACCTTTCTTGGACATTGAATGTCTATCCGCCCGTTTGAGTCGTCGCGAGCCGGAAAGCGTACCGGCAGTTTGAGTCGCGAAAGGGCCGCTTGCGTACTCATCTTTCTTTTTGATGAAACGATTCTGCCAGGCTCTCTGATAAGGTTTTCACAATTGACTATTGCAGTCAGGTATTCGTCTATCATAAAGGAATGGCACCATAGCTGAGATGGATAAAAACTCATAGAGATTAAGGAGTACCCATGAGTGCCGGAATCGCGATTTCTGCATCACTAAATTAAAATTACTTTAACAGAATAATGTGTGTCGTCCAAACATTGTCCATTTAAATCAACACTTAAAAATCATTAGTTAGTTACTTGGATGTGATCCTTTTATACACAAACCCGGGTAACAGCTAATCACCGTGAAAACATCAAACAAATGATCATAATTTGCAGGTACATTCAGTGGAACAGTAATCCTTCTATAAGAGATAATCTAGTGGAAGTGAAGTGTGGGCCCACTCATACACTTCATAACATTACTTGGGTGGGCCCCACTGTTTGTTGCTCTCGTATACGTAACGCCCCGGTAATAATAAAAAACCACATGAAAATTGCTTTCAAAGGCGGCAAGCATGGGAACTGAATGGCCCCAAGAAGGCTTGAGCTGCTCTATTTTGTATTTACACGCGTGTGGGAGCCTACACATCCACACACAGTCACACGTGACAAATTGCACCACGTGTGTGAGATCTAAGCTTCCATCATGTGGGATACACTGGTTAGATCATCTAGCCTAAAAATCAGGCCATTTCGTATCTCATGTGGGACACATCTTATCAAAAAAATGAATTGGAAAAAGAAACATTTCTGACCGTCAATTTATTTTGTACGTTTTAACCCACCTGAGGGTAGAAAAAGTGGCCTTTTTGAAAAGTTAGCTCTCACACGAATGTTTCACATTTATACGTGTGCCAGCGTGTGGATGTGTACGGCTCCACGCGTGTGGAATCAGCGAACTCTTGCTACAATGGCATTTTTGCAATTCTTTTGAATAAAGTAGGGCATTTGTCGGAAAGACAGTGTAGTCTCATTTCCGGTGCAACTACCCTCCGCGTACCTAACTCTGATCGCGCCATCAATCTTTTCTTATGCAACTAACTAGTTTACGCTATTTTTCCGATTTTGCCCTTAGTAGTTGGGAGAAGGGAGAATCTTGCTCTTTTGGACCTGGGACCGCAACGAAGATCCCGTCCGTTGACGTTTAAAATCTTTGATACTTTGGCAGTGTGCGATGCTTCATATGCATGCACATAGAAATTCTATATTTGGCACAGGTGTGTATCATAATCAACCGTCCAAATACTGAGTCGTGTCGTAGATGGGTCACCAGCCAAATTTGCACTGATCGTAAGATTGTAACTGGATGATTGATGGAAAAAAATTATATGGTCCAAATTCATCAAACAATTGTCCACTAATCTGAGGTTAGGATTGCGTAATAAAATCTTATTTTTGGATCCATTGCCCATCTAGGTAGGCCCCATTAATTGAACGGCTTTCTTTTAAGTAAATGTACGTCACACATACAATGTACGTTTGCATGTGTCTGACCATTTGATGGGACCCACAGGATGAAGGGTGCAAAATGCAACTGATTTTTTGCCTCTAATAGACTGGTGTATACACAGTTTTGATTGATCATTTGATGGGACTGGTCACGATCATCCAATTGATTCTAAGGGGTGCATGAGAGTATATTTGCAGGATCTTTTTTCTAGATGGTCCTCAAACGGATGATCAGGACCGTTCATACGGAGTTCCACAATGAATTATACATTGCAAAAATTGCAACCAGCAAACAAGAGCAAAACTTCAACCGGTAGACTTTGTCATTGAATATGAACCGTTAGCTATCACATGGTTGTTTTGACGGCTGTCTTGGCCTTTTCTTATCTGACTTGTAGTTAGCTGGGATGATATATGGTGGAGCCCCACTATTTACACCTGAAAAATGATCACATTCAGTCCAAGTTGCCACGTGTCATTTGTGAGACGTGGAACAAAACAAATCAGATGTGAGAACCAGGTCAATCCACACGTGTATTTTGGACCAGGCCATTGCTGTCCGTCTATTTCTAGGGTCTAATGAGTAGACCAACATGCTTATTTTCAACCCAAGTGATTCTCCATGATCGGGCCCACCTTTTTCACGGCTCAGATGTTACACGCAAGCAACAACACTGCCTCTATGTGAACATTTCTCGTGTACACCTACCTGTGAATCTATCCTGCATATGGAAAGCGTGTACAAAGTCCGGACTGGCCCACCTACTAGTGGACAGAGCATGCATCAGAAATCACACCGCTCAAAATGATCCTAGCCATCAATTGCAGGATTTTCTGCGATTGAACGTTGACTGGTGGATATACTTCTTAAACAATAAGAAAACTCCAATCGGGTTAGGGATCACTACGAACGGTGTGATTGTAGGAGAATGCCCCACCACGCTTCTGGCCAGCAGATAGACGGCCCCGATCTTGCACGTGCTCCGCATCTACGGATTTTAAATGCTTGATAACTAGCACTAGATCCTCAAAACCAAAATGGATGGACGGCGTGGATAAAACACATACATTATTGTGGGGCTCACGGCAGTGTCAGTGCGCGATCCGCGTCCGCATTTGATGGGGTATGCACAATATCGTAAAGTGGGCCCGTTGTTCAGTGATGTGGGCCATTGTTCTGATACAACCCACGATGGACGGACCGCAGGTGCATTCTAACAATCACGAGTAGAATCTTCCAATCTGGGAGATCTTTGGAGCGGTCCCACTCATAGCAAACAGTGCAGATGGTAGAGTCCATGTTTTGGTGATCCAAACCATTGATATGATGGGCCTTATTATTGATGGCCCATGGACCAACATCCCCAAGCAGAAAAAAAGAAGAACAAAAAAAAAAAATAAAAAAAATCACAACCCTTAATAGCTTGCCCAACAAATGGAGACTTAGGAAAGAAAATACCGGACAAGGGAAAATAGGATTTTTCTTTTTCCCCCTTTTCTTTTACACTTAGATCCCCTCAAATACACCCAACTACAAGTTGCCAAACGCCCGATGTTGAAAATCTCATTTAATGTCCCTCTAAAATCTCGACGGTTGAGATTCTCCAAAATCTAGTCTCATGGCACGGACGAATGAGTTTCATTCATGGAGGGCAGATGGGAGCGTTATTTAGCCGTATAAAAAGTTACATACATGACATTGACGTCCATTATTGAGCTACAGCGAGGTGACGCAGATTCTAGAAACTTCCGGATTGTGTCTGGACACGTGTTTTCTTTTCATACGCCATCCGATCTATTTATATAGGGGTACCCACTACTAAGATGAAAGTACACACAAAAATCGGGCCGTTTTATAATAAGGTGGGCCACACCCAATGAACTAAGCGTTTTTTTTTGGGTGATTTTACATTATTCTCCCTGGCGTGGCCCACCTAAGTTTTGAATCCATCTCCTTTTCGTCACTGAAAGGAGTTAACAGTCCACTCACTGGGTGGGGCCAATACATTGACCAGAGAACCAGTGCCTCTTCATCTACATGACTTCAGTTAATGGTGAGTAGATGGGAGCATTATTTAGCAGTACAGAAGCTGTTTCTATCCCCCGCACTCACCTTCACAAAGATAGCACATGTGCCAAACCCAAGACGGTGTGGCCATTACCAGAGGGCCACCTTGATGTATGTGTTCTATATCTATTGCGTCCATCCGTTTTGCCAGATCATTTAGGGCATGAGCCCAAAAACGAGGCAGATCCAATTCTCAGGCAGACCATACCATAGGAAACAGTGGTGATTGAGCATTAATGGGCCACATAAGTTTTGAATCAAGCTGATATTTGTTTTTTCCCCTTCATCCAGGTTTATGAAACCTTACCAACAGGTTGGGTGGCAAATAAACATCAAAGAAACGTTAAGGTGGGCCATGTGAAGTTTTTAATGGTAGGGCATTCAATCACCACTGTTTCCTATAGTATGCTCCACCTGCAATTTGGGTCTCCTTCATTTTTGGGCTCATGCCCTAAAATGATCTGGAAAAACAGATGGACAACGGAGAAATAGAATATATACATCAAGGCGGGCCCCATGGTAGTGAGGCCGGGTCCGCAGCTAATAGCAACTGTATCATATCTACCAGACTTGCAGGTACACCAGGTGGCAGTTGGCATGCATGCCTAAGGTGGGATTTGTGCCAAACCAGAGCCATTCATCAGACGGGGACCAAGGCGGACAAGCCTTATCTTGAAAATCAGGCAGCCAACTCAGAAAAGACGCATGAGAATTTTACAGTAGAAGGAAATGAAAAACAACAATTGGATGCCAGTAGGTGCTTGTTGCCCGTACTTTGTGAATGGAATGACCCTAATTTAGCAGCATTGCATATATCCACTGTAAGAATTGTTGTAAAACAGCTGACATGTGCAAGCAAATGCAATTACAGAGAGAGAATTCGAAGCCCAGAATGATAATTTACCGACCATCTGATGTTCTGCTCAGAAATTAAAAGCCGGGAGAAATTCATATGCTACAAAAGGGAATTTTCCCTTTGTTACAAGGAGAACTAGGATCTTAGAACATGTCACTACCCATTTTTTCCTCGCAAACCCAAGAAACAAAAACAAAAACAAAAAGAAAGAAAAAAAGAAAGAGAAAAAACAAATAACAATGTGAAAAACATGTAGAAATGGAATACGCTAGACATCTACAATGGAAGTATTTGCAAGTCAGGTAGTTTATCTAACCCGTTTTCAGTATTCGTTCTGTCGTCGTGAAGAATGAGGACCTTCAATGTACCAGACTCCCTCAACCAGGCAGCGACCACAGGGCCTGTCGATGTAAACCGCCCCACATTGAACTTGGCAACATGGAAAGGGGCGCCCATTCCGTCAAGAAGTGCTTTGATAGAGCGCCGAAGGGTGCTATCGCCAACAACCTTGCTGTGTTTTCCCCACCCTGTCAAAATGCTGTACAGAAACAGTAGCTTGAAACTCAAAAGGTGGATGAATACCTAGAGAAATAGCCAATGAGATGAAGAATTTACGATATGTCGATTTCAATGTCATTGGTCTTTTAGAAATTTCTACTGAATCTTTGTAAAGGCAATTCTACCTTATTAACTTCGGCAACTCATGCCCTTCAAAAACAACAGAGCGTATATTGAGCAGCCACGCATGAACCATTGCTTGAGCAGCGCCGGAAGACATAAGATGCAAATCCAAGCAAGAATCGCACCATGCATTCTCCCAAACATGCCTGCGTTTCCCTTCAAGCACAACCAACTGTGCTCCTTGTCTCTGAAGAAAAGGAAAGAGACACTGACTTGAACAAACATTAAAAGATTTATAGGCTATATGTAACATACAAGATATATATTTTTTTGCTAGGTAAGCTGGTTCTAACCCAAGACGACAATCAGAGCAGTGAACGGTCTGGGCCTGGGGTTGACTAACTTGGCTTCGGCCCAAAGTTTGAACAGGTCGAGCTAGGATAACCATATTCAAAATTTTGATTTTATCAGGCCCAGACCCGGCCATTGACAATCCTAACCTCAATGTGGAAATGTGGGCTGTCCACCATTGAGCTTCAACTATGAACCCACATTACATGCAAGATATGGCAAATAGAGTTCATCACATTCACACAACGAGGTTCAGTTCAAATTAGACGAAAGCAGTAGCTACCAGTAATCCATGTGAGGGGCGTTAGTACACACATGACACACCCAACTGTTAGTACACCCACCCCCACTACCACCCCACTTGGGAATCGATATCATGACCTCAGTGTTGAAATGAGGCTATCTTCATTCAGTCTACCACTTGAGCTATGGATCGGGGTGTCCTACCAACATATATTGCTTAGCAACAAAGCCTTAATAGTGTAAGGGAGTATTACAGTCAAATTTATGTGTTTTTCAAGGTATTTTAAGTTTTACCAAGGTGATGGTATCAGATCTGAATTTACAGTCCAGGTTTTATTCAGTTAAAGATTAGCACAGAAAACATAGCTTTAACCACTTCTTTCAGATTATGATAGCTGGCACAGTTTATATGATCTTTTAAATCTCTCCAAATCAATCACAACTGTCAACAGTGCAACAGAACAAAGTGGAAGGGCATGGAGAAAGAAAGAGGATAGATGTGTGGAGTCTCCTTATCCCTAAAAAAATCTCGCCGTAAGGATTCCAGAGGAGTCACACTTCTAGGGTTAATTCCCATCACAGGAATCACATAAAAAGTCCATTTTCTCATTACAATTTCTCATCCCATATCTCATTGCTCGATATCCATGGCTATATATAACCTCAAACACATGACAAATCCTAACTCAGGTTATTTCCTATTGGTCCTTTAGAATTAATGGCAATTCATTAGAAAGAGGAAGAAGATGGGATTTTCTCAAAGCAAAATTACAACGAGGCAAAAAAGAATCAAAAGATGCTTGGAAGCAATGCCCATGATATGACATCCAATTTTTCCCTCCTGAATATCTCATCGGGGCACTGATGAGAAGTGTGAAAACACAGCTGGTTTCACTCGGCCCAGATTGACCATAATTTAGAAAGACTCAGTAATCTCCACAATGCTCTCCCTCTTAGACCATCTTCATCCCCATGCCGTGCTAAGAAGAAGGCCCCCTATTGAACCTGGTGTCACCCAGCTACATTGGAACAAATAAAAAAAAGGCTCCCAGACCACTCTAGCAAAGATACAATGCATAAACGGATGGTGATCTGATTCTGATTCTGCATCTCGACACACAAAATGCAGACATGGGGAATGATCATTTGTCTCTTCCCGAAATATGGAAGCTAGAATCTTGGTAGAATTTTATATGGACCACTGATCAAACTGACGGGCCTGAAATCCCTAAAACTCTACAGCCACTCCTTTAGGATCAAGGCAATGAACGAAGCACCCAATTCTGCCAAAAGACCTCTGTTATAAATTTCTGCTATAAATGGTAGCAAAGAAAATCCTCCTTCACCTCCTCTCAAGAAAATCTGGTAGAAGTCGATGGGAAAACCATCTGGACCAAGAGCATTACTGTTCCCCAACAACCCCACTGCTGCTTCAACTTCCTCATCCTTCCCCAAAATTGAAGTAACAACTTCTTTGAATGATTTTTTTTAGGGCATCGAGGCTATTGTTAAACCAGCTACTCCTTAATAAGTTGTAATAGAAGGAAATCCGAAATAGAACCAAATAGAGAGCTCAGGTTGTAGCAATCACCTATCTGTACACAACCGTATACACAGCTGCATGGGCCTTTTAACCTTAAGCTGTACTGTTGTGGAAAAAAAAAACCAATTTGTATACACATCTCATGCATAATTCTTAAAAATAGTGATCAATTGGACTTGTGAGCTCCACGGTCCAATCAGACCATTCTTTTGGTCATCCAATTGGATCTGTGGGCTCCACTCCACAGTCCAATCAGACTGTTGATTTGGTCCACATCTGGTTTGATGATTGGATCATCCTGCATCACAAGGTGTAAGGAGTGAGGAGTATAAACAGACAGTTTGTACTAATATCATCCAAGAAGATGTGCCAAGATGGTTTGGACATTAAATCAAGACACTCACATCAGGAGAACCTATTTAACCATGCCAGCATACCATGTTAAACCAAAGCACTTCACACTCGATGAAAATGATGAGAAAGCTCATTATATTCTATTTGGTGGTGATCTCACCCCCCAAATGTTTTAGTGAAGATGATGACCTTATTTTATAATGTGTGCTTCATACATCTCAGTGGAGTATATCTCTTAGCCACCAACAGAATTATGTTCAAGCGATTCAAAGAATGAAAGGATGCCTTATCATCAAAGGATCCATCTGAGCTATGGTCCATTGCTACATACTGGCAGATCTGCTAACAACACAATTTCTCAGAATCTGTATTCATGGATGACATATAAACTCTGCATAGGCATTCAGTTTATGAGTACAAGTCACATGTCTTCCATTTAACTCTTTCAATACATCAAAAAATATGAGGATTGAAGTTGCAGAGTTTATAGAATCATCTGTTAACAGGAACATCAAATCCTGTTTGTGAAGGACTGCGATCATATGGATTGTGATTCTTAGAGAAGGAACTGACACAAGTGTCAGGGTTACCAAAGAACATCAACTTTTTAAAAACCAGGTGATAGATGAATGGGGAAATAACACTTCCAAGTATAAAACAAGGGCCTATGTAATACCAACTGATGAAAATACATGCATATTAGTCAAGATGAGTGCCTCAAACCAACAAGGAATCATATGATCCTCCAACCTGAGGATAGCAATGGTATCCTCAGAATTTCAGTTTGTACATGTGGGTCCCATGGTTCATTGATCCAGACTGTTGATCTGATCGGCTGCACTAATGCCCCCAAAACCTCCAGATTGGAAGATCTAAACCATCCAGCCTATGGCCCTTTCCCATTTGAATGCGAAATTAATGTTCTTTTCTAAACCATCTTTTTGCAGGTCCCCAAAGGAAGGGTAAGCATGGCCTCATTGAGGAAACTTGTCGGCCATGGTCAATCTAGTGTGGTGCCAACAACCTGATGTCTCAATGACCAAGACATGTGCCCCATTTGTACAAATTGACCACGATTTTAAGACTCGGACGAGTCCCATGGGACTATCTGAATCGACCCAGACTCAAATGGACCCCGTCCAGCATGACACCACGAGTCACCCCCGACTCAGGTGAGTTGCAACTTCACTCGAGACTGGAAAAGTTGATCCGAGTCCCTGAGCATTTTAACCATGAAATCAACCTAAGAATATTAGAGAGATACTCAGGTCAAGGATCATACGATTCCTTGATCAACAGTATGATTTAAAATATGAAACTAATGATTACATATTAATAGGACTAAATAGTTATCCTGAAACATAGTTTACCTGGCCAAAGTGCCATAGCATGTCTGTTAGAGCATTATAGAAGGCAGATGCTGTTGAAGAATCCATGCGCTTCACTTCATCAAAAAGGGATTGTGCTTGAACCCACACATTCTCTCTGCAGCCCATTAGAAGTCCATGTGCAACACCATATACTTGATTATCAAACAACCGAAGCTCCTCCAATAACATAGAAGCATCTTCAAACGAATTGCAACGGCTGCAACAAGAGTTTCAAGCACAAAATTAATAGATATAAGAGCACAATTTCAAGTGTTTTGCTGAAAAATCTGACTGCAATAGCACGAAAATCCAGAATAAAATACTACAAGAAAATGGAAAAAGCATGGAAGATGTGCAGAGAAGACACCAAAGAGAAACAGATGCTTTTGAGGTAAATCCAAGAGTCTTATAGTAGTAGGTTTATGCAGACAGTCCGGAGAACCATTTCCATCTGAATATGAAAATCTACGGGTACTTCACAATAAAGGTGATAAAATTACTTTTGTGGACATGAATTAATGAAAGAAATACTCTCATGCTATGGGTATGGTGGAATTAAACAATAGACTGCGGCCATTTCCGTCTGAATATGAAAATCTAGAGGTACTTCACAATAAAGGTGATAAAATTACTTTTGTGAACATGAATTAATGAAAGCAATACTATCGTGCGTGTGTGAGTGCATGTGACCAGCATAACTTGGAAGTTCTTCAAACCATGAGTTTACAGAAGATGACTATTGCCTGGATATCTGAAGCATGTGCCTTTTAATGATTGAAGTTCCAAAGAAATTTCCTGGCTGGGTACTAGATGGGATTGAGCCAATGTGATCAAAATCCAGTTGATAAAAAACAACTGATGGAAAACCTAAGAATAACAAATAAGTGATACTTCACTCATGCCATCAGAATCACAAAACCTTTAAAAAAAAATCCAAATTTGAATACATAAGTTTAATACATGAGGAAAAGATGCAGCCAAAGTTTGACATTGGCTGCCAACCCGACACAAGCCACTTACTCTATCCAGGCTTGGGACTGGCAATGGAAGCCTAAAATTCCCTCTGGTGGAGTTTTGTCCTCTCGTTGCCCAAAAGAATGTTGGTAGAGAAGCAAGAAAAGATTTGATGACCTATTATTTAACTGAGGATATGGTCTTTAAACAGAGAGGAATTGCGGAACAGGATTCATATCGCCAACCCCAATTAGTTTTTTTTTTAAAGATCCCAACCCCAATTAGTCAGGGATAAGGCATAGATGACAACAACAACGATGATGAAGCTTAATACATAGACACAGCCATACCAACTAGAGAAATGATATAGCTAAAAGTACTATGTAGCAGTTCATTAATCTTGCTTGTGAATGCAACTTTTTCTTTTCTTTTTTCTTTTCTTTTCTTTTTCTTTTTTTTTGTTTTTGTTTTTCTGGGAGTTTGCTTGCGAATGCCACTCAAATTGGGAGAGCACTGGACCCAATTAAGGTGATTCCTGAATAGATCATTCAAAGTATTTCCAGCACTTGTCAAAGATACTGGAAACACAAGAATACTGATGACAACTGTTATCATTGGCCTTAGGGCTGCACAACTGTGCCTTTTCAACCATTTCCTAAATGCTGCTGGCTCATCCTCCATACATGTATCATCTATGTACATCAAATCATCAATACAGGCACGCTCAAATCATCAGCTTTGTGGACAGAGCATAGTCCAAACAATACATTGATAGAACGATCTTCACCATATGATAATGACAGTGGACTTTGGACAAATGGAATGGAAACTTTCTTTCTTTCTTTTTTTAAAGATAAATGGAATGGAAACTTTCTTTCTTTCTTTTTTTAAAGATAAATGGAATGGAAACTTTCTTTCTTTTTTTTTTTAAAGATAAATGGAATGGAAACTTTCTTTCTTTCTTTTTTTAAAGATAAATGGAATGGAAACTTTCTTTTGAACTGTCCATCTAAAGGCTGCCAATTGGGTGGTTAGTATTTCCCAATCAGTTGATTTTCTGCATATAATCGATCCCAAAGAGACCATGGTTTGGATGGTCTATATAGCTATATATTTGCCACATTACACTGAAGAGCCACCAACATTTAAGAAATGTTGGAAAACTGCACATATTAGTCTAGTCCCTGACCTTAATGTTGATTCTATGAGCTCCATAAGGAAAAACTGCTGCAATTGAAAATGCAATGTTAACTGCATGATCCTCTATCCTACTACCGTTAGAAATATCAAAATGGAGATGAACTTGGTAAACTCTATGTGAACCAGTTGGGTCCAGCTTTGCCTATTATATTTGTATTCTGCAATCATGATGCTAGAGGTGAAACAAGCCAACTAGCAGTCCACTGGAGTACCCACAGCTTCTGGATCAGAGTTGTCAGACTAGAAGTGGATAATGCAAACTACGCCTACATAGTAAAGTAATGACACTATGTACAGAACGTGAGATGAGACTGGCAAAAGTAGAACCAGAATATGGTAGAGCCATTTCTCTACAGTACATGTGGCGATGTGAGAGCAGAACTTGTAAGCAATCATATGTGCAAAGGAATACAGAAAAGTTTATACCTGCAAGCATTCAAAATGGCAGAGAAGGTCACGACATTAGGTTTTATTTTCAACTCATGCATCTTATGAAAAACTCCCAAAATGCACAAGATCTCCTCAGACTTGCTCCTCGTATCTTCCATCAACGGCCGCTCCTCATCAGCTAGCTGCCCAAAAATCCTCATAACCTGATTATCCCTGTCATCTCCCGTCTCAATCTCCCCAACATCACCATTTGGAGATTTGTGCACCTCAGTAGTCTCACCCGCAGCTTCTTGTACTTGGGCAGCCTTCGACCGACCAAATGCATCAATGATCGAATTGTAAGTAACAACATTCGGCCGGATTCCTTCCCTTGTCATCTCATCAAGCAACGACACAGCTGACTCCACCAGCCCATTCTTACACAATGCGTCGATCAATGCACTGTACAAAACGACATCTGCCTTCAATCCTGCTTGCTTAAACTCCCTAAATATCTCCAATGCCTCTCTGTACATCCCCCCTTTCGAATACATATCAATCAACGTTGAATAAGTTAACACATTCGGTGAAACACAGTCCGCCTTCATCTCTCCAAACAGGTACTTAACTGCATCGTACTTCCCTTGCTTCCCATAACCGCCCAAAAGCGCATTATACGTAACAACATCTTTCCTAATCCCCGCCCGCTCCATCTCCTCACAGACACCCAAAGCTTCTTCAAACCGCCCAAGCTTCGAATAAATTGAAAGCAGCGTATTGTATGAAACTCTATCCAATCCAATCCCCACAAACTTCATTTCCTTGAACAAATTCAGCGCCTCATCCAACCGTCCCGCCTTTGCATATCCATCAATCATTGTACTGTAAGTCACCACATTCGGCATCACATTCTTCTCCGACATCTCCACCATTACCTCGCTTGCCAAATCCATCTGCCCACCTTTACAGACAGCATCCAAGAGTGTGTTATAGGTGAAGATGTCCTGATCTATCCCCCGGTAAACCATCTCATTGAACATGTCCTTTGCTTCCTCCCACAACCCACCACGGCTACACACAGCAAGAAGCGAATTGAATGTGATCCGATCCGGGTGGACCCCGTTCCGGGCCATCTCATCGAAAATGCCCAGCACCCGATTGAAATCCACACCCCCTTTCCCACACGCGTCGATCACGGCATTGTATGTGACCAAATTCGGCTTCAAGCCCGAATCTTTCATTGACCCAAAAACCCTAATGGCCTCTTCAGAGAACGTGTTCCGCCCATAGGCGCTAATCAATGCAGAGAATGCGTAAACAGTGTTTCCATACCCTCCAGTGATCGAAGCATCGAAGACCTGCTTGGCGAGGTCAACGCGGCCCATCCTCCCCAGAATGCTGATCATAGCGCTGACCAGCTTGCCCTGCTCGGTGCGGCGCCGCTCGCGGCGGACAGCGAACTCGAAGCAGCGGACGGCCTTGGAGCACTCCCCGAGGTTGCCGAGCTCACGGAGCAGGAAGGCGTAGTCGTCAGGGCCCGCGAGCTTGGACTGGAAGGCGGCGAGGACGTCGTCGACGGTGCCGTCATCGGCCCCGAATCGGGTGGCCTGGAGGAGGGCTTCCTCAGCAGCGGAGCTATGGCGGGACCCGGCAAGAGTGGATTTCAGGCGGGACGAATGAGTTTTGGAGACGAAGCGGGTGGAGCGGCGGCCGCGGAAATCAGGACTGAGTTGCGATTTGGGAGTAAGAGAGGGGCAAATTGGGGAAAGGGAGAAAGGGGGGTTTTGGGGGGGTTTTGGGGCATTTCGGGAAGAGGGGCGGAGGGAGTAGGATTGGGAGGGCCAAGGGTGGTTTTGAGGATGGTTTTGGAAGTGGTTTTGCGGGTGGTTTTGGGGGTAATGGTGGTTTTGGTGATAGGGTTTGGAGGGAGTGAGAGAGCAGTGTGGGGGTGTTGGAGAGGCCATTGGATTCTGGCGGAGATTTTCTTGGATGATTGGCTTTTTATATAGGTGGTTGTTTTTCAGACATTGATTTTTATTTTTCTTTTTTTCTTTTTCTTTTTCCTTTTGTCATAACAGAAAATTCATCAATAACTTCTATTTTTCAATCAACTATGTATTCTTTCTTAATTACTAAAATGAGTTTCTTTAGGATGTGCAAAGACCCGACTGACCAGCCGTAATCTCCCTCGTCTGGCTGGGCGCGGCTTCGGTGGATCCAAGGTGAGCTCGATCCCCGACTGTGGGGCCCACCGTAATGTATGTCCCTTACATCCGCGCTGTCCAACCGTTTTGGCAGTTAATTTTAGGGCATGATCTCAAAAAATGAAGCAGATTCAAGACTTAGATGGACCACACCATAGGAAACAGTGGCGATTGAATCCCCACCATTAAAAACTTCTTGCGGGCCATCAAAATGTTTATTTGCCATCCAACCTTTTGATAAGGTCCACACATATATCAGCTTAATCCAAAATTATCATGTGGCCACGAAAGTTTCTAATTGGCAATCACCACTGTTTCAGCCGCACACGCTTTGGCAGGTGACCTGAACACTAGCCAGCTTGCTAGCCAGTGTCAAAGCTCTGAGCCCAACATGATGCATGTGTTCCATCTTTCCAGCTCATTTCAGGGATGAGTAAAGAAATGAAGCTTATCCAAAGCTCAAGCGATCCACACCATAGGCAAAGTGTGAAGAATGATGTCCATCGTTGAAGGTTTGAAGCCTTCCTAGGGCCTACAGTGATGTTTAGTTGTCATCCAAACCGTTCACAAGGTTACACATACCAGGATGCAGGGAAAACACAAATATTAACTTAATCCGAAACTTTTGTGCCCTAATAAATTTTTAATGATAAGCATTCAATTGCCATGGTTTCCTATGGTGTGGCCCACTTAAGCTTCAGATCTGTCTTTTTTTTATGGTGCCCTAAAATTAGCTAACGAATGGACAGTATGGATAACATGTGCATCATGGTGGGCCCACAGCTTTGACACCAGCTAGTTGGCCAAACCACATGCCCTCTATTCAATCATTGTGGGCCCACCTGGTGTGTGTCTTACATCCAATTCTATCAATTGTTTCAACCCTTTTTGGCCACCAAATGGACTAAAAATGATGACAATTGAACATTTAATTAGCCACCACATAAAATAATAATGTGCACCACCCAAGAACCTTCAAATTAATATATATGGCCCACCTAACCATTGGACCAGCATAATTGTTGGCTCTGCTGGTGATTATGGTGGGGTAAACCTGTTGGACCGGCTGGATGGCATACACACACACCAGGTAGGCCCCACAGCTCAGGACTCTTTATCATTAGCTAAATAGACAAGGGCATTTCCGTCACACTACAGAAGATATTTGGAACGTTAGAAAGCGAAGGATTTTCTGATAAAATCAGAGGAATGCGTGTATTTCAGCAAATATTTTGTATTTGGGGGAGATTGACGTGTTTCGCGGGACGATGTGAATGGATAAACCTTTATGAGGGCAGCTCAGGAGGTGGGACCCACCATGCGCCGATTGAAAACCGGGGAGTCGCATTGCGTAGGACAGCACAAAAACCAACGTCGGTACCGTGTGCTACTAGAAAAGCTCCGTGGGCCCCACCATGATGTATTTTTTTTAATCCACACCGGCCATCCGTTCTGCCAGCTCATTTAAGGACATGATATAAAAAAATTAAGTTACATCCACATCTCAGGTGGACCACACCATAAGAAAAATAGTGATTGGACGGCCACTATGAATCGAAGGCTATTAAAAATTTGGATCAAGGTGTTACGTGTGTCTTTCCTTCATCCACGTCAAGGTGACGTAATCATGGATGGCAAATAAACATTACAGTGGGTCGTAGGAAGTTTTTAACGGTGGGTGTTCAATTACAACTATTTCCTGTGGTTTGGTCCACCTTAGATTGGATCCGCCTCAATTTTTGGGCTTATGCCTAAATCATTTTAGCTGGGAAAATGAACGGACGGCGTGGATAAAACATATACATCATGGTGGGGCCCACAGAGCTTTTCTGGAACCGTACGGACAATGCTGATGTAAGATGCAGAATTGTCGTACGCTGGGGCCACATTGTCGATCCACTGGGCCCACTATGAATGGAGTGCAGCCCGGACGTAAACTGATTGAATTGGTGGCCATCAAATGGACGGCTGTGACTATACCATCTGAAGGCCCACCTGATGAACGGTCCAGATCTGGATGGTTACAAGCAGTTGATTATCCTAATAGAACACTCTCTCGTTGAGAAGTGCTGTACCATGCGTGGGACTGAAGCTCGTATAGCACCATTTCGCCTTTCAGTTTGTACAAGTAGGATCCGCGGTGCAGTGATTGAGACCGTTGATATCATGAGTCCCACAGTGGATGGCCCATAAACAAGAAAATCTACCAGATGGAAAACACCCCATCCTTCAAAGAGGTGAGGCTCATTATATCAACGGTTTGGATCACTGAATCATGGGCCAGAGTTGCACAGATTGAAACCAAAGGGCCGTTCGTTTGCAGACTGAAAAAGATGGTCAGTCCAAGATTTTCACAGGTGGGTCCCACAGCTTCAACCAATAGCAGCTCGCAGACTACATTACTTTGGTAGACCGCATACTACCCAACTGGACTCCGAGATTTGACGCTCTTGTTGGACTTTCTGCCTGTTGATCCGAGAAAAGAAAGATTTTTCGAGATGTCACCACCATCTGTGTATCTTGTAATAACAACGGTTCAGATCATCGAATCCAATGGCTGTTATCACTGCTTATCATGTACCGGTGCCTGAGAACGCTTCCAGCAAACCTCATCAAAGAGAAAAGCTAGGCTTTGATTAGGGCCGTAAATGGTCGGGTTCGGGGCGGGCTTAGCTAAAACCAGACCCGCACATTTACTAAACGGGTGGGTCCAAATTTTAGACCCAAACCCTTTTACTAATGAGCAGGTCCGGGTCTGGTAGAGGGAGATCCACCCAGACCCATTTATAGATGGGTCAGGTCTAATGGTTCTGGGTCTGGATCAAGTACACAAGCATTTTACCAGGCTTAAAATCTGGTCTGGATGGGTTTGGGCTGGATGGGTCCGTTGAAACATAGACCAAACCCGCCCACTTACTAAATGGGTTCGAGTCAGGTCGGGTCGGGTCAGGCCTAATATTAAGAAAACTAGACCCAGACCCGTTTAGCAATTGGGTCTGTTCTTGGACCCAGACTCGTACCATTTAACAAATGGGTTGGGTCTAAATGGGTCGGGTCTGGGTACCCCATCAGGTCCGCTGACCCATTTACAGCCCTAGCTTTGATATTGATATGGTATATGCGCACCTGATTCTTAAGGGAGATTAATTAAAATAGCTGTCAATTATGAGTAATAAAGGCATTGACACCACTTCCTGTGTGGATGTTTTAGCCCTCCTGGCACCGTTTGCCTTTTTGAAGGACGAAAATGCCCCTATTCTTGTAGTCTCATCCTATTAGGTTATCTTGTCTCGAAAGTCAAAATGTTCTTTTGAAAATGGGAGTCTAAGTCCTACTAAATTAGTGATTGGGGTTACACCTCCATTAATTTGATTCATTTACTCTAATCAAATAGTCATGAACCTAGTGGGGTCATTTAAAAAAATGAGTTGTCTTGACCTACAATTTCATGAGCGTTGTGCGTTAATTTCAGACTGTTTTCACTAATGTGGTCCATTTATGATGAGTTTTGTCCTTAAACTTGGGCTAATGACATGAAATTAAAACTTATTTCATATGGACAACTTGGATCTGATATAAGACGATTCAGTGAGCCCTACATAAGATGTGAGATGAGTTTTATGGGTGGGCTTCTTGTACGGGAAGGCCATTTAGCATTTTTCTTCCCTTTTTTCTTCGTTCTTTTTAATGGGATGGGATCATTTACCCATTAAGACTATTACCACCCTCGTGGGACCCACTCCGACAAGCTTTCGGTATGCGTCCCGTGTCATTTTCTCCATTCCAGCGAGCTTTTGAGTGTCTAGTACTCGTTGAAAAAATAAGTTAATGAACTTTCAAATAGATTTGAAATTACGTCATTTAAACATCATTTTTGTTGCCCAAAAGTGAGTCCAAAATAATTGTGGATCGCCAATACTCATTATAGATTGTCAATCCTACGAAAACGGTTATAACTCCTTCGTTAAATGTTCGGGTGATCATATACTCATTAGAAAAGTAATTTGATGAACTTTCAAATAAATTTAGAATCACCTCATTTGAACACCATTTAATATTCTAAAAGTGGACCCAAAGTTATTGTAAATTATTGATACTTACTATAGATTATCAGTCCTACGAAATGGTCATAGCTCCCTCGTTACATGTCCGATTTGGGTAATCTTGTACTTGTTGGAAAGTTAATTTGATGAACTTTCAAATAACTCTAAAATCATCTCATTTGACACCATTTAATAGCCCAAAGTTCATCTATTTGGATATCTTGTCATGAATTGACCACATTAGAGGAAACAATTCGGAATTAACAAAGAGTTAATTCAGTATGGACTACAAACGACTCTAACTTTTTTAAATAACCATATTAAAAGTTCACAACTGTCTTATTAAAGTGAACGGATTAGATCAGTGGAGTGACCCCAATCCTTAATTTAGTAGGAACCACGATCTCCTTTTAAAAAGACACTCTTGACTTATGCAACAAGCTACCTGTTGTTACAAAAAAATGCTCAACAGACGAGGATGCAGATCTGTGATCTTGATGGTTGGATGGAATCGAACCTTTGGTAGGAGATGACTGAGATGACAGAGTCTTTTCGGTCCTACAAAAGTACACAGAGAGTAAGAGGGGTGGCTGGGGGTCCAGCCGATAACCCTCCGATGCCTAAGTAAGCGATCTTGGATAATTGAATACCTTAGTATAGATCGATATTAGTTTTCATACCTTGATAATGGGGAGAACATCCTCATTTATAGACTTAGGTTGCGAAACTGCTTGCCTTTTGGAGAGTCGTAATCTCAGTGGACTACCAGATGGGTTCCCGAGATCCTCGGATCTGCCCATAACAAACGAAGATCCTTATCCCTAAAAGCTGGGGATGTCAATCTTTCCTCCTGATATCTCGTCGCAATCTTAAGATTGAGGATTTACAATTCCGCTCGCTTCGGATGATCTTCATTACATAGGGCCGAGCCGACCAGTTTCCATTGGATCAATACGACCCGACTCGTATCCGGGACCTGAATCGGGTCGGCTCGTCTTTCCCGGGTCGGCACAATCTGTTATCTTTCAGGTCGGCTCTTTACCCATAACACTAGCTCTTTACAAGATGATGGGTAGAGCATTTTCATTCAAAAAAAAAAAAAAAAAACTATACAGCGCTCGTAAGACTAAAAAACATTCAAGAAGTATTAACAATACCTTTATTACGTTCTAATTTGAGGCTATTTTAATTAATCTCCTTATACTATACGGGTGGAGAAAACATGGTACCTCAGGGTCTTGATTTCAGAATTCAAGATGATTCAACAATGAAGTGGACCTCCCCAAATAATATACATAAACCCTCTAAATTCATGTGGTACGCCCCCACCTGAGTTTTGGAATACTGTTAATTTTGGGTTATTCTTTCATTGACACAAGGTAGATTAGATGAATGGATTGGATGCCTTACAAACACTACAGTGGGTACCACAAATAAATAAGGGTCGGTGTTCTATCCCAGCTATTTCATGTGATATTGACTACCTAAGATTTACATGATCACAATATTTTGTTTCAACGGTTAAAATGAATCATCTTACGTGATTGACGGTGTGGATGTCATTAAAGATCCATCCACGTGGCTCTAGATTTGTGAAAGTAACCTCGATAAATACCTAGCGCAAGTTACCTAGAGCAGCTCTTTACGGATATGCCCCTGAATCTGCGAAAAGCTGGCCCAATCGTGTCATGTGAAAAGGTGGAAAATACCTTTTTAACTATAATAAAGATGGTGAAAAGGGAAAGTGGATTTCGTCTTGCCCCGCCTCGTGCAGGCAGGGCTCTGTGGGGCCCACCTTGATGTATGCATTTTATCCACGCCGTCCATACATTATTCAGATCATTTTTTGGGGGTATAGAGGAAAAATGAGGCAGATTCAAGGGTCGATTGGACCACAAAGTGGGGATTAAATACCACCATTAAAAACTTCTTGGGCGCTGCAGAAGTTTTGGATGTGGTATTTTTGGTTTTCCCTTCATCCGAAAATAAACATAACGATAGTCCCTGGGAAGGTTTCAACGGTGGGGATCGTTATCACCGATGCTTCCTATGGCGTGGTCCACTTGAGATTTGTATATGACTCATTTTCTGTCTCATAAACTAAAATGTTATGGAAAAATGGATGGACGGCGTGGATAAAATCCATATATCACTGAAGGCCCCACAGAGCCGCTGCTTTGACGGATTATTGTCGAGGCGGGGACGGGACGCAATCGGCCTCCGGTGAGTGAAAAAGTGGGACGTGGATCAACACCCCCGGCGGTGGTGCGTTGATGTGTTGGGCGCTGTGGGGCCAACATAATATATGTGTTTTATATCCACGCCATCCATCCATTTTTTCAGCTCATTTTAGATTGTGATCCAAAAAATGAAGTAGACATGAAGCTCAAGTGGACCACAACAGGAAACAGTGGGAATAATGACATCTACAGTTGAAATATTTCTAGGGCCCACCGTAATGTTTATTTGTCATCCAACCTATTGATATGGTCACCTGGATGAAGGGAAAATAGAAATATCAGCTTGATCCAAAACTTTTGTGGCCTCATGAAGTTTTTAATGGTAGGCATTCAGTCACTATGGTTTCCTGTAGTGCGGTTCACTTGAGCTTCCGATTAGCTTCATTTTTTGGTTCATGCCCTCATAATGGATGGACAGTGTGGATATAAAGCCCATGAGTCTGGATGTCTACTCAGCCTCAACAGGATTTTTCTATTAGCCAACCACCTGATTGCAGCTCAGCAATGTTGTCAGCACTGCTGCACAATATCGCTGAGCTGGACCAATCAGATGGTCGGCAAACAAAAAAATCCTGTTGAATCCAAGCAGACTACCTCGATTCAAAGCACATATATCTCGTTGGGCCCACAGGGACCAATACATCGATACACCACCAACGCTGAGGGTTGGTGTTGGCAATACCACATAATCCGCGTTGGGGTCACCAACCACTCAACTAACTCGCTTCCCAAAAAGTCTTGGTTGGTGCGGCCAATATCCTTGGCCCATTTTAGTCTTTTATATTCTACCTACGAAGTTGGAAAATTTTACTGTGTGTACAAGATCTGGACCGTTCATCGGCTGGCCCTACTACATATACACCATAACTCAACGAAATAGCACTGATTAGTGGATGCCGGCTGTATAAATAGCACTTTAAGTGGTATCAACTGCTTGGATGACTAGGATTGTAGCCTTAACCAGATTTTTTGTTGCTATGAACCGCACAGCATAAGTCCTACAAGGTGAGTGGTCTGGATCTCGATGCATGGCTCAGTGGTACTGCGTTCGAGTGTCCATGTGGGGTGTGTCTTGGGGGGGGGGCTTTCGCGGCTTTCTGCGAAAGCCTTGCGCAGGAAGTTCCTGCGCTGGGAACCAAGGTGGGGCCCACAGTGATGTTTTTTGATAAATCCACCCCGTCCATCCGTTTTGGGAGCTCATTTTAGGACATCATAACAAAAATGAATCGGATCCAAGACTCAAGTGGGCCTCGCTAAAGGAAAAGGTGGGTAGGTAAATTACTACCGTTGAAACCTCCCTGGGTCTACAGTGATGTTTATATAACATCCATACCGTTCATAACGTCACTACTATTGGGATGAACTGGAAACACAAATATTATCCTCATTCGAAAGTCCTGTGGACGTTCAATTTTCACGTTTACGAACCACTTGAGTCTTGGATCCGGTTCATTTTTGTTATGATGTCCTAAAATGAGCTCCCAAAACGGATGGACGGGGTGGATTTATAAAAAAATCACTGTGGACCCAACTTGTTTCCCAGCGCAGGAACTTCCTGCCCAAGACTTTCGCAGGAAATCCGCGCCCGTTGGCGGGGTGTCTAAAAATAAAATTAAAAAAAAAAAAAAAAAAAGGTGAGTGGACTGGTTCGCATTGCCTTTGATACGCGTATTGATGATCCAGACCGCTTGTCTCAGTGTGTAAAGAATATCTGATCAAAAGATGGGATCGTCCCATTTCAGGGCTGAATTGCACGGATCAGATGCTCTCAATTATCCAACTTATTCACCAGACCATTTCATTTAAAGCATTTACTGTTGATTTAATGGACAGGATTGTCCAGTGGCTGCAAAAAGCAATGGGATCAATCTATGCTTCTTGTGGTGATAAACGGCTCTTGGGTTCCTCCCATCAATGCTGTTTGCAGGGTCGATTCACCTTCTGTTAATTGTGGATTATCTAAAATCAAAAGCCTGTAAGTCCATAGCTGTTGAAATCTCTGGACAATACAATGACAAAAGTTTTTGTTCCACCTCTGCTGCAACCCATAACAATCAGCATGTGTGGTCCATTGGGCCCCACATGCTGAGATAGTTCAATGATCAGAAAATCCATACAACAGACACTACGACATATGCAGGCTACCATAAGAAACTTTCTCTGAAAGAGGTGACTCTGGCCCATTACTACGTAGAGATGAATTTAATAGGGTGAAAAGAAACTACACAATTATGTATGATCTAAAACAATGCTTGTATCCCATTCCTAGTATGTTAAAAAGAAAATTACCCATGGCTCACACTCAGATTCCAAAAGTCAAAGGTCAGGATCATCCCTGCAGCGTACTTATTGAACCACTGGCCTATTTACATAGTACCAAGAAAATTGGATGGTTGAAATTGTCAGACCATCCAAGCATGTGGGGCCAATGGGGTGACACATGCTGACCATCTCGAGCCACAATATGGGTAAAAACCAATTCATGAAGAAATGCATCCCCATTCAGCACATTCCAACAAACAAGACCATTTTTTTATAGCACCCCAGACTGCATTACTCAAGGAGAAATGGATTAACATAGACAGAGCCACTTGTGTGGTATCAACGGCTTTTTTTTTTTTTTTCCCCCCCCCAAAAACTGCAGCTGGAAGATGGGCGTTTTCTACCCCAAAATGCTATCTGGGTGAGCATTGCATCCATTATGCAATCACGGGTTATAGTAGTTCCAATGACAAAACAAGAAACCCAAACAGAAAGATGAGGGAAAGGGGAAAAAAATCATTTGCTAACAATGGGTTTCTGCACTACAGACCTTCCTTTAGAGGTACTATATTTCCTAGTTTTCTGCATGGGAAATGCCAAATCAATGAGAACATTAGAATATACAAGTCCTCTCAATCATGCTAACCTAAGGTACCTCATGATTGGCCAAAATTCGAAAAATAGAATTAGCTGAGTAATAATCAAAACTCAAAAGGCTCCATGAGATTGACTCCAGGGAGTCTTCAATATGTCCTCTTTCTCACCACTGGCCTCCGCACTTCTTTTTTAAGAGAGCCTGGAGTAGATCCTAGAGGGGTCATCCCTACTGTCAATTGGTATAAATCCTTTAACCTGTATGGTCAAAAACGAAAGAAAGATTTGACCAATTTATCTTAAACATCGACTAGAATTGAAAGATGTGGAGGAGGGCTTGTATTACTATTCACCTTGGCATACTGATAAATAGAGCAATTACAGACACTCCTACAATAAGAGGGAACACTGGAGCTGGTGTTAGTTCCTGCATGACATGAAACATATGTATCAGCATTTTATTTCATCCAAAACTATAAAGAATATATTAGAGGATGCCGATAACTTACCATTTTGTGATGCTGCTCTTCAACCTTGTATCTGAGTGGACCCATATGGATTTGCGGTTGCTTTTCCAAGTCGACTTCCATAATTTCAGATTCGAAGTTGTGGACGCTTGATGGGAGAGCTGATTTAAGCTGCACGAGGTGCTTACCCTTGGGCAAGTCGCGTATTTCAAAGAAGTAGGAAAGCGGCAATGGAAAGGCAGACTCAATCTTAGATGGGTCACTTGCCAACTTGATTTCAACCGAGAGATGTGGTTGCAGTTCGTCGAGACCGACTCCTTCCACATGACCACTCAAGATAGTCATCTCTGGCTGTTCAAATACCACAAAGTCCAAGCCTTTGATATCCTTGGATCCAACCTACAAAGAGGGGAACAAAGCATTATAGTGCAATCAAGTGTTCTGCAGCAAATTCAATAGGCAGTTAAGAATCAGATGTTAGCTCTACAACCCCAAAAATCAGACTAACAAGAAACAGAATGATGCCACAAACAAAAAGGAACTACAGATCCTGCTCAGCTGCAAACATATAGCATCTCTTTTGCATGTCAAGGCCATATTTCAGGGATCCAAATTGCTGATCCAGTGGATGGGGATGAGCGAGAAATTGCAGGCAATTCAGAGATCCTAACCCTTCAGTAATTGGCCTTTTCCTGTTGCATGTGGACTACTGCCCCCTCATATCAAAGGGCTGTGATTTTCCTGTGAACCCCCATCCACACTGGGGTCCATATATCAACAGCTTGGATCCCCAAACCATGAACCCCATGTGTGGAACCTTGCACATCAGCTAGCTCTGTATTTGCTAATGATCAAAACTGTAACTCCAATGCGACATTAATCTGCCGTATTCAACTTTAGATAGTTTTTGTTTGATCGAACTTGGAAGCAGACTTCTACTGAGAAAATGCTCAAGTAAACAATATATTAGTTTTTTTTTTTTTTTTTTAATATTAACTAACACAACCATCTCGCACCCTTTGGAGGCCTTCCACTCAAAGAGGATACAAACAGCATTAATGTTCTTGGAACTTTGGAGATGCATAAATAAAGAGACGATTCTGGTACAGATGAAGTGGACCAAAAACTCATTTTGTAAATTTTAAAGTGTTTCTCGAACATTTAATAAGTGAAGCAGTAAATGTATCCTAGAAAAGATACAGAATCAGAAAAAAGAAAAAACTCAGTTCACCAGCTTCACTCAAACTTGGACATATTCCTTTTCTTCCTCATTTTTTAAAGTGGCAATTGTTTTCTTTTTTACTTCTCTTTGATGGCTGATTCCTGACAGAAACGGTGCTAGTAATCAATTTTAACATGATGTAAATTTCAATACAGCTATAGTGTTAGATATGGTCATGAGTACAAGGTCAAGCAAGCAACCACGAATGTCAAAGAAGGCAGTGAGAAATGAGAATGAACTCAAAAGATGGCTGGTAGCAGTTAAATGCATGTTATAGATAATAGGTTCTGACAGCAATATGATCAGCTACATTGAATGAGTAAGCAAGTGAATAACAGGTAAAAAACCCACCTCAACAACAACCGATTGCGGAGATGCACGTTCAATTCTTATGCTTCCAAGGTCTTCTTTTGCCACCACTTTTACTACATAAGTTGTGTCAGGTAGGAGTCCTCTTAAACGGTAATTACCTGAAGAATCTGTTGTTGTTTCCTCATAGTAGCCTTTTGATTCCGACCGGGCTTCAACAACAACACCTTCCTTTGGCTGGCCAGATAGTAATGACACTGTACCCATGGCACTGCAAATGTCAACCATTTTAGCATCAGGCAGCATAAAATATGACATACAGAAGATTGAAAATGAGGAATGCGGTGTTTCATAAACTTTACAGGAAAGGAATAGACATTAGAATATTTTTTATTAGACAAGAATTCTTAAGGTCTTCTGAAAAGAAACAAAATAGAAACTGAAACCCCCAAACAGAAAAGAAATACAGGAATTGAGCCTCAGTGATTCTTTCCGACAATAGGGACCGATGATGACTTGAAGAACTAGACAAACCTGTAAGCAACACGGGTAGCATGGAAAATGACCTCTTTAGACTCTCCGGATCCAAGTTCTATAGCCTGCGCCGCAGGTGAAAAGGAATACTCCTACAAAAGGGGGAAACATTGGTAGAGATGATATAACGATACATTAGCTTTAACTTTGAGAAAGCAGCATGAATATGAAATCTCAAGAATATTATTTTTCTTTTTAGCAATTGACAGGAAATTAATCTTCCTGATAAGACAGATCTTTTCTTCCTCTTCTTCTTTCTTTTATTTGGATTTTAAAAAAAAAGAGTCTAAATGTGTCGAGTTCTTTAGCACTAGCACTATTGCTCTTACTTGCGATTTCTGAAAGTAAAAACATGGATATTGGTGTTTTTAGTACGACTGGTGTGGACAGAATTATGATTCTACTTTTCCACTTCTGTAACAGTTGCCCCCTAAAAGGTTTTTCTTCTTTCAAGAGGTAACACAGATTTTGTCGAAGAGAGGACAAAGGTGAGAAGATGAAGAACCAACACCCTGAAAATTACATAGAACCAGACCAAAAGAAATCTAGAGACTCAAAAAAGTAGCTGACAAATAGCTTAAGAATCAAGCCCCTAGCATCCACATCCAATTTAGCCTTCAAGAACACATCGTCAACACAAGGATGTCAATTACGAAAGCATCTATTATTGCACTGAGCCCAGATCGACGAGAAACCAGCAAGAAGAATCTCCACAAAACTAAATGATTGAAGTTTTGTTGCCATCACTCTTGCGCTTGAAGGTCATAGTCAGCCAGATCTTTGTATAGAGACCTCAGTCCCCCTTTTGGTTCTCTTTTAACAAATTCTCCGCTAATTGCTTTAAAAAAAAAAGGAGAGAGACAGAAGAAGAAGAAGAAGAAAAGAAAAAAAGAAGACTAGCGCCTTATCAGTTCTTTCATTCTTTGTTAACAATTCAACACTTTTTCATATCAGCAAATTCAAAACTTCGTTTTGTAGGCCTTTGTTGAACATGGATTTAAATAGCGGTTTTGGAGTGCAACTAGCTTGGGGTCTGAAACCATTATGACTTGCCCTGACTTGACTTTCCAGTCCCATTTTGGTTGCTAACTGAAACTGATATGACTCAGAAAAAACTGAGTCGTATCGGACGAATATTTTAAACCATGGTTTAGAAGAGGAAGCTGGTAGCCTGCATGGGCAGGACGATCGATCCATTTAGAACTTTAATTTGAGAATGGCAGAAAATCAGTGTGACAGCTGGAATCTAACTGCTAAATTATCAACCTCAATTTTTCAGTAATCTATCAATAAGTGGAAGCTAAAGATAGTTAAGAAATATGAGAGTTCTGGCCAGACAGGTTCAACATTGCCTTCTACCAGGAGAATTTGGATTAGGGGAAAAAGAAAGAAAGAAAGAAAGAGCATCTTTTAAAAGTCCTCAATGCGTTCTGCATGAGAGGTGTATTTGCAAGGGATCCTGAGCAACTTTCACTACCTTTATCCCAAGGAGGGCAGTCAAGGTGAAGGATTCTAGTCAATTCGTCTCCTATAGCTAAGTTTATCTGTCAAAAGTAGTCAACCTCAATCATTCTCCATTTCAAGGTGCATCTGCCAAAGGCTGATCAATTATTGATGGAAATTCGGCAGGAAAATGAATGTTTGAACTCTCAGAGTAACAATTTCTGGCATCCCCTACAAAGAGGACAGGTAGAAGGGTTATGACCTAATGACCATCTCAAGTAGGAATTACTAGATTATCTGAGAGGTAGGACGGGCTTTTCACGAGAAGTCAAGAAAATGATCTGTGGTTGTCCAATATTCTACTTGTTTATCTATTCTCCTTAATGGCTCTCTTGAGAATTGTCAAGAGCTCTCATGTTAATCAATAAGTGTATGCTCTCCTATTGCTGTTCACAACTATCCATGAGGCCATTCACATGATGTCAGGAAAATGGGAAAATGCAGTCTGTTGAGGGCTTTAAATTTGAAGGTTGAAACCCAAGTATTATGATCTTTCATCTCCAATTCACAGTGACTATATAATCTTTTTTTATTTTAAAGGTAAAGATATTTCATTAAAGGAAGAAGCCAAGATGGCATACAAACCTACAACCCAAACAAAAGGGAGAAATTGAATCCCACAAGGGATTTAATACAAGAGGCCCATTCCATTGCATAAAGCTTCACCCTACTGAAAACCTCCATCGCCAAGCTGCTAATATTTCGTAAGCATCTACCGCTCCTTTCCCCCCAAAGCACCCAAAGGCTAGCCAACAAGAACATCCTCCAAACAATTCTTACTTGCTTCCAAAGTCCAACAATGTGCCAAACCAATAACAAATCACCCATTGACACCGGCATCACCCACGACGCATTGAACATCCTGAAGAGGTGAAACCACACCTTGCAAGCGAATGGACAATGCATAAAAAGATGATCAACTGATTTGGTGTTTTCCATGCACATCATGCATACGTTGGGCATCGCCATTGACCTTTTCTAGAGGTTGTTAGTAGTAAAAAACCCCTTTCTTCCGGCATTCTGCACAAAGCTTCAGCCACCACTACAAATAGGAAAAGGGAGAGCATATCGCCTTGCTGAATGTCTCTAGAGCTTTTGAAAATCCCTTGGGAGATCCATTGACTAGAATTGAGAACCTAGCCGAACGAAAACACTCCCTCATCCACCCTGTCCATTTCAAGCCGTGCCCCAACATGTAATCGAGAAAGTTCTAGTCCATGTGATTGTAAGCCCTTTCTATGTCAAGCTTGCAGACGATGCCTTTCAAACCTTCCTCATGACTCAATACACTCGTGGGCTATGAGTGCATTATCCAAAATCTGTCATCCCGTAATAAACGTACCATGACTTTTGGAAATGATGCTTGCCAATATTGCTCAGAGCCTGGTTGCTAAGGTTTTGAGCAAGATTAAATCAAAGCTAATCGGTCTAAACTCCTTTAAACTGTCCACACCCACCACCTTCGGAATAATTGCAATGAAGGACGCCCCTAGCTTAGCCGACAACCTTCCTCTCCTGAATAATCCCACCATAAATCTCAAGTCTAGTGTTTTAAGTAGCTATGCCATGTAGCGTGTAGCTTACATTGCATAGCACAGGTTAGCCTGGATGATACGTAACTCATAAAATAGCATAAGTCGCGTGTGGCTTCAGCTACATTATAATTTGCATATGCTACACACTACGTAGCTCAAATTACAAGCTAATTTTTCACTACAACATTAAAATCAATTAATGTTTTAAATGATTTGTTACATTTTCATATTTTCAATAAAAATTAGTTAATTTGTTCAATGCTTTTAGTAAAATAGCACAAGTAACAATATTAAATCAGTTCCATTGCTCTTTCTTCACCTTTATACTTAATCATTGTTCTTTCCTATTACTTTAGGTTATGTTTGGTTGCATCAAATATCATGAAATTTTGTTAAATTTCATTATTAATCAGTCTAATTTGTTAGAATATCATGAAATTAGTGCAACCAAGCGGCCTTTCGAAAAAGGAAAGAAAGAAATTGGTGCAACCAAGCACGACCTTGGTTAGAAATCTAGAAGTAGCGTGTAACTTATGCTACACGCGATGTAGCTTACGCCTCATGCTTCAAAGGGGTGAACGCAACGCTACACACTATTTTCTATTTAAAACATTTATCTCAAGACATGCACCTTTCACAACTTCTCAAAACACTTGGAAGAAATAGATCTATTCGTGCTCACCACCTTCGGAATTATTGTAATGAAGGATGCCCCTACCCTGCAAAGAATCCCGCCATAAATCTCAACATGTCACCTTTCTTCCCAAAACACCCAGAAGAACGCCAGTAGGAAGTTGTCAAGGCCCAGAGCCTTGTCCCTTCCCAAAGAACCCACTGCAGCCTTGACTTATTCCTTGGAAAATGGCCTCTTGAGCGAATTGGCCTCCACAGAAGATAGGCAACTGAACTCCCAAGTTGTCCAGACTTGATCTCTCCAGCCCTTCATCGGTTAGCAACACTCTATAAAAGGGATCACTGAGAGAGACTATAATCTTGTGATGTTAATAGAACAGGGTGGGGGGAAACTTAGATGAATTTTGAGTAGTTTAGTGTTCTGATTGAGGATAGCGCATGAGGTGTTGGCACAGAAGAGAATAGTGTTGTTCACTGCCAAATAAATGACATCTGGGTAGGGTCTCAATGCTTGGCTCAGTGGTAGACACTTTGTATTTCAACACGGAAGTCCTAGGTTTGAATGCCCATGTGGGGGGGGTGTGTAAAAAAAAAATTATGTTTCAAAAAAAAAAAGGAATGACATCTAGGTAGCTGCTTACGCAATTTTTGCAGCTTAATGCAATTGTCCACACACTTCTATTTTATGAAATCAGTAACATCAGAGATTAGTAAAAAGCAAATGATCCAGCAGCGCACCTTGAGGAGCGGACGCAGATAGAAACTTCCAGGAAATAAGTTATCAAATACGAAACTTCCACCAGCACCAGTAACTGAGTTGTTCCTGTAGCCATCTTCACCACTCAATGATAATAGAACAGAAGGAAATAGCTCTTTAGATTCTTCTCCAGCATAGATATGCACAGATATTTGACTAAGTTTCTGGCACGAAAATGAATTAGGTCCAACTGATTTAAGATAATATCCAGGCTGCATGATATAAGAGCAATGTCAGTGTACAGGGACTAGAGTGCATATTTCCAGAAAATGTATCCTGAGAAATTACATCATCAAGGGCATTATGTATGCAAACTAACAGTTTCACCTTAATATAAATGACCCAAATAAGGACACACCTACTCATTACATACAGTAGCAGAAAACAAGTATGAATGTAAGTGACAGAAACATAATTTGAGCATTTCATCTAATGAATCAAATGAAAATTCTGCATTTCAGCTAGGAAAGAGAATCAATAAATAAAGAAATAAATAAAATGAGACTCTCAGGGATTATGCTATAGGGCTCCTTCCAAGCTTACCGCATTGACTTGGTTGGTGGGACGGAAGAAGGTTCTAGCTATTGACAATCTGTGGAAGGGGAAGATGGGGATTACCAACGTTTGTATCCTGTGGTATGCAAAATGAGGAGACGGCTAACCATCTTTTTATTCATTGCCTGTTTGCGAAATGTGGACCATGTGGTCCAGGTTTCTGTTGATCTTCGGTATGATTTGGGTTATGCCGGGCTCAATTGAAAGTCTCTTTCTCACTTGGCATGGGAGAGGGAATGGGAAGAGAGGTAAGACGCTATGGAGATTAGCCTTTTTGGCTGGAATTTGGGCAGTGGAGTGAGAGGAACAACAGGTGCTTTCATATTCGAAGATGAGTGGGTCTTGGATGTTTTTGGGAGGGCTAAGTCTGATCTAATAGAGTGCGCCTCTAATATAAAGGCTCCCAGGATTGTACTTTATCGTCTTCTTCTTGGGTGGCTTCATAATTTGTGAGGCTTTTGCCTCTTTACTTTGGTAAAACTTTACTACTGCTAAAACAACAGAATACAAAAAGAAAGAAAGAAAAAGAAGAAGGAAGAACTGCCATAATCACAGAAGACAATAAGACAACCAACATAGAAAGGGCTTGTCAAAGGGGTACTCAAAGACGTATCAGGCTATCAGCTATATACTGTAGTGAAAATGCAGGGAGAAAACCCAGGATAAAAGTAGACTTTCCAGGTCATATGGTAATAAAGGACTCTAATGAGGCTGAAAGCAACCTTTCAAAAAAAAAAAAAAAAATTTGAGGCTGAAAGCAGCACCCTTAGGACTTTCAAGGATTGGCTGTATCATTGCAGAGGGTGGCTCCCCAAATATTAATGCATGAGACATGGATAAGAGTTCAAGCCTTAGAGATCAATCTTGTCGAATTGATGGGGTAATATACTCAATGAAGCACTTAGCAAGGTGAAAAACCTTGGTTCTTGGCACAAAAATCTTCCATGATATTTTTCAGATCATAAGGTTCAGCTCAAGATGTATTCAGGAATACAAAATTTCCTATGTAACAAAAATATCATCAATACATGCCAATATATCGTGATATTTCGAAAATGTAGTGTGATATTTTCCCAATATAACGTGTCAATATTTGGGTGATATTTGTTTCGAATGAAACCAGCTAAAATCAGACCAAAACAAAAAAACAATAACTATTTTTTGCCAAAAGTTTTTGTTGGGGTTCTGAACTTGTCCTTCAACAGCTCCACTTAAGTTGTTTCCCATACAAACACGAATTTGGTGGAGATAGAGCGATCGAAGAGGGATTTCAAAGCATTCAAAACACGAATTTGGTGGAGAAACAGCAATCAAAGAGGGATTTTGAAACATAGTTTTGTCCGACAGTGCATTTTTTGTCCCCTAAGCAATTGAAAACGATTGTACACTTTTTTTTCCTTTCTTTTTTGTGCTGATGTTTGAGTTGACTAAAATGAGATGAACTCACTTTCAGGCATCTACCAAACAGGGCCTTAAAAGTTTTGCCAATGTATCTCTCGGACCATGATACATTATGTGATAGATGTGATATTTCCCAATGCTTCCCACAATATTTCCGTACCATGAGGTTACAATATGTGGTGCAAGACTGATACTTCGAACCAAGGTGTTCCATAATGGTAATGGTGGCCGTAATGGCCACCAACATTATTGTTACGATACGAGCCGTAACGCCCCCTATAACGGCCTTCTTTTTTCTTATGAAATATATATATATATATATATATATATATATATATATATATATATATATATATATATATATATATATATATATATATATGTATATGTTTCGTCCCTGTTGCAGACTGTTACAGGGCCATTATGGGACTGTTATGGGCCATTACGGGCCATTTCTTCTATAATGGCCTTTTCGGCCCTGAATGTGTAACGGCTACCACCGTTACATGTACATAACCATCTTTTCATACCATGCTTTGAACATTGACTAGGTAAAACACCTTGACTACATTTGGGAGAGGATGTTCCAGATTGTTTGTCTACAAGGACAAGCAAGTTCTCTTACAAAGATATTAGGGAACATAATAGCCATTGCTGATTGCAAAAATGCAAAAGGGAAAAAAATGGTGTTAGGTTGTTTTAGTGCACAACTATTGGAAGGAAGAAGGCCTAGAACTGGTAGATGTGTGGTTTCCATAATAATTTCCTTGAGGTTAATGAGTTTCCATGCAAATATGAGGACGCAAAACAGCTAGTAGTTATAAAACATTTTGTCATCAAAAACAGATCATGTGTAAAACATTTCTTTTAGACAAATCACATCCAACAACAATTGGAAGGAAGGAAAAATTCAATGTTCAAATGAGAAATTTTCGCTGCCAACAAACTGTGCTTGTGGGGTCACCCTTTTTTTATATAAAAAGTACATACCACTTGTAAGGAGGGCCGGACCATAGATACCACAGAAAATCTCCCCTAATAATTTCTCAATTAAATGTAGACCACTGGCCATAATTTCCCCTTCCTAGGCCACCAATTGGAAGGTTAGGACTATCAGATACAAGAAATATTGATGTGCAACCCATCCATGATGTGGCCGACAACATGAACTGATTAGGGTGCTGAAATGTAGGCCTCAACTGTACAGATGCTCGGTCAAACAAAAAAACACAGTTTCTTTTGAATGAAACAGCAGAATTTGTTATCTGTACTTCCTAATTGATTTTTTTGAAAGGTGAATTTGTTGTCTGTACTTTTAATTGATACAAACCTTTGAAGCCTCGACACTGTAACTTGTATCATCATATAGGGGCCCTCCGATGAAAAAACCATCTGGTCCTGTTTTAGTTTCCAGAGCTAATTCACCTTTCTGCAGCAAAGCGTTGCTGCTCTCTCCAGCTGCTACAATTCTGATGTCAACACCAGAAAGAGCTGGAGAAACTGATCCTTCAACGTACAGCCCCAGCCGACCAATGAATGGCATAATAGTAGCTTGGCAACCATCAGTTCTAACTGATACCTATTGAAAGAAACAAAAAGTATTAACTAAAACCAAATATGATGGAGCACATATCAATTCATGGAATGAGATTAACCAAAGCTGCTTACATGACGTTGTCTAGGATAAAACAGGAACTTCTTTTCTTCATTATTCCTGTAATAAATGAGAGATGTTATCAGAGCAGAACAGCTGCAGCAAAAGACACTAACCACTGAAAAACAACGAAAGATTGCTGATCTCTCTCTCTCTCTCTCTCTCTCTCTCTCTCTCTCTCTCTCTCTCTAAGATCTAAAACCTTTATAGCAAACATCAAATTGAATAAATATTAAGGAAAGCGAAAGGCAATCAAAATAGTCAAATAGTAGATTGGACGTTATCACCCGGCAGTTGAGGACAAAACTCTATGACCTGCATCTCTTAAGAAACCACTGGAATAATGAGACCGAGATTCCCACCACATTGGTTCAGCTGATACAGATACCGGATACTTTGTGCTTGGCCATATACATTTTGTTACGTTCTTTTATTAAGTCTACATGTATTTTGTTGGAAGAGCATTCAAACTGTGCACTGGCAAGGTCCCTGGACTGTCATGACCGGTCGGACAGTGGGGGCCTGACCGGTCATGACCGGTCAGGTGTTGAGGCAAACGTGACGATTTTTGGCAGTTTTTCCCCTCTGGGCAAATACGCGGATTTGCGTAAGCAGTTTCTAATTTTGGTTTGTTGCTTATATAAACAAGTTGTAACCGAGATTAGGAGTAATCCTAAGGTGTCCAAGGTTTCCTAAGTGTATTGGGGGGGGGGGGGGGGGGGGGGGTTGAGAGAGAGAGAGCTTGGGTTTCTCTGGGTTGTCCTTGCTTGTGGGTTGTCAATCTCTATAATCTTCTGAATCATAATGGATGCTTTGTGCCGTGGGTTTTTACCCGTTGAGGGGTTTTTCCACGTAAAATTAGATTCTCTTGTGGTTGAATGCTTGTTTGATTGGTTGCATTGTTTTGCTCATTAGATTCGAATATTCTGCTGTGTGTGTTCGGCTCTTGCTTCCGCTGCCGGCATTTTATTCCCAACATATTTCACATGGTATCAACAAGTTAGAAGGGATAAACTGTATGCATATCTACTCCTAGATTTTGGGGAATGAGAAGTCGATGCAAGCTTTGATATCCATATCCAGTTCATGTCCATATCTGTATCTGGGCATCGTAGATGGAACAATATGGTATACTGACTCTTGGTTGATAAAATGTATATCAAGACTAACTCATGCTTGTTGCAAAGTCATAAAGTGGAGATGCAAATTTTGCTTTTAACATCTGCAGCTTCTAGGCTACCTAAAATCTGAAAAGATAATAATAATAAATAAATAAAAGTCCAGCACAACAGTAACGAATCACATGTACCTTGAATCCCGAGGAACAAAGATGAGTTCATCTCCAAGATTAGCCCAGACGGAGTACTCATATGCAGCAACTCCTGTTTGACCGTTTCCGTTGGATTTAAGTCTAGCATCGGTCGTATCTATAATTGCATTGTCCCTATTCAATATGTCCATGATGATATTCTTAGGTGACTCGTTGGCATCGTCATGCATGCTTGATTCAATGTTGACTTCTCCTCTAAGGAGGTATTTCTTTCCCGTCAGATATATAGGCTGTGCCAACAACATGAAATAGATGACAAAGTTTCTGAAGAAAGAAGCAAACATAAAGCTAAAATAGGGCAACCTCAAATATAAAAATAAGCACCATACCGATGGGTTCAATGTATCAAACTTCACTGATGAGCTCCCAAAGAAAATGCATGAGTTCCTGAAATGAAGCTCATGCAATCCAGGAGAATCTACACATATCCGATGTGACCCTTTCTGTGATTCCAGGAACAAAGTTTAGACAATTATTACACATAAAAGCGTGATAACTATGCATTTTTCACAGCATGGCATTTCAAAGCGGAACATTCTTTTAGGAAACACTACCTTAATTGGCAAATTCACGATTGCAGCATCAGGTTGCTGTATGTAAGCATCGGCATCATGGGTGGAAATTATATTTATCCAGTAACCTTTTTGAAAAAAAGCAATCCCCATTTTGTCTTCAGTGCCCACATCCACATCAATAGCACTCTGCTCCCAGCACCAATTATCCTCTTCAGATGTGGCTGATGAAGATTCATGTTTGACCTAAATAACAAGCATAAAAAGAAAAAATTCACAGGTAATCAGGGGTCGAATTAGACAGATGGAAAGCAGAAAGCACAAGTATATGCAGTGTAGATCTTAATAAGACAAGAAAGCTTCCTTTCCTGTGGGCAAGAGAAAACAAGTCATTTAATCAATTTCTTTCAGCTGGCAACAGCTGGCAGAAATTTCAAATTCTATAACAAGCTGTTTGTAGCAAGCTCAATAATTCTTTCGGAATTATTATGTACATGAATAAAAGTAGTGTTTGTGTATATGTGGATATCCGATTGTCAATTCCCAACCGTTAAGGAATGATAAGAACTGATGTAGATAGCTGAAAGGTAAACATGAATATTAAGCAGTTACACTCCATGTGACTTTCTCATGCATCTTTACAAGAAAAAGAAGAATGCAAACTGAGTGTACATCCAAGAGAACAAAGGTTAAAGCAAAAGTGCAGTACCTCAAGCCGATATTTGCCAGGAAAAACTTTTCGAAACATGAAGTCGTTACTTGCATGAGTCAAGGCAACGGTCTTAATTTCCTCTTTGCTCCTACTGCCTGGTCTTACAAGTGAGATTGAAATAGATGGACCACACACCTCCTTGCAGAAAACAGTTCCATGAATGTCCACCTGTGCCTGAGTTTCGGAAGAAAAATATCAGCGGTAAGAAAATGCTATTGAAGACCCCAGCATGGCTTCAACACCTTTGCTTTACGATGGTGATATATTCTTAAGGAAAGAGCAGTCCTGAACAGTGTTGCTGAAAGGAAAAAACCAAAACATCTGGGAGAGGAACTTACCTGAGAAAATTCTACACTAAGCAGAGGACTGTTAACTGTAATGTCGAGATAAGGAGGCAAATACAGAAGCTCGGAAGCACCCTCCGTTTTTGCTGCCAAAGCAGATAATCGGTACTCACCAGGAGGAACCTTATACCATATGCAAATGAAACAAAAGAAGTATTACATCTCTTGAACAATCCACGAGAAAATTCACAAATTTTGTGAAACAAACTAGATAGCTATCAAGTAGAATAGCAAAGATATATTCGTTTAAGCCAGATTGTGTCAGCAAGGGAGAGCACAATCATTGACACTTCAAAAGTAGAATTGCAGTTCTCATTAGAACAACTTGACATTTTTATTTTGAAGCCCAGAATAACAATAAAAGCTTGGGTAAATGCCATTATTGGAAAGTTTGGATTTGGGAAAATTCAGCAAGGAAATTTTTGTGATCCATGAAAAATTCAGAAAAAGTGCTTGGAAAATCCCGAACACAAATTTTCAAGAAGAATAGGATAAACAGAATAAAGAAAAAATGACTTTTCAGATTTTTTCAATTACTTAATAATTCGCAAATTATTTGAGAATAATCCAGATTTATGTGGGAACAAATTTCTTTGAAAAAATCACAAATAATTATCAAGTTTGTCCAAATAACAGTCTAAATTTTTAACCATGCCATAGTCTTTACAATGGTTAGTATAAAGTATAAACTTCTATTAAACTTTAAGCATCGTTGATTACCGTGAGTCCAGATATTTAGGCATGATGGAACCACTACAATCCTTGAACTTCCCCAGAATGATTACGACTATTACATTCAGGATCCATTGTTATCATGCCTACATATCTCTTGCAAACTTGGCTTCATGAAGTTGAATGCAATAGTCTTAATCATTCTGAGTCTGACAAAGTTCAAGGTTGAAATAAGTGAGCACCATTAAAAAAAATAAAAAAAAGTGGCACCAGGGGAGCCAAAACTGCCGGTCCCAGGTGATGACAAATCAAATTAAAGGAGAAGAATGGGACATAAGCTTAGTTCCTCTCTAGTTTTGGAAGAACTGCGCCATTGCCATCCTACCAAAGAATACCAATAGAAAAGGCTGAAAGTTCACAATTGGAACTAGTTTTGAATTGTGTTTTACTCTTTCTTCTTCTTCTAGTTCCACCTCCAATAAAAAATGGCAAAAAATGCCTATGCCCAAATAAAAAATAGCTGATTCAAAAATAATTAGAACGCCAAAAAGAAGAGCATAAATAAAACATCTGCAATGCCATTGTAAGCCAACATACCTCAAAGCAGAACCTTCCACTCTGATCTGTTTGTTTCACTTGAGGCTTAACATTCTCAGGCCCATGAGTCAATGCCACCTGGCACACAATAATCAAGTAATGGTTGAGAAAACAAGCAACTTATCGATCTACCTTAAAGCTCCATTAACCTTGAACACAAGTAAAAGCATACAAAAACAAAGGATCACCTTTGCCTTGTAATCTGCATTAATTGACCTAACAACGCCACAAATATCATAATAGCCTGCTTTAATATCTGGAATGGAAGCCATGTTTGGCAGAACCTAGTTTAATATAGAACTCGTCAGTGATTATTGATAGAACAAGTGAATGCATAGAAGGAATAATAAGATTCAAGTACATATATCCATTTTCCATATGAATGAGCTACTTCCATTGTATCAAAACTACATCAAGGACAATATACTTCACCAGGAAATTCTCTAAACTGTTGAATTTGTAATGGTCCTTCTCTGCCAGAATTGTGTAATGCTTGGATGTGACCTGGAAAAAAGAAAACAAATTTGAAAAAGAAAAGAAGATAATACAAATGAGAGATGAGATTCAACAGAGTATAAAATCACATATGAGCTCTTCCTCCACCAATAATTACAAGAGAATGGATCGAACTAGCACAATGTGTCAAAACATGAAAAGAGCACAAGTCAACTAAAAATCTACATGGATTACAATTAGCTTAGCATTCAATTTGCAGGCTTTTCCTTTTAGCTGCCAGAAGTCATTACACTCTTCTATCAGGCAGGCTAGAATAAGAATAATGGAATCATTATTCCACCAACTCAAGCACCCAAGCAACAGATTGTTTTTCACCACAATGTATGCCATTAATCAATAAGCCTCATCATCATCGTCATCATCTAAGACTTATCCCAACTAACTGGGGTCGGCTACATGAATCCTATTCCACCATTCCACAACTGTGCCCCAGCAAACAATAAGCTTAATAAAGGAAATTGATGACTGAAAATATATTAATGTGTTGCACTTCAGGTGGAATTTTCAAAGATTCAGTTGTCCCTAATATAAAGCAACCAGAATTTACACTACCTGTTTGATAGAACCGGTAAGCACCTCATCACTACCCTATTCTTCTAAGCACTTTCAACTGAAGCCACAAGGAACAGAGTCATCATGGACCACAATCCTTAAACAAGACTTTGGTGACTGAGAGCCCTTCAATGGACCTTATTCCACAGGCCCATATTCAATGGATGGAAATAACAGAACCTAGTGCCCTGGTGAGATGGAAAAGTGAAGGAGGCAGCTATTCGTTGGCTTTGTCATACACTGAGGTATAATCAGTGTAGTCAAAATCAACCCAACCACATCCCTGGGTGCAAGGGCAAGTAACGGAATTCTAGCTGAGCACAGGCAGCCTGGCAGGCACCTTATACGTGTGTGGTAAGTGGTAAGAAGTAAGCCTGAAGGCTGTTCCTGACCTTTTAGGGGCAGATGCCAACTGTCTCTCCTTTTCATGAACGAGGAGATATGGTTAGCCTGGTTAACATCCAGAGGCATGGCAAAGACACCTACAGGCGGGCGTTATTACGTAACTTACACCTATTGGGTGTGGGCCTCTCTCTCTCTACTTTTTTTTTAGTTGAGGTGTTCTATAGATCCTCACAACACCATGGCCTTTTTCTTTCAAGATTCTGAAGAAAAAAGATATTTTCTTTTGGTGTGGTCATGGATTAAACATGTTCTTTGAATGCCATAACCTGACATGGGATTATTGCACTTGCTTGTTGTTCCAGTGTTTTTGTTTTTCTTTTCTCTCTCTTTATTTAATTTTTTATTTGGGGGGGGGGGGGGGGGGGAGAGAAATTTATTAAAAAGAACATGGGTGAGATATCTATGCCAGAATTTCCAAATAGAAGATCAAGACAAAGAAGCTAGGGGACAATTGTTCCAGTGGAAGAAAGTGCATTTAAATTTTATTTTATTTTTAAAGTACCTCCCAGAAGCTGATCCAACCATAACCAAAGGCGTGGCGTGATAGAACCAAGTCTACCAATCCTCAGCTTAATATTAAAATAAATAATATATATATATATATATATATATATATATATATATATATATATAGGGAAATGGTACTATGAGGTCGAGCTCATGGGAAGTTCCCATGAGGTCGAGCAGTGTGGTCCCTGCTGTGATGTGTGTCAAACATCTGCCCCATCAGTCAGATGCATCCACGGTCTTAAAAATCATGTCAATCCATAACTTAGGTGGGCCACACCACATACAACAGTTGAGAGGGGCTACCCACCCATTAAAACCTTCATGATCGTTTATTGGGGCCACCAAGATGTGGTTCACAAATCCAGCCCATCCATTGTGTGTGTCCCACTTGGATGAGGGGTCAAAGAAAGTTTCAGCGGCATCGAAAACTCATGTGGGCCCCACCAAGTGCTTTTAGATGTTTTAGGCATGTCTTCACATGGTTTTGGATAGTATGGCCCACCTTGAGCTCTGTATACGGATGATTTTTGGGATATCCCCAAACCTAAAGGAGACCCATCAAATACACGGTTTTGATGTTCCACACACATCACAGTGGGGCCCACACAGCTCGACCTCATGGGAAGTTCCCATGAGGTCGACCGCATAGTACCATTTTCCATATATATAAATATTCTGATTTTCATACATTCTATGAGTATCAACTTGCAACTTCAATCAGAAACTTGAATTTATGGGAACGTCACAAATGTTGTGATAATCGTTCATCATCCATTTTCCATCAATATGCATCAAGAAAAGTGATAGATGTCATGATATTATTAATTGAGAACCTGTATATGGTAAATCTGTCAGCATAATAGAGTCCTAATAAAGTTCAAATCACTCAGGTGACAGTATCCTTCACCATCTTCAATAATTAAAATAATGGTTACGGAGAAGAAGAAACAAAAGCAGATATTGTGTTTTAAGAAATTTAGGATGTGTTTGATTGCAACAAAGATCATGAAATTCATGATATTTTGTACCAAATTAGACTAATTAGTCACGAAATACATTCATATTTGTTACAATAAAATGCAGCCTTACCTTCAAAAACAAATAAAGGAAAGAGACAAGAATCCTTCAATAATTAATGTTCTTTTATACCTCCTTAAGTGTAGAGTCACATTGGAAAAAACAGAGATCAATTCTATTGAACGACGAACAAGTCGTCTTAATTTCTTTGTTTTGGGATTTTGAATACTAAAATCCCATCTCTCCTCTCTCTACCCCCAAAAGCCAAGAATAATGGTTTGATCTAATATTGAGGGCCTTTTCAAGTCGTCTTAATTTCTTTGTTTTGGGATTTTGAATACTAAAATCCCATCTCTCCTCTCTCTACCCCAAAAAGCCAAGAATAATGGTTTGATCTAATATTGAGGGCCTTTTATATCTTTGAAAAGAAAAGGGTTAAAAAAATCATCAAATTCCATTTTTTGAAGTTTTTAGGGACGCCCAAAAATTGATAAAAATGAATTTGCGATTCATGTGATTCAATTCGAACCGTATATTATTCACACAATTCATGTACGATTTTTATGGATTTGTGATTTGGCATTTGATTATTTATGTATTGATACAATTCGAATCTTAAATCAAACAACGTTCCAAAAAACAAAAATCTTAAATCAAACAATTTTGATAAAATTGATCATCACTGGTGCTTATATAATTTTTAATAAAAATATCATAAAGGTAATCCAAGTCAAATAAACTTTAATCTAATGGTTTAAAAGAATAAAAATAAACTACAAAGAGAAGGATGAGGCAAAAGAGAACTTCCGTCAAAGAAAGAGATGCAGTCCCGTATCAGATGAACCAATTGAAATACTTCATACAAGAGGTAAAAGTGGAACAAACTTGCTCCAAATGAAATACCACGAAATCGAATAAAATCAATGTCATCTGGTAGTAACTAGTATGCAAACGATTCTACCTGATCAAGCTTGTAGTATCCTTGACTGTCCGTGATAGACCTACCATGGCCGTCTACTATTATATTAACACCAGCCACTCCAATACCATTGCCATCAACAACACGTCCCCCAACAGAAAATCCAGTGACCTGAGCGAAATTGCACGATCATGGTAGATAGGTATAGAATAAAAGATTTACAATAACACAAACAGAAGGTATAATGAATCAACTGAAAAAGGAAGTACGTAGATATCTTTCACCCATCATGCAAAGGGAAGTGCAAAACAAAGCAAGAATAATCACCCAAAAGCCCATAACTTGGGACATCTTTCAAAGAAGGGTAAAGTATGTAGTCGATTAATGTAATAAAGATAACTCAAACTACAGAGGAGATCTACCTAAGATATTCCAAGAGTTTCAAGCATGAGGTTAATGACACATTGCGTGGACATGTTGCGGACTATACACTGGCAACAGAGCACATTCAGCAATCACCAGAACTAACGACCAGAATTGTATCGGATGACAAAACACATCATCTGCATTGGTATAGAATTTGACCAGTTTTATGGCTGTATTGGCAACTGTGATCAATGTTTTAGAAGGCGCTCTGTGAGGCTTTCCTCGAGGTGAGTAATGGGGATCAGCCCCAAGTTTACAGTAGGAGAAAACTAATGAGAATGATGTGGGCCCCATTGACAAAGCCAGGCCCATAAGCTTTAAGACCTATAGCCACAAGCCCAAGAAAGCCCATGACTATCCAAAAAAAACATATATTGGGCCCATAATTCTACTACACCAGCAAGTCATTCCAACTGTTTTCTAGAAGGTTCATATCTTAATTGAAAATTGTTTTCATTGGGTTCTCTAGGAAGTCGAAGTCTTTATTTTTATTTTTATTTTTTTATATGACGATAGGGTGTCCTTGCCCCTTTTTAAGGCGAGACTAATCCCTACGGATGCACGCAATCACCTGCAAACCACGTGCATCGGGTAAAGCACGGGAAGGGAAATCGAACTCGCGTCTGTGGGGAGCCAAAGAATCTTTATTTTGAAAATAGAATTCTAGAAAGATCTTCTTTGGAAATTGTTTTCCTCTTTGGGACTCAAGCTTTATTAATTCTCATTGAAAAATTTTTCTCAAGTCTCGAGTTTTTTTTATGATTAACAGGAAATTTGTTGAGAAGGCACCGAAGACGCAAAGAATTATGGCCTAAGCAAGAAAGAGATTAAAATCTTGTACAGGGCTTGTACAAGAAAACCACGCAGCTACAAAGTTCGTAACCTTAGAAATAACAACTACTTCCTTACAAGAATCATTCCGAAAATACCTGCCAGTCCATTCACCCCAAACCGCCCAAAGAACAAAACTTTTCTCTCAAGACGAACCCCATGCCACATAAAAAAGAGATCCTTCACGGTTTCCGACATGACCCAAGAAAAGCCAAAGCAGCCGAGGACGAAGTTCCAAACCCAATTAACAAAAGGGCAATGAATGAAGAGATGGCTGATAGATTCCGCATACTTCATACATAAGATGCATGCATTCTGGAGAACCATGGCCCTTTTCTGCAGATTATCAATAGCGAGCACCTTCCCTTGGCCAACAAGCCAACCAAACACCGCCACTTTAGGAGGAACTTGATAATGCCAAACAAAGGACATGTGATTGAAAGAAGAGTTTCCTTCATAGCGCGTTATATACTTACAAAAGGACCGAACCAAGAACCTCCCCAATTTGTCCATCCTCCAAACCATAGAATCTCTTTCGTCTCTAAGTGACACATGTTTTTGAAGGCACTCAAGAAGGTCAACAAACTCATCTGCCTCGCCATCAAGCATGGACATTTGACAAGGGGATGTCCATGGCATTATAAACCATTTCAGATTGGAGATTGAATGAATAGTTTGTTAATGGTGGGACTCCATTAAATTCTTCTAGGTAAGAATTAGCATGACTCTAAGGTATATCCTCCTCTTTAACTCCTCTTTTTTTTATCTATACTTATTGTTTCGCTGCCCAATTTTACCTCTTATAAGTTATTATCCATACCTTCAACCCTTGACTTCAAGCCCTAAAATCTTCTCCATAAACCTTCCCTTATTGCCCCTTTAAACCCTTCATTCCACCCTTCCTTTACCACCTCCAACAACCCCTTTTTAACCCTCTTCATCTATAATAGTCCTCTTTGGGTTCACATCGGTGGCGGGTGTTCAGTCCTCCTATTAATAGGTCTATCCTACATCATAAGCATCTCTCGAAATGGCCCAAAGCACGGACTTTGGCACTTAACATTCGAGAGGTTTACACCTCCAATCATGAGACAAATGCATCTTGTACGCCTTATGCCTTCTTTTATGAGACTTACACATTTCAATTTTTTTAAGGTCAGAAATATTGGAGAAAGAGTTTTCTCTAGAGTTACTTCTCTACCTTTGTCACTCTACCACCATTAAGGGAAGTAGATAAGGACTTGGATAAAACATATTCTGAGTTACCTTAAACACCCATTAGGGAGCTCTTCCAATTTCTTCTACTTCCTGTATGTAGGAGAGGAATGAGCCTAATAGATTACCATTCAAAAAGAATGAAAGAGAGAAGAAAAGATCCCTATGGGTTAATGATTCCACGACTTTATCTTTTGTTGATTAATTGTGCTCTACTTATGCAATTTCTGTTAAATAGTCATCTGTTATAATGATCTTCATATTTAAATGCAATACTAGTTGAATACAAATAACTAACAATATTGAATATATCATCTCTAAAGATATACTTTTACATTTTATTCTGTATTTATTAACTCTTTAATTAAAAGGAAATTAGGAATGCATTTTGGGAGGCTTACGCCTCAGTGCCTCTCGGGAGACCTAAATGCCCCGCTTCTCGCCTTTCTCTTTTAACTCTAGCTGTCATTAAATTCTCCACAAAGACAAATAGATGCTAACCTTCCAAAATGGAAAGAGTTGATATAAAATGATCCATCATGATTTCATCATCATCATAACCTTGTTCTGCTAGTTGGGACTGGCTTTACAAATCCTACTTCATCAATCAATACTATCTATGACCCTACCCGTGATAGGTGAATGTGCCTTCATATCCCTTCTCAACGCCTTGATTCAAGTTCTTATAGGTTTTCCCTTTGTCCTCTTTTAAGCTTTTCACACCTACTCAATCTTCTACTGGCAGTGTTCCAAGCGTGACAATATTGGTCAAAATATGATGAGGACACAAGACCATTTCAAGTGTACCAACGAAGAAAGCGCCATCCACAAGTATCATCCTTGTGGATAGGCGACTATTGAGGAGCTGAAGACCCTCCACACGTGATCACACACATAGAAGACCCCATCTAGGGAGGACACGTGTGTAGGAAGAATGCAGAAAAGGACTGAAGAGCTGAAGACCTCGGGCGCCCGACCATTGCCTTCGGGCGCCCGATCGGGCGCCTGAACTTGGCCTCTCGAGTGCCCGAAACTCTCTGGATGTTTTTGGACGTGATCGGGCGCCCGACCGAGAGCCCGAACTTTTGCGCAGTTTTGCTTATTTACACGTTTTTGCTTAACTCAAGGGTAGTTTAGTACTTTTATGTCATTTATTTGGTTATTTAAGAGGGCGAGGCCCTAAACACGAAAATTAACTTTTGATATTGATTAATGAAAGCATCTTTGAGCTTCCTCCTGCCTCCTCTCTCTCTCATGGTGATTCTTCTCTTCTCTTTGATCTTCTTCTTCTGATTTCTTCTTGAGCCTCTCCAACTTCTTCCAGGTATTTTATCTTCTGTCATTATCATTCTAAGCTTCTGTTTTGATTATTCCCTACGATCTAAACCTTGAGAATTGATCCAAACCCTAAATCCCCAAATTCTCAAATCCCTAATCCGAGAAGCCTCCTGGTTCTTCGGACTAGTGATCCACATTGATCGATTGGGTATAGCCATGCAAGATCGGGAGGTCCCATCCCTCGCCGGATCCAACCTATGCATTATTTGAATCCCATACTCCATGGTTGTGATGATGGCCCATTCCATTGCATGCTTTCCTTCTGTTTTTCTTAGTTTATGATGATTTATGCTAGATTTCATTATTATTATTGCTTTTACTTCCGCTGAATAATTGTGTTCATGAACATGCATCATATTTAGGGCTGTCCTGCATCAAAATACCAGCCGGTAATCCGGTTTCCCCACATGCATGATATGGATAGTATCTTCCTGGAATACACTTTTTACAAGATATCAATGATTTATTATTGTTAATATCTGCCTATATATAGTGATACATGCAATATTCTCAATATTTCCTGCGAAAACTGGGATATTTCTTGTGGTCATGCCACCCATGATCCCAAGTTCATTCCTTCATTCTATATGAGGGTTTTTCCCCCTGCAATAAGGTTTTTTCCCCCTTTCGTTTCTAGTTCAATGAACTACACACACAACTGCTGGAAATCAATTTTCATCCCCTCTTTAGAAAAGGCATTGGCAATTACATTTACCCTCCTGTCAACATGAGAAAAGAAAATATTTATCCTTGAAGCTAAATTCCGTATTTAGTCAGACATTACAAACAATCTTCAACTTGAACTCCTGGTCTCCTTTGCACATAGCCAAACCATCTGTCTACTTTCCCTCATCTTATTACCTATTGGTGCCACTCCTAAGTTCCCTCAATAGCTTTATATAAAATCTCGCCTTCAATTTTTTGTTTTTTATGAATGGAATTTTTTTACTGATAGCACCAGAAAGAACAAAAGAAAAGACCACAAAAAACCAAAAAACAACACAGAGAAATAAAAGTGCCATGCTGCACAAAAATACGACCTGCTCCGGCCCTGCAATGGAAGAAAAGCTAGACTAGATTCCTACAGACCCCATAATAGATAACTCCCTTGCCTCAGCCTCAGGTTTTAAAAAACTATCCGCTTTATCATTAGCAGCAATCAGCATACAAGTATAATGGATTGAAAGAGATTCTGCAATATCAGCAATCTCCTATAGCTCATTTGTGAAACTCCACAGCATGTTGTGGGACCTCAGCCAATCGATTACCAACTTTGAATCCCCTTCTACAATGCTGGGAGAGAAGTGATGTGATGCCACTAACGTTCAACCCTGAAAGACAGCCACCACTTCCGTCACATTTGAATCACAAATGCCAACTGGGCCAGAAATTTTCAGCAAGATGCTCCCCATGCAATCGGAAACAACCCCAGCAATCCCCGCTGGGCCAGGATTTCCAAGGGTCTTTCCATCAAAGTTGAGTGTAAGAGCACCGGAGGGGGGAAGATGCCTGCTCTGATATTGATCCAGCACTCTTTACCACTTGCCAACACAGCTTCCCAGCTGTGATGACAAGAACGCCTCAGAATACTGCAAGCACAATCCACTGCAGAACTCCAATCTATAACTAAGTTGATAATTCTGCTAGTAATTGACCCCAACAAACTTGATTTGTCGCGGCATATCCTGTTGTTTCTTTCTTTCCAAATGAACCAAAGAGTAGTTTGTAAAGACGCTTTCTACAACAGTCTTCCCACATGGCTCCATGTGCCACTCCACCAGTTGGCACAGAGGTCTCAATCGATCCCGGAATCACCAATTACAAACCAAACTTGGAGCCAGTAATGCTCCAGATTCTACAGGAAACTGAACAGTGAACAAGAGATGTGATGAATTTCCTTTGCTGATGCCACATAACACATCTATTGGCTAGCACAAATCCCTTCTCTGCAGCTTATCAACTGTCAGAATCTTGTTGAGGCAAGCCTCCCAACAGAATACACAAATCTTCAGAAGGGCTTTGTTAGACCAAACAAAAGAAGTCCATCCCACTTTGGGCTACTGCCCAGATATCAAAAAGCTTGATATGCAGAACTGACAGAGAAGATACCAAACGGCTCTCTGCTCCCCACTCCATGGTCAGCAGGTGACCTTTAAGAAATGTAGACCTTCGCCAGGGTCCCAAGCAGCGAGATTGCCTCCTCTATTTCATCTTCCCGCAAATCTCTTCTGAAAAGGAATCCAGACTGACTTCCCTCTTCCCCGCTGTAAAATTGAGCAACAGCACCATCTTTGCATGTCGACAATCAGGAGAGTGTTGAGCTCTAAATTGTGCATATTCTAACCCCAATTCATCACACATTATGCATAGTTTAAGTGTTAAAAGACCAATCTTATATGTGTTTTTGTGTTTGTAGGAATGAGAGAGGAACCTCATGAATTTGATGCTAAAAGAACCTTCTTAACACATTAAAGATTAATGAAAGAAGAGCCAAGAGGTGAAGGAAAGAAGCAAGGAGGAAAGAGAAGGAAGAAAGAAAAATCTCAAATTTATAGCCTGTCCAACCGATCGTCCATTGCCAGGACCAGTCAACTGACCTGTCGAATTTATTGCGGAGGGGACGATTTCCTGCAAACCTTGCTGGACCAAAAACAGTGGGTCGCGACCAGTTGCCGGACCGGTCAGCCATAAGCCAAGACCAGTCGCCTAAAGAAGAGATTTAAAAATCCGTTAAAGCCGTTGCGGATTGAAGCCATGACCGGTCGGCCAGGGGGATGCGACCGGTCGTCCACCGTCCCGACTACGTAAGTTCTTCGCAAATTCTCAAAGATTCCAACGCGGTGGTGCATATTTGCTGTAAAAGGACACATCTACTCTCAGTCTAAAATCATCCAGGAAGAGTTCTACAGTCGCTGAAGGTGGAGGAGATCAAAGTGGAGAGTCTACAACTCCTCCAACCTAAGGTTTTTCTGGTTTACTTATGTTTTTAGTAATTTTTCTTTTGTTTTCTAGTTCAATCATGACAATGATTGGCTAAACCTCTTAGCTAAGGCTAAGAGGTGAAGCTTGTAGTTAGGTTTAACACTTAATTCGTTTGTTCAAGTACTCTAAGCTTTGGTTTTGAATTTGAAGTTCTAGTTTGAATAAAGTTGATATTTTTAGACATTTTTTTAAAGTTTGTGTGCTCCGGACACAAGTTGCTTATGAATTTCTGAGAATGATGATGTTGGTTTAATGAGATTTAAATTGTAGTAATCTTGGAGCATGCCATGATCTTTTAGTATGGCTGTTACTTCGGAGGCTACAAAGTTCATCTTCTCTGTGCTTCATTAGAACTAGAAGTCTGATTTCCAGATTGAGTTTGGACTATTATGTGTTTGAATGCAATATCTTCCAATTGGATGAGAGATAGGACTTCAATTCCAATTGTGTGTGTGCTTGATGAATGAATTGGCATTGATCTACTACAAGTGGATCCTTGACACTCTAGTTAATCTTAATTCTCTGATTTTATCTTAATTACTTTACTATTTCTACTTAGTTCTAAATCTCCGAATTTCCTGAACTTATCAATTCAAGTTATTGGAAAGGTTAGCATTGGTTTATCCCTAATCCCTGTGGATCAATCTCGGTCTCACGATCGAATTATTACTACATTGCAACCTTGCACTTGGGGTTGGTGAATAGAGAGCTGATGGAATTGAGCACTATGGGGAGTGTCTGAAGACCAAACGTCATTCCGAAAACTCACCCTGGTGCTTTCTCTGGACCTGTATCTAACAAGCTGCATAAATGAATCATAAATCTTCGATAACAATCTCCAAATGAAGGAACCTGTCAATTGTTAGCCAAATCTCCACCCATTGCACACAACCCTGGGAGAATAATTATGTGCAGAGAAGGAGAGCAATTGTTCCCTATTCTCCACCATCATTCCATTAACAGAGTTGTATCAAATTCTCTATTTGACGGGATTCCCAGGCCTCCCTCGCTTGGTTTACATACATCCGGCCATGTCATAAGATGAAATCTCCCATCAGTTTGAATAGCATGATGCAATCATATAACACCACAGAGGCAAATCTCCACTTCATCCACCCAACTCTAATTCCATGAGAAACATCCGTCTCAACTCTCTGCTTTGATGAATGATCACCCTAAGATACCGGAAATGGTCATTTTGAAGAATTACTTGGTCAATGATCTTAACTAATTCCTCATTTTGACTCTTATAGTTACTAAAATTGCATTCCATATACTCTATTTTGTATGACCGATTTAAAAACCTTTCAATTCTAAAGCATCCAATTTACTCCCCGCCCTAGTCCCGTCAATCAAAACCATATCAGCAAACAAGATATACCATGGGACCTCTTCTTGTAAATGCCTCATTACCGTCATTAATAATAGAATACTATCATGTTCTTTTGTAATATCTTGAATTCTAAATGTATAATTCATGTGTCTTTTAACATCTCTTTAGGTTTCACTGAAAAAATCCACCATTTTCCTAGAGTTTCCCTTAGGATGTAATACTTTATGCAATACCTGTGATATTTCCTTTTCTTGAAGATGTGATACCATGTGCAATATCAACACAAACACAAGATGCATAATTGTTATAGAGAGAGAAGGGGGGGGGATCAAAAGAGGGATCAAAACAAGCCCGAACCGCTTTGTCCATCTAAGTCCACATTGAACATACCTGAAATTTCTGGGCAATTGTAACATGACGATGCTCAACAGACACGTTCATTGAAGGAGGTGAAACATCAAAAACTGTATTCTCACCCTTGTAGTATGGTAGAAGCTCATACATGCCTGCATGCAAAACACCTCAAGTGAATGCCACGAGAATAAAACATAAGGAGATCTCTTCAGATGAATAAATACAGCATTTCCCATGTGTTTCAATGTACCATCCAAAAGTAAAAGTAATGCACAAACCCAAGTGATTATTATTTATTAGTCCACATTTGTACTACTAAAATGTAAATCACAATCATCATAGTGTTGCCCCATCTATTCTCATTTGAAGATTGTCCCATTTATTTGGGGTCTGTTTTAGGAGTCCAGTTTTACCAGTCATAAAAAAAATTCCTCAATGGCCGAAATATAAATATATTCTTGAATTATCTTACCTAACTAATTACATTTGTCTAATATCCCTGACATCTCTACATAAAGAAGCTTTGGTTAAGGTTCAGTACTGAGAGCAGAGTCAGAATGTAATTTAGGCAGGCATCTAGGACCTTCATGCTAAGGAATCTCCAGCATTTTTGTTTGAGTGCCCTGTAAGTTCTTTGATCCAGTTAATTAACCAAGGTGGTTGTTTATGCAAATCGATATATAACATTGCCAATGGACTGGAACGGGCCAAAGCTTGGTAATCTGCAATTTGATCACATTTCTGAGGAAGAGGCGGTTTAGTTGGCACATCTGCTGGGGGAGGAGGTGAAGGCATCAATTTCAAATTAGGAGGATAGGGCGCCAGGGGGCAAATGGGAATCCAATTGCTTTCTTTTAACTTTTTAGTATTTTGGGAGGATGTGAAAGGGATGTTTTAGTTTATATATAAATTCTACAAAAAGGGAAAGCTCTCTAAAGATGTTGGAGTGCTGTTTATTACGTTGGTGCTGAAGAAGGAAAGTGTGGAGCATGAGTTTAAATAGAAGTTTTGGAATGTGACTTGATGACCTATGGTGTAACCGAAGTTATGACCTTTGATAGAGTGGAATGGCGGGATAGGATTCATGTAGCCGACCCCAATTAGTTGGGATAAGGTTTACATGATGACAACGACGACGACTTGATTGGAGACCAAAATCCATATGACTAGCCCCAATTCGTTTCTTTTCGGTGATGTTTCGGCTGGGTGACTTGTTTCATTGCCTGCCAAAATCAAGATGACTCAGCCAGGTCGACTTAGTTTTGGACAATATTTAGAAGCTATAAGGATTTTTTTCGAAAGACGGAGGCATAAAGTTTTATGAATCACTTTTTTTTAATCTTTTAGGATCAATTGCAATCTAGATATAAACAAATTTCAAAATTCTAAAATACACTGTTCATACCATACGCTTAACACCAAGAGATCTGGATGTCAAAAATCAATGTCATTTCTTCTTGAATCAAGAAGGTCTCTACCAGATCTATCCCCAATCGAGGAAAAGCACAAAACCCACCATTCTCGACATTATAGGGCTGTAGAGAATGATTGAAGAAGACAGGCTGTAGATCATATGGTTCAACGGAAAGGGAGGAGATGTCGGAGGGATGTAGATCATATGGTGTGGGGGCATGCCTCGCTACTCTTGTTGTGGAAGCTCTAAGTAGCATGCAGGAAAAAGCGACTAAGGGAGTAATAAGGGGCTTCAAGTAGGAAATGACGAATTCTATGTCTCTCATCTTCATTTTATAAATGACATGATTCTTTTTCTGAGACAAACCATTCACAAATTAGAAACTTGAGAAAAGTTTGGAGGTGCCTGGGCAGAAGTTGATTCTCAAAGAAAAAAGGAAGTCCTAGAAGTACAGCTAGAAAGTGAAGAGGTGTGGACCTCTGCCACCTCATTGTATTGCTTGGGTAAGGCTGCGGAAATTCCATTGATGAACCTAGGCCTTCCTCTTTGCAATGGGAAGCCAGCCAAGCACCTTTAGGATATGCTTGTGGCGAGAATAAAAACAAAACCCTCAAACGTAGAAGGTTAATATGTGAATATACTATATGTCCCTGTTCCATTGTCCAATCTCTGTTAGAAACAATCCAAAGACACTTCATTTCAAGGGCGACACAAATTTCATCTAGTGTAGTGGGAGGAAGTGCGTAAATTGAAGGGGGGGTACTGTTGGAAAATATGCACACTAGTTAGTTGGGGAAGTAGCTATAAAGATTTGTGGAAGAGGAGAGAAGTCTGCAGAAGCAAGTGTTTTCATGCAAATATGGAATATGTAGAGGTGGGTGGTTCACTAGAGAATCATCTCAATACAGAGCATTAGGTTTTTGGAGGGAATTGTTTTGGGTGGAAAATTTATTTAACAAGGAGATTATAACATAATCGGTGATGGGTCACGGATGCTTATGGTGCAATCTATGGTGCGGGGAGAGTCCTCTTCACAAATAGATTGACTGTTCAATGTGGCACTCGAGAAAGACACCACGGTCTCACTCCTAGCGTTACAGTGTATTTGGTGATCAAGCAATCTAGGGGCTGACCTTCCAGAGGAATTTAAGCAAGAAGAAATCGAGGATTGCTTGGTTGCATGGAGTAGCTGCATAGGTGGAAGCCCTCACTGGGAGAGTGACAGATGGTCATGGAATAGGGCAAGGATTGGGGAGCTTTTTAGTTAAATAATTTCATGCATCGTTGTTGGCTCTTAACTGGGTGCAGGTGGCTCCAACTGCTTCGATATATCATTTCAAGGTACCCCCAGTGTAATTGCATTCAGTTGGCTAGTGGGGTGGGACAAGGCGCTTAGCATAGACCATGCAGATGATGATCACTGATGCTTATATCTTCTGTCACAAGAATGTGTGCACTTAGCCTTTACAAGGTTCATATGGGGGTGTCTCTTTGAAATATTTGAATTGGCATGGGTGATAGCTGGAAGTGCCGATGCCTTCTTTGAGGCATGGAATGGGGTTTGTTTGAGTTGGAAAAAAAGAAATTATTTTGAGACTTTGTCTTGGTCACTAGGCATAGACAATATGAAAGGACTCAAACGACAAGATGACCTGTAACAAAACAACTAAAGTAGAAGAGGTGTTCTAAATGATGCAAGAGAAAGTTATATAGCATGGGCTACTAGTGCCTTCAAGGGGTTCTATAAAGAGCACTTTGTGTGCAGATACAGTGCTGAATTGGTATTGTCAGGGATTTATGACCTCTCATCATCTGTAAAGAGCACTTTGTGTGCAGATACAGCACTGAATTGGTATTGTCAGGGATTTATGACCTCTCATCATCTGTTTCTTTTAGTTGCCACATGATGTCAGTCTACGTATTCTGAGTTCTCGTGTTGGGTTCTTTCCATCCAAGGAAGTTATGTTGCCATTAAAAAGAACAACCTGATATTTTTATCGTGATTATATTCTCTCTTTTTTTCTTTTTTGTGAGAAAAAAAAAAATAGCTATGGGTTCATGGAAAGGTTCGATAAGTTGCATTACAACAACTTACAATGTTTACTATAATAGCTATGGGGGAAGATGATTGATCTAGTGTGAAGACACACTGTAAACATGTGAATTACATAACTATGGGGGAAGATGTTTGATCTAGTGTAAAGACACACTATAAACATGTGAATTACATAACTAGGCACCATCCAAAATTTTGATAAGTGATAAGCTTAGAAGTTCCAAAAAGGTATTCATTCATTCAACTCACAAACCGAGAAGATCCTAATGGTTGTAATTCATTAAGCAAAAAAAAAAAAGACGTTTCACAAAGCTACTGAAAAATTAGCAATAAGTCAGGTTTTCTGGAACTTACCCCCTAGAATGGTAACAGATATAATCCAGAAATGCAGCTTACACTGTTGGATGCATTTCGAAATACATTCCAAATTTTTGAAATCAACAAAGTTAGAAAGGGGGGGAAAAAAAGACATCTCAAGAAGACTTAAGTTGTCTTTGCTCTGTGAGACCTGCCTATATGGACTGCCAGAACTCAATAATCTCTGGTGAAAACTTTATATTTTTAAGTCAATAAATAGGCAATATTAAATCAGTGTACTTGTGTTTAAGGTAAGCGAAATAACATTGCAGAAATCTTCATTATCATCATCATCATCATCATGGCGTTGTGCCAGCTGCATGGGGTCAGCAAAGAAAATCTTGATAGCAACAAAAATATGGGTTCATTTGTCTTTCAAAACAATGGATTCATACAAACAGATAGAGAATTACCACATGGTATTGAATTAAATGCGAACTTTCCATCTGCATCTGATACAGCATGGCACAGAGCATCTTTCTGCCTAGGACCATCACCAGTACCCTGGGGACAATCTAACTCCAACACATCATCCGAATATAAATACATGTGAACACCCAAGATTGGATTTCCCTGCCAAATAACAAAAAGATTTGGAAGCTTCAGTCAACAAAAATATGGACCTGCAAGACACCTCATCAAGACCATCAAAGCAGGGTGCAAGTATAATTTGGAAATCACATAGAGCAACTGGAGATTGTACTTGTTTCTCTTTTCTTTTCTTTTTGATAATTGACATAAACTTTATATAATTAGGAAGAAAAAGAGTATGTCGAAACATTTAGCTGAGATTTCACACTCTCATCAACAAATATGCCAGTTTACTCTTTTTTTCTTTTATTAATTATATGACTGTGAGATATAATTTTTAAAAAAAAAAAAAAAAAAAAAGAGAGAGACTGCAAAACAGCTCCCACTACTTCCATAGCAAAAACATGACCCTTCAAAAAAAAAAAAAAAAAAAAAGAAGCAAAAAGCTGGCCAAGTATGAAAGGAGGAGGCAGGACTGATGGTGCTAAATTCTGAAATTAACAAAGTTTCATTGATTTTTACAGTTAATTCCAGCAGTAGTTAATTGATCCAACCAATGTTCTGCATGCACTTTACATTTCACCTGGCATAAAACCAGTGACAGTGTACACATACACTTCCCTGTGTTTATGTTATACGTTGACAAGTTCAAAGCTAGAAAGCAAAAGGATGTCATCAAGCCAATCCCAATATGATGTCCAACGACTTGAACACTATAGCCCAGTTCACAACATCACACCAAATGGATGCATGTTAAACATTGCAGCTGCGAAAATCTTCCATCATCATCATAACCTTCCTCCAAACAATTTGGGGTTTGCCTTTAAATGGTGGATTGGGAACAGTTTTACAATTTGCCTACCCACTGGACATCGGCCCTTCTATTTTAGCCAGGGGTTATAGAGCCAGCCATGGCAGATGCTCAAGAAGTAACTTCTCAATCGCATGCAAAATTGAGGAGGATGTGAATGAGGGGTGAGAGGGGGGGGGGGGGGGGGGGGGGACCCCACTTCCAAGGAATGCACCTTGGCCCAAACATTAAGCTAGTCCGCTTGTCAAGCAGGTCACATGTGTTTGTATGTGAAAAAAAAATCCTTCCTATTGTCCAGTTCTCTCAAATGTGCCGCAAATTTTCCATATTGGGGAGAATATAAACATGTGCACCTATGTACAATTACCTGGTGAAAGAAAAGCATGTTTGTGCACAACCTATGCTTGCTATTGCTAAAAAATTACCTGAGCAACAACGAAGCCATGAATATCATACCCAGGGACAAAGAAGATATCATCTACTACGCCATTTCCAAACCCCAATTCCACCTGAACAGAAATAAAGATGTCACCTAAGTAACAAGCAACGGCGTGTTCAAAAAAAAAAAAATCCTTCACATCCCTGATTGTGGGGTTTGTTTTGGTTTCCTTTCTGTTTTCTGGTTGTATTTTTTGCCTTTTTGGCTCTTTTAATGTAATTCTTTACCTTTCCAAAAAAAAAAAAACAAAAGGGATGAAAAATGCAACTAGTGTCCAACCTCTGAGGAACCTCTAACTTCAACTTTCAAGTTAGGATGAGTAGCACGTAATTTGTATTTCCCTGCACCCAAAGATTGCAAATTTCTGATTATTGGAACAGGGACTAAAACTCCATTGGCATAAAACAATATGGGAAGATGAATAGGCAACCCTCTTCAGCAATTAGAAAAGCTTATAGAGTAGGACTGATGATAAGAAAGTTTAGGCGACCATCCTTGCACATTATTCATGACAGAATCATTCAAGAGCAGCACGAATTTCGACAAGCATCAATCAAAATCAAGAAGTAAAATGTTTGTAGTTGTCCATATGTTAATGTTCATAGATTATTAAATGGGACTAAGGGTGCATTTGGTAAAACTTAATTCCACGACTTATCACTGAAAAATCCCATTTTCAGTGATTTTGGTAATTCAGATTGTTTGGTAACTAAAAAAAATTAAGCGCTTAATTGAAAAAATCACTTAAATTTGGTGGATTATTTTAAACCACGCCAACTTGACTTAACCCTTATAGCGGAATGCGGTAAGTGGGTCTCTCTTTAAATTTTTAGATAAAGATGGACAAAAGTATCCCTATTAACATTTAAAAATAGCAAGACTACCCTTCTTCGTTGCTTTCCCATCCGTGACATCTTCTCTTGCGGGAAGTTTGAAGTCACCAAATTCTATCGGCCCCAACGTAATATATGTATTATATCCACATAGTCTATCCATTTGGACAGATCATTTTAACGCATGAGCCCAAAAATGCGGCAGATCCAAACCTCAGGTGGACCACACCACTGAAAGCAGTGGGGACAATGACGCCCACCATTGAAACCTTCCCAAGGCCCACCATGATGTTTATTTGTCTTCCTACTTGTTCATAAGGATGCAAAGACCTGGATTAAGGGAAAACATAAATATTAGCTTGATCCAAAACTTTTGTGGCCGCAATATGTTTTCAATGGCAGACATTTTATCCTCACCGCTTTCTGTGGTGTAGTCCAATTGAGCTTTTGATCTGCCTCATTTTTAGGCTCATGCTCTAAAATGATATGTCCAAATGGATGGACGGTTTGGATATAACACATACGGCATGGTAGGGCCCACAAAACTTGGTGATGCCAACCCACAAAGAGGTCGGCGATGCATTGCACACATTGGAACGCGGATTGCTTGCTAAAAGCGGAAGTGGATTAGGAGAGACCGTGGACTCACCTAAGACGGTGCAACCTTTACGGTAGGGCCCACCTTGATGTATATATTATGGATCCATGCCCTTCATCTGTTTTTCCATATCATTTTAGGGCATTATCCAAAAAATGAAGCATATCTACTTATTAGGTAGACCATACTTTAAGAAACAGTGGTGATTGAACGCAGTACCATTAAAACTTCTTAGGGCATTCATCATGGTAAGGCCCGTAGAACTTTGGATCTGCCTCATTTTCAGGTCCATTCCCTAAAATAATATTGCAAAATGGATAGACGGTGTGGATATAACGCATTCATCATGGTGGGGCCCATAAAACTTGGTGACATCAACACACCACCAAGGTTGGTGGTGTGTGACACACTATGCAATCTGCTTCCATTGGTGACTACCTCCACCAGGGAGCGAGACTTGGTTACGACCCTAGAGCCAGTGATTTAGGTGTGACCTTGACTGTAGGGCCCACATCAATGTATGCATTGTATATCCACACTATCCATCTATTTTTTCAGATTATTTTAGGGTATGGTCCCAAAAATGAAGCATGTGCAAATTTCATGTGGACCACACCAGATCACGAAAGTTTTGAATCAATATGATATTTGTTTTTTCTCCTTTCATCCGGGTCTTTGAAACCTTGTCAACAAGTTGGATGGTCAACAAACATTATGGTGGACCTTAGGAAGTTTTTAATGGCGGGTGTTCAATGACCACTGTTTCATGTGGTGTGGTCCGTCCACCTAAAATTTGCATCTGCTTCATTTTTGGGGCCTCGCCCAAAATAGATGAACTGTGTGGATATACAATTTAATCTTTATTTTAGTTTGATTTTATGCATGGATATACAATTGAAAGTATTTTATTTGTTGAATGATGCATGCTAAATATTTGATGGCGTGCTCACTTAGAAGATTAAAAAAATTGTACATGTGTGGCCTACTTATTTGACAGGACATGAATATTTGTTCCAAGTCAAAATATTTTTTTTATCCAAGGTCATTGATCCAAAAGCATACTATAGGTAGGACCCTATAGATGAATGCCCCAATATCGTGCTAGTGTGACACATTATGGTCCACGAATCGAAATGTTATGATTATTCTATCAAGAAGAGTATAGCACATGGTCCATCAATTGAAGAATTATGCTTGAGAGAAGTATGTGAATGGGAAATAGGTGTACTACATTTGGTGGCATGCCAATAACATATCTCGTCTCATATTCTACAAAAAATTGAAATTGAGACAATAGGGGCAAATATGAGAAATTTTCAATTTTCAGACATTTAGGATTTATTTTCACCAAACACGCTTTTATGAAAAAAGTGCTTATTTTCAGATGTTAGAACTTTTTTTAGACAAATTACCAAACAGATTTTTCAGTACTTATAAGTACTTAAATTCAGCACTTTAAGTTATCAGTACTTATATTAATTTTCAGACTTAATATTTCAGTTTACCAAACAACACCTAATATGACCACAACAACTTTCGAAACTGAATGAAGTGGCAGCTTTCCTTCTCAGGAGTCTGGTTTTGTTGATGAACCTAGATAGGTCATTATTTAGAGGTTGTTGTTTGTGGCCAAATGCTAGTCCATCAAATAACACAGCTCTCAAACCTGGAATGACGTTCGTGAATGAGTAACCTCCAACTGATGACGTGAAAACGGAAGAAATAAGATCATCTGCGAGTGACAAGAGCTCAATTTTTACATTGGAAGGCCCTCCATCTTTCAAGGAACAGCTCTCTCCACCAACAGCTCCCATAACTCTTCCAGATATGATAAATCTGCATAAATATGAATTCTCTGAGAGCTGTGATACACCTAAGACTTTAACCAAGTATAGCAACAAAATTTGTGCCAACTGAAACCTAAACAGCCACATAACCAAAGAGCACAGACCCCGTAAATCGGAAATTGATATCTGCATTTGCATTGCAGCCACTGTGATCAACAACAACAGGAACCTGCAAGTGAATACATGTTCTTTATGTCATATTTTAACAAATTGTGACTATGGAGTGTATCAACACCCTCATATATGGCTGTGCATGAAGGTGAGACATGAGGGGCATGCCATTGGATGGTAATAAAAGGAAGTTTGGGGGAAATGCTGAAATGCAAATGCCATTTACCCACATTATCTGGATCCCATGACCATCCTTCAGGTCCCTTGATTTTGATGACAAAAGAACCCTGTAGAGAGAGACAAATACCACTCAAGGTAAGAAAAAATTCAGTGAGAATCATATAAATTTGTTGCACAAGTATGAGAACCATATAACTGTTCCATGTTTCAGTATGCATTTGTTCCAGTACATTGAAACCAAATTTTAACAACACAGGTGCCAAGAATATCCAATGATTGATAAGAACAAAAACTCTGTTAGGACAGTATTAAGTTTAATAATATCCCATGATTGATAAAATTTGTTTCTCCCTGGTAGCATGATGACATACAGGATTACAAGCCCAAAGCAAGTCAAATTAATGTTTTCTGTCCAGATATTGAAAAATGTTTCAAAGGCACAGGCCCCACAGCTGAAGTATAACTCATGACCAATTAAAGCAGAGCAAGCCTCCTCTTTTAAATTTGCTGCTCTGTCTTCTGATATCTGTATCATACAGAAACATACTGAAACAATCCTTCTCGGAACGATGTATCATTGGCAATCTTGCAAACTAAATAACATGTAATACTAACACAGTACTCACAAGCCAGTGAGCCAAAAAACTGAGGAAGGGAACACAACATTGTTTTTTCTTCTTCTTCCCTTTTTTCCCCTTTTTGAAGGACTAGTGAAAAGCCCATGCCCTTGGATGTTGGAAATTTCAACAGTTCAACTATAAGTGGGTCCCACCTGATGAGTGCCAATTCTTTGGGAAAAAAAACATTGGGGTACTATGAACCACTTGATGGACAGATCAACAATCCAAATTGGGGTAACCACACCAAGGATGGGCCATGCACCATCTTGGCTGCCATCTATCTCCTGCATGATTATGGAATGTGCAGCGAGATCAGGACCATTTAGCATCACCACTGGTACTTTGCCAATGGGGATCACGACCAACGTGAAGGCAACTGATCCCATCATAGAAAAATCAACCCAAGAAAATTCTATCAAGGTCAAAGCTTAATGCCAACATAGCCAAGTACCAGTTGAAACTTGGACTAAAAAGAATCCTCTGCAAGTTTGCTAATCTCACATGCATGGATAGCCTAGTCTGATACATGCCTCCATATGCATCAATATGTCACACATGTAGAACATCTGAGCTGTCATCAGGCAAGCCCCGCCATGTGGATGCCCAGGCCAAAAGATCAGGCCGGTCTATTCATCTGGTTGACCCCAGCAACAAATAGACAGTGAAACTGAGGCTGTGTTTGGTGACACCAAAAACCATTCCAATTCATCCGTCTCAAAGGCACGACAAAATGTGTCCTTTACTGCAGTTCAGATTTAGTCCTTTCCATGGCCCACATGAACACTGAATGGGCCTGATTTCTCAATGGAGGCATGACCACATGACGGAACTTCAACTTGGACAGTTTGGATCACCCACGTGTGCACATATGTGGACTGGTGTAAATCACCGCTTCCCATATGATTTTTTTTTTTCTTTAAAAGAGCCTGAAAGCTATTTTTAAGATAGTCATCCATTCAGTAGACATGGTAAATCATTTTCCACAGAATGCTTCTTTTCCAGCCGCTAATGACATCAGGGAGAGAGCCATATTAAACAATACCTTGTCATATACTGGGATGAAATAGTAACCATTGGGAGCACATTGAGTCCTGTCCTTCACCAATCCATCAACTGTGCGAAGTTCAACCTGCACTTTTTGGCACATAGAATAAGAAACAAAAATAATTTCTCTTAGAGAAATCAATAGAAGTTTGAGCATGTATTCATACTAACAATGAAAGCATCTCAACCTTGTTCCCAAGCAGAAACTTACTGCATCAGGATCAATACCTCTGAAGTTCCAAAAGATCAAGAATTCAAGACCCAAAAAATAGAATGAAATATGATATTACCTAAAACAAATATTCCTCATAATAAGGGTTTTAATCTTTTAGGGCCTGTTTGGATTGGAGGAATCCAAAAAGTATCCATGGAAAGAAAACGTTTTCTGTTGATGTGATGTTTTCCGCCAATTGAGACAATAAGGACCTGTTTGGTTATCCAATTACAACAGTAATTGGCTGAAAATGGGTAATCATTACTTAATCCTTGTAATTGTGTGGTGACATCACTTACATTTGACAGCAACGATTACATTATACCATTGTTTGTTTTACAGGGGGATCACTGAAAAAATGAGTCTTTTGGTATGTAAAAATACAATTATTACAATTTCCTTTACCTGTTTACTCTACATGTGTATTTGACTATCGTTTTTTGTGTTGTAATTCTCTATTAACCAAACACCCTGAAAAGATAATGATGGCTCATTTACTTTGAATTACACTGAAAATTGGAAAACCAAACACGCCCTAAAGTAACAAGCGGAAAATTGTCTTAATTCCTATGCTTTTCCTAAAAAAAAACCTGTTTTCCTTTTCAGCTTGGGACTTGTTAATCCTTATTTCCATCCTTTTTGATAAACAAATTTCAATTTTTTACCATTGAGCATTGTATTTTTCCCTGGAAATCACCAAAACTGAAACAAACAACTTTATATAGGATTCTTTTCCACTGATGACATTATCCATGGTTTTCCTCGGATAACTGTTACAATCCCAAAGGTTTAAGAGCCTAACTTTACACGTTCCATCAGTCCTGGGGCTTTTGGCGCATTGGTTAGGTTCTTAACAATTGGTATCAAAGCCAACACCACGTCTCATGTTCGAGTCACAGAAGGGGCAACCTGTGGAAAGGGCAACCTGGACTAGAGTGAAAGCTGCCACGGCGTGGAAAGGGCTACCTGGATAACCAGAGTGCAGCCACCATGCCCTGGAAAGGGCTACCTAGAATAGAGGCCAGAAGTAAGTGCCGCCACAGATTGGGCCGCCGTGGACGTCGGCTGCGGAGCATGGTGGAATGTTACGATCCCAAAGGTTTAAGAGCCTAACTTTACACGTTCCATCAGTCCTGGGGCTTTTGGCGCATTGGTTAGGTTCTTAACAATGACACTATCCACTGATTTGCTACTGTACCTCCTATATGACACTATATGAAAAAATAAAAAATAAAATAAGCAGCTTGTTCTTCTTCCTTCTTTTTTTTTTTTTTTGTTGACCTAGCAGTGGTACGAGCACAGCCCACTTCCAGTAACTGAAGCAATTGATCGGGTGGCCCGATCATGGAATGGACCATGACCACTGGTATGTACCCCATTAGATTATCTTAGCCACCCAACGAAATGAACAAATTACTACAAGCGTTCTGCATCTAACAAGGGCCCACCATATGAACGATTCAGATCACCAAAAAGGCACAGTCTTCCGAGCAAGGAATCGCTCGTCAAACAGTTGACATCTCCTCATCAAGAAATTCACAGCTAACAGCAACATACTAAACGGAAAAAAGAACATACAAAATTCTAGCTTCTGACATAGAATCCGAGTTTAACTACACCATACCGTGATGTGCGAATAATCCAATTTCGTATCGGACGGCTTCCTCGATTTGATCAAAGACGGACTCGCCTGATAAAGCAACGAATAGTGAAAGATCGCCAATAGATCGAACCAACGGATGAAAACGCGGAAACAGGAGAGATTCAAATTTTCTAATTTTTTTTCCTCACCTCGACGAATCCGCCGCAACCTTGGATCGTATCTGCAGTAGCAGAAGCTGAAATTGCAAAGATTACAGTGAAGATGCAAAGAAGAACATCTATAAATGCCATCGTTTCGGATCTTGATTTTCTCCGATCGGGAACTTGGAGAGGGTTTTAGATCTGATTCATCTGTGAGATCGAGAGAGAAATCCCAAAACCCCTCTCTCTCTCCCTCTCTGAGCTCTTGTTAGTCCCAGGTCGTGTTGAAGTGAGGAAGGTTTAAGAAGCCGAGGATTTGGGAGTCATTGTGCATAGCCATGTGAATCCTGTCCTGATGCACCCAACTTTTATGATTGGGCCGTTCTTCGCTGATCCCAGCCGTAGAGATGGTTGAGCACAGCATACACGAAGGGCTCGGATTAGGTACTACCCCCACCGGGACGCTGAGGAGACGGACGGGGTCCGTGGCACCTCGTCATTGGTGGAGACCAGTGGGGGCCGCACCGATCTCCTCAGCATCGTGGTAGGGGTAGGGCGCGAATTAGGTGTTATCCCGTGAACAGCTTAGTGGGTGCTACCCCTACCGTATGGCCCACATGGATGATATTTTTTACATCCACGCCGTCCATCCGTTTCTACAGCCTATTTTAGGATGATGTTTCAAAAATTATACATATCCAAATCTAAAGTGTACCATACCACTAGAAACAGTGTGATTGAGTGCCCCACCATTAAAAAATCCAAAGAACCCATTGTAAGGCTTTGGTAATGTTTATTTGCAATCCAAGCTCTTGATAACGCGAATAAGGTCTTGATTTATGGAGAATATAAATATCAGATTGATCCAAAACATTTTTTGTCACAAAACGTTTTTAATGATCATTCATCACTGTTTCTTGTAGTATGGTCCTCCCGAGATTTGGATCTTCTTAAGGTTTTGGATCACATCCTAAATTGGTACGAAAAAATGATGGACAGCATAGATATATTAAAAATACATTAAGATGGCCCCCACACACTTAGCATAACACCCACTAAGCTGTCTCCAGCTAACACCTAATTTGCGCTCATAGGGTAATACTAGGGCTATGTACATTTTGGTTTTGAAGAATGATACTCAACTGAGCTGACTGAGTCGGTTTTGAATATTAACCAACCGAACTAAGCCAATGAAGCCTCACTATTCTGACCAAACCGAATAAATTAATGATGGTTTAGTTTTGTTGGTTTCATGACAATATTAAAAAATTAAGAAGATTCAAATCTTTGGTAGACCACACCAATGTAAAAATCAGTAAATGACGATTAAAACTTTTTATAATTATAAGTTATAAAAGTTTTAGGTCAAGCTGAAAGTGAAATTTGACTTTTCCCTTCGTCGAAGTTTGTTTAACATTATCAACAATTTGGATGGTAAATACACATTGCAAATCTTCTTCAAGTGGGCTGAGGACATTTTTAATTGCGAGCGCTCAATCAACATTGCTTTTTGTGGTGTGGTCCACTTAAGATTTAGATTTAATTAATTTTTTCGAAAACATCCTAAAATGGGTTGAGAAAGTGATTGGACAACATGGATATATAAGATATTATTAATGTGGGCCATATGGTAGGGGTAACATTAATATATATATATATATATATATATATATATATATATATATATATTCAGTTCGGTTGAAAATGATTTATAATTTTAATAAATCGAAACTAAACCGACATTCTCAATTTTTAATATAAAAAATTAAATCAACTGAAATAAAATGAAAAACCAACCAAAACTGACCAATTCGATCCTATTCACTCGATTTTACTGATTTGGTCGGTTTTTTTAGCAACCATAGGTAGTACCTAATCCGAATCCGAAAAATCCACCACATCCATCTGTTTTGCTATATCATGTTACCACATGGGCCAAAAAATGAGGTACACAAAACTCAAGTTGGCCGTATTATAGAAAACAGTGAGGATTTAACGGCACAGTTGAAACATTCATATTTCATGGGCAAAAAAGTTTTTGATCAGGCTAATATTTGTGTCTTTTGAACGATTTGAATGGTATATAAACATCATGGTGTACTAAGGAAGGTTTCAACTGTAGACACTTCCCTATCGACTTCATCCTATTGTTTGCCCACCTGAGTTTTAGATCAGCATCATTTTTGTGCCATGTCATGTCATAACCTAGAAAAACGGATAAATGGGGTGGATTTCTCACAAACATCACCATGGATCCATATAGCTTCCTCTCACAGCAACTCGCAGCCGCAAATTATTTCATATTAACAAATCCTATCCGTCTAATTCTTGGACATTTTTCCCAAACCGGTTGCTTAGTGTTTCACTAACCAGGTATTTGTAGGCGGCTAGATGAAGGGTTAGGAAGATATTTGGAAAATTTCCAATCCATCAAATCAACAGTTTGGATCGCTAAATGAAGGGCCTGTTCATTTGCTCGTGCATCATGGCCATGATGTGCATGGACAATAATTTTTTAAAACGTACCACATTTCTTTCGTTATATTACAAAGAAACCTCTCCTCTTTGAATATAATCCACTAAACCTCTTTTCATGCATAAGTAGACATTTGATTACCAAATTTAACTACAAACAACATGAGTTACATTTTATTATCCTTGAAGACTAGATATTTTCATTTTGAATGGTGTAGACCAACCCATGTTGGACCACCGTAGCAATTGATATAACCATCTAAATGATGGATCAAAGCCGTTCAAAATATTATAGAAAATCTTTTCATGCTTGCGCAGGGTAAAATGGGTTTTTCTCTCATCTCTATAAAGTGAAGGGCAAAAACATTATTTTATATGATCATAAGTCAAATTTTATAGTCAACTCTAAGGGAACTCAAACACATAGTGTTTTACAGTTGAACATGAGGAAGAGCAAAGATTAATTGGTAATATTGAAAAAAGAAATAGTTATTTGGTATATAGCTAAAAGATTAATTGGTAATATTGAAAAAAGAAATAGTTAAAAATTCCTTCCCTGTGCTCCTAAGGAAGAGCAAAGATTTTCTGGTCCAGCTAGAAGAGAAATGTTTGTGTGCCATCCAAACCATTCATAAGGCTCCGCTGGATTAACCGTAGCCAACATGATTCAAAAGTTCTACATATCCCCCACAAAGTTTCCAATGATGGGCCTTCAATCCCCATTGCTTCATATTGCATGGTCCAACGAAATATTGGATCTACTTGATTGTTGGACTTCTATTCTATTGTGAGCTCGTGAAACTGATGGATGAAGTGGATTTCTATTCCACCCGCGTGTGTTTGCTATGTGCTAGATTATTTTAAACCATCTAATTATCTATACAAGTTTGGAGCAGGCGATAGCCAGACCCACAGGATTTTTTGGCAGTAGATAAAACTGTAGGGCCCACCAGATGAACGAACTAGATCCAGTGGAATGGGAATCAAATGGGTATTCGGGAATAGTTACGACTATCAATGGGCTGAGCTAGTCCATTGGGATTTTGGGCCTAGCCTACCTCAGGCGGGCTTGGGATGCAATTCTGCCCTGAGAACGCGACTCCAGCTAAAAATTCAAGCCCATTTTATAAACGGGCCCGGCTTGGACCACCTACAACCCGGCCCAAAATACGTCCCAACCCGCACATTAGGGTTTACAGTAAGCCTGGTAAAATTTCAGATGACCTGATAACCCACACAAAACCCGCATGAAAAAACCAGTGTTCGGTCTAGCCTTATCATGTTGGGTCACTAACGGGTTGACCCATTGACCCGTTAACATAATGGGTTGGGTCAGTGTTTCACCCGCGAACCCGTTTAACCCGTTAATATAATGGTCTAGATCACCAAATCATGGCCCAGCTATGAACCTAGCACTCCATCATATTCAATATTGCAATGTACAGGTGATTCCTCCTCGTCTCACGAGTGAATCCTATTGTTTCCGGTGATAGAATGGGCCCATAAGATGGACCACTGTTGTATGTTGGGTCAGATTGTCAGTTGTCCTCATCAACGGTGTGGCCATCTGATGAGTAGACTGGCCTAATAGGTTAAACGGTTAAAATCCATTACGAAAGTGCCCCAATCAAGTTCCCCCATGTTTGATACCCACCTACAAATGGGTCATTCCACATCTCCAGCAATTTCTCTGCCAGCAAACTATGGATGCCAGGCGGCCCCACATACTGTTGATCCGCACCGTTCATATGGTGGACCTATCATGGATGATAGCATAGAGCGAAATTGACCCACACCAGATGATCTTGACTGTTGCAATATCGTACATTCGCAGGCCAGGCATCTGATGGATTTATCTTGTGATAAGGGACATGGACCATCTCATGCGTGTGAATGGCTTAGATTACTGAAGATGGAACCCACTTGCACCATTGCGGGATTGAACAAATCAGTGCCGTTTCTTCCCATCATCTAAACGAACCAGCGGAGACCAGCCAGCCCACTTTGGCTGGGTCTGGGTTGAGACCAGTATGCCCTTATTTATAAACCTGGGCTTGATTTTCAGGACCAACAAACTAATGTTGGGTTAACTCAGGCCTCCATCTGCCGTGCCTGTGTTTGGTAGGCCCATTTGGGCGGTTCACGATTCTGTAAATCACCTGGGCCTGGGCTATGTCCTTAGCTCATGAGCTGGACTTGGACATGGTCCGACATGGCCTGGTTCGTCGGCCAAGTTGCAGCTATGGTTAGTGCTAGTTCTTGTTAAAAAACCAAAGGAACATGCACAAAATTACACAATGATAGAACGATCCTAACAGTCCAATTGCTGTCCATCAAATGGACAGTTAAAAATAAATAGCCAACACTCCAAATTAAGCTTAGGATGGGATTATCAGATCAAGTGTGATCAGTCTATGCCTAGGGCTGTGAATGGACTTGGACCATCCTAGGCTCAAGATGGACTTAGGCTGAACCAGGCTTAAACAGACCTTAGATGAGATAAAAAAATAATAATAAATAAAAATGTTTGGATTCTACCTGAAACTGTCCCCTTAGCTCATAAGTACTAGACACAATGTTAGAATTCTAACTCTTACAAAGTGGTATCTGCACTGATGCCCCTACCTAGGAAGGAGGCTAATTTTGCCCTCCACCTAAGCCAATCTCAGGGAACAGTAAAGCTTCATAGAATCTTTCTATCCCGGTGCAAGTAGATCTTCACATACATATCTATTTCACGGAGCCTTTCTTCGAGACGGTGCCCAGATCGTTGCACCTTTTCTGGATATTGAAACTTACCTGACAAGGAATTTCACTACATGAAAGAAAAAAGCAGTTAAAAATACTCTTCGATGGTCTAGATTCAATCTACAAGTGTGCCCCACCTAACCAGTGGAACCAATACAACATTCTGGACAAGGTTCCTACAACAGGCCCTGTAGTGTTTAATGAATGACCCAACTGTGGCACACAAGTTCAACACGGGCTAGTCTACATGCTAATGGGGTTTTAGCTTGGATATTGTATTAGAAATATCCAAAGTATGTGTCCTTCAGGCTTTAGGCAGTCCACAGATCCAAACCATTAAATCTCTAGACAATTGAAGACTGTAGATAAAGGTCCAAGAAAAGTCGAGAATGACTCGGTGGCCAGCATTGAGTCGGGTACAACTACCCATTTATTAATCCCATTAGGCAGTCATGCACAGGCCCAGCCTTTATTAATCGGGCTGGACATTCTAGCTCAAACTCGGATGGGGAGCTTGAGCAACAAAAAACTTTGTGGGGCCCAATATGATGTCTATGTGGCATCCATTCCATCCATAAGTTGTGTTAGCTCATGTTTGGACATGAGCCTAAAAACTAAGAAGATCCAAAGCTTGAGTAGGCCACACCACAGAAGAAATAATGAGGATGGGGCACGAGCTCTATGTCATACAAAGATGAGTCCCAGCCCAGCACCTATCCATATCTAAAACTCAAGTGAACTAAAGCATTGGAAATAGTGAGATGGGAACGCTGACACTGCTTCTCTCTAATCTCTCTTTCCCTTCCTCTCTCCATGTGCTAATGTAAACATGTATTAAACAAATTGTAGGGATGTGTTCAAGATGTGTAGGGCCCACAAATGTGTCAATGTCTTCCAAATATTATAATTCTGCCTTAAAAAATTAATGTGAACCTTGTCCAATGGTGAAGTGGGTATGATATCGATGATCTTTGCCATAGATTATAATGACCATGAGTCTTAGGTGAATGAGTGATCATGCCATAGTTAATATATTGGAGTATCCTAAATGTACACAGACATGGCTAAATGAGAGGGATTCCTTAGGTTTTTTTCTTAAAAACTTGAGATTACACACAACGGTCACTAAGGGAAAATCATGGTCATGAATCTCAATATCTAATTGTTTCATGACCATGCGCCTAACAGGCCGTAGGATAGATTTATAATTGTCATCATCATTATGACAATGGATATACTCATCCTATGTAAGGAGACTAATTATGAGTCAAGATTGAATGTTTTCATCATTGGACATTAAGATGAATTGGTAATACTTTTGTCCTATCAATGTAGAAGTGTGAGCATGCTATGGGTAAGGATTTTTTGATAGATCTATTGGGCACTTGCATTGCATTTGTGGATTGAGTTGTAGGATGAGAGGCCCATCATGCTTGGACTATAATTAACTTAACGATATATTGAATTTAATTAATTTTTAAATCAAGGATATGTAAGGTTTCAAGGTCTTCATTATATTTGCTTTAACTCACTTTACAAGATCATTATGTAGTCAATAAAAATGAGTGTAATTAGGCGTGTATCTATTAAAATCCATTAAGACTTACATGAGCAAATAAGGGATTCGCTGATTTTTCAAGAACTTATAGCTTAAATCTCGGAGGTATATGTTCATTAAGTGATTTTTTATTGGATCTAGTATTTAAAAGGTTTTTCAATTGTTTTAAGCGTTAAACATTTATTTTAACCACTAAAACCATTTTGATCATACTTAATGATGATTTGATGGTTTAAATCCCCAGGTTCACCACTTGATCTGTATAGATAGTGAATCTTTGCTAGATGGTCAGAGGAGTGAAAGGATATATCAAATGTAGATCATGGAATACGGCAAGATCATGTGATTCCAATCATGGAATGCATGGAAGACTATAGGTGGTAGAGTGTCATAATTGATATCTACTTAAAATCCTAACTTCTATTTATAAATCGCTCTCATCCTAGAGGGAGAGGGTACAACAGAAGAGAGAATTACATAGAGAGAATGTCATCTCTTCCCCCCCTCTTCCATCGAACGTTCTGCATGTGTGGGTCCATTTGTGTGGATAGCTCCTGCGGCATGATAAAAATGGTTGTTTCTCACAAATCTTTATTGAATTTCTCATTGAATTTTTAAAACATGATTTTTTTTTTTCTATGTAAGAACTTGGATATATATAAACAAGGATCCATAGAGTTTAATCATACCGTCTAATTTTTAAAAACTTTTATTTATTTTTGACTATATTTTGAAAAATCTAACACCAACCCTTCCATTAGATGTGGCCCAAAATGCTAGGTCTCCATTTCAAATCCAACCTGGTGCCCAACTCGTGTGGTCCAAGCTGTGTGGCCCACCTGAGATTTTGACAGGGATATTTCTCCTGATGTACAAAGCCCTTGAGGAGGCACACCAGATGCACGGCTTGGATCACATACAACCATGCACGGCCCACACATGCAGCTTCATTCTCCAGAAACTGCACACCCCCAAACCATAGATTCCATTGCTTGAATTAAACCGTCCAAATCATGGGATGCACTCTATAATAGATTGCTCATTAACCAAGATCAGATTGATCGAAATATCCTGACCCTTGATTAATGGGTATTTGTTTGTTGAATTGAGATCATTAGCTATTTTTCATTCTTCACCGTGAATCTAAAGTGGGGCCCACTAATTTGGTTGTTCTTGACTTACATATGTGCCACGTGTATAAGATCTCATATTGCATGCATATAAACCATCACACGGACACTACGACAAGGGAGAATGGCTCATGAATCGGACTATTAATTTGATGGGCCCCGACCATCCTAGCCGTCCAATTGGAAGACAATTGCTATTGAATGCAAGTTATTGCTAAATCATCTCTGACCGTCCATTTCTAAGCCAACGACTCCAAGGACCAAAACTCTAGATTGCCTCAGCCGGGAAATGCCCTTCAAATGGATGATCAGGACCATCAATAAATGCAATTTTTGGCGTATGACGGATCTATGGTGAGGATTAATCGTTCGGAACATGCTATCATCATGTAATCGATTGTACCGAACCTTTAATGCAACAACATGTGGGACCCACCGAACTAATGGTGGTATGGACAGTCCAATCAAGATCAAACATTTGGCAAATATTTAGTTCAGGTAGTTCCATCGGACCGTTGATAAAAGATAGTTACTAAAGGGAACCGATCAGTTACAACCGTTCATTAAAAGATAGTTACTGAAGGGAACTGATCACCTCCAACCGGCTGCATGCTAACATCTCTGACATGACACGATGAGGATTGAGGGCGCGGATTTCCTGCGAAAGCCTTGCGCAGCTGCGCTGGGAACCAAGGTGGGGCCCACAGTGATTTTTTTGATGAATCCACCCCGTCCATCCGTTTTGGGAGCTTACTTTAGGAAATGAAAACAAAAATGAACCGGATCTAAGACTCAAGTGGGCCGAAAACGTGAGGATTAAACGTCCACAGTTGAAATATTTGTGGAGCCACTGGAGTAAACTTCCTGCGGAAGGCTTTCGCAGGAAATCCGCGCCCGAGGATTGATTGGTGGGACTGTACGGTCTGAGCTCATCTCTGACAGCAGATGGCCCACCAATCAAATCTTTCACAACAAGGCCCCTAGAGCATATGACCTCATCAATCGATTCTGCCCCCAACCCAAGCTTTGTGGGTCCCACTATCTTCTATATTTAAATCATCCTTATTTGGACGGTTCGTATAGTATATCAGCTAGATTAAAAATTACAACGGCCCCAACAATGGATTAGGCTGAGTTTTCCATCTTCACATCACCTGGGATTAGGGGTGTCAATGGGCCGGGCCTGGGCCTGAAAAATCAGAATTTTGAATAGGGCCGGCCCTATGGCCCGGCCCGAAATAGTGTAAAATCATGGCCGAGAGCTACCCAAGGCCCGGCCCATTGACACCTCTACCTGGATTATGCTGTTAGAGGAAAGATACACATAACATGGTGGCCCGGCACAAACGTACGGTTGATAACTCATCCACATTTTTCCCTGTGGTGGGATTCACCTAATTTGTGGATCTGGCTCATTATCTGCCCCCTGTTCTACAATCATGGATAGAACCAAATGGACGGGTGGATTTTACACACAGAACTGGTGGGCCCCACAGAGATTAGTTATTTTAGGCCCCGCGTAAAACAAGAGTTGTGAAGGACGGTGCTTCAGTGGATTCATGGATCGCTACTGTAGGGCCCGTCGTGATGTATGTGCCTTACATCCACGCCGTAGATCCATTTTGACAGATCATTTACTGATATGATCTAAAAAATGAAGCAGATCTAAATCTCAGGTGGACCACATCAAAGAAAACAGTGGTGATTGACCATTAAAAATTTATTGTGAGCCACAAAACGTTTTGAGTGTGGTCCCTTCATCTACGTCTCTGTGAGCTAATCAACAGCTCGGATGAAAAATAAACATTCCGATGGCCCCTAAGAAGTTGTGTGGTGTGGTCCACCTAAGATTTGGGTCTACTTCATTTTCTGGATCATGCTCTAAAATAAGCTTTTAAAAAGCCGTACAGCCAGGGACCCACCAAAGCCGCGCCCGTCGCAGACGATTCCGGTCCGTCGTGCATGCGAAACCAGTCCCATCATCAAATCAAGACCACCGACCTACATTCAAATGGCATACACCAAAAGTTTCAGTGCAAGCAGTTGCACGGTTACAACCTCAATACCATACTGACTGTACTTGAGTTATTTACCATAAAAAAGTTACTGCAGCATTAACTATGCAAAAGTGTCATTTCAATAGATTTTGATTTTTTTTTTTAAATTGGGTTTTATTGAAAGATGATTTACCTCGGAAATAGAGATAGAGCATTTATAAGGGAGAGTAGACATAACGTCAGTCGTCCATCAAAATTGAATTATAGATATCCCATCAACCATCAAATCACTGTCACCTTTTTTGTTTTAAGAATATATATGGTTCAAGATACCTACTAGGGTTACTTGATTTGGAAATCACTGGCTCGGCTATATTGCGCCGAGTGGGACACTGCAATTCTTGGTTGCATATCTTTTTATGTGTGTCATCTCGTGAGAAATCAACCTGGGCTAGGTTAGGTTTATGTGAGTAATGGGAATCTTATACCATTTTCAGACAATTTGGATGTTTGGGTACATGATTTAGTGATCCAGACCGTTGAGGATGTGGTCCCATTCATGGATGGACCCTGGCCAAATAATCTCGGCAAAAATGATAATTATAACCTTTTTTTACTGTGGGCTTGTAAATAGATGGTTAAGAAGGAATGCAATAACAATCTGCATTCAATGGAAGATGGCGGCTTGTTGGGTGCTTTTTGGACGTGGTCTAGCCATGATTGAAGCCCATCATAATGCCCATAAGATCCTGTCCATTGGTTTCGCGAGCTTATAAGAGCTAAAATTGAAGTAGATGCAAAACTGAGGTGGGCTACACAATAAAAAGCAGTTTGGTTTAAACACCATCCTAATTATTTTAGGTTAAATCATAGTAAAATGGTGTAATGTACAGTAAAAAAAAAAAAGAAAAAAAAAAGAAAAGAAAGTAATAACTACCCTTAGTACCTTATTTGGAAGTAAAATTGATAATCCACTTCCATCTTCACTTTCGGCGGTAAAGAATTTCCCATGGCCTGATACACTTGGATATAGTTTCATCGATATATATTATATCCACACCATTCATCCATTTTGCTATATCATTTAAGGTCTATTGCCAAAAATGAGAAAAATCCAACACTTTTTGTGGACATCAACAAGATTTTAAGGGCAGACATTCGATTCCTGCTATTAGTTGTGGTGTAGTCCATTTCAAATTTATATCCACCTTTTTTTTGTCTCATTGCATAAAATGATCATACAAGATGGGTGAACTGTGTGGATATAACACATACATCTTGATGATCCTCTTGAAACTATACCATGTAAACCCACCTGGCCTGCACATCATGCCACAATTCTAAAGGATTTGAGTGATTTGACCTTGGACATCAAAGATAAGAAAGAATGATGCAAGTGTTACTTTTCATTACTATAGTAGGTCATGAAACAAACTAAGGCCCATGACTGTCTGGCACTAAGGATTTGGGGAGATTTGAAGGTATTTCAAATCCAACAGTTATTTGGTATGGTGGATTGCAGGGTATTCGAAGTCCATGAGATTTCAAATCCTTGGTGAGTTTTGTAATTCTTACATTTTGCTTGGATTTTCCATCCTCACCTATTTTTGCTCATGTTAAAAGGTAAGGAAAGTCATGTGCATAGCATGCGCCAGTGGGCTGCTAGTTTGTTGGGCATGTGACCCACTGATGATATTTTAAAACAATCAACATCACAAAAATTCCTTCAATAGGATGATTGGAGCAGCTCAAACATTGTCTATGCAAATCAACAACTAAAAATCATTGGTTAGTCACTTAGTTGTGATCTTATGCTTGTGGTCCATCCAAGGCTTGGAATTTCATCATTTTTTGTTGAAGAATATATTTCAATAGGTTTATTGCAATTATTGTGTCAAACATTACATATGTACACTAATTAGGGATATTAAATTTGATTTAGTAATTAAATTCAAACTATAGTAAATATATTACAAATTTTAAGTGCATGTCTTCTCTTTAGATTATAGGGGATTCTAAACCCAAGGTGTTAAACACAATTGGAGGATTTCGAATCTAGGGTTTCTAATCTGTGTATTTTGAATCCACAGTGCCAAACAAGGCCTATGGTCTAACAAAAGGTTTTGGATCATGCTAATATTTGTGTTTTCAATTCATCCCCATGGAAAGACCTTATGAATGATTTAATTGACATATGAGCACCATGATGGGCCACAAGGGGAAACAACCAAGATTTAAGGACAACTGTTGAAACATTCATATGTCACAAAGTTTTGCGTCAGGCTAATTTTTTTTGTGTTTTCAATTCATACCAGTTAGAATGACCTTATAAACAATTTAGACGTCATATAAACATCAAAGTGGAGCCTATGAAGGTTTCAACGATAGGCATTTCTTTTCCTACTCTTTCCTCACATGTGACCCATTTGAGTTTTGGATCTTCCACATTTTTTGTCACATGTCTTAAAATGAGCTTGAAAAGCAGATCGACGGAGTGGAATTCTCACAAACATACAATGAGCCCCACTCAACTTCTCTGCACAAATGCCCATGGATTGCGTAGGGCACCGATCAAGTACAAAACACTTTTTCTCGTAGTGCACATATAGCTCCCCTACACTACAATTCGTAGGGGAGCATTACTCTCTCTCTCTCTCTCTCTCTCTCTCTCTCTCTCTGTGTGTGTGTGTGTGTGTGCGCGCGTGCGCGCGCGCGCACATGCATATATATAGTTAGTTACTTAGGTCAACATGTGATGTAGAGCGGGTCGCAAATACTTTCATAGCAAAGATGGATTAGAAAAAGCTTGATTAGAGGTAGAAATGATTCATACCATTAGAACCTGGAAGGCTTGTTTGATAGTGGAGAAATGAAATGCATTGAATGTATATAAGTGATGATTACTTTCACGTTTCCTTGGAAATGCATGTTGCCCCAAAAATTCTCACACTAGGTACCATGCTATGTACCAAAATTTTGTGGGCCCCACCATGACATATATGTTATATCCATGCCGTCCATTCATTTTTCCAAATCGTTTTAGGGCATGAGCCCAAAAATAAGGTGGATCCAAAGCTCAAATGGCTCACAATAAGAATAATTATATTTACTATTGAACCTACTATTATCTGTGGTGTGGTCCACTTATTCTTTAGATTTGTTTAATTTTTTAGCTCATGTCTTAAAATGATTTGAAAAAATGAATGAGCAATGTGGATATAACATATACATCATGGAAGGGCCCATACAATTTTGCTTTGAAAAGAGGTTGAAATTTGCATTGTTTTCGAGGTGGAGTTCCACCTCTCTATTAAGCGGGGTGGTAAAAATCATCATTATAGTAAAAATCATCATTAATTTACTTTCATTTATCTCCAATCAAATAAGCCCTAAAACAATTGTATCTCGCAAGTCAAAATGAGTTTTTTGATATATTATATATGATTTTGGGGTAGGATCTACTTAAGCCAACCAACCTGGTTGCCCATGTCGAATTTCTGAGATTCCATCAAATTGACAATCAAAAGTTTAGTTTTGTTTTGTTTTTACTATAAATAGTAAGTTTTAGTTCAAGTATAACTTTTGATCATTTGAATAGTAGAAGTAGTGCCCAACATAAAAATGGCTATCAAAAATTAAGAGAATAACATGGTTGAGCCAAATTGGAAACTTACTATTTTTGGTCAAAAACCATAAAGACTAATAGGAATAGAGGTCGTTTATAAATAGTAACTTTGCTATTTATAGTAAGCCATATTTTTAGGGTATTTGAGTTAGAGTATAAATCTAAAACTTTGTTTTAAGTTTGAGTTCTTTATTTAAAGAGTTGTAATTTTATTTTATTATGAATCAAGTTATTTCCATTTTATTAGAAATTATTACTACTTTATTCCCTTGTAGATTGGAGGAAGCTCTCTGTGCTTGGCTACACCAAAGATCATGTTGATGCAGGGAGGGATATGGTGAGGTCGATTACCATCTTCTTCATTGGATAACTACTCTGAATCCACAAAGCTCTCCAAATCCCCATAGCAAATACAAATTCCCTCTCTTTCCTCCTCTCCTTGTGCATTAATGGACAAAAAACAAAAACTTATTTTTGCAATGGTAACTGTGGTCCGTGTTTGATATGAAGAGACCTGCTTACTTGCCTCGGGAGGCATGAGATTTTTGTGCCCCTAGATTGTGTACCCCACATGTGGCACATGTGTATGATGATCCGAACCGGACATTTTGTGGAATGAGCCCATGACATGGACGGCTGCCAAATTTTTCTTCGAATATACTATCTTAACCATCTAATTAGTGGGCCTTCTCTTACTTAATAGCAGATATTGTTAGTTTTTAGTCTTTTAGTGTTCATTTGTATGCTACCAAGTAAAGGGCTAGAATTATCTGAACACTGAATTTGAACCATCCATCAATCATTATTAGGAGCACTGAAATGGACGGTTTAGATTTGATTAATGTGTCCCACGTCTACAGAATCATAGAGTAATGGAAAATGCTATGCCTAGGGAGCCGTGGAATCTACATTCTGTCGTGATTTGGCCCACTGATTTAGTGGGCAATCATGTGGATGGGCCATAACCAAACAGGTGAAAATGATGATAAATACAAAGTTGACTAAGAGGTGAGGAATTGTGCACATTCAAAGGACAACCTTACAACTTTGATGGTTAGAAATGACCACAAGTGATTTTATGTTGTGAACCATAAAATCAACGGTCCTGATCAGCACACGTTTCCAACATGTGGTACTGCTACTTTACTATACTTGCATTGAATTGCAGGAGCATTTCTCTCGGATTCATTGATACGAAGAAAAATTGAGCAGTGGACGCTTGAATTCAGCAGCTAATGTTACCCAAGTTATATTACCTGTCCAATCATCAATAGCATGTGGCCTATCAACCGGGGCATCCAACGGTCTGAAATGCCACTGCAGTGAAGGCACTGAAGGAATGTATGGGGGTGTATTTCGCTTCAATCAAGGGTGTCGGTGTATGCGAACCAAGTTGATAACGGAGACGAGTGGGTTGAGCCATCTCTCTATCAATTTGGACCATCTGGCTAGTGGGTCCTATCATGGATGCCCATTAATTGGCTCATTTTGGACCAACTTCTCCATCGTTAGATTGGGTCGTATCAAAATGCTATTAGACTAATAATTGCAATTCAGTTCAATAATGCATAGCAGTTTGGAGACCAATAGTCAGTGAAAAAAAATTCACATAAAAATAGGTTTTACTCTTTTCTTTCTCATTTCTCTAATTTCTCATGAATTTGCCTTTTATAAAGGCTAGAGTTACAATTGATTTTTGTTTTCAAATCCGTTTTACTATTTTAAGCAATTTGAGCATTTATTTACATCTGCTACAAGAAGAGTGGAGGGATTTCTGTTGCCTGCGCACTTATGGCTCAGTAGTAGATTCACAAGAGTTTTAATATGAGGTCATGGGTTCAAGCACCCATTGTGGTGTGAGTGAGCGGGTGTGTGAGTGCCGTTAGATTCCTCAAATGGAGTGTCTCGCCTGCTAGCAAGTCTGAAAGATGCCTAGGCCTTTCAACAACATGTCTAAGGTTCAAATGCTAAGAAGACACTAACCTCGTATCCAAATTGATCATTGCATTTCCAAATGAAATCATGCCAAACATGGCCCACGGTTCCAACAATTTCATCCATTATAAAAGAGGGCATTGATGGGTGTCAATGGGCATTGGCATTTGTGGGACTCATGGAGCCAACCTGATTTTAGCCAGTCAAGGTACAGTTTTTTGACAGGTCGACTCCAGGTCTCATGTTTTGGGACCCATCGGGTTCAATTTGGGTCCGTCAACCTAGAACCAGTTAACATCAGGTTATGTCAGGTCCATCTAATATTAATATTAGTGGTCATATGTATTAAAGTATATTGATTATTCTGGCAAAGTAAAAAATGTTTCCTTAGTAATACACATGTGGGGACGACCCTATCAATCCATCTTCTTATGTTTGTCAAGTAATCTTGATTCATGAAATCTCACTTACTTGATGATTATTGGTCAAGTTCCACTAGGGGCCCATTAAATAATTCCAATGTCCCATCAAGTGGGTTGTACAAGAAAAATGTAAAACTCATTGGGCCGTCCATAAAAAAATGGGGCCCACATGGGCTTTGAAAAATACCTATGCTTAAATGTACCTTGTGGAGCATGAGGTTGCATTCCTCCTGAAACAGGAAATCATTTTGAGGTGTTAAAAAGATTAAAATAAAAAAGAAACATAGGCAATTGGACGACTATACATAGCTTTCCATTTGAACTGTTGTGCAACATGGTACCATGATGAAAGCGGCACGTGACACAACACGCATCTCTCCAAGGCCTTTTTATTTTTTTATTTTTTTTAAAAAATTTTAGAAGTACTCCAAGACAAAAGAAACACTAGTTATTTGACTTTCTTTTTTATTTATTTATTTATTTTTATCTTCTGCTGAAAAATGAAGGGAAAAAGATTTGGGTGCAACATGGGATAAATGCTTGCGTCCAACTGGATGGACGGTGAAACTTCCTACCTATTGGGTGCATGCAACCCTGTCCAGGCCCCAAAATGAGAACCACCTTGTGCAAAAATCAGCCCCATCTACACATCAGGTGAGCCACACGATAACAAATAATGTGCAGCGGCTGATAAATAACAAAATACACGTTCTCTGTATTTGATATGATGTGGCTCACTTGATGAGTGGATGTGGCTGATTTTTGGAGAAAGTGATCATCATGGTTGGGACAACCTATTGAACGGGTTGGATGTCGCATGAACATGACACGTCTAAAGTTATCCAATGGGTGACCGACCCAGCCGGCCGGACTTAGCCATGCACTGGGCTTTGGCTTGAGTCATTTTAGACCAACCTAGCCCAACTTCATATGTGCATGTTTTAGATCCTAGAGATATGCTATTCTAATACTTGATTAGGCAATCCATGCATCTTGAATGTAGACCATTGATTCCGTTCATCTAGGTGTATATTTCTTACTCATGTATGGCCCACTTGATCGAAGTAGGAAATGGGGATTTTATCAATGGGTTGAGCCAGATCTGGCCAGGGCCCACCAGTTTTTTAGGTTGGGCTTGGGTTTTCTGTGCGAGCCTCCGGGCCTTGGACCTTCAGTATTGGGCATCGCCTATTTGATGCTCTGGCAGAGTACGATGCCTGATACTCTGGCACTGAGAAGTTGTACCAATGGTATGCATTAACTCACATTCAAACTATAAATTATGGAACCCACTCAGTCCAAAATTCATTGTACTTGAGAATCGTACGTAGACACTTGTTTGTTGAAATAGAGCCATTGGATCTTTTTAATTTTCAACCGTCCAATAAATGTTCACCAATCCAGTAGTCAGCTAAATAAGTGTAGTTTTTGGTTCATGATGATATGTATAAATTGGAATATATCACCCATCACACTTTGCCAGAGTATCAAGGTTCTTTCTCCAGAGTATTTTAGTTACTAAGATCATTCATACCATCTCAAAAGAAATGCTAATTGTAGATGCCCCATCATCAAGTGCCCAATACCAATGAACCAGACGCACCCACGTAGCACATGCAGAGGATCCTGGACATTCATAGGCCGTTCATAATCATATAGGACTTTTTTTTAATGTGTGGCCCACCTGATAAATGTATCAACTAGATTTTTGGGATGAGGAACATTGACCATGAAAACCACCTTATCAACATCTTGGATCTCACGTACACGTCCAGCATTAAATGTGCGGTGCATTTGTCAATGGCAATTGAGGAGTGGTCCTGGAATTAGCAATCTTTAGATCTTATGTCATAAATATCAGCCCATTTCACACCCAAGGAAGGCTACAAAATATCATAACAAATGAATGGCTAGAAAAGAAAAATGGTAAGCCTTTGGGTGGCCCTGATTGTGGGGCCCACCATTATGTATGTGACTATATCCACGCTGTCCAGGCATGATCTAAAAAATGAAGCAGTTCCTAATACCAGATGGACCATAGTACAGAAAAAAGTGGTGATTGACCATTAAAAACTTCTTGTGGGCCACAAAAGCTTTGGATCAAGATGATATTTGTGTGGTACCTTCATCTAGGTGTTTGTGAACTTATCAACAGGTTGGATTGCAAATAAACATTCCAGTGGAATCCATGAAGTTTTTAATGGTGGAGATTCAATTACTACATTTTCCTATGGTGTGGTCCACCTAAGATTTGGGTCAGCTTCATTTTTTGGATCAAGCCGTAAAATGAGCTTTTAAAATGGTTTGACGGTGTCGATTTAAGACACATACATCACTATGAGCCCCACAGTGAGGGGTCCCACCCACGTAATTGTGGTCCACCTTAATAGTGAATATAATAATTATTTACAACATTATCAAAAGCTCAAATGGCACACTCATGTCTAATTATATTTGGACCCATGCATGCATGTGGAATTAGCAAACCTCTAAAAATGGTGCATGAACCTTTAAATTGCATTTTGTACTATCTTGAAAAGACCTTGTGGTACATGATCATAGACAAATATCCGATGTGTCTCCTTTTTTTCCTGTCCTCCACGACGGAAATCAAAACCAAGATTTGCTTTAGGTTCGTGATTGAAATGAGAGGGTCCTTCTCAAGTGAGGGGCAGAACATGATGGGAGAACCAAATCGGTTTATCACACAATGAGTAAACTCTGCTGGGCCCACTGTGAATGTATTTGGTTTATCCTCGCCGTCCATCCGTTTTTCCAGTTCATTTTAGGGGTTGAGCCCAAAATTGAAGTATATCTTAAGCTCAACTGCACCACTCCATAGGAAACAGTGGGAATAATGATTTCCACCTATGAAACCTCCCTGGCCCCACAGTGATGTTTATTTGTCATTCAGCATCACACAAACATGGATGAAGGGAAAACACAATTATCAGCTTGATCTAAAACTTCTGTGGCCCTCAAGAATTTTTCAACGGTAGACATTCAATTCAGACTTCTCCTGCAGTGTGGTCCACTTGAGCTTTGAATATGCTTCATTTTCGGGCTCCAGCCATAAAATTATGTGGCAAAATGGATGGACGGAGTGGATAAAATACATAAATCATGGTGGGCCCCTCAGTGTTTACTCAGTAAGCAATCCACCCCATAAATATGCTATGGATAAAAAATAATTTTGGTCCAATAATCATATTGGTAAGATAAATGGGCAGTTGAGAAAAAAGTCCAGTAGTTGTGCATTTGTTGCTAGCTTTAATGAGCTTACTGTGTGATTCTTAATAAATGGCATGTCCACGTTATACATTGCCTAATAAATGGCCTAGTTGTTGATCCAGATCTCACCCTGTCCACTCATTGTTTTGCTGAACCGCGCTCTTTTTTTCTTTGATATTTATTTATAAGCCAGGTCTTTCTTTCATTTCATAAGGAATCAAGATGAATGACCGGTCTTACTCATTGACAGGTAATTCAAACCATTGATTTGATGGGCCCACCATGAAGATCTTCTAAACAGGTGCTTAAGATGTAAATAAATTCTTATAAGATTAAGGTTTGTAATTTTATTCCATCCTGGTAAGGGCCATACATCATAGCTCCATTCATAAAATAATGCAAATTGACAAATGATATGCTGGTCCTTAGACGAGAACCACATGATTACTTAAATGGGTGACACTAGAAGCAAATTTTAAGGTGAGCCATCTTTTGAAGGAATGAAAGAGAAAGGAGCTAAGAGCGAACTTGATTGTACCAAATATGAACCAACACCCAAATTTGTTTGATTATTTGTGTTTACACCAGCTTGTCATGGCTTGATCAGATGGTTTAGAAGATGTCATGTACATAATGTGGTGTAACTGAACTTTAAAGGAATTGAGTTAGAAATGTGTACATGTAGAAAACATTAAATGCTAAAATTCCATTATTACAACCTTCTAACGAGCATTACATGCTAGTCCTACAAAAAGCAACTCTCTTTGAAGGTAAGAGTTTAATATGAAGGCTTTAATAAAGCTTCCTATGCAAATGCAAGAATACTATCATGAAAATATTTCAACAAAGTTTTTTATGTATGTCGTTTGACCAAAATAACTATAAACTTATGTGATCTCTTTTATACACGTGTCCAAATGTAATAAGCTACACTTACATAGAGGATAAAGAGAGTTGCACGAGATCTCTCAAGCGGCCAAACATTACACACATCTACTTCTTCTTCAAGTCTATAAGAGTAATATGCAAAAAGAGCTTATGACCTTACGCTAATAAAATCACACGTAAAACTTTCAGCTCTACGCTGCCTATCTCTTTCATCCTATTTGAACATTTATTCTTATTAATTTAATTCTAAATTATTCTACATTTGTCAGGCACCATGCTACAATAGGCTCGGAGCATTTAGGTTAGCTTCATAGCTTAGTTTCCAATATCATCCAATACACCATTGTAATACGCTAGCAAGTTTTTATAAATATCCATAACAAGTAGTTGGATCTTTATATTAATGAGTTCTTCTTTAGTAATCATTTAGTCACTTCTCACTAACGGTTTACGACAATAGTCTTATGATCATCTGATATTTTTCACAACTATCTCACGATTGTCTAGGTCTAGTGTATGGTCAAGATCACAATCGTTTCATCAGCACAAATTTTCGTCAATGATCTCTTATGCTTATTTACTCTTTTTTTTTGTCAATTATACTACATTTATTTAATTAATAAAATTGATTAAATAAATTTTAATCTGAGGTTTGAATTCTTCAGCTAATCTGACTTGGAGAGTGCGACTTCGTGCCACTGGGTGCTGCAATTCAGTCGGCTTCACCTGAGTGTATCCCACTTTTTCAACAGATACCGTCCATGTTGCTCTGGCCCATGGCCTGATTTTTGGCCCCTGCCAGAGAGAGAGAGAGAGAGAGAGAGAGAGAGTCCGAATCTTGCACAAGTGCGACACACGTGCGGTGGGCCCCAACTCGGATGACCAACATTAAAGTCCCACCATCTGGAGGGCTAGGATCATCCAATCGATGCAGATTTTGATATGTGATTATCCTCAGTGGGATCTATTAGATGAGTGGTTCTGATCACCTAATAAGCAGTTATCCTCAATGGGGTCCACCAGATGAGTGGTTCTAATCGGGCGCGGATTGCCTGCGAAAACCTTTCGCAGGCATCTCCTGCGCAAGGAATCTGGGTGGGGCCCACCGTGAGGTTCGTGAGATATCTACGCCGTCCAACCGTTTTGTGAGATCATTTTAGGCGTTGCGACCAAAAATGAACCGTATCCAAAACTCAAGTGGGCCGCACTAAAGCAAAAGGTGTGTAGTGAAGTTCTTACCGTTGAAACCTCTATGGGGTCCACAGTGATGTTTATATGCCATCTATACCGTTCATAATGTCATTCCTACTGAGATGAACTCAAAACACAAATATTATCCTGATTCGAAGCTTCTGTGGCCCCACGAATATTTCAACTGTGGAAGTTCAATCGTCATGTTTTCGGCCCACTTAAGTCTTGGATCCCGTTCAATTCTGGTCGCAACGCCTAAAATGATCTCACAAAACAGTTGGACGGCGTAGATTTCTTACGAACCTCACAGTGGGCCCCACCCAGATTCCTTGCGCAGGAGATGCCTGCGAAAGGCTTTCGCAGGCAATCCGCGCCCGTTCTAATCACGGTGGTACGTGTGATAGAAGCTCGGCAGTCGATTACTACGGAGACACCGCTGAAAATCCTTACACGAGAAAGACAGGAATCTTCAGACCATACAAAAGATGCTAGTTCGCTTCCCACGAGAGAAGATAGAACAGGTGATTTCCACACGTGCGAAACTAAATTTACTAGATCCAGGCCGTTTGCCAGGTGGGGTTCATGATTATGATACCCTGGCCGAAATATCAAACCGTTTGAGTTCTCAAGTGGGTCACAACTTTCTGAGAGAAATGAACGGTTAGATGAAATAACCGATGGTCTACATTTGGGACCTGTACGGTAGGAATGAGAGCCGTACTTCCCATCCAGGTTGTGATCACAGTGCGCCCCACTCTACGGATGGACTAGATCTAACGCACGTGCTCTATATTGACACGTGAGCGCGTCCTTATCTATTGCCTCGCGCGAGCCGCATTCCCATTTCCTGGAATCTTCCACATTTCATTTTCGTATTCAATTCGGGAAGGTCTTTGTCCGTGAACGCAGCGAATCCTTGCCTTCATTATTGTGTCGATCGTGACCGTTCATCAAGCGGGCCCACCCATCCGATCCAGTGATAACAACCATCCGATCTAAGGCCTAGAAAGGGATCCAGATGATAATTAGGCCTCGACCTTTGACCAAACAAACACATAAAGGCCCATGCAATGAACGGACCAGATGAAATCCACGTAGGCCACGTGTACATCCTGAGATGAAGGAGTCACGGACAGAGAGCAAGTGTGGGGCCCACATCTGGGGCAGTGTTTTCAACTCGAAAATCCAACAAGAGCGTATCTTAGCAACTACATACATGTCTTTCAAGTTTCAACGTCACGTGAATTTAAAGACTACCGCCATTTCCCAAGCCCAAACATGCTCGATCCAAACGCTGTCCTCGTAACCTACGCACCCCACCACCCACGGCGTACCGAAACAAGCGCACCAGCGCACGAGATGAGAGAGATGCTTTGCCCACCCGGAATCGGATTGCGTAGTGAGTAACTTCGCACTGTGGGGCCCACCATGATTTATTTATTTTATCCACTCCGTCCATCCATCTTAAAAGATAATTTTAGGTATGATGCCGAAAAATGAGGCATATAAGAATCTAAATTGGACCACACAACAATAAAAGTGTGAACTAAATGTCTACCATTGAAAAATTCTCGGAGGACACAGAAGTTTTGTATCAAGCTGATAATAGTGTTTTCCTTTCATCCATGTCCATGTGATCTTATGAACAGGTTGGATGACAAATAAAAATCACTGTGGGGCCTGTGAATGTTTCAACAGTGGAAATCATTATTTCCACTGTTTCATGTGGCATGGTCCACTTGAAATTAGGATATGCTTAAATTTTGGGCTCAACCCCTAAAATAATCTGAAAAAACATATGGACGGAATAGATGAAGCACATACATTCTAGGTGGGCCCAACAGAGTTTACTCCGCACGATAAGAGCGTGGGGAGTTACTCCGCACGCAATCCGATTTCTGCCCACTCGCACCTCTCCTTCTCTCTCGCTACACGCACCACGAGATGTACCAAACAACTTCCGTATTTAATATTTTAAACCTTTAATTATAAAATAAATTATTTACGAGGACGCAGATTGCCTAGTGCTATGTGGGCCCTACCATGATTTATGTATTTTATCCACACCGTCCATCAATTTTGCCTGATCATTTTAGAGCATGAGCCCAAAAATGAGGTAGATCACAATCTTATGTAGACCATACTATAGGAAAAATTGGTGATTGAACGTCACCGTTCAAAACTTCTTCCTTGTGGACACAGAAGCTTTGGATCCGGCTGATATATGTGTTTTCCTTCATGGTCAATACAAAAGAGCCCGGTGTGGATTATGTTGAGATCTCGGTACTAGTGAGTGCTGAAAAAGTCCTATGGGCCTAACATGATGTATGTGTTTCACCGGGGGAGATGGATCCAAATCTTAGGTGGACCACACCACAGGAGACAATGATAATTGTCACCATTGAAAATTCCTAGGCCCACCATAATGTTTATTTGCCATCTAATTGTTGATTTGGTGCGTGCGAACTAGTTGAAGGGAAAACGCAAATATCTACTTGATTCGAAACTTTTGTCGCGCTCACATGCTTTTACCTGTGGAAGTTCCTCACCATTGCTCCCTACGGCGGTACCTAAGATTTGAATTTGCCTATTTTTTAAATAATACTCTAAAATGAGATGGCAAAGTAGATGATAAAACACGTATCATTGAGGAGCTTAAAACACCGAGCATTATGAGCCTTGATGTTGGAGGGTCACTATTATGGGCATATTTCGGTACAAACCATAAACTATGGGAAAGTCCATTCCTTACCACGCGACCCATGGTCGGTCTTGCAACTCGTATTTCACTCAAGTCTTAGCCGCCCAAGCTCGAGCGCAATAGAGTGACCAATTATGCAGGCTGACCACCTAGGTCAATACCAAATTGACTAACCACCCAGAGTTGTTCCAAGACACTTATGAAAAGTCTAAATATTGTTAGATCTATTGCCTTTTAAGAAAGATCTCCCTAATACAACCGAATGAGAGAATATTTTCTCTATTGTGATTCTACTAACGTATCTTAGTAGGATCCGTCTCTCCAAACCGCCTCCAAACCCTTATAAATATAGCTTAGACTTACACCTTAAACTACGAGATAACTTAGGCCTTAAAACTCTAATCCTCTTTTTTCCTGAACCTGACTTAGGCATTAGAGAGTTTCTCACTGCACAGTCGTAACTCCCCCTGCTTTCTTTCTCTTTACTTACAGGTCCGGCGGGCGAGATGAGCTCTTGCATGCAGACTAAAGGTTACATGGCAAATCTTAACCATTCAAATCCGTGTTAAGGTGTGGAGCCAAGCACACCATCAGTTTTGCTAGCCTTCGGTGGTCGGGCGCCCGGACGGTCAGTGACCGGGCATTCGATATTCACCCGGAAAGACTAAATGTCTCTGGACTATTTTTTATACAATCAGGAGCCCGATGGTATGTTGACCGGGCACCTAGTGCTTAGGGCGGGCGCCTGACTATGTCTGGTCGGACGCCCGAAATTCGGGTGCTTCTCCTGAAAACTCATTGGACAGATTTTGTATCTGTCGGGCGCCTAACCAGACACGAACTATTTCACGCGGTTTTCTATTTTGAGTTCTATTTCTGACTTATGCTATATAAAGGGTTATAATTTGGGATTAGGGTTACTATGCATCCAAGGTGGGAAAAATGAGAAGAGGTTACCGAAAAGGATCATCTATGTGAATGAGAGCATAGGAGAAGGTGGGTATATTTATTGTAACTTCGTTTTCTTCATAGTAGAACATTGCATCCGTGGTTTTTTACCCTTGTTGGGGTTTTTCCACATAAATCTTGTCTTGTGGATTGTTGGTTTGTTTAAATTCCACTTCTAGATATTGTTTCTTCTTGTTTATCGTTTGTAGGTGACATCGGAGATTGGATCTCGGTTCACCGGCGTTGTTGGCTTGCTGCGTAACAATTGGTATCGGAGCTATTGGTTTAGTTCAAGTGGGAGCGATAACGGAAAAAGGAAAGACAAGAATTGAGAAGTTTAATGGTTCAAACTTTGCATTCTGGAAGATGCAGATGGAGGACTATTTGTATCAGAAGGACTTCTATATTCCTTTAGAAGGAAAAAAGAAGAAACTAGAGAAGATGACAGATGATAGATGGTCTATATTGGATCGAAAGGTGTTGAGAATGATCCGACTCTTTTTGTTAAAGAGTGTCGCCTTCAATATATCCAAGGTGAAGACCACAAAAGAATTGATGCAAGCTCTAACTATGATGTATGAGAAACCATCAGCGTCCAACAAGGTTCATCTCATGAAGCGGCTATTCAACATAAAGATGTCAGACGGTGAGAGCGTGACTGAACATCTAAACGAGTTCAACATAGTCACGAGCCAATTGGAATCCATTGGTATCACTTTTGATGATGAGGTCAGTGCATTATTGATCTTGTCCAGTTTGCCAGACAGTTGGGATGGTTTGGTGATTGCCGTGAGCAATTCTTCAGGAACGACAAAGTTAAAATTTGATAATGTGGCGAGTTTAATTTTCAGTGAAGAATTTAGAAGGAAGGCATCGATAATTTCAAGGGATTCTGGGAATGCTCTAAATATTGAAGGGAGAGGAAGATCATTGAACAAATAAAGTAATAAACACGGACATTCTAAGTCGAGGAAGAAATCCAAAGGACCGAAAGACAATGATGGGTGTTGACATTACAGGAAGAAGGGGCACATGAAGCGCGATTGCAGGGCACTAAAAAAGCAAGAAGGAAGCTCTAAAGGTGGGAATGATTCAACGAATCTATCTGAAGAGAGTGATACAGAAGCGTTGATCTTGTCTCTTGATGGGCGAAATGAGTCTTGGGTTATAGACTCGGGTGCTTCGTTTCATGTCACTTCGTTGAAAGATGTTTTTCCAGACTATATGTTAAGTGACTTTGGGAGAGTTTACCTGGGTGATGATGAGCCGTGTAGTATTGTTGGCAATGAAGATGTTCATATAAGTAAAAAAGACAGAACAATTATGAAGTTGAAGGATGTCAGACATGTACCAAGTCTGAGAAGGAACTTGATCTCAGTAGGGCAATTAGCCGATATCGAATATGTGACGACATTCACTAGTGATTACTAGAAGGTCACAAAAGGTGCCTTAGTGATATCTCGAGGCAAGAAGGAAGGTACTTTGTACGTGACTTCCGGATCATATAGTTCACTCGCGGTCGCATCAACTGGAGTGAATGGGCAGTTATGGCATCAAAGGTTGGGATATATGAGTGAGAAGGGGATGAATGTGTTGTTATCAAAAGGAAAGCTACTAAGTTTGAAGTTTGTAGATATGGAATTCTGCGAGGACTGCGTGCATGGCAATCAGAAAAGTATGAGCTTCAAGAAAACAGGACGAGCTCCAAAGACACATCTATTGGAGCTTGTACATACTGATGTGTGGGGACTGGCATATGTATCATCTCTTAGTGGATCACGTTATTTTGTTTCTTTCATTGATGATGTTAGTAAGAAACTGTGAATCTATTTCTTAAAACACAAATCTGAGGTGTTTGATGTATTTATGAAGTGAAAAAGTCTGGTAGAAAATGAGACAGGTAAGACTTTAAAGTATCTTAGATCTGATAATGTGGGAGAGTACTGTGATAAGAGGTTTGAGGAGTATTGTGCAACACATGGAATCAAACATTAGAAAACTGACTTTAGGGACACCGCAGCAGAATGGTGTTGCTGAATGCATTAACAAAACTATTCTTGAGCACGTCAAGAGCATGAGGTTGCATGCAGGGTTGCCCAAGTTGGGCAGATGTTGTGAATACTGCCGTATATCTCATCAATAGAAGTCTCTCAGCACCATTGGATGGATGTTTACTAGAGGAGACATGGACTGAGAAAGAAGTGAGCCTTACACATCTCAAGGTGTTCGGCTGCACTTCATACATTCACATTGATGCAGAACACATGAATAAGCTGGATGCGAAGTCGAGGGGGTGCACATTTATAGGCTATGGGTAGCATGATTTTGGTTATCGATTTTAGGATACAGAGAATTGAAAAATCATCAGAAGAAAGGACGTAGTCTTTAGTGAGAAAGTGATGCATAATGACAGTTTGTAGCAAAGACAGAACAAGGCCGATGGAAAAGAATACGTAGAGTTGGAAGAGTTATCGGACATATGTGTTACTGTGCCACATTATGAGCATGCACATGAGCATGATGAGGCAGAGCCGTAGACACTGGTTGTGAAGAGGTCTACTCGGGAGAGGAGACCCAATGTCCGATACTCACCCTCCTTACAATATCTATTGCTGACAGGTAATGGTGAACATGAATATTTTGAAGAGGCGTTACAATTAGATACTCGGGTTAAGTGGGAGCAGACCATGGATGGTGAGATTGACTCCCTTGAGTCCAATCGTACGTGGGAACTCGTCACTCTACCTAAAGGGAAGAAAGCTCTTCATAACAAGTGAGTTTACAGGCTGAAATAGGAGCATGATGGTTCGAAGCGGTACAAGGCTAGATTGGTTGTGAAAGGGTTTCAACAAAAGGTAGGTATCGATTTTATTGAAATATTTTCACCGGAGGTGAAGATGTTTACGATTTGCACTATCTTGAGTATAATGGCTACAGAGAATTTATATCTAGAGCAGCTAGATGTTAAGACGACCTTTCTTCATGGGGACCTTAAAGAAGAGATATATCTATATCAGCCGACATGATACGTGGCATCAGAAAAAGAGAATAAGTTGTGTAGACTGAGAAAGAGTCTATATGGCCTGAAGCAAGCCCCGAGTTAGTGGTAGAAGAAGTTTAACAGTTTCATGTCAGGAAACAAGTTTAGGAGATATTATGCAGACCATTGTTGCTACTTGAAAAAATTTGATACGTCGTACATCATCATTCTTCTATATGTTTACGATATGCTTATAGTCAGTTCAAGCATGAAGGACATCTTGGATCTCGAAAGACAGTTGTCTAGAGAATTTTCCATGAATGATTAGGAGTTGCAAAACAAATCCTAGGCATGAGGATAAGGCGTGACAGGGAAAACAAGAAATTAGTTTTGTCACGGGCAAAGTGTATAACCAAGGTACTTGATCGATTTAGTATGGGAGGTGCTAAGCCGGTTAGTACTCCACTAGCCAATCACTTCAATCTTTCTAAGGAGCAAGGTGTGAAGACGCAGGAGGAACGAGACTAAATGGCTAAAGTCCTCATACGCGTCAGCTATAGGGAGTCTCATGTATACTATGGTGAGCATGAGGCCAGATATTGCTCAAGCAATGAGAATTGTTAGCAGGTTCATGAACAACCCCGGGAAGGAACATTGGGAAGCTGTGAAGTGGATCCTCATATACCTGGTAGGTACTGTGGATGTAGGGTTGTGTTATGGAAGATTGAAAATCAAGCTACAAGGCTATGTCGATTCAGATTTGGCAAGGAATATAGACAGCAGAAGGAGCACTACAGAGTATGTCTTTACTCTGGATAATGCTGTAGTAAGTTGGGTCTCTCAGTTACAGAAGATAGTGTCCATCAGTACAAGGAAAGTAGAGTATGTTGTAGCTACAGAAGCGTGCAAGGAGATATTGTGGATGTAAGGTTTTATGGAAGAGTTGGGTAAGAAGTAAGCATATTGCAAGCTGTACAGTGACAGTCAGAGTTGAATACACTTGGCCAAGAATTCAGCTTTTCATTCAAGGACCAGGCATATTGACCTCAGATATCACTTCATACGTTCGTTATTAAAAGATGGATCAATTGCTCCGGAGAAGATTCATACAAGTGAGAATCTTGCAGATAGGTTGACCAGGGCAGTCGCACGGGAGAAGCAGAAGCTCTGTTCAGCTTTGATTTGTCTTCAGGCTTGAAGATGGGGATGTGATGTACTCCGGATGTAGAAGACAAAGGGATATTTGGTGATGTGTCTCCAAGTGGGAGATTGTTGAGGTGTGGAGCCAAACACACCATCAGTTTTGCTAGCTTGCGGTGGTCGGGCGCCTGGACAGTCAGTGATCGAGCGTTCGATATTCACCTAGAGAGACTAAATGTCTCTGGATTGTTTTTGATACAGTCGAGCGCACGATGGTATGTTGACCGGGCGCTTGATGCCCAGGGTGGGCGCCCAACCATGTCTGGTCGGACGCCCGAAATTCGGGTGTTTCTCCTGAAAACTTACTGGACAGATTTTGTATCCGTCAAGCGCCTGACCAGGCGCGAACTGTTTCATGTGGTTTCCTATTTTGGGTTCTATTTCCGACTTATGCTATATAAAGGGTTGTAATTTGGGATTAGGGTTACTATACGTCTAAGGTGGGAAAAAGAGAAGAAGTTAGTGAAAATGGCCATCTCTATGCATCGAAGCATAAGAGAAGGTGAGTATATTCATTGTAACTTCATTTTCTTCATAGTGGAACATTGCATCCGTGATTTTTTACCCTTGTTGGGGTTTTTCCACATTAATCTTGTCTTGTGAATTGTTGGTTTGTTTAAATTCTGTTTCTAAATATTGTTTCTTATTGTTTATCGTTTGTGGGTGACATCGGAGATTGGATCTTGATTCACCAACGTTGTTGGCTTGCTGCGCGACAACGTTATCCAAAATCATGTGACAACAGTCACCACTGAATTCGTGTCCAAAAGAGCCAAATTATCAAATGTTTGAAATAATGCAATTGAAATATTTGATATATAAATACAATTTCTAAAACACATATTCAAAGTCTAAATCATAGTCATTGCCTTTTATTTTAATTTTAGTAAAAAATAAAATGTCTAAAATTCTAAAAATGAAAATTTCAAGTTTAATATAGGTTAAAGTAGAAAAATGGGCTCAATAAAATGAGTATACATGTGCCCATCTATTATATATACATTAGAGCTTTTTATACATATGGCACATGCTTTTATATATACATTAGAGCTTTTTATAAATATGTGCTCACTTATTTTTATGCATGATTAGACAAAAATAATTCTTTAAATCTCATCACAAATGCTTTGATGGGTATGCTTATTTTACAACTTTCCATCAAATCCAAGTCATGTTTGGTAGCTTATTTTAAAAATGATGAAAATATCTTATGAAAAGTGGGCATATCTTTGCATACATTAATAGAATGATTAGTCCATATCATTATCCATCATCTTAAAATGTTTGTAACATTGTCCACCTACTCTTGCAAAGGTTGGACCATTGTACCCCATCTTAGGAAGGTTTGGACAGTTGTTCATTACCTTTTGAGTAGTTCATAAAGCTATCCTCCCACTTTTAACCAATTGCTAGCCATCTAGTGTCATACAATTAAGATCAATGGTCTAGATTATATCCATGACTACTTTTCGAGGGTATTGTTTACATTTTTAAAAATAAGTCAATCATGGTCACTGGTTGTGAACCTCATTTGGTGGGCCCAGCGTTCACATGTGTGACAAGTCCAATATTAGGTTGCACAATTTGGGCTTTAAATTAAGGCTCCTAAGAGGTAAGCTAGTATGCATGATTTTTGCCCAATATTAAAGCAAAATCTCATGCCTAAAAAGTTAGAAATTTCACGAGTGCCAACACGATTCTTACTAGAAAATTCCATGGACGGAGTTATATATGAAATTAGACGGCAAACATAGGAAAATACATTTCACACAATCTCTCTCTAGAGGTTTTCTTTTGTATAAGTTTGGCTACCATCACACTACTATTAAAGAAAGTCAGTTGACCTCTGTCCGTCATTGCGAAGGCCTCAACGAAGGGCGGAGTTGTCGGAAATATGAATTGTTTCATCCTCTTGCATAACACATATTTTTGAAGTTTATTCATATTATTATTGTGAAAAGTAATGTAACACGTCACCCGGTTTAAGATTATTTTCATAAAGTTAGTGTTCAAGTGGTTGGACACTAAATACAATCCTACTGACAATTACTTATATTTAATTAAAAAATGGTAAAATCAAGACACCCAAGAAAATATGAGTGGTTACATCTGAAGAAAATCCTGTGAAGTTGATTTATTTAATTTAATTAGAAAAAAAAATGAATGGAGTGTTATTAAAATCCTCATATATAAGGTTAAAATAAGAAAACTTTAATTAAAATTTTTCTATTTGCTTGGTGAATAATATAAATAATCAAATAGGTGTATTTTGCCTTTGTGAAATTCTAGAAAAGAAGAGTATTTTAGCCAGTCTTTTAAAACATACAAAGTAATAAACTTTTAATCATTTATAGGGTTTTTTTTTTCAAAATATAAATTTGAAAGGGGGTTTTGCTTACATTGCCAATGACCTGAATGTTCTAGAACACCTTTTCTAGCAAAAGTTAAAAAGTAAAAAATAAAAATAATCCACAGCTGATGGGCAACACCACAGGGAATAATGAGAATGGAATCCATAGGTTAGTTTGTGGAGCAACCATAGTTTATTTCATTCATCAAAACCGTTCATCGGGTGTAACTCATCAGGATAAAATGGATTTGTAAAAGATTATCACTGATTCCGAACTCAGGCAGGCCACACCGGCTGAACTTAGCGATTTTAAGAGCAATTTCATTGGTGTAGATCATCAGATTTTCTTTTATTGGGCTGATTTTTCGCATGTACGATTCAAATAAATATTTCCCCCTGATGGACGGAGTGGATTTACATATACAACATGGTGGACCCCACAGAGCTCGAATGTTTTACGCACTGCCGACAAAAACAGTTGTTTGGAGCTGATTCCGGTCCTTCTTCCTGCGTCATCGTGACCCAAGCCTTTCAGCTGGTGGGCCCCACTATACGTACAGGTGGACCCGAATCAGGAATCACCGGCTGTGTCAACAACGAACATCGTGGCCTTACACTGTGGTGACGCAACATGAAAGTGGGGCCCACGAGATAAACGGCCCAGAGCCAGTAGTCACAGGTCGGACTACCGTCCCACGTTCTGTGCGAGTAGGATTCCGTTGGAGACCTACTCTCTCTGGGAGTCATCGCTTTCTCGCTTTGGCTTGATCTCGCTCGATGAGTTCCAAGGCCGTTGATTTCTCGTTCGATTTCTCGGGGATGAAAGACTCTCGCTTTCAATATTTTGAAACTTCTCGCTGGCACACGATAAATTGATGAGAAAAACTTTTATACTCTGGCATGGTGTGGTGGATGATACGCATGCACTTAAAACACAAGTAATTAAAAGTAAACCGTCCAAAATATGGGTCCCAGATGAGATGATTTGATTACCTAACTACCAGATTTGTGGAATCCAACGGTCATATTTCGGCAAAACAAGTGTCAATGAGTCGGAGGTTTTGATGATTCACGAACCTAACTTTGGGAATTTGTGCCACGTGTACAATCTCGGAGCACCTGTGTATCATGCATCATTCGCAGCCGGAGTATCAAATAACTCCATTAACTCCTGAATGGGAAATCAAACGATGCAAATTGGCGATCAGTCCATGGGGCCCACAGAGTTCTTGAAATCTTTCCGCTCAGCTAGTTTGCTGACTCATAGGGACATCTTAAGACCGTGTGGATTCATGCCGTGCAACCTAGACCGTTGCTTTCATAGCTGTCACTACCAATGCAAAGATCCCTAGCCGTGCTTTGTTCAATGGAATTGGATCTAGTGCATCTCGAGAGCTTGGAGGTACGGTGCCTCGCCATGTCATTGATGCATGCATGGTGTATATGGACTAGGATGAAACCGTTCATATGATAGATCAGACAGTAAATGGGCCACAGTCCAAAAAATACGTGATTTGGACAATCCGAACCGTTGATCGTTGCGATGAAAATGGACACTTAAAAACAAAATCAGCAAAGACTCAATTCAGCAAGAAAATATCTTTTTGAGGGTTAGGATTGAAGGTTGCCACATCGAAGGCCTAATAGACCAACGGTTTGGATCACTGAACTATGGCCCACGTGTGAGAGTCGAAAACCCAAGTACGGTGTACAAATCCCAAGTCGAGGATCATGCACAGGATTCCGGCAAACAGTGGGCCCCACAATGAAGATAGCCCAATCTCGAAAATCCCACTTCTCCACTCATCAGGTGGGCCACGTGGCCCAAATCTACCTATGTGGACCGATGATCAACGGCTGTGGACGGCCCAATGCCTGATTAGCCTATTCTACGAAGTAACTGATCCAAACATGGGGACCCACCTTTTACCTAAAGCGAGGACATGCGATCAATTCGGTCTTGACTTGCCCGTGATACGGGGATTTCAGGAATCCCCTGTAATCCCAAGCTCTCTGGGGCCCACAGTGATGTCTTTGTTATATCCAATCCGTCCATTCCAATTCACTGGATCATTTAAACGGAAGCATAAAAGATTAGGGATATCCAAAACTCAAGTGGGCCACACCACAAGAAACTTTAAGGATTAAACGCCCACCGTTGAAAACTTACTAAGGGCCACAGAATTTCTGGATCAGGTTGATATTTGTTTTTCTTCATCCAGGTAGGAATCATCTGGGTCCAGTAAATTTTCATCCTATGATGTGGCCCACTTAACTTTTTGATATCCCCTCATGTCTTGACTAAAGTCCTAAAATGATCTGAAAAAACAGATGGACGGAGTGGATATAACAAAAAACAAAAACGGTGGGCCCCATGGACTTGGGTTTACAGGGATTCCCAATGCAAGTCGTCCACAAATTCAAAATGTTCTCTTAAAGCAGCCATCCACGACCCGTCTCAATATATCGCGATAAATTAATAAAGCCGGTAAACCACCCGGGGAAAAAAAATACGAGAAACGATTAATACACCGCGCTGTACCATAACTCATGAAACGTCCAATTTTAACGCTACCATGTCACAAACATAAGAAATCCTATCCGTAGAAAAATGTATCCCACAAAATTATGATCATAGAATCCAAAAATTAGATCGATCTACGAATAAAGTAACACACAAAATCACTATTAATGAAAATCTGATGGTTTATTTATTGTACTGGAGTGGCCCTACCCACTTATTGGATCATTCCAATATTAAAAAACCATGATCTTCATGATGTGGCCCACCTTATGTACGGATACGATATTTAAATATGGGCCAGTTTAGTAAGAATAAAATTAAAGTATAGTAACTTATGATACATTTGGGAGAGAGAAGAAATGTACACACTCTTTTGAGAAAAACAACACACTTCCCAACTCCCAAAAAGAAAAAGAGAAATTCTATTTTTTTGCCAAACAAACCCACTTCCCAAAAGACATTGAGAAGAGGCATTTCTAGATCTACATCAATAACCCCCCTAGAAAGATGAGAGAACTTCCCATCCATCAATCCCAAAAAAACTCCACCAAAAAGAAAATCTTTTTTAAATAATTAAATGAATTAATAAATAAATAAATCAGTCTACCTTTCTCTTTCTATTCTTGAAAATCCACACCACCAAACCTCAAAACCCCAAACCCTCCCATCATTTCCCACAGCCCGAGGCCCCCCCTCACTCCTCCCATCATTTTCAGTTAGACGAGTGAAAAGGATAAAGGAGCGAATAGACAGACATTGTCATGAGTATGGTAGTCTGCATGTCTATTTTAAATTGTACTCCTGTAAACCTAGTATGTCTTTTGGCAAAGTTATTGCCCACCACCTACTATAGGTTGGGTGTGTTTTTTGACCGTTCATTTCTTTTATTGTCCACCAACCTCTTTTACATTGTGAAAGAGGCCCATTTGAATGTGGCTTGGATCCCAAACTTGGGAACATGTGATCTTGATAAGGCCATCGAGGATTGGTTATGGTGAAAAGTTTCATGAAATTTATATAAGAAAAATATTTTCTCTTGATTTGATGATTTAAGTCATTTGAATTATAAAATGAATAACATATTCAGTTTAAAAAATATGAAATAAGAGGTTATTAAATTGTTGAGCTTTTATAAAAATAGGTTGTTTAATATGGTATTAGCAAGGAAGGTTGTGTTCGAGTCCAGTAGTAGCAAATATGCCACCAGTAATATATTCTCCCTATAATGCTAGTGTGATTTTCAATATGAAATACAATTTTCAATAACACTAATATGATTTTTTGTTCCCGTGATCATGACTTTTAAATATGAGAGAGAAGATTATTGAATGGATCTTGAAAATTTTAGCATTTCTTTCCTATGATTATGGTTTTAAATATAAAATAGAAGATTATTTAAGGAATCTTGAAATTTCACTTCACTGAATAGAGTATCTAAATATGTAATTCAATTTTCATTAATATTAATATTTCTCTTCCTATAATTAAGATTTTCAAATAAGGAGTAAAAGGTGTGCCTACTCGTGGCTTAGAGGTAGACCCTGTGGGTTTCAACGCCGGAGTCAGTGGTTTGAATACTCATGTGAATATGTATTTAAAAACAAAAATCAAACCAAATCTTTAAAAAGTATGAAATAGAAAATTATTGTGCCAATCATTTCACGAACCATATAAGGTATTTAAATATGAAATTCAATTTTAATAGTATTGCCATTTTTTTTTTTCTATAATCATGATTTTCAGATATGGAATAGTAGGTAATTGAACTAATCTTGAAATTTAGCCTCACTCACTTAAACAAGGTATCTAAATATGAAATTCAAATTTTAATCACATCAACATTTCTCTTCTTATAATCAATGACTTTTGAAGATTGAATAGAAGATTATTGGATGAATGTTGAAATTTTGCCTATAAAATTCAATTTTCAATACTTCAATGAAATTATGAAGTTTATTTTTTAATAATACTAATGAAAATAATCTTTACTTTTTTTTTTTATAATCATGCCTTGAATTTCTCAAATTGAAGCACAACTTTCATAGGAGAGTCCATAGACTGAAATATGCACAAATTGAAGCACAACCTTCTATTGAAAATATAAAGTTCATTTTTTTAATGGTACTAATAAAGATAATCTCTATATATATATTTTTTATAATCATGCCTTGAATTTCTCAAATTGAAGCACAACCTTCGTAAGAGAAAGCCCATTGATTGAAATACCACATGTATTGTGAGGACTATGATTTTGAGTGGTTCCATGGATTACTGGAGATATCCTGAACAACCAAAGTAACAAACCCACAGAAAGAAAAAATAGAAAGAGAGAAATGAAAGGGTGGTCCCCCACACACAATCCCATGCACCCTCTCCCCCTCACACAAAATAGTCATACTCCCATGATATTACATCACTCCTTATATTCTTCAAAGAGGACTATCCTTCTTTCTATCAAACTCTACATCTATCAGTCTATCTATCTTGTTGAATATCTAAGGAGATCTTTCTTTGGGATTTTTATGTCTTTTCCCACCACCAATCCATTTCATCTCCTGTTGGTTGAAACAGTCGTTTAGACATGAAAGCACCTATCTTTTCTTGTCTACGGACACTCATGTCCTACATCTCACTGGGGTTTGTTCATGTACTTTTCACCTCAAGATCTCTATCTCTCTTTCTTCCTCTCCTTCTTTTACTCAACTGCAATGGACTGTTTTTCTTCTTGTTGTTGGAGTTGAATTGTTGCTAGAAGGATTTTTTTTTTTTTCTTAATTATTTGGAGTTGGTGGTGGATTTTGGTGAGATGGGGTCTTTGGGTGGAGAGGTGTTGATGAAGAAGAAGGCAATGTGGCTTTATCCTAAGGTTTTGGGCTTCAATCCTTCTGAGAGATGGGGCCACTCAGCTTGCTGTTCTAATGGGGTGGTCTATGTTTTTGGGGTATGTATCATGAAGCCTATGATCTATCTATCCATCTATTTATGAATGTATATATGCATGTTTTTCATTTGCTTTTGGTCAGTTTTCTTTGGTTGGTTTTGCAATGATTTTAACATATGCAAATTGCTTGTTTTGATGTATGTATGTGTGGTTTCATTTGATGTTTTATACTCACATGCTTTCTTCTTTTGATATATATTTTTTTTGTTCTATTTATAGCATGTGAAATGGATTTTATTTGGGCTATTCCTTTATTTTAATTTTCTCTGTTTTTTTTTTTCTTGGTTGAGTTCTTCATGTTACATGTGAGGTGGGTTTTGTGTACTTTTTTCTTTTTTTAATTTCTTTATTTTTGGTTGTGATAATTTCAAAGTTGTCTTGTAGAGTGTTTGGTTTTTTTTTTTTTTTTTTTTTGTTTTGTTTTATTTTATTTTATACTTTGTTTGGATCTGTTTTGGTTGCTGAATGGTTATGAAAACAGATTTTTGAAGTTCTATCTTTCTTACTCTTTACCACTTTTGATCCGGGCCGTTCATCGTGTCAGCCGTACCAGTTATGTGCCTTGGTATGAAAATAGGCCCCATTTTATCCGGAGGGACTTGTGTATGGAAAATGGACTGCAAAAAATAAGACTGATCCTTATATGATGAGCACCACTGGCCTTCCAGATTAACCTTGCCTGACTGATTCTTGGGTCATGGAGCATACATGGTGGGGCCTACGGGATGAACGGCTCGGATTCTGCACACACATTCCACATTAGCACGTGGATGGGGTAGCATTCGGGATCTTACTTTCGTGAGTAGCTTTATGCTGAGATGTATGAAATAATGCTCAACTCGAAACTATCAATACCACAAGGGTTTTTAGTATGTACAGGTGGAGCTCATGGTCCAGCAATCCAAACCGTTGATGTGATGAGCTACACCATGGGTGCACCATGCACTAAAATTTTCCTTGTTTGGAAGTCCTAGCGCAGAACCCTTGTCCGTCCTCAGTTAATATGGAGTTATGGACTCTCAATTTGTTGACACCAATTGAAGAGTTATGAGCTATGATCCTTCCATCTGTGAAAATTTTTGTCCACCCTAGTGGGGCCCATCATTTCAACAGTTTGGATCACTGAACCTTGGCACTAGTACAAACTGAAACCCAAGCATACCATAGATGATCTCTGGTTGAGCATCATATGCCATCTCCTCTGTAACATAGCAAATTTCTGTGATTTCTACTCAGAAATCCTGTTTATCATTGCATTATCTGGGTTTTTTCATGACTGTAGTTTCTATCAAGTTTCAAAATATCATTTTGTATTGCGTCATATCATCTAAATTCATTAGGCAAAATGATACTAATTTCAGTATGGTGATACTGATATTTGTCGAAGAGAATCATACATATCAGTGTTTATTGCCGACACAAACCAATACCAACGCATGTTACTGAATTGAATCATCAATACATTCCTCCCCATATAATTCTAATAGATTTCATTATCTTCCAAGACTGATGAATCCATAACCTTGTCTACTTAATTTGGGGAAATATATAGAGATTGAGACTGTTGATCACCACTCAAATGAGGAGAGCGTCATGAGATTGGGAACTGCAATGGGAGATTGCTATTTATGTTTTCTTGTTATATTTGTAGTGGGATTGCTAATCTCCTTTTACAGACATCTGATCCACCATCCTAACGGTCGGATTGTCAACTCTGTCAAGGTGAGACAGCCATCTCATTTGGGAAACCAATCCCCTTATTAATCTTCATTTTAATAGTTCAAAACTGGATTTGAGAATTAATAACATCATTAATGCTAATATAATATAATATGAAGTTTGTTTAAGAAACCAATATAGGGATTATCCAGGATTTTCACCACGAACGTCTAGGAACAAGACGGCCTCATAGCCATTGATCCAACAATTTCATTGCTAGTATGAATGTTCTCGACAGAAATGGCTTCTATTCCATTTCTCATGCATTTTTGTGCAAGGATTGCATTGTCATTTCTTGAATGGAGCTGCCAGCTTTATAATCTTTCTGTTCTTGCATCTTTGTTCATAATCTGTGTCTGGGTTCTTTCATTTCTTAATCTCATATTAGGTTTCAATTCCAAGGCTTGTTCTTCAGCTCCTATTTCCTATGTCTAGTTGAACTCTTTACAGATTTGAACTGTATCATTATTCCACACCATATTTTTAACGTCTTACCGGTTACCCATTTCAGGGCTGCTGTGGTGGGTTGCATTTCAGCGACGTGCTTATGTTGAATCTCGATACGATGGTCTGGAGTTCCCTTGTAACTACAGGTCAGCTGCCTGGTACCCGAGACAGCCATAGTGCAGTACTTGTTGGGGATAGGATGATAGTTTTAGGGGGTACGAATGGTTCCAAGAAAGTAAATGATCTTCATATATTGGACCTACGGACGAAAGAATGGAGCCGGCCTGCTTGTACAGGTGACCCACCTTCACCTCGTGAAAGTCACTCGGCAACAGTAGTAGGCAATGACAAGCTGGTGATTTTTGGAGGTAGTGGAGAAGGGGAAGCGAATTACTTGAATGATGTGCATATCCTAGATCTTAAGGCCATGAGATGGACTTCTCCGGAGGTGAAGGGAGATCTCCCTGCACCGAGGGACAGCCACATTGCAGTTGTGGTCGAGAACAAGCTTCTTGTTTATGGCGGAGATTGTGGGGATCGATATCATGGTGAAGTTGATGTTCTTGACATGGACACGCTAACGTGGTCGAGGGTATGTTTTATCTTGTGTTGTTTTCTTTTCATGTGTTAATTTCTGTCCGATGATGTTGATAGTTTTTTCAATAGATTCTTAAAAATATCATTAGTTATTTGTGGGCGTGTTTGGATGCTCAATTGAACTGAATTCCAATTCATTAGTACAAGAAACGAGCAAAAGCGGGGTGGGACCATTTTAATTCGAATTGCAACCAAACCCCTGTTTGCAATTCCACATGTTTGAGATTGGACTTGAAACTGTATCGATTGCAATTTGGGGGTTAGCCCCTTTTGATGTGTGGAGTGGTGCTAACCCCACTTTGGCCATTTGCCAATTATTGAATTGAATTATTTCAATTCAGTTCAATCAGACATCCAAACACACCCTAAATGTGAACACATTTCTTGTTTCTTGTGGGTAACACTTAATGCTTTAGCTCTTCCATTGATGGTTATCTGTCTTTGTTACAGTTGGCGGTTCAAGGATCTTCACCAGGGGTTAGAGCGGGCCACGCAGCTGTAAATATCGGGACAAAGGCAAGACACTTCTATTGAAACTTTGGTAGTGAAGATTTGTGAGAGTGGATTTATGAAAAAATAATTAACTGTTTCCCCCATGCATTGCAGGTTTATGTCATTGGTGGTGTTGGCGATAAGCATTACTATAATGATGTTTGGGTTCTCGACTTGCACACTTGTTCATGGACTCAGCTTGATATATGTGGTCAGCAACCGCAAGGGCGGTTTTCTCACAGTGCCGTTGTTACGGAATCCGACATTGCCATTTATGGAGGGTAATTCTTATGTCTGCTAATGAATACTTTCTTGATTTGCTTGCCTTGTAGTTTCCTACATGAGTGATCAAGTGTTTTCTAAGCCCAACAAATTTCACATACGGGGCCTGCCTTTTGGTGATCCAAATAGATCATAAGGTGGGCCCTTCATGGATGGGGGATACCCAGAAAATCTTCTCTTTCGAAAGATGTCCCATTAAGCCTGGGCCATTGTTTGTAATCATCCATTACCATTGGATCAATCAGATCATCTGAAAATGATGGGGCCCACTAGATGAACATGGTTTCCTTTGTTTGAGTGTCATTTAATACACCTATCTATATTGGATCATATCCGTGAATATTGGTTTTTTGTTGTTTTGCAAACTGGAAGGTGTGGAGAGGACGAGCGGCCTTTGAATGAGTTGCTCATCCTACAACTAGGGGCTGACCACCCTAGCGGACGCTACAACATTTCCTTATGCAAGACTTTCGGTAGCCACTGGAACCAAGAAAGACGGAGATTTTTGAGAGGAAGTGAGAACTTGGTAAGTGATGCCTGGATTTTGAGTTGTCAGCCCAATGACCTTAACGTTGCGTTTGGATGTTTAATCAAATTGAATTGCAATAATCAACTCTATAAGGAGTAAATGACCAAATCTCACAAATTGCAATTTCAATCCAAATTTGAAATGTGTGAAATTGAAATGGTTGTTTTGATTCTCATTGTGAATTGAATTCATTCAACCTTTGCTTTGGTCATTTCATACAGAATGAATTGATTAGGACGCGTTTTGTTTGCATGAAATATCAGGATTAATTAGTGAAATTTGGTGCAAAACTTCATCATATTTCATGAAATTTGGCGCGACCAAACACACCCTTAAGCATCCGAACACATTGTTAGGTGGAACTTAATAACACCATGCGAATACCTTATAAAATGTTTGTATGTGTATAAATCCTTTCTTGTCTGCTTTTGTAGCAGAGAACTATGGTTTTTGGAAATGGAGAACCGAATAGTAGGGCCCACGAAATGGATGGAGAACCGAAGCACCCTCTCCTACGTAATTCGGGTGAGTCTTGGATGCCATTGAAATGATTCCAAAGATTTTATGACCACATGCGAAGGTCAGATGCATGACCGCCTTCCATTATCTTTCAGATAGCGTGCATCCAAAGAGGAGGAAAACTGGCGATTTGAAATTTTGGGAGGTTGAATCAGAACAAGAAGAACATTCTCTATCTCTATCCCAAAACTCATCGCCATCTCAGTCTGATCAAGAGCAGACCACAGCTCAAAAACTGACTTCTGCTGCTTCAGACTCTGTCATGGTCTCACCACCCTTCGGATTGTTTAAGCGGCGGAATCAGATCAACGGCCATTGCCAGTCTAACAACACAGTCAATTGCCAAATGGAGCAGAGAAATGGTACAACCAGGACTGGTCAGGATTTTCATTTTGTGCCGCCCAAACCGGAACAGTTCCTCCGAGTTGTCCACACAGGAAGGCAAGAAGTGAAATATCCACAGTCGGATCAGAAGGCTCCTCCAAGGCCTTCAATTCCTCCTCTGGTAATCCTTTTAGCATTCTTACAATAACCTGAAATGCTGATGAGCTGAAATCTTTCTGTGAATTGTGGTATAATCATCTCACCATAGCCTGTTTTGGGTGTCTCTGTAGATTGGTGCTGAGGTTCGAGGAATGGTTGATGGAGCCTTTGATTCCGGCTATCTTATGACCGCAAATGTCAACGGCCAGATTCTGAGAGGGATCTTATTCACTCCGGTAAGCTTCTAAAAAACCCCAGTCATTGACGATGATTAGTCAAATGAGGAATTGCACTTGCATTGCATCCACAGGAATTCAGTTTTGTGCGAGTGGGGTCCATGAATCAGCAATTCATATGATGGGCCATGTCTGTAAATTTCTCACTGGAAGATCCTAGCAATCTGAACTCTAGCCTTTTCTCAGTTAAATGTGGACATCATATGGTCACATGCATTTGAAAGATGAAACATGCTAATTACCATTAGTTTGAGCTGTGTGGGGCCCACTGTGATGTGTGATTACCATCCCACCTGTCCACCCGGATTTTAGAGCTAGATAAATCCATCCTGATTCATAACTTACGCGGACCACACTGTAGGGAATGGTAGGGAGAGGACGCCCACCATAGCAACTTTCAGATGGAATGTAGGGTCCACCTGTCGTGCATATGTCATCCAACTAGGTCATCAGGTGCAACCCACTAGGATCAATGGATCCACTGGAACTCAACATACGCCACAATTTAGGTGTCTGCAGCAAGTGAATATACAGGCTGTAGGCTTGATTGTACACTACTTCCTGTGGTGTGGTCCACCCAAGCTTTTGATGGAGATGATTCTTTGTAGGTGCCGTGCTCATGAGGAGTCCCACCTGTTGAACAGTTCAGATTCTACATACACATCACAGGTGGGCCCCACACAGCTCAAATATCTGCATGTGATCTTTCCCCTTTTATTAACTATCTGCAGGGCCATATTGATGGTTGGATTGTCCCACCAAGGAGATTCTTATGTCATGGCCCATCCACTACCAGACAGACCAGATAAAAATGATCTGGACTGCTAAAACATGGGCTCTGCGTTTAAAAACGGATCCAACCGTGTAATTCCTCAGGTCTGACTAATGAAAGAAAACCAATTTCCATTTGTTTCTATGAGGCCTAGCTTCAAAATCCTACTAATGGCATTGCCATCTCCTTATCACAGGGACCTGGTGTTGTAACAAGAGCAGCCGTTCATCCTCCTAATCCACCTCTTACTAGTCCGATCGCCGTTACTCAGCCGTGTCCGAATCCAAATCATGGTAATGCTCCTTGTATCAGATCACAGCAACCGGCAACATTCGTGCTGCCGGAATCCGGCCATCGTGCCCGGCCGGCCCAACCGCCTACTGTCATCAGATCCGTGCCGTCACTAGGCAAACAATCAACAAGACTGGGCAGTGATCTGCAGGGCGTTGTTCTAACACTGGGTGGACCAGGCAGTTGTCATGGCCCACCATAGAACTCAGCCATCGACGGTTGATCAAAGCTAGGCCAGTTCTTTTTTTTTTTTCCTGTAAATCCTGAAAAGATCAAAAAGAAATAAACGGATGAGATTTGCTGGGTTCATGTACTGTTTATGTTGTTGAATCCATGATGCCTCTGTTTGTATTGTTAGATGCTATTTTGGGTGGCAATGGGAGAGGTGTAGAGTTTCTTTGCTTGGATATTATCCATTTTTCCTGATCATGGTCACGATATTAACTGCCAAGATGCAATGATGATCAGGACTGGTCAGGATATTAATGACTAAGATGAGAACGATTTTGAACGGTTTTGGTTTGTTGCACCGATACAAGTGTAGGGAGAGGATTGCTGAGTTCACGTATGGTCTATTTGCTCGATTGACTTGCTTGAATTGTGTGGGCGAGCAACACATACTGTGGCCTAAGTCCCAACTAATGGGTGGCTTGGATCTTGCAGGTTGCAACATTGTCAGATATGTGGTGATCAGTACTGTTGTTCCAGTGGGCCATGACGTGGATACTGGATGAGAGCGAATAAGGTGTTATCTCACTGCCGTGTGGCCCACATGGGTGATATTTTGTATATCCACGCCGTCCATCCGTTTCTACATCCCATTTGAGTATGGGGTTCCAAAAATTATGCAAATCAAACTCTCAGGTGGACCATGCCACTGGAAACGGTGGTGATTGAGTACCCCACCATTAAAATTTCAAAGACCCATCGTAAGGTTTTAGTGATGTTTATTTGAAATCCAACCTGTTTATAATGTCTAGAAGATCTGGATGAAAGGAAAAATATAAAGATCATCTTTATAATGTCCAGAAGATCTGGATAGAAGGAAAAATATAAAGATAAGCTTGATACAAAACTTTTGTGGCCCACACAAATCTTTTAACAGTAATTCATAACTGTTTCTAGTGGTATGGTCCGCATCCCAAAAATTAGGGCACTGCTGCGGTCGCCCCCCCTCAAAAAAAAAAAAAAACCTTTTGAATATTTACTTTGGTGACAATATAACAAGCTTCTCATAAAAGCAATAAGAAGTAAACAAGATTAAAAATAAAGTTGGATTACTGCTTTTATTGATTCAAACATTAAGGCAGTGCAATCAGTAAATGAAAAAATAAATTAAATAGAGAGAGAATAAATACCATATAAAAGTCTTATGTTGGTAAGATGGTTGTGAAAATTCCCAAATGGTCATCATGTGAAGTAAGACATAACTATCGATGTATATGTATAGACTCAATAATAATAACTAGGGGATTTCAATGATGGAGCCATAGATATTTAACTTACTCTTAATGCATTCTTTAGTAATATATTGGATAGTAGTGAAATTAAAATAAGCTGATAACTCCAAACTTAATGTAAAATGGCTGAATAGAAGTAAAATAGCTAAGCTAAGAAACTAAATTAATAAACCTTTGATACGATGGTTAATCTGTGAATCTTCCAATCACGCAGCAATCATTGATGTTAGATTTGAAAGCCCTTGGTGTGTAATGCCATTGTATTTAATTTACTTTTGATTTTGTATGGCTTTTTGAAGTCTACTCCTAATCTTTTGTTGACTTGAGAAAGTATCCTAAGTCTCTAGGAAAATTTATATTTCCAAGTTGATACATGTCGGCTAAGTCATGTGTATGCTGGATTATGAAGAATCCACATCAATAGATCTTGGATTCTTCAATAGATCTTTAAAACCTTCCGTTACTCACAATGAGTTTATGTGCGTGGCGTACGCCCAATTCCGTGCAAATGATGACTATTGGCTGCCTTTTCAGTGCTGTGGACATGCACACAACTAGTAGTGCATACAACTATGAGGGCGGCTCTTTTGTCTAAGTTACATGCGCACGAGTACGTTTCACTCCCACCATATCGTACAAGTTACATTGGCATGATGTATGTGTTTTATCTAAGCCGTCTATCCATTGTCGACAGCTCATTATAAGGCCTGAACCCAAAAAGTAGTAAGATCGAAGGATCAAGTGGACCAAACCACATGAAACAGTTGATATTAAGTGTCTATCATTGAAAATTTCTTAGAGTTATAGAAGTTTTGGATCAAGCTGATATTTATGTTTTCTCTTCATCCAGTTGTACGTGAGCGTATGAACAGATTGGATGAAAAATTTCTTAGAGTTATAGAAGTTTTCTTAGAGTTAAGTGTCTATCATTGAAAATTTCTTAGAGTTATAGAAGTTTTGGATCAAGCTGATATTTATGTTTTCTCTTCATCCAGTTGTACGTGAGCGTATGAACAGATTGGATGAAAAATATACATCACAGTGGGCCCTAGAAATGGTTCAATGGTAGGCATCATTGTCTTCCGTTCTTCCTGTGGTGTGGCACACTATGACCTTCGATCTGCCTACTTTTCGGGATCATAGCCTAAAATTGGCTTTCAAAATAAATGGACCCCCACAGATCCCATGAAAGGACCGTCCGTCTATCGCTACGTCCTTGTTGTGTAGTACCCAATCCAGGCCCTATATTTTCCTCATAGGATCCTCATTTTGGGCAAAAACCTTTGAATGGATTGGATGTCACATGGACTTAAAAGGTTGGAAGTTATCAGCTGGGAGAGTCTGATCGGTACCTCGAGTAGGTGTACGTCGAGTACATTTTGAAAAGTCGTGCCCATGTTAAAAAAAAACCTTGATTGTTGGATGTTGGAAAACAATCCACATCGTCCAATAATTCCTTCATTTCTTGGATGAATCAGAAGATTGGAAGTTAGTATCTGATTCGTTACATGGATGTCCAAGAAAAGTCTAGGAGTAATGGTCGATAAATCGAACGGTTAGATACCCGGGTTTTCAGCTCAGAAAACTGGGCCCATAGTTTGATAATCTAGACACTATTTTGTTGCCCAAATGCCAACAGACGGTCAAGAATAGAAATATAGCAACGGTGTAGATTTACTTAAAAAAAATAAGGGTCTTTGGCTCTTGGCTCATCAACGGTGGGATGGAACAGAAGAACGGTCTGGATTACGGGTTCATTGGACCAATTGCCTGAAATGAATAGACGCGTATAGACTACGAAACCGTGAAGCTTGTGGTGGCCCACAGAATGGGGAGATTTGGACGGACGTGGCAAAGCGGCAAAAGCTCCCGCGCTTCACGCGCGGTGTTGTCTCTGTCGCGAGCGAGTCGCTTTCAGGCTGTCCGACCGGTCTGACGACGTCATCCACGAGCCTCGATGTAACAGCCTGTCTACGTCGACACGACCACATCACATCGTACACGTGGCATCTAAAGTGTAAATGGTGGCAGGGACGGACGGATTGCCAGCAACCCAAAGCTCCGTATGGCCACGTAATCTATTGTTATATCCACACCGTTCGTCCGTTTCGCCACCTTATTTCAGTACATCAGCCAAAAAATGGGCCGATCCAAAAGCTAAACCACAAGGAAATAGTGAGATTAAACAACCGCCGTTAATAACTTTTTGTGGTCCCATGGAATGCATTGGATTCTGATCGCATAATAATTCCAAATCCTTTTGTTTGTCAGCTTTCTCTCCGGATGCACTCAAATAAAAAAAATATAGCTACTCATTAAAATTATAATATATATATTTAAAGAAATTTGAATTTATTGCTGATTTAGCTTTAATTTTTAATTAATTTATATATGTAATATTTTATATAATTATTATAATAAGTCTATTGGAATATATACTTTGACAAAAAAAATATATATATAAAATTTTGTATTCGAGGTGGGGCCACAAGTATCGAACCACTTACTAACATTTTTTAACCATTCATTTATATGGCTAATGTTTGAACTATTTTCTATTGCTACATTACTAAAATTACACTAATAGTATAATTACTAAAAGTACATAATGATATAAATAGTCCAAATATTAGCTATGTAAGTTGGTATTTAAAAAACATTGGTGGGCTACTCATCTGTGATTCTACCCTTTTGAACTACCTAAGACTCAGGAATTTTGTCATTATTTTTAGCTTAAGTATATATGTCAATTGGGTTATTACAATCGTTGTCTGACATCACGCACATGAACTTTTTAAGGATATCAAAATTGATTTTAATCAAATGTAAATTCTTATACATAGATTACATGATTTCAATGGATTGTTAATTTTGGATTCCAATGCATTTTAAATGCAAGCTCCCATATGACACTAAGGACTCATAATCAACTTCATTTGTGACTTGGAATCCAATGTATTCCAAATATAAGCTCTCAACCAGGCCTTTATATTTGTGTTTTCCCTTGGTTTTGTTTGGAAGCACCTAACTGACAAGTTGGGTGGAAAATACAAATTGCAGTGGGCTCTAAGAAGGTTTTAACATGGGCATCATATCCCAATGATTTCCGTGGTGTGGTCCACTTGATGTTTTTGCCTGTCTCATGGCCTAAAATGAGCTTGTCATATACATGTACTAATTAGATATAATACATATTGTTGATGTTGAAAAATGGTAAACAGATTAAATGGCGTGACCTCCAATTGATCAGCATGAAGTGACCTTCAACTGGTCAACAGATGAGATGACGTGATTTCCAACTTGGATGGATGGATGTCGCTAATCTCCTGCCGATGTGCTATCTGGATATGGATCGGAGGTTTGCTAGATTCTGTAGAACACTAATGAAAGCTAAGAGGGGTGGTTGAGGTCCAGCCGTTAGCCCTCTGATGTCTAAGTCAGTTGGGTGTGGGAGATGACAAGCAGGTCTCTCGGTGGAGAATTCAGTGTATCTTGACCTATAGAAGTGTTTCCTATTTATAAGATAATCAGAAAGCTGTAGAGGGTATTGAACGTGAGCGTTATGCCCGTAATGGCCGGCGTGATTTCCAATGGCGTGAGTTATGGTCGTAACTCCCGGAGATGTATTTGATTTATTCGGGCTTGTCCGTGATTTGTCGCGCGCCTTTATGGCGGTCGTGAGCCTGGTCGGCCTAGGGGCAAAGCTCATTTGGGGTCGAGCTCATTGGCCAATGGAGCTCGGCCTCCTCATTTCGTAGGTCATCTTGGAGGTCTCAGGTCGGCCTGTTGTAACCTCGGTTCTTGTCCTCGGCCTTGGCTCTTATCCTTTGCCTAGTCCCAAGTCGGCTTTGGCTCTTGTCTTCCACCTAGTCTCAGGTCGTACTTAGTTCTTGTCCTTGGCCTAGTCTTAGGTCAGCCTTGGATCTTATCCTCGGCCCAGTCTCAAGTCGTCCTCGGTTCTTATCCTCAACTTAGTCCAAGGCCAGCCTCAACTCTTGTCCTCAGCCTAGTCTCAGGTCGACCTCGGTTCTTGTCCTCAGCCTAGTCTCAGGTCGACCTCGGTTCTTGTCCTTAGCTTAGTCTCAGATCGGCCTTGGCTCTTGTCCTCCGCCTAGTCACAGATCGAATTTAGTGCATGAGCTTAAGAACCTGTACCTGGGCCCGCTAGACTATGGGCTTTTCTTGTGACTTGAGGTCAGCTCGAATTTACCCACAACACATGTCATGGTAGGCCTTGCAAAGTTTAGAGCTATGTGGCTGATGTGCATGTACCGATTCCTGTGGTACTAAGGGGTTGTTTGGTTTTCTAATTTACTATGAATATAAATTTAATTAGCTATCATTATAATTTTTAGGTGTTAGTTAAAATCACAATTATGAGTTGTAAATCGAATTCTAATGCATTGGTAAATTGTAATCATTACATTTTCACACTACAAAGATATCATTTTCAGGATCATTACTCAGCTTAGTGATAGGCTCACAAGAATTTTAAGGTCATCGTACCCATGGTGGTATGTATGAGTGTGAGTGCAAAAATAAATAAATAAAAATTAAAAATTACTATTATTTAGGCATAAAACAAATAATATAATAGAATCATTATTATTACCCGTTAAATGTAAGTGATGCCACCTCACAATTACAAGAGTAAATAATTATCACCCGTTTACAGGCCATTCATTGTTGTAAATGGAAAAACCAAACATGTACCATAAGTTCTAGGAAGCCAACCATGGCATATGTGTTATATTGAAACCATCCATCTGTTTCGTTGGATTATTTTAGGTCATTAGCAAAAATATGGCAAATTCAAAGGGCAGGTGGACTATGCTATGGGAAACAGTGGGGACAGTGATACCCACGGTTGAAACGAGTCTATCATGATGTTTTTTTTGTTTGGCATTCAAAGTATTGGTAAGTTCACTTTAGTTTGGGATCTGCCTTATGTTTGGGTCATACCCTAAAAATGAGCCTGCAAAATGGATGGACAACGTGGATAAAACACACATCAAGGTGGGCCCCACAGAGTCGGGTAACGAGGCAATCCACATCGAGGTGGCTGCGACTAGGATTGCTTGCATCCCTAAGCTCTGTGGGGCCCACTATGATTTATGTGTTATATTTACTCCATTCGTCCATTTTTGCCAACTCATCCACAGCATGAGCAAAAAATGTGAGGCAGGTATAAAGCTCAAGTAGACCACGCCATAGGAAGCAGTTGGAATTTTAGCCACAATTAGAAACTTATCGGGCCTGGGGTTGTCTTGGGCCCAGATTTGAACTGTTTGACTGGGTCATATTCAAAATTGTGATTTTGGTTGGCCCAAACCGGGCCCATTGACAGCCCTAGGCTTGTTTCCGTCTTAAAACCATGGTCCATGTCCCGCAACCCCAGCGAGAAGGATCCTGTGACTAAAAACAAGAGCATCTGGCAGACCTTTATCTATTTCCTTGTGCACGTATGTGCGGTCCACCCGCACGATAGGTGGATAAGGAAAATTCACGACGGAAATTGGTAGGGTTGTCAATGGGCCGGGCTGGCCTGCTTTTGTCCGGACCCGGTCTGGAATACTAGAGCAGAGAGCACAGCGAACGGTCCAGATCTTGCACAAAATTAGGTGGCCAGGCTCGGGCTCGAGCTGTGTGTAATCGTTACAGAATGGGCTCAGGCTTGTTTGTTTTCGCCCATCACAGCCCGGTTCATGGTTGGACCTGGATAGGCCTTGCTCTGGCCCAAGCCAGCCCAATGGACAGCCCTTGGGCTTGGCTGAGAACTAGCCGTTCGGGCCCAAACCCAGCTAATTGCCATCCATGGCTCTCGGTGGACCCCAAAGTGGATAGCACAACGTGTGGTTGGGATGGGCCTAACGGATGCGCCCAGAGTGTGGTTTTATCACTTTCCATGAGAGACGTGTATGGTGGAAATCGGACGGGACAAGTAAGACTATTGGGTCCTTAGTTTGCCTTAGTAAACCATGGTCCGGATCCTAACGGTCGATCTTGCAGGTTCCATGATGGTGGGACCCCTGACTGTAGGGCTCACAGTGATGTATGTGCTTTAAATCCACACCGTCCAACTATTTTGAAAGCTCATTTTAGGGCATGATCCCAAAAATGAATCTGACTCAAATCTTAGGTGGACCACACCACAGGAAACAGCCGTGATTGAATCCCCATCACAAAAAACTTCATGAATTCCATTGGAATGTTTATTTGCCATCCAACATGTTGATAAGATTACAAACCCCTGGATGAAGAGACCACACAAATATCATCTTGATCCAAAGATTTTGTGGCCCACAAGAAGTTTTTATTGGTGAATCACCACTGTCTCCTGTATTATGGTACTTCTGGGATTTGGAACTACTTCATTTTTTGGATCATAGCCTGAAATAATCTTTCAATAAGGATGGACGGCGTGGATGTAGTCACATACATCACAGTGGGCCCCGGTCCCACCCACCTTGGTGGATCCGGGGTCTCACCAAATCCGATCCCACAGTGGGATTTTTCCTGCAATAGCCCAGGTGTAGCTGTTTTTACTAAAAGTTCAATTTCTCATAAGGCCTCGTCTTCTTTAACCTTTTAACGAAAAATCCCTCAAAAATGCCCCTCTAACCACCATACGTCCACGAAAGCGTGGAAACTCTCATGGGCATGAGAGTAGGATCCCCACTCATGGGACCCACCTTAATATTTGTGTTTAATCCATGCCGTCCACCTGCTTCTATGACTTATTTTGTGCTGGGCTCCTGGAGAATGAAGAAGATCCAAATCTCAAGTGGGCCATGCCCAAGGGAATAATTCCTACTGTTGAAACCTTCTTAGGCCCATTGTGATATCTATATGCCATCTAAACCTGCCAAACCATAGCTCTTTAGGCCCTTTATGATGCGGCCAACCTGGTGGACTAGAGTAGATCTTACATATGGAGTCCCCTTTGTTTTTTTTAAAATAAAGATAAAAACAATAAAAAAATTAGCGTTGTAGGGTAGCGTAAGGGCAGAAGCCAAAAGCCCCTTTGGGCGTTAACCATGAGGCCCACTTATAGGACGCACCATGATGCATATGTATTATCCATGACATCCATCCTGTTTACCAGATCATTCTGGGCTGTGGGCCCAGATCTGAGCCAAATACAGATACCATGTGGACCACACCACGACAAGGAGTTGGGACAGGAACGTCCACTGTTGAAACTTTTCCTGGCCCATCTTAATGTTTACTTGCTATCCAACCCTGTTGATAAGGCCACAAGGACCTATATGTAGGGACAACACAAATATCAACTTGATCCAAAGCATCTTGGGCCATAGTACTGTTGATTCCGAGAAGCACTATGGATTCCTCCTTAGCAATGTGGATTCCCCTTGGCATCATGGGTTCCACCTTAGCACTGTAGATTCCACCTGGCATCGTGGGTCTCTCCCTGAAGCACTTTGGATTCCCCATGGCACTGTGGATTCCCCTCTGTACTATGGATTCCTCCTTAACACTTTGGACTCCCCCGGCACCGTAGATTCCCTATGAGCATTGTGGAATCCCCCTGAGCACTGTGGTTTCCCCCAAAACATTGTGGATTCCTCCTGAGCATTGTGGGTTCCCCTGAGCCTAAGGAAGGCTTCAACGGTAGGCATCACTGCTCTCACTATTTTCTGATAGTGGGGCCCATAGGGCCTTTGAATTAAGTTGATATTTGTGTGGTCCCTCTATACAAGTCTATGTGTCCATATCAACAGGATTAGATGATAAATAAACATCAAGGTGGGGCTGAAAAAGTTTCAATAATGGACATCATTGCCCACATGAGATCTAGATCTGGCCCAAAATAGGGCCCAAAGCGTAAAATGATCGAGAAAAAAGGATGGATAGCATAGACGAAACATATACAACTTGGTGGGTCCCACGAGTGGACCACCCATCAACGCCCAAGAGGGCTTTCCTGCCTCTTCATGGTAGTACGCAAGAGCAAGTAGTCAGAGGGGCATTTTGGAGGTGGACATAGGGGCATTTTTGACCTAGAGGCTTTCAATTTATCGTGAAAAGGCAAAAAAAGATCAGCCTCACGAGAAATTGGACTTTTAGTAAAAATAGCTACATCAGGGCTATTGCAATTCATATTAAACTACAAAATTGGCAAACAATTGGATGGTTAAGATCTTGCAGTCTGGGATTGTCTTTTGGCATTGTCCATCAAATAGGCTTTTGATTGCTTGGTGATCATGCCATCATTGACCTCCATGGGTCCCACACTGATATATGTATTTTATCCACGCCATCCACAGGAAATAGGGGGATTGAACACAGATCGCTGAAAACTACTTGGGGGTGACCGAAGTTTTGGATCAAGTTGATATTTATCTCTTCCCTTCATTCAGGTATGTGTGATCTTATGAACAAGGTTGGATGTAAAATAAACATTATGGTGAGCCCTAGGAAGATTTCGATGGTGGGCATCATTATCTCCACTCTTTCCTTATGGTGTGGTCCAAATTGAGTTTTGAATTTGCCTCATCCTTCCCTATTGCCCTAAAATGAGCTAGAAAAATGAAAGGACGAAGTGGATAAAATACATGCATTACAGGTGGGCTCCACAGAGTTGGGTCACCAGGGATATAACTGGTGACCAGGTGTACTGGGTAATAAGCGTCACTAATTTCCACGTAGTTCTTTCTGGGATTTTTAGTGTAAAAGCCCTCAGGTTTACCCAATCCAACAAAAAGTCTAATTTCTCGTGAGGCTCATCTTTTTTATACCCCATGAGAAATTGTAAAATTTTCGATCCAAAATGGTCCTCTGACCATCTATTGCACTGTGGATGCAATCCATAGTGCTCAGGTGGAACGATAGTACTTGGAGGATCCAACCCCTCCGGTGAGATCCACATTGCTTTAGGGGGACCCACAGTGCTTAGGGGAGACCCACACTGCTCAGAGGGGCATTTTTGACCGAAAAGTTTACAATTTCTCATGTGGGGGCTAAAAAAGATGAACCTCACGAGAAATTGAACTTTTTATTAGATTGAGCAGCCTTGGGCCATTACACTAAACTCCGTTCTTTCTTCGTGATTTTTACTTACAATAGCCCTAGGTGTGGCTTTTACAAAAAGTCCAATTTCTCATGAGGCTCATCTTTTTTAGCCTTTTCACAAGAAATTGCAAAACTTTCAGTCGAAATGCCCCTATGACCACTTGCTCCTGCGTGCGTTCACAAAGAGGCGGAAGCCCTCTTGGGTGTTACGAAGGGGCTCCACCATGGGCCCCACTATGATGCATATGTTACATCCACGCAGTCCATCCATTTGGAGAGACCATTATAGGGGATTAGCCAAATACTGAAGTAGATCCAAAGCTCAAGTGGACCTCACTAAAGAAAACAATAGGGATTGATGTCATATCATTAAAAACTCCTTGAGGTCACTAAAGTTTTCAATCAAGCCGATATTTGTGTTTTCCCTTCTTCCATGTCTGTGTGAAGTTGTGAACAGGTTGGATCTCAAATAAACATTATGGTGGGCCCTAGGAAGGTTTCAACAATCATGTCACTGTCCCCATTGTTTTCTTTTGTGGGGTCCACTTGAGAATTGGATATGTCTCATTCTTTAAATCATGCCCTAAATGATCTCTCCAAATGGATGGATGGTATGGATACAACACATATCACGGTGAGGCTAAGAGAAGTTGGTGACGTCACTTTAGTAGTGAGATAGTTGCTCAACTGTAGTAGCTAATCTACATCCCTCTGACTACTTGCTCCTACGTACGTCTATGAAGAGGGAAAAGCAATCTTGGGCATTACAAAGGGGCTCCATTGTGGGCCCCGTCATGATACATATGTTACATCCACTGCCATCCATCCTTTTTACAAGATCATTTTAGGCCATGGGCCCAACTTTGAGACAGATCCAGATCGCAGGTGGACCACACTATAGGGAATAGTTGGGACAATGACGTCCACTGTTAAAACCTTGTTATGCAGCACTATAATGATTTTTTGCTATCAAACCTTGGGCAGAGGCCACAGTGACTTGATTTAAGGGAAAATACAAATATCAGCTAGATTCAGAACTTTAGTGGACCACACCATGGGAAATGGTAGTCAAGTGGGATCCACAGTGCTCAGGGGGAACCCACGGTGCTCAAGAGGAATCCACAATGCTCAGGGGAACCCACAGTGCTTAGAAGGATTCCACAGTGCTCAAGGGTAACCCACAGTGCTTATGAGGAAGCCACAGTGCTCGAGGGGAACCCACAATGCTCAGGAGGAATCCACAGTACTCAGGTGGAACCCACAATGCTTAGGGGGGAGCCCACAGTGCTCAGGAGGAATCCACAGTGCTCAAGGGGAACCCATAATGCTCATGGGGAACCCACAATAGGATCTAAAGTGATCTGGGGGAACCTACAGTGCTCAGGGGGGATCCACACATGCAGCAGCAGTGGCCCCACTCATTTCCAATAGTGGTCGTTCAATCTCCATCGTTTCCTATATGTGGTCCACTAGATTTTTAAATCCAGGTGATATTTGTGTTTTCCCTTAAATCAAGCCACATTTGATGGTAAAGAACATCATAATGGGACCTAGCAATGTTTCAACAATGGACGTCATTGTCTCAATTGTTCTCTATGGTATAGCCCACTTGCAATTTGGATCTATCTTAGAGTTGGGCCCATGGCCTAAAATGATTTGGTAAAAAGGATGGACTGACGTGGCCTCAATCACTGTCTCCATGGTATGGTCCACTTGAGACTTGGGTCTGCCTCACAATAGGGCCCACAACCCTACAATGGCTGGAAAGACGGATGGACAGTGTGAATACAACACAAATATCATGGTGGGCCTCAACAGGCAACCATGCGGTTGGCCCCAATCCAACTATTCCCTGCTGTGTGATCCACTTGAGACTTGACTTGTCTCATATTTGGGGGGCCCATAACTTAAAATGATATGAAAAAAATAGATGGGCAACATGGATAAAGTATATACATTGTTGTGGGACCCACAAGGTGGGCTATTTGTTGGGTAGCATGCCTAAGAACGCTGCCTGCAGTGTGGCACCCAAATGTGGCCCACAGAGTGAGCGTAAGGAAGGCTTCAATGGTAGGCATCACTGCCCTCAATATTTTTTGATAGTGTGGCCCACAAGGACTTTGAATCAAGCTGATATCTGTGTGGTCCCTTTATACTGGTCCATGTGACCATACCAATAGGATTGGGTGACGAATAAACATCAAGGTGCGCTGAAAAAAGTTTCAACAATGGACATCTCTGTCCCAATAGTTTGCTGTGGCATGGCCCACCTGAGATCTAGATCTGGCCTAAAATGGGGCCCAAAGCCTAAAATGATCTAGAAAAAGGACGGACAACATGGATGAAACATATACAACATGGTGGGTCCCATGAGTGGACCACCCATCCACGCCCAAAAGGGCTTCCACCTCTTCTTGGTCATGCATAGGAGCAGGTGGTCAGGGGGACATTTTCAACTTAAAGGTTTGTAGTTTCTCATTAAAAGGCCAAAAAAGATAAACTTCACAGGAAATTAGACTTTTGTAAAATACCCACACCTGGGGCTATTGCAGTAAAGTTCCCTTTCTAAAAGAGGTCACTGCATGGAAGTTGGATGCAACTCCCTCCTGATAGAATACGTGGAAAATATGTGCTCATCTCAGCTATTTTCCTGGTGTTCCACAATGCGAATAGGTCACGGAATGTTTATTGGACGGTTGGAACCATCCTAATACTGGCCTACAAGATCAACAGTCGGATCAACTGTCCACATTCATCCAGTAAAATGCACAATACATGGAAGTTAATATTTTTTATATCATATCCAATTTCACCGTACAGACCATCGAGAAAGTGGTCCATCATATCAACAGTCCTGATTACCAGAAATGTTTGGCATTCGTACCGTGAGGACGGGAACCGAGTCACACCGCGTCCGTCCGTTGCAAGATAGTTTTACCATCTGTAACCGACCCATTCAAACTGAAACCGAAGAAAACGGCGGATGGTGAAAAAACAGCCTCAAAATCTAAAGCGAGTACGGATCACCTGCATCTACAGTTACGTGTCTCCACATTTCATACCACACATGTGGAACATGTTTGTGATGATCTGAACCATACATCCTGTTGAATCAGATGTATATTGACCATTAATCAATTTTTTCTTTATTATTCTAGTTTAACCGTCTGATAAATGGGCCTTTTCACACTTAATACAGCCAATGCTGGTTTTTGTTTGAATGCTGGTTTTCGCACTGATTTTTTTACCATTCCTCAATTACTATTGGAATCACGAAATGGACGGTTTAGATATGATCCATGTATGCCACGTATTCAGAATGCCATGCCTCCTGTTCTCGAACCAAAGGAAAAAACCCTCTAATTTCGATTTCGTTTTACCTATGTGGACACTTAGGACCAGTGTCAATCGCAACCCACTGGGGCCCACATGGTGAGATAGCACAATGATTTGAACGGTCCATGTTTAAACAATTACTACCAATAACATATATACCCATAATCATGCTTCAGTAATGATCTTATCCTTTCATTGTTAGATTTGAATGAGAGCCATTAAAATAATTCGTCCACAGATATTTGATCTTCCCAATCATACATTCAATGTAATTTTATAAAGGGGCCCGCATATTATACAATCCAAAAAATGGACGGTTCTGATCATCAGAAAAGATGCAAAACGAACTGCTAATTTAAGCAGTCTGTACCTTCATTCATGCTACGGGCGCGTTTTTTGGACCAATCAAAGCAAACTTCCGTTATTTTTGTCAGTCGCTCGTTTCTAACGGCCTTCCATCCCCAAAGTTCAAGGAAGAAAGAAGAAGAAAAAGAAAGAAAAAATCCATCTCATTCTCTATCCTCAAGAAATTCAAGGCAATCTCAAATGATTCCATGGAAGTAAGATGGATTGATTCAATCTCATAAGAGCAGAAGAAAACCCAACTGCGGTTTTCCTGTTCTTTGGGCGTACGGGAAAACGCTTTCCTCTCTTTCTCTCTCCTCCCCTGTTTTCCTGTACGCTCCAATCTCTCCCCCTCTCCTCTCTCTCTCTTCATTTCCTCAAAAGGGTCTCTCTCTCCAGCCATGGAAACCAAAACCCATGTCTTGTTTTCTCTAATCTTCCTCTCATCTATCCTCTTCGACATGACGATTACCGCTGCTCCAGAATCGTATCTCTTGAATTGTGGGGCTTCAGATGGTGAGAGTGTCGATGCCGATGGTCGGAAATGGTCCGGAGATTTGGACTTAAAGCTCCTCCTCTCGCCGGAAAATTCCATCTTGCAAAGAGCAGGATTCCAAGACCCATCGCTCCCGTCCGTGATCCCTTACATGACAGGGAGAATCTTCATGAAAGAATCGACATACACATTCCCAGTTAACGCCGGAAAGCGGCATTGGCTCAGGCTCCATTTCTACCCAGCTTCTTATGGGAACCTGAATTCCACGGATGCGTATTTCTCCGTTGTCGCCGATGGCGTCACACTGCTCCACAATTTCAGCGCCGCTATTACTGCGCAAGCTCTAACTCAGGCTTACATTATCAGAGAATTCTCTTTGATTCCCACCTCCAGGCAATCTTAATGTTACATTAACACCATCCAACGAACACAATTCTTCGTATGCTTTCGTGAATGGCATCGAGGTGATTCGGGTGCCAGATGTTTTCGACACTGCCTGCAACATTGGTTGGGTTCTCCGATCAGGAGGTCGATGTCGGAAGCTCAACCATACAAACAATGTATAGATTGAATGTGGGTGGGCAGTTTATACCAGCCACTAATGATTCTGGCCTTAGTCGGATGTGGTATGACGACTCTCCGTATTTGTATAGTGCTGCATTCGGCGTCACATTTTCAGGTGCCGATGGGAATTCTAAAATCCAGTATCCGGAGAAGAAGATGGAGTATGTCGCTCCTTTTGATGTGTACAACTCGGCAAGATCGATGGGGCCAGATTCAAAGGTAAACTTGAATTATAACCTCACATGGGTCTTTCAGGTCGACCGGAATTTCATGTATGTGGTGAGACTTCACTTCTGTGAGTTGCAAATGGCCAAGATCAACCAGAGAGTTTTCGATATTTACATCAACAACCAGACAGCACAGGATGGCGCCGATGTCCTCGTCTGGTCGGGGTCGAAGGCCGTGCCGATTTACAAGGACTACGCACTGTATGTTGCTGATGAGCCTGGTGATGAGCAGTTGTGGGTTGCGCTTCACCCCTCCGCTGAAGAAAAGCCTGAATTCTATGATGCAATCCTCAATGGGTTGGAGATTTTCAAGCTGAACGACACGAATGGGAGCCTGGCGGGGCCTAATCCGGTGCCGTCGCCCATGCTCCTTGCGGCAGAATCCGGCGCGCTGATCGCAGGCACTGTGGACTCGAAATGGCGTCCCGGTGTGATCAGTAGTGCCGCAGGCAGCGCAGCTGGAGTTGGTCTAGTGTTCGCCATCTGCATTGTTGTCTACCAACAGAAGAAGAGGATCCCAGGTGAGGCTGGGCATTCTGGCTGGTTGCCTCTGTATGGCGGGTCGACTTCGCATACAACAACAAGCAAGTCGACGATCTCAGGCAAAAGCTGCACCAGCAGCCATCTCTCGTCCCTGGCCGTTAGCCTTTGCAGACATTTCTCCTTCGCTGAGATAAAACAGGGGACAAAGAACTTCGACGAGTCCCTTGTCATCGGCGTCGGAGGCTTTGGGAAGGTCTACAGAGGAGTGATTGACGGAGGGACGAAAGTGGCTATCAAGAGAGCTAACCCGTCATCGGAGCAGGGCATCCATGAGTTCCAGACAGAGATTGAGATGCTCTCAAAGCTGAGGCACCGGCATTTGGTCTCTCTGATCGGATACTGCGAGGAGAATGACGAGATGATATTGGTTTACGATTACATGGCGCACGGGACTTTGAGGGAGCATCTCTACAAGAGCAAGGAGGCTATTATGTCATGGAAGCAGAGGTTGGATATCTGCATTGGAGCGGCAAGGGGGCTTCACTACCTCCACACAGGCGCCAAGTACACGATCATCCACCGTGATGTGAAGACCACCAACATCCTCGTCGACGACAAATGGGTGGCTAAGGTCTCTGATTTCGGGCTGTCGAAGACGGGCCCGAGCATTGATCAGACCCATGTTAGCACTGTGGTGAAAGGAAGCTTCGGCTACTTGGATCCTGAGTATTTCAGAAGACAGCAGCTGACAGATAAATCTGATGTGTATTCATTTGGTGTCGTTCTCTTTGAGGTCTTGTGTGCCCGTCCTGCCCTTAACCCAAGCCTGCCTAAGGAACAGGTCAGTCTTGCTGATTGGGCCCTGCATTGCCAAAGGAAGGGAATTCTCGCCGATATCGTTGATCCTCATATCAAGGGTCAGATCAATGACGAGTGCCTGAAGAAGTTTGCTGATACTGCAGAGAAATGCCTGTCTGATCACGGCGTCGACAGGCCGGCAATGGGAGATGTGTTGTGGAACCTCGAATTTGCTCTTCAATTGCAGGAGAATCCCGAGGCCACTGGGAAACTGGAAGAGAATGGGTCGATCCACCGCTCCGACGCAGTTGGTAATGATGCCAATTCCTTTAGCAGCAATACCAACATGAGCATTGGAGGCGTGAGTGAGGCAAGCGATGATTCAGACCTGAATACCAACGTGGTGTTCTCTCAGATCGTCAATCCAAAGGGACGGTGAGGATGGTTTCTCGATCATTGCGGTCTGGTTCATCTTGCATCGACAGATGGAGAAGAAGAAGACACCAGTAATGCGACTGCACGTCGACCCTCTTGTTAAAATCAGATAGGTTGACGACAATGGCTGTGAAATTCTTGAAATAAAGACAGGTTTTTTTTGGTACTTACAAGAAAAAAGAGGTTGCGATTGCTCTTTGGATTCTGTATTTTCTTCATATTTGTATACCAGACAGGCTCTTGAACCTGATACTAACTTGTATTGAAGAGTTCAAACAAAAACAAGTATCTATTAAACTTCAGGCCTGTCTGGTGGTTATCTAATTCATGTTTCAGCAATGTGTCATTACAGGGTAGATTTTTTCCTTTGAAATGATGATTTATATGAAATATTAACTTATAAGGCTGCAAGCAATTCCATGGTTATTAGACCCCGTTTGGATAACCAATTGAATTGAATTGCAATAATTCAATTCGATAAAGTGAGATGACTAGAGTGGGAATAGCCCCACACCACATTGGTATAATTGAAATTACAGTTAATCCAGGTCGTTCTGAGTTAAAATGGTACCAATCCAACTTGCTGTTTCTTTTATGTAAATTTGGCTTATTGCAATCCAGTTCAACCAAGTATCCAAATGCACCTAAAATTGATGTGTGTACTGTTTTCAGGGGTGTTTGGTTTGTAATCTAGAGCATTGAACACAATGGCTTTTTGCTCTGGCCCAATTTGAAATTACAGATAATTCGGTGGTTTGATTGCCGTTCTGAATTAAAATGGTGCTAACCCAGTTTGTCATTTCTTTTATATTAATTTGGATTGTTGCAATTCAGTTCAATCAAGTATCCAAGCGCGCATGATAATGCTGTGTACTTCGTTTCTTCAGTGTGTTTCATAGGTAATCTAGAGCATTGAACACATCCGCTTTTTTGGTGTAGTCCAAATTGAAATTACAGTTAATTACATGGTTTCATAACCATTCTGAATTAAAATGGAGTCACCCAGTTTGTCATTTCTTTTATATTAAATTGGATTATTTCAATTTAGTTTCATGGAGCTTCCAAACGCATGTACGAATGTTGTGTATGCATACAAATGTTGTGAACACATCGACATTTTTGGTCTATAACCCAAATTGAAATTGCAGTTAATTCTGTGGTTTGGATTGTCGTTCTGAATTAAAATGGTGCCTACCTATTTCGTCATTTCTTTTACATTAATTTGGACTATTGCAATTCTGTTCAATTGAGCATCAAAATGCACTTAAGAATGCAGTGTACATCGTTTTCAGGAGTGTTTTGTAGGTAAGATGGAGCATTGAACACCAGTTTTTTTTTTGTTTTTTTTTATTTTTTATTTTGTCCAAATTATTATTACAGTTTAGCTTTTGATTGGCATTTTAAATAGAATGGCGCCAAACCGCTTTGTTATTTATTTTACATTAGTCTGGATTTTCGCAATTCAGTTCAATCAAGCATCCAAACGCATCAAAGAATACTGTGTACATCATTTTCGAAAGTGTTTTGTAGGTAATTACGTGCATTGAACATTCTGGCCTTTTGGTCTAGCCCAAATTAAAACTACAGTTAATTTCTTGGTTTATTCATCATTTTGAATTAAAATGGTGTTGACCCAGTTTGTCATTTCTAATATATTAATTTGGATTATTGCAGTTCAGTTCAATCAAACATCCAAACGCATCTAAGAATGTGGTATGTACATTTTTACGAGTTTTTCGTAGGTATTTTGAAGCATTGAACACAACGATTTTCTAGCTTAAGCCCAAATTAAAATTATAGCTAATTCTGTGTTTAATCGTATGCCAGCCCAGTTCGTTATTTCTTTTATAGTTAATTTGAATTATTCCAATTCAGTTCAATCAAGCATCCAAACGCACCTAAGAATGTGGTGTACATTGTTTTCAACAGTGTTTCATAGGTAATCTAGAACATTGAACACATTCATTTTTTATACTACAGGAGAAGAAAGCAACTATCACTGTTAACAATCTTGCAAATGATCCCAAACAATGTAACTTCTATCATAATTAAGAAATCTAGTCCATACAATTCAATTCGACTAATCATGATTGCTTACATTGAAAGAAAAGATTGTAACAATAGATTAGAGTAGAACAATAGGCCCATTTCTTCTAATACATCTACACTAATCAGACGATCGCGGTTCCTACAAGATCATCTTCTTGAGGTGGGTCACAGCTAGTTTTCGGACTCTGAGAATCTCCATGACAACAATTCCCAAAAAGGAAGGAAAACCTTGTATTTGGACTGGGATCTAAAGTACTGATGTTTATATCTTCTCCATCAAGTCATTAACACCAAACCTTCAAGGTGTTTGGATGCACAATCCAATCTAATTGCAATTTATTAGTCTAATAAGTTGCAAATGCCTGAATTATAATTACCTTCCCTAGCCTTAGTAATCAAGGTATTCGGCACTTAACCGTAATTATGCTACTTTCTAGTTGGACTTGAAAAGAATCTATCTCTGATATTTGAGAGTTGTTCTTCATTATATGAATACCAGGAAATGTCATTCGAATTTGGGGTGGCTGTTTGCAATTCAATTCGCTTGTACAACCAAACGCGCCCTAGTGACCCAGACTGTTGAAGTGATTGGACCCACTTAATATGGCCCATGCCAAAAAACTCTCCCAATATGTGTACAGAAATAGATGGTTAACAAAGAAAATGCATGCAACAGTCTACGCGAAAAAGGTCAAAAATTCAATTGCTAGGATCTTCCCATTCAGGAGTTTTTTCTGTCATGGACCATTGATGGGTCCCATCATAATAGCTTGGGTCAATGAACCTAGCCATGGGCCTGACTTGTACAAACTAAAAACCCAAGCATTATACAAGGTCTCGGGCGATATTGTATAAATCATACTCCCATATGCATTCATGTTTCAAGATTGCTTGTATGGATTTCCACCATCTCTGCTTGCAATCAAGTGATTGAAATCATTGCTAGATTCGACGGTGGAAGATTGGGGCCCGAACGTTCAATCAAAGAATTTGAACACAAAACATAGAACCAACTGCTTATCTGCAGGAGCTTCGAAGTCATGGCTTCAATCTTTTGCGATCAAATCACACAGGCTTTGATACCACCTGTTGAGTTAGCATGCAGATTAACTAGTGATGTAGGACGCTCTAATTATGATGCATGCTCATGAACACATATAATCTAGTGGAAAGAAAAGATAATAATAATCTAAAAATTCAACATCAGCCATCATAAACTGAGAAAACCACAAAGAGACATGCAATGGAGCGAGCCATCATCACAACCACGAAGTATGAAATTCAATTATTGCTATAGTTGGATCCAGCGAGGGATGGAACCTCCCGATCTTGCATGGTCTTAATCCAAATACCCAACGTGAATCACTAGTCCAAGGGATCGAGGGATTTCTTCGATTAGGGATTTTAGAATTTGAAAAATAGAGATTTTAGATCAAATCTCAAATCTATGATCTAAAAGTTAGAGAATAGAAATAGAAAAGAAGAAATAACAAGTTTACCATAAAAGAAGTTGGAGGGGCATAAGAAGCAAGGAGAAGAAGAGGATTGGAGAAGAAGATGAAGTTCTAAGTGAGAGAGGAGGAAGAGGAGTCACCAAGCTTTTCTTAATCAATAATCAATAACTAATGAAAAAGGTTTAGGGCAACACCCTTATAAAATTCGGAATTAGCATAATTATCAAAATACCCCTACTAACAAAATTTCAAAAAAAGACATTTGCATGAAAAAACGTGCGCACACTAACCCAAAACTCAAATAAGTAAAAATGTATAAAATAAACTTAAATCTAAGATGTCCAGTGGGCTCCGATGATAGGTGTGATGAAAGTGGGCCACAACAAACCAACGGTCCGATCACATCCGATGAAAGTGGGCCACAACATCATCATCACGATCCGATCACATCATCATCACGATCCAATGGTCCGATCATCTCCTCTAAGCAACTTACACATGTCTTCCCAAGGTGGGGTCTTTTCAAATGTCTCGAACTATATGTGTAAGGTCTTCAATGCTCCCCAAGTCGTCACGAACGACCCAGGCCCGTCATCATCGAGCCCTAAAAATATGGGTGTTACTCGCCTCCTACGCTGATAAACCCTAAAGGGCCTGATGTCTACATCAACTAGGTTGTCATCAAGCCAGGATTTTGAATTGGTGGGCCACCCTCATTCAAAAATTTGATGGTGGTCCATCGGAGTCTGATCAGTCAGGTGGACAGTGGACAATTTTATAACTGTGGATGCCATGGTTCATCTATAAATTCCATCAGATTAGATATGCTAATTAAGTGCATTCACCCCAAATGTAGAAACATGTTTTCAAATCAGATCTACTCCCTTATTGTCTCAACAAATCAGGGCAATTTGATCATGAGGTGGGCCACCAGATATGCATTGAATCTGGACCGATCATCAGTTTTCTCCTGATCATTGTCAATTTATTTTGTACTGGACTGAACTACTTGACAATTACATTGGCCTGATTTATGAGACATGGCAGATTCATCCGTTAGGCATCACTTGATGAGTGGCTCAGATCTCACTGAGGTGGTCCTAGTTTACATGTGTATTTTCAAGGTACATTCTGGGATAGGACACTTAATAACTGTCAGATTCGGTTGTTTCAACCCTTTGAATACGGACAAAAGGGCTGGCAATGGACTGGGTCTGGGCCATGCAAATTGAATAGGCCTGGCAGGTTGGCCCAGTGAGACCAGTTCAAAATCTGGGCCTGAATGAGCTCCAGGTCCCACCCATCACGAGGCGTATTGGACCGTCATTTTTTTAGCATTGCTTATGGGCCATTAGCAGGATCTTTCTATCTTTAATGCTATGTATTGCAGCAAAACTCCTCAATGACATGATCCCAAAGAGAAAAACTTTAATACTCTAGTAAAGGGACGATACACAGGCACTTAGAAGTTACTTAGAAATTGCACACATGGCGTACAAGTCGAATCAAACTGTCCAAACTATTGCTGGCCATATGCATCATGAACCATAAGGACATGTATTGGATAGTTAATACCCATCAATCCTATTTTAACAACTGAGTGACCACGAATGAGAGCTCCAAGTGGGCCATCTTTGATAAGCAGACCTTGCGATGTGGGTTGAATCAGAAGTCAGGTAATGGTGGTTAGAACCCAACCATGTCTTATCTTAGAACCCACAAAGGGTATTGGTCAATTAAGACAATAGAATGGTGGTTATATAAGCTAAAATGCATTAAAAAGTGTCTAACAACACATTTTCCGCATCAACTAGTCCGAAAAATGGACGACACGGAAGTGTATGACTCATGCCTAGCTATCAAGGGCGATTGACATGTTTCGATGAGTAGGAGAGCATTGCAACAGCTACGAATCTTTTGGCGTGAGCTATGCCGAGTGGCCATAGGTTTCAGTTCCGAGTATAGGACTCATGTATTGGAGGAGCTAAAAAAGCCATTCACTTCTTTATAAGTTAGAAATTTTCAACTAATTTTGGATCGGTGATGTAGCACAGTTGGCTCAACAATTTAGTTCGTTTAAATTGCGATAAATGTATGACAAGTTACAATTTTTGAGTGCCTACTGTATCAAGGGTCTTACCACGCCAGAGTATTAAATAATCATGTTCTTCTACCGAATAGAAAAGAGAGTTATTTGATACTCTGGCTCATATGAAGCTTGATATACAGGCACTTAGAGTTGCCACACATGGCATATATTAACTAAAATCTAACTGACTAATTGTGTGGGCCACTGTGGCTAAGCTAAACTCCAAATATCGGATGGTTTGAAGCATGCATCCTCATCTTATATTGGGGTACACTTGTTTATTGAAATAACCATAGGATATTTTTCAGTTTTAACTGTCCAATAAATCCCAACGAATCTTAGAGTTAGATAATCAAATAAGCGCAGTCTCTGGTTCATAACACATTTTAATTTTTATAATTTGGACAGTTTTTTTTTAAATTAGTTTTATTGCATATATCTAACTTTTAAGCATTTCCAAGTGCCTGAGTATCATTCATCACTCTCTACCGGACTATAAAAGTTTTTCTCACGGAAGGGGTGCGTCTACACTTCAGTTCCATCACAGAAATGTCACATGCGCATATTTCAACAAGATCAGATCCACACATCAGGCTATCCCTACTACTTAGATGCATTTCCTAAAAGATTATACTGATATGATCATTAGGTGGGCCACATATATACAAAACAGATAAATGGCTATAAGAAATTGGCCAACGGTCCAAATTCTCTAGTTAATCGGATAAAGGCCACCGACAAGATTAGGTGTGTTGACCAGAGAAGGCTGATGGACGGCTGAAATTGTCCGACATTTCGCGTCGGGTCATTTTCTCTTACGCATCAGGTGCTTATACAATATTTCCCAACGATCCCGCCACCTCACGAGCGGCGGCGAATAACTTGAGAAGAGAAATAATCCGGTGCATTTCAGACACTACATATTACGGTGCTCCTAGTTGTATAGGGACACTTGGACAATAGAATCGATAAATCGGAACCGTTCATTAGTTGAATAGAATATCTCATGGGATACCATCCAAAAAAAATCACTTCATCAGACAAAATGGATGGTCAATACCCCTTATTATTCCAAAGAATAACTTCCATCTGAGGATCCTGAACATCAGTCCCTTGTAAAATGAACGGCTATAAAAGGTAAGTGCAACTTACAGATGGATTGTATAAAACAAAAGTTCACAGACAAGCATTATAAGTTCACTGACATTTCCATTTCTAGTTCGATTTCTCACCACCTGGCACGTCGATGTACGTTCATTGAATCCAATCCGTCCATCTATTGGACCTCACTGTAGATGGTACGATACACAAAAAAATACTAATTGTACAACTCGGCGTGTCATCGAACGGCTAAGATCAATCGAACCGGTCCACATTATGTACCCTGGAACACGGTTCGAAATAACCGTTGATGCCTATAGCAAAATGGCATGCTGATATATCGACAACCACAACCGTACAGATATTTTGAACCTTGCAGATGGGCCACTATCATACCGCCACGTGTCTTCTTGTTTGTCCCCTTGGGTCACGTGCACGCCTTCTTCGGCAACATACTGTGGACAACGTAAATGATGAGAACACTGAACACCCACCGCAGCAAAATACAAAAGAGAAAAACTTTGATACTCTGGCGGTGTATGATGATTGATACGCAGGCACTAAGGTATTGCGAACGTTACATACAAGTAACTCAAATTAAACCGTATAAATTGTGGGCCCGACTAAAATTTACACAGATTTGATGTTCTAACTGGACAGTTACTGCACATTTAATAGATGGCCAATGGAGAAATATTCAATGGTCCCATTCACACAAACGGACGTCCATTCATGTAGAATCGATTATTCCATACGATTTTTAGTCTATGATCTATCAACGATGGATTTCCAGTGGGAAAAGTTCGATTTGAATTATACTCTACACGTGTACAGTTTCTAAGTGCCTGTGTATCAACCATCACACTCTAGTTTGACAGAGTATCAAATAACTCACAGCGGAAAATACGCACTCGCGTTAAAACATGCGATTGATGAGGCGGGTTCCTCGACGACGTTTATAGAATAAGCTTATTCCACAGTTGATGTGTGGAGCCCACAAGATATATATGAAAGGCATCCAATCCGTCTATCATGTGTGCCCTCTCAAATTATTCTTAGTTCCAAAAAATCAGTGTGATTGAAAGATAATGTGGGCCACAACACGTACAAAATACATAAGACCTGTAAAATCACATGTTGTGATCCACCTGAATTTTTTTAGTTCCTAAATATTGTAATGTCCATAGGATCCCGGTGAGTCTCATGCTCTAAATGGATTGGATGACGTAAAAAAACACGGTGGGCCCCACAAACTGGCGAAAGGTTTTAACGTGGGTATCCCATTTTAACTATTCCCTGTGGTGTGACCCATTTGTGTTCTGGATCAGGATGAGTTATACAAGCCAGAACGAACATGTAGGGGCTCACCTTATGGATGGATTGGATGTGATCAAACCTCACTGTGGGCCCCACACATGCACTTGTGGAATAAGCTCCTTGTACTAACGCTGTGGAAGAACCGGCCCCTCGATTGATCAAAGACGCTGACGTTTTTCGTCAACTTTCTGTCCTTTGTGTCACATGTGTGCACCATCAATCACGGGTGCTTAATGCGCACCGTTCGCATTTTATCCCAGAATATCCGAGACAAAAGCATGCATGCGCGAGTCACGTGCCCTTTTCTTCGAGTGTGTATATATATATACAGCGACGTACTTCTCATCCGTCCATCATAAGGCGTTTCCTCAATCATGAGATTCATCCACCATCTCTTAGCCCTCTTACTCACATACCCAATTGTGTGGGGCCCACCAGCTGCCGAGGCAACGGTGGAAGCGATACTCGATTCGGACGGTCGCCAGCTCCAGCCACAGACCCAGTACTACATCCTGCCCGCCTCCGGCGACGGCGGTGGGCTGACCATGTCCTTCCGAGATAGACGGTGCCCGTTCAACGTGGCCCAGATCGGATCCGGTCCATCGAACGGTCTCCCATTGACTCTGGCCCCAGTTAATGCCAGCGCGGACGTGGTGCAGACGTCGACGGACGTCAGGATTGCATTCGCGGCAGCGACAATCTGCGTGCAATCGACGGCGTGGAGGCTCGGTGAGGTGGACCACACGACTGGACTGGAGGTACGTGATGACTGGGTCCGGTGCAAGCGCGGTCAGTAGCTGGTTTAAGATAGAGAAATATGGAGATGGATATAAGTTCGTAACGTGCCCGGGCGTTTGCATGGCTTGCAATGTGGTGTGTGAGGACGTTGGTGTTCTGCAAGAGAGTGGGAAGAGATGGTTGGGTTTGAGCGATGCACCCTTGTCTGTGATATTCAAGAGGGTGTAGGATAACAGGTTTGATGTAAGAATAAATAAATGAAAGGGTAGTTGCTAGCATGCGCTGGGATTGATGTACTCCTATACAATTATTAGTAAGGAAATGGTTCAGTGTGAATCAGGACAAGTGGATAGTTCAATTGATAGATCTGAACCGTCCAATAGGTCCAGCAAACTTTTTATAGGCTACCTTGCAAATATCAAACTAGGTAGGACTACTATAACCATCTGATCAATATATATATATATATATATATATATATATATATATATATATATAGGGAAATGGTACTATGCGGTCGACCTCATGGGAAGTTTCCATGAGGTCGAGCAGTGTGGCCCCAATGTGCTGTATGATGGGCATCCACACCATGCATTTGGTGGGTCCCATACTGTTTATGGGATATCCAAAAAATCAACTGGATCCGGAATTCAAGTGGGCCATAACAACTGAAAGAGTGCAAAATCATGCTTACAACATCTAAAATCACTTGTTGGGGCCCACCTGAGTTTTAGATACGGTTGAAACTTGGTGTGACGTTCTGATTAAGTGGGACATGGACAATGGATGGGCTGGATTTCTCAAACACTTCTCATTCTATCCTATAAATGATTATAAAGTTTTCAACGTGTGGATATCCACTCTTAACGTATGTTTATGGTGTGGCTCACAAAATTCATGGATTGGCCTGATTTTTGGGCCCATGGCTCATCACGGTATGGTGCATCTGACTAATGGTGTGGATGCCCATTAAACATCACGGTAGGGCCCACACAGCTCGACCTCATGGGAACTTCTCATGAGGTCGACCGCATAGTACCATTTCCCATATATATATGTGTGTGTGTGTGTGTGGATGGATGGTTATGATCACTTATACATGGAGCAGGTCAGATCCGAGATCCGATAGTGAATCCGTATAATGTGGATTCGGATCTTAAAATAGCTTTGATTATTTAAATGGACCGGATTTGGATCTTAAAATATGTCCAATTACTTAAATAGACCAGATTTGGATTCACAGAAACATATCCGAGTTTGATCCAAATCTGATCTAAATCCGTCTCATTGTCACTTTACTGTATATGTTATAATCATGTCAGCCATTTCCAGATTACTTTAGGCCATGTCTCAAAATTGAGACATGCCATTGACGGGTTAACCATATCACAGTAAATAGTGGGATTTGTACCACTTTGCTACTAAATTAAATATATTATATTATATATTATTTTAGATTTGTAATAGGGTGATTTGGACATAAATCCAACTCAAATCCAATGGTTACATTAGATTTTGGATCAGAAATGGATATAACTATTTATAAATGGATTGAATATGGATATCAGCTTTTGTATCGAGTTGGATCCGAATATGTCTAAAGACATTCGACCTTGGAGCCAGATCCAGCCGATCCAGCCGAGTTGGATCTGACTCATTGAGAGCCCTACTTATACAAATTCGCCCAATCAATGGTTTTGTGCTGTTTGTTTATTGGGTGCTATCATAGGTGGCATATGGTTGTAAAGAATCACTTTTAACAAGCAATCGTAACCAACCATCACAGCTTGGGAAATGTACGGCTTTGAAGAAAGCAGCCAACTTAAGAAGGGATCGGATCATCCGACCGGTCTGTTATTTGTACGGTATCCACTATAAATATGTTTTCTACCTAATGGATTGATTGGACCATCCAAGTTTTCAGATGCAACCAGGAGTACCGTAAGTAATAGTGCTCTGAAACAAGCCCGCCGTAATACCCAAATTTTGATAAAATCCATGTTTCCTGGGAGCGGATTAGGTGAGACCCCCGATCCACCGAGGTGGGTGGGACCCACTGACTTTGGGGCCTACTGTGATGTGTGTGACTAAATCCACACCGTCCATCTGTATTGAAAGCTCATTTTAGGGCATGATCCAAAAAACTGAAGCAGTTATGAATCCCAGATGGACCATGGTACAGGAAACAGTGATGATTGACCATTAAAAACTTCTTGTGTGCAACAAAAGCTTTGGATCAAGATGATATTTGTATGGTCTCTTCATCTAGGTGTTTGTGACCTAATCAACAGATTGGATGGCAAATAAACGTTTCGGTGGAATCCATGAAGTTTTTAATGGTGTGGATTCAATCACGACTGTTTCATGTGGTGGGGTCCACCTAAGACTTTTTTCAGATTCATTTTTGGGATCATGCCCTGAAATGAACTTTCAAAATGGTTAGACGGTGACGATTTAAGTCACATACATCACTCTGAGCCCCAGAGTCAGGGATCCCACCCACCTCAGTGGATCAGGGGTCTCACCTAAACCGCTCCCCAGCTGGAGCTGCCACACCACCAAAAAAAAAAAAAAGCAACTGAAGTGGTGCTGCCCAGGTTCGAACTGGGGACCTTCAGTGTGTAAGACTGACGTGATAACCGACTACACCACAGCACCTGTTTGATAAAAGTTCGGAAATATATTTTATTATATGCTTTTTCATATTCAATTGCTCAGGCTTGTCCTTTTTCTCACTACATCCAAGCCATTCCTCACGTGGACCCCACAATTTATGTGAAATTTTCCAAAAATCAGGGCACTTTGGCCATTGGGTAGGCCATGCATGGATGTGAATTTGGATCTTTAATTGATCTTTTTGATAGTCTTTTTTTAAACTCCATGAAGCTTTGGCCCATTTAATAAGCCACTCAGCTAGACATTGATCTCATAAACGATGGTCACCAGTTAACCTGATTGGACCGAACCTGCTTTGGGCCGGTCTTGGACCTACTACTTTGGCCCGTGGGCTGGGCTTGAGCCTCACATGGATGCCTTCAATTTTCTAGTTAGGCTTAAGCTCAAGTACTTTTAGCCCCACCTCGCTTGTTTTATATTTTACAAACATATCATTTTAATCCTTAGTTAAGCTGTATATTGAATGTAGGCCGTTGGTTTCATTCCTCCAAAAGACTAATTCTTATGCATGTGTCACCCACTTAATAAATAAATAGACAAGGAAAGTGAGCATAAAAAATAGGATTTTTTTTTATCAATTTTGGGCTGACCAAGGCCCTACCTTTTTTCCGCGATTTGGGCCGGTTCTGCTAAGCCAATCCAGGCTTGGGTTGGGGTCAGAGCTTGGGTCTTAAGTTTAGAAGAATAGCCAAGTAGATAGCAATGCATTTATTTGATTATCCAGATAATTAATTGGTGGACATATGACGACAGCTCAGTAGAAAATATCCTATATTTAAAAGGCAAAGGTCAGTGAAGGCTGCCATCTATATTTAAGAGGTGTACCTAAATGTTTGACTTTCGCCTTTAGGGCTATTTACCTAAATAGACCCAAGGTTTGTTGGTCTCCCTAAAATAGACTTCTTTTTTAATTACTTTTTTTCAAGACTTCTGACACCTTTTTAAACTTTTTTTGCAAAAAATGTCCATTGAACATCTTTTCCATACTTTTTTTTCTCTTTTATTACTACTTTATGACTAAATCTTTTTTATCATTATACTTCAACGAATTTTGGTGCTTTCCAACTACTCTTCAACGATCTTTCATACTTTTTGACTCTTATCTTCAGTAGAAATTTTCTTCTTTTTTTTTTTTTTAATCTATTATGCTAAAATGGGCCCGTTTAGAATGAAAGTGAAAGTAAATGAAATGAAAAAATATTATAAAAATTTCACTTTTAAAAGATGGATTTTTTTTCTTTAAAAGATTTTGTGTAAATGGATATTTGCCAATAAATAAATACAAAGAAAGAAAAGAGCTAACAAAAACTTCATTAAAAAAAAAAAAGAGTTCTTTTTTTTACAAAAAAAAAAACGCTTTTTAGATAGGTGTACTTGGGAAGAAACTGATAGAATAAAATGAGAGATATAAAAAATTTCATTTTTAGAAGATAAATTCTTCTTCTTTCTTAAAAAATATTAGGCTTAGATGAGTCTTTTACCAAGAGTTAGACTTTGTTGGTGTAGTTTTCGACCACGCAGAATACGTGCGGATGTTTTCTGTTGTGCGAGAGCGTGTGAGGACCGATGTGGGTCCAGTCCAAACCGTGATCACCGTTGACTCTCGATGCTAAGATTAAGCGGATCTAGCTCGATCAACTAACAATTTTATGCTTATTATTAAATCAAACGACTTGCAAAGGTTGGGGCTCCCCCTCCAATGAGCTATTCTTACTTTCTTGATCAAGGACTTACGAAGGTGTAATAGTTATATGATTGAATGGTCAAATGTGCGTAAGGATGAAAAACGAATGCTGAAGAAGAAATAGAACAACTTCTTACAACTCCAATGCGAAATCTACCGACCTTGGCTGAGAGCAGTAACACGGTGCTGATGAGCGGGGTTATAGCAAATATTAGAATTTACAAGCTAAGAAAGTCAGCCTAGCGTATGAACGTAGGCGGACGAATATTAACACTAACAATCTTCCTCTAGATCTGGCTCTTGGGCGCAAATGGGAGGGAATTACCACTACTGGATTACAAACTATAGGTCGGTTCAACATACTCGCAGGGCGGACCTATGCTAAACCTATTCCTAGTGGTTCACAACTGATGAGCGGTGGAGGGATACTAAGCTAAAGTATAATGCTAAGATAAATCGTCAACATTGCGCTTGATGAGATTTTGATTGATTTTTTGCTGGAGTTTTGGTTCTCTCTTTAAATCTTCTTCTAGCTATTTATAGCTTGCCCTTTTGAGAATAGTAAGTAATCATTGACCTACAAGGAGCCTCCTAATTGGTCCTCTCTGAGATAAAGCAATCATCACATCAACCTACTTCCTTGGTCATGCTTTAATGCCAAAATATCTACTGACTTACTCGTCCTTATCCAAAACTTGCTTAGCTAACGTGGCTCTAACCTATTTTGTATTGCATGTGGCACAAGCTATACTTGCCATGTGAATTAATCTCCGCCGTTAATCTGATATGCTAGATTTTGGTACAAACAGACTTTGGCACCACTTTTGAAAGGTCTAATAATGTCTAAATGAAATGATTATAGTCTAATTTGGAAGGTATTAGAATTATTTTTTCAATAAACCTAAGATTGCCCCAATTTGACCAATAATAAGAGACTTATGACCATTTTTGTAACAACAATGATCCTTGTTTTATCACACCATCAATTGCTAATGTAACAAAGAAGAAATCAGTTATTGTCAAATAGGAGCGATCGTAATTATCACAAAGGAGTGATCGATGTTGTTACATGTGCACATGGGTGATTGTTGTTATAACAAGTGAGTGATCACTATTGTTACACAGAAGCAATCAATGTTGTAACAAATGTGCGATTAATGTTGTTACACGAAATCACATAGAAGGGATCGTTGTTGTCTTAAAAGAGAGATCATTGTTGTTACACATGAGTGATTGTTGTTATAATAAAAGAGTGATCATTATTGTTCCAACAACACATATCTAGAGAAAATGCTCATGACTAACGAAAATGCTCATTACTTTTTTATTAGAGGTCGAATTAGGGTAATCTTAGACTCATTGAAAAGATAATTAGACAACCTTTCAAATAGGATTAGAATCATATCATTTGGATAGCTTTTGATGTCTCTTTTCTTTCCTTATATCAATTTCTTAACAAAATACTAATGCAAGTAGAATTTTTTAAAGATAGAAGAGATCATTTTCTAAAAGTGAGATTATTATAATACTTTTTCACTCATTTTCTCTCATCTTCTTCCCAAGCAAGCTCATAATCCTTTTTTTAGGTGAGATTTTTTACCGAAAAAAGTAGTCAAAAGCATCAAAGATTACCGGAAAGTAGGTTAGAAGGACGAAAGATCATCGTAGTGCAGTAGTAAAAGAAAAGGTAGCTAGAGAGCCGTGATAAACAAATAAGGTCAAGGGGCATTTTCGTCCCATAAAAAATAAAAAACACTTTTAAATATAAAAATGTAAGTTTTAAAAAAAGGTGTTATCTTTGGTATCCCAATATACCTCATGTTTACTTAGGAAAAAATACTTGTCCTTTAAATATGGATTAAACAAACATCACATATTGTAGTTCGAATGTACTTTGAAAAATTTAGGAACTCATAGGTTAGAATTTCTTTGACAAATATTTTTTTAATTATGGTCTGTTCGCATTAGATTTTTCAAATGAATAGTTGAATTGAGTAGAATATGTCATTTCACATGAGTTTTGAAGGATGTGATTGCCTATGACTCAGACAGCAAAAATTAGCTAGATGGGGCCCACTATGATAATTGTGAGTTTGCTTTGTTCATTCCATTTTTCCAGCTCATGTAAGAACAGGTGTAGATCTAAAACTCAAGAGGTACACACAATAAAAAAATAGTAAGAATTGAATGCCCATCGTTGAAACCTTCTCGAGGTCCACAATGATGTTTATATTGCTATTTCGCAAGGGCATTTACATTGGGATTAATTGAAAACACAAAAATATCAGCTTGATTCAAAACTTTTATGACCCCACAAATGTTTTAATCTTCGGCATTCAATCCTAACTATTTTTTGTTGTGTTGCCCACTTGAGTTTTGGATCTGCCACATTTTTAGGCTTTGTTGTTACATGAGCTGCAAAAATGGATGGATGAGGTAGATCTTTGACAAACATCATAATAGGCCAATCTAGCTTCAGTCTGCAACAATTTCCTTCAGCAGGGGTCGTAGGCAATTCATGTCCCTGCTTTAAATGCATGCATATGAGGCATCACAAGTTGAGCATGAAATAACTCCACTTTTGACTAAATGGCTTGTTCAATCATTTTTCATATTTTGCAAACTCCTTCCTATCGTCATGTGTGCTATCTGTCATACTCATTGGTAACCATAAAGGGGAGCTACCAGATGAAAAATGCCTTTACTTTAGGTATCTTAACAAAGATTATTTTACAAAGCATACTTGGATGTAAATTTTAAAATAATAAAGTTATCTTTTACAACATTCCTCTTAAAATATAATACAAGCACAGTAACATACAAAAGTTCATTAAGAGATGGTAAAGATTGTCTATTTAATCCATTTAAAAAAAGTGATATCTCAATTCATACAAATCAAGAGGCAGGATGCCCAAGAATGTTTGTATAAAAAAGGCTTTCCTACAACTCTTATTTGCATTTGCGTAAAAGATTGTTAATGCACATGTATAGATTATTAATGTTATGGGATGTACTCGTCTCCATCTCTCTATGATTATGAGATGTCCCATTTATAAAATTATTAGGTAGGCCGCACCATAAGATATAATAGACATCGCTTAAATATGTGCCAACCCAGATAATGTTGAATGAATTTTATCTTCGGGGTACCTACTTTTATGGTAGGAGTGACCCTTATAAATAGCTGAACTTGGTATACAAACCACAGTGGACCCTACAGTCAGAATCATAGAATAAGCTTTTTCTACAAAAATAATGGGATTTTAGTATGTAAAATTGGGTCTACAACACATAATTACTTTTTACTTATGTTTGAAAGTGATGAGTATGTTGAAAATTGGTGCCTTTAATCTATGAGTTTAAGTTTTGAGTTTGAATCCGAGACATGACGATAAGGGAATCAAACGTGAAATACGAGACAGAGAAGTTCATTGGAAAAAAATGACTTCGAACTATAGAAGGTGAAAATGAGAGGCCTTCTAGTTTAGCAAGATTGCAACGACACTCCTTCGTACAGAGAAGTGTCCTTGCAACTATGACCAGTGAAAGGGTGGGAAAAACTTGATTAGAGGGCGATAACCTTGATCCTAGCTATGTCTATCCGACGATGTTCTCCATAATATCCTTGAGAAGAAGACCACCGCTGAGCTTTGGATGAAGTTAGAAAACCCTGTACATGACGAAATCTCTAACAAATTGTCTATATCTGAAGAAACAATTCTATCATCTGAAGATGGTGGAAAGATAAACCTTAATGAACACAATAACAACTTTAATCAATTACTTTGTAAATTGACGAGTGTGGAAGTTAAGATGGAAGAAGAAGATAAAACCATAATCTTGTTGATGTCTCTTTCGAATTCTTACGAGTATCTAGTGGATACTTTGTGTTGTGGTAGAGACAACTTAAATGTTAAGGCCGTTATCTCAGCTCTTCACTCGAAGTAGTTGAAAAAGAAAAGTAGGAGAAAATGATCTTTTAATGGAAGCATTGCTTATCTAAGGGAGACAGTATGAGCAAGATAAGGGAAAGCCTTAATTTAGATCCAAGTTTAAGGGTAAAGGGAAGGCTGAGTGCTAGAATTGTAGAAATGTAAGGTATATGAAGAAGGATTGTCAGAATCTTAAAAGCAAGAAATGAGAGAAGTCAGATGATTCGCCAAAGGAGGCCAACACAGTGGAATCCAGTAAGGAAGCTAGTGGGTATGACGTATTGACTGCATCCAAATTAGAGTATCTCAATAATGAGTGAATTTTAAATTCGGGAGCATCTTACCACATGATCTCACATTGGAGTTGGTTCACCAATTATAGTGAGTACGATGGTGGCCAAGTGTTTATGAGTAATGACCTTGTCGGTAAGATTGTTGGTATCGGAACGGTGCGTATCAAGATGTTTGATGGGATAAAGTGTATCCTGATGGATGTGAGACACATTCCTGACTTAAAGAAGAATATGATATTTTTGAGAGCTCTCAAGGCACTTAGATGCAAATTCATAGGATTTGATCGTGTCTTGAAGGTTTCAAAGGAGGACCAGTGATTGTGATGAATGCACAATGGAGCAGTGACTTTTTACAAGCTGATTAGAAATATCGTACCGGGTGGAGCTGCAATACCTGTAGTATAGTTCAGATCAGCACGTTTGTGGCATGCGCACCTAGGCTACATGAGTGTGCAAAAAAGCAATGATGGTGATGAAGCTATGATGGAGACAATTAGAGATGAAGGTGTTGGGGTTAGGAGCCCCGCAACGGAAGCAATCAAAGCAGGCGAGGAACACACCACAATGGCAATCAACAAGCAAATCATCACACACAAGAAGGCAATCCGATTTTTACGTGGAAAAACCCCTCAAGGGTAAAAAACCACGGTACAAAAGTGACACCAATCCACTATGAATCAGAAGTTACAAGATATTACAGAAGAAAACCATTGATCACAGCCCACAAGAGAAATCCCAAGCTACCCGAAGCTAATTCTCACATGAGAAGGACAAACACAGCCCTTTCCCTCAACCCAGAGAACTCTAAGCTTCCTCCCTAGCTCTTTCTCTCACCCTAGAACCCTCTCAATCCCTTGGCCCATTGGCGGCCACTGGCAGCAACCCTAATATTGGATTACATCTCCTTAAATCGGAGAAAACCGGAATTAGAAACTCTTTGCCCAAAACCGCGCAAGAAACCAAGTCCAAAAAGGAAACTGTCCGACCGGTCGAACCCCCCCACCGGCCGGTCGGATGGCCCAAAAAAGCTCCAGATACCCTGCTGTTTTCATCTCCAACGTGACCGACCGGTCGGCCTACCGGTCGGTGGTCTTCATGCAAGAAGGTTTGAGGCGTCCAAGCCAACAGAAGGATGGAGCTTAAGGCAGATAAACATGAAGATTAAAGCCACGGTGGTGATTGTTGAAAACTAGTGCCTTTAATCTGTTTTGAAACAGGGGAATTCAGTCAATTGACAATTTTGGTTGATTGATCGAAACTACCCTGAATTTACTAGTTTACTTGTTGGATAATTTTGGCCATGTTCGATCGATTGAACATGACAGTCTCGATCGATTGACGATTGGTTAATGACAATCGATCGATTGAAGTATAACGATCGACGATGCGCACGATTTTATGCTATATATATGGATGTAATATAGAATTATGGTAGAACAAGGAGAGCAATGTTGTTTCTAAGGTTGAGAAAGGAGGAAGCTAGAGTTTTCGCATTTGTAAATTGATTCCATCTCTTGTACTTTTATTTTCATGATGGATTGGATTGCTTATTGCTTTGTATCGTGATTTTTTTAAGCAATGGTTTTTCCACATAAAATCATGTTTTCTCTAGATTGCTTATTTGCATTTGTTCATCACTTTTGTGATTCTGCTTGGTGATTGCTTTAGTAGTTTATCAAAAGAGTATTTCCGTATCGTGGTCTGAAAAAAGGCTTCAAATTTGTAGGCTCTAATGTGATGAATGCGACATATCCACGCCATCCCTCCGTTTTATTGGAATACTTTAGGGCATGTGTCAAGAAAATGAGGCAGATTTAAAGCTTAAGGGTCCCACACCATCGGAAACTGGATTGTAAAACATCCCTCGTTGAAAAATTATTTTTTCGTTACCTAGCCAGCGGTTTCGAGGCAACATGCTAGGAGGGGATTGTCCATGGAGGACTTCTTTTTGTCCATCGTATGCAAAGACTATCAGATGAACGTTCCCCATCATTCTCGAGCGGGATCCACTTGCATCCAACGCCACCCGTACCACACATATTAACGATAGATGCGTCCAGTCCTCTCGCAGCATAATGACTTACAGTGCTCCAAGTTGCATCGGGAGACTTAGAATATCCAATCCATTCGGTTCATTAGATTCAGCGAACATTTCATGGGCTAGCATGAAAACATCACACCGATCTAAGAAATATGAACCATTGATCAACGGTGTTTAATATGGACGGTTAAGATCACTTACTCATAAAGAGTCTAAAATAAACAATTTGATTCCACTATTTATTAGGGAAGATCATGGATTGCTTATGATTCTAAAGAATCACTTTTATTAGTCATTCCTAACCATCCATTCATGGCTTTGAAAACGGATGGCTGTAGAAAATAAGGCCATATCATAGTTGGAATGGATCATTCAATAAGTATAATTTTTTTTGGTACAATATTAAATGTATCATAGACTTAAATGGACAGTTCAGATAGACCTGATTGAACTTTCCAATTAACGGATAAAACTAGGAGCACCATAACTTATGGTGCTCCTCGAGCACTGTAGCGTTTACCAATACCTCATGTTCTGAAAAGTGCTAATTCCAGAGGGCCCATTCTCAAGCGCCAATGAAATGCATTGATTTTGGGAATTTAGAATGTTTATGAGAGATCATAGACGTTCATATCGTGGACCAGATGCATTTGTGCTATACACCTAGAGTCTGGCCATCAAATATCCAGTTGAGAAACAATTCTTCGCGCAGATCATTGGAAAATGTATTTATGTACGTCCATTTATTAATATTTATGAATAATGTAATCTTAACATTTTTATAATAATATTAACCGTATATTTCACCTGATGAACGTCTATGATCTGATATAAGAGTGACCCTTAGGACACATTGTGCGTTTTTATTTAGCGCTTGAAGTTAGAGCGCTCCGAATCAGATTTTCCTATCTTTCATCTCGAACTCTCGGACACGCAAAACGTAAACATCCTTCAAAATGTCCAACATAACCCCAGCATTTCCAGAAAAGACCAATGAAATCCCTCCAATCCCCGAAAATCCTCAGGGGTAAGACCGTCAAATTCCCATCCTCGAAATCTCCCCCGTTTTTGTTCTTGGTCGTCGCCATGGCGGCTTCATTCGCTCCCATATCCTTTCATTTCTTTCTTCTTCTCACGAGAAGAAGGAAAAAAAAAAAACCCATCTCCAATTTCTCGCCAAAATAACGCCTCCCGCCATGCTCAGATCCCTCTTCATTTCCGTGATCGTGCTCTCTACGCTGTTTGGATCCGTACTCTCCCACGAGGATCATGGAGGGAGCAGCTGCGAGTCGAGCTCGGAAGCTCCGATCATGGCCGAGTATAGGCCTGGAGTCGTGACCGTTGATGGGCATGCCGACGATTGGAGCGAGGTTGATGGGTTTGAATTCGCTTTACTTCCCGCGCTGGACCCAGATGAGGATCACGAATACAAGGGCGGGAAGATGACTGTGAAGGTATGGTTTTAATCTGGTGAGATTGTTTGGATGATTTTGGGATTTGGGTTTTTTGGCTTTGATGGTTGTATGGTGGTATGAAGATTTTTTTTTGTTAGTTTTGATTTTTTTGGGTTGGAAGTTGGGTCTTGTTCTTTTCCTTGTTTGGAATCATGGGTTTTATTTTATTTTTTATAGCTTCGATTTGTTTGGAGAATTTGCATGGTTGAGAGTGATTTTAGCTTCTCTGAATGCTTTTGAGAACTTGGATTTTTTTATTTGATTTCCGTTTTTTACATGATGGGATTTTTATTGGATTTCTAGGCTTTGTATGACAGGAATGACTTTCTTTCTTTCTTTTTTTTTTTAATCTTTTTTTTTATCTACGTGCTTTTTATCGTCTTGTATGATGGGGATGATTCTATATGAATATTTTTAAAACGGTCTTGTTTCTTAGGCTTGTTTTTTTATTTGTTTTCTAAAAGAAGATGGATATCTTTAACTGGATTGTAGGCTTTTGCATATAAAATCTTTTGATCAAGGTTCAAAATATCGGAATTATAGTATTCGATCAAGAACGTGTGATAAATTCATTGGGTTATTCGTGAAATTGTTTGTTTCGCGATATGGGAATATATCAAAGAGTACCATTTGTGTTGGTTTGTATCATTTATACATTCCAACACAAATGCATAGTGTTGTCATTGCATGCCTTCCCAAATTAGTTAAACTAAAACAGAGTATGTGGAATGCAATTTTAGTAACAACAGGAGTGGAAACAAGGAATTAGTTAAGATCACCAGCCAAGAAGTACCCCAAAATGACCATTTTCAATATATGGGGTCAATAATTCATGAGAGTGGAGATTGAGCAAGATGTTACTTGTCGAATTAGAACTAGGTGGATGAAGTGGAGATGTGCCTTTGGAGTTTTATTTGATCACTGCATGTCAATGAAACTAAAGGGAAGAGTTTATAAGATGACTATAAGACCACCTATGCTTTATAATACAAAGTGTTGGGCAGTCAAGGAAAAACACATTCATAGGACGATAATAACTGAAATGAGGATGTTAAGATGTATGAATGGCAAGAAAAGGGATAAAATTAGAAATGAAACCATCCAAGGGAACTTAGGAGTAGCACCAATAGCTGATGAGGAGAGGGACAATAGACCTAAATGGTTTGATCATGTGCAATGGAAACCAAAAACTGCACTAGTTAGAAGGAGTGAGTTTGTTCGAGTTGAAGGCTCTAAAAAGGAAAGGGGAAGGCCTAAAAGTACATGGGCGGAGGTAGTAGGAAAAGATTTGATGACCTATGGTTTAATTGAGGATATGACCCTTTACAGAGTAGAATGGTGGAACAAATTTCTGCAGTCAACCCATTTGGTTGGGATAAGGCTTGGATGATGATGATGAAATTTCTCACAAACTACTTCAATCCATTTATATTATACTAAGGTTGATAAATTAGTATGTTACCTCTCAAAGAAGAAGAAGAAGAAGAAGAAGAATGTTTAGTTTTGATTTTATAGGGGCCTAATCTATGTGTTGATGACAAAAAAAAGTGCAATTATATCCAAAATGAGTTCATATAATTTAAATACCATACAACACAAGTAATAAGACATCCATTTGCAATTTGGGGGGTAAAAATGGAGGCAATTAAGATTTCCCCAAATTTCCCCATTCATTCACTTAAATGTTGATTTATCCACTACAAATCCACGTCAATGCATTAGAATCATGCATAGACATTGCAACCCATGCAAACATTTGAAAAAAAAAAAATGAAGGTTCTATGAATTTTTTGTCACATTTGAATTCCATCCCGACTCTTCTTCGAGTCGAGATTTCTCCCTCACATCCAGGCTTTAATTCAACAAAAACCAAGAGGAGTGGTCGAAATCACCCAAGGAATAAAATCCCTAAAAAATCCTACAGAAAATGATGATTTTTCTCTTTATTTTGGGAATTTCCCGATTTGCTCGTGAATTTCCAGCATTTTATGGAACTATCCCTGGTTTTGGCGATATTATTGCTGTTATCGCTGATGCCAAAGAACTTTTATATCATCTAGAGACCAAATATTGCTTTTTGCCTTTTTTTTTTTTTTTTCGCATGGGGTTTGGGCGAATGGCAAATGTCATGGGTGTGCTCCCACAGACGCGAGTTCGATTCCTCTCCCCGGGATTACCTAATGCACGTGGTTTGTGGGTGATTGTGTGCATCTGCAGAAAATAGTCTTGCCCTAAAATGGGGCGGAGACACCTTGACGTCATTAAAAAAAAAAAAAAAACCAAATATTGTTGTTAGCGCCAAATATCATCGATAACGTTGAAATTATCAGCAATATTTGGAATTTTTTTATATTGCTTGGGATTTTGGTATCGCTAACCCGATGGTAGTATGGTACGGTAGAGCTGGGCACAAACCAAGCCAGCTCGAAAGCTCGGTTCGGATTGGTTTGAAAAAGCTCGGCTTGGATTGGTTCGAATAGAAGTTCAAACCAAACTAAGCCTCAGAGTCCAGCTTGTTCGAACTTCGAAATAACAAACCAAGCTCAAACTAGGGTAGTACCAACTCGGCTCAGCTCGAAGCTCGGTTTGATTCGACTCATGCATTGTAAGCACACTGTTTCCCGTGGTGTGATCCACTTGAGTTGTGGATGTGATTACATTTTGGGATTGTGTCCTAAAATGATATGTAAAATGGATGGACGGCGTGGATAATACATATACATGATGGTGTGGATAATACAAAATACAAATACATGAATGCACACTATTTCCTTGCACTCGTAAAATTATGCTTATGTACTTTTGTTTGGAAAAGGCACTTACATGTCTATTTTGAAGTTGCACTCCTCGGAGGATATCAAACATCATGTACTAAGATATTTTTGTTTTTGTTTTTTCTAACTTTTTAAATTATTTTCTATTTAAACAAACAAACAAACAAAAAAGAGCTGCCAGCTGTTCGAACTCGGCCCGGCTGGTATGAAATATTCGACCAAACAGATTCCAACGTGAACAAAATTTTTTTGGAGCAAACCAAACTCGGGCGGCATGGGTCGGCCTGAAACCCAAACTGGGCCGATCCAAAAACTGAGATGGCATAAAAACAAGCCAAACCAAACTAGTGCTAACTCGGCCCGGCCTGGATTGTTGCCCACCTCTAGGTACAGGTAATATTGGTGAGATAATAGATATATTGCCGATATTTGGAACATTACTTTTGGTGTACTTTTCTCATGGGTTTACAGGCTCTGCATGAAAACATGGTGTACTTTTCTCAGGAGCAATATATCACAATAAATTTATGTGGTGATACAATATATTCTGACAATAATTTGAATTTTGCTCTCAACTTGTTTGTTTGTTTTTCTATTCATGGGTCCCTTTTCTCATGGGTTTACAGGCTCTGCATGATGGGAATGACGTTTTCTTCTTGCTGCAAGTTGAGGGGGAGTATGCTTACTCTAAGGGGTAAGTGTATCTTTCTTATATTATTATGTAGTTTATGCAAATTTTATTTTCAGATGTTTGAACAGAAGTGTTCCAAAAGTGGCACTTTCTTTTTTTTTGTTATTATCAATGGAGTTTGAGATTTGTTGTTGTTCATTTGGAATTGCTTATGTCTTGAAAAATTTCAGCTTGCTTGATAAGTTTATCCAACCAAACTGAAAATTTTCAATGCAGTTTGCTTGATAAGTTTATGCAAGGAGTGCTTCTCAAAAAAAAAAAAAAAATGAAGAAGAAGTTTATGCAAGGAGTGGATCTTTTTTAGTTGAATGATTTGAGAATCGATGCTGTTTCTGGCAAAGTTTTATTCTGTGGATTTTTTTTTTTTTGCATTATTTTTATGATTTTCTCTTACGAGATCCAGAAACATAAAAATGTGTCTTACAAAAACAAGCAAAGATACGCGGATTGAGGCTAGTCAGTTGCATATGGAGATGGCTGAGGGTATTTATGCCAGCTAAGATGAGATTGCCATTTTTCCATTGGCCCTCGCTCCCTCCTTTTCTTGTATTTGAGATAAGAGAATTTTAGATGGGTTTCCTTTCAATATATCCAATTCTTAACATAACACACTTGGGTTAATTCTCTTAATGATACACAGCGTGAATACGAAATGCCCTTCTGTTGCTCTTATGTTTCAAGTTGGAGAGAATGCCACATATCACAATGTAAGTAATGGCCCTCTCTTGCTTGCGTTTTTCATTCTTAAATAGAAGAATTACCCTCTTTTACTTTTTTTTTCTTTTTTTCTTTTTTGTTAATCTAAATCAACCATAGTCTAAATAATAATTTCATACTTGGGATTATGGATCTTGCTGCATGCTTGTCACACTCACATGTTATACTTTTTCAGATTGTTATGGTAGCTTACTGCCATTTAGTTATATGGAACCTTTTTGTTTTCTGTATCCCATTTTTCCTTAAACAAGAACTGATAAAATGCTCCATTTTGCTAGATGGGTGGGTGTAAAGAAGATCCATCCACGTGCACCAGCAAAACATGCCGGGGGCATGAAGTTGATATTATGCACTTCTCAATTGGAAATGCTATTCCGGGACGACTGTATGGTGGCAATCCCATAGATAACAGAGAAGGATATGGAGGTGACAGGTAATGAAGCATGTACATTTGCTCATTATACTTGTTAGTCACCACATGGTTTTGTTTGCTGGTCCTTTTTTTTGTGGCTCTTATGCTTTTCATTTTATAGGTTCGGGCATTTGGTAGATCTTTATTCATGGAATCCGCACTGTCGATTCCTTGATGGGATGGGTCCTAAAGGTATTTCTACAGATAGAATATGCAAACTGCTCTATTCTTAAATAAAATTGTAATGTTGACTGCCTACGTGTTGTATTTTTAGCATTCAAAACTGCTCTTACACTAATACACTGCTGTTCAAATTTGAGCACATGATACATGTTGGGCACACGACAACTCGTGATATTTGAGCCAGAATAATTTGAAAGAACCTAAATTGTATGGTAACTAGCAAAATACCTTATGTGTTACATAGACGGAGGGAGAGGTCTTGTCTTTTTTAAAGAAACTATATAGGAAACCACCATCTCGGCGCCTTCTTAATAAATTCCCTTCATCTTTCACAAAAAAAAAAAAAAAAAAATTATATTTCGAAATTCCAAATGTATGGATGATATACGATAGCTTCCCGAGGAAAGAAACATCATTTCGAGAAGCTTCTTTGAGGTACCTCATGAAGCAGTCCATTATGAAAAAAAGGGCCATATTGGCTGATATGGGCCGATACGCCTTGTATCGACACTGTTATGGGGCCAATACACCAGCATAGGCAGATACAACCATAAAAGGCCAAATTCAAAAAAGAAAAGAAAAACTCTTGTTTTTCCACTTGTTTATTCATTTCTACCATGAAGGAAGATTAGAAACTAGGTTTAACCTGGATGTAGGACTACTTTGAGGATCAAAACAAAAAAATTGGGTGGGATTGGATGTATTGAAGCTGATTGTGGACCATTTTGAGAAATGTAGGAAGGGGTAAACTATCACTCCTTTGTCTTTTTCATTTTATCATCTTCATTTTGTTGTACTTGCAGTTATATGTAACAGGTCCTATTCCACCAAATCATGCTTGACTTGTGTTCGATTGGGTCCTTTTTTGTCAACTTTCAGTGGGTCAAGTTGACACTACTTGACAGACAACATTCTTACCAAAGAATCAACTGTTACGCGATCAAATACATCTCGGAAAAAAAGATACATATTTGGGATTCTCACATTATTTTAGAATTTTACCAATAATTTAAAGATTTTTCCCAGAAAAAGTTACCGCCATTACAGGGGCTGTATCATATTGGCTAGCAAGCGATATGCTGACCATTACCATTACGTTATACCTTGATTACAGGTCCAGTTTTTACAGTGCCATTCATGGACAGTATCCTTTAGTTGGTGTGTAGTCTTCTTCTCTTTCAAAATCAAAAGATCTTGCAGCAGCCAAATTGTTCATTTCTGTTTCCTATCACTTTTCAGGAAATGATACTACTGCACAGAACAACTGGAAAGGGGCATGGTGGCACGATAGCTTAACTGTTCACTCAGGTGTGCACCCATTTCTTCTTCTTTACTTTGACATTTTATCTGTTCTGCCTTTGAACTTTATGTCCTGATATTTTCATCTTCTGTATGGGGATATATTTTCCTTTGCAAAATGGGCATGCTTATTGGTGACTTTCTTTTGCATATTGTTATATGTGACAGGTTCATAGCTCAAAAGATAATTTCAGTGGTTGTACATCATGTTTGCTTGTTTTATTTCAATCCTATTGCGCATACCAAGAGACACTTAACTACAACCATTCTCACTGTGATGGTTTGAGTGACATAATCAGTTCTCATGTGCACCAACCTTTGATACCTATGACCTTCATGCATGCGTGTTTTTGATAAAAGCTGGTGCAAGTATGTGTTAATGGAAACTTAAAGGGAATAAAATACATGTATGATATTGGTACTGTTCTTTGGAAGACAAATAGGTTCCATCTCTTATCACGACCTATGCTAGAAACCCTCCAAACGATAAACAAGAACACTCAAAATATGGGGTTTAAACTCTCTATAGAAAGAAATGTGGATTATCCAGCCTTAAGGATAGAAACTTGAAGGACTAAAACAGACATTCTTGCCAATGTGCATGAATAGTGAGATATTAGTTGAAGGATATGCTTAACATATTAAGCATTAACCTTATCCAAGAAATTCTCTGACTTGTGTCTCTATGAGCATTGCCATCATCGCTACCATAGCCATTCCTAGCTTTTGATGTTGGCTCTTTGAAACTTTTTTTTTGGCCTATTGTTTAGGAGGCCTTATCATGAGCATGTGTACATGCCTTCATATCCTTTCTCGCCACCTCAAGCCAGGTCCTTTAGGGCTCGTTTGGCAGCTTGTATTTGGTATGAATTGGAATCCAAATCACAATTACCATGGAATCAATGTGAATTGGAATTCTCAATTGTATTTGGCAGCCTGTAATTAGAATTCACTGGAATCCAAAAATTGTGTTTGCCAGCCTATAATTGGAATGCATTCGAATTTTGTAATATATTTACATGAACCTAAATTTGATTAAGTTAATCGGCTTTAATACCCCAAATTAGTGTACATGTGACATTTGACAAAATGACTGTAATAAGCTCATCGAAATACATACTTCGCTGAAAATGAGGAAATTCCAAGCCTTAGGTGGGCCATAAATGTTAAGGATCTCAAATGACGTGATTCACCAATGTTTTTTAACCATCCATTAGATGACCAGCATTTGGACGGCTTGGATGATTCTATTCGATTGTTTCGGGTATCAATATCATCAACATGCCATATGTACAACAGATTAGCAGCTGAGCGGCACCTTTGTTACTAGTGTGACTCTCTTGCCTTTAAGAAGGGAGCCAGCAAAGGTATTTCACACCAAACCAAATGGATTCACAACAAAACAAAGGGATTTCAAAACACACCAAAAAGCAGCTTTTTCATTTACCACTGATTACATGGTGCTAGACGCACCAAAAAGGTGCAATTACCATCGAATGCCACTGATTACATGGTGCCAAACTACACCTTAAGGTATTATCCTCATCCTCCCTACCAGACCTACCCCAATCAAAGTTCCTTGCTAAAATGGGGCCATCTCTGGTTTTTGTAGCACATGACCAAACCATCAAAATTTGCTCTCTGTCATTTTAGCTCCTATTGGGGCTACTTTAGGGATCTTTTGATGTCCTAAATGTTGATTTTAACTTTCCCGGAATTTCAAAATCCTCATATCTTCAGCACATGTTGTCTGCTCATGCTGCCTTATAATGGCCAACACTTTGCCTTGTATGGCATAGCCGGTTGAATAGTTGCCTTATAAACTATTCACTTAGGGCCTATTAGGGATCAGGGAAATGGGATTATGGACTTGGCAAATCCTAAAGCATATTGTTTGGTGATAAAACTACAAATACATGCATTTTGAGAGTAGTCACTGCAATGGCTGCAGAGTTTTTATTGCTTTTGGGAGATTCTCTCATTTTGTGGATTTGGCAAAACACACTTTTCAAGGAGGAAAAGTTTTTGGGCAAATCCTTGAATTTGCTAGGAATTTGGATTCTGTTATGGCCAAAACTGTATCAGCCTCGTAACGCTCAATGGTTCTCACCATTTTTTAATACCTTGGTTTGGGGAGCATTGGATGACTTGCCAAGTCCATGATGGCTGTCAATCAACAGAATTTCTAAATTGATGGATTTGCCAAATGCATGGGAGCAGATCCCTAGTCCCAAACAGGTCCTCAAGTTTCATTGGCAATGTGACAATCACACAACATTCTAGAGGTAAATCTCCACTTCATCCACCCATCTCTAATTGTATTGGAAACATCCTCATTGATCTCTCTATCCTTTTGAATTACGTAAGCTTGGAGGAAAACTGGCCATTGATATTAAGTAGCCTTCTGCCTCTCTAATTGTTTATATGAAAGTTGCATTCCAAATACTCTGCTTGGTTTTGCTTACTTTAAACTTTCAAGACTTCAGAACCTTCCTCCAAACCTACATAGTAGTATTTGCCCGCTCTCTAGTTTCTTCAAGCGACGCCATGTCATCCACGACCATTTCTTGAACATTGTGACCTATAGACAACCAGATCAAAATGTGTCTTCTTTCTGTTGTTTCATGTGCACAGAGTCTTTTGGCTTTTAGGTTTATAGCTGTATGGAGCGTGCATTAAGAGAGAAATAGTCTGACTTCACTAACCAGTACCCTTGAAATGGTTCGTGGTGATCTTTCAAAAAAAAAAAAAAAAAAGGTTCGTGGTGTGGGTGAGGGGAGGCATGAGAACCAGTTGATCCTACCCATCACAGCTTGTCTGGTAATAGCGTTTTTTGTTGTTGTTGAGGATTAGCTTGTCTAGTAGATTTCCTTGGCAATAGGTAAACAATTTCCAAAATAGATCGTCATCTTTCCTTGGCTAGGAATGATTGCTGCTTCCAAAATATTCAGCCTTCCGTGGATGTGATTGTTAAATGAATTGCCAGTTTCTTAGAAGCTTGGGCTTAAGGGGGTGGGGTGGGTGTTCTTTGTTTTGTGGGTGTTGTTTCTTTGCTCCTTTAGTGAGCTTTCCTTTAATAAATTTTTGTTATCTTTCAAAAAAAGAAAAAAGAAAAAAAAAGGATTCAGTCTTATGACTCTTATCTGTTGTGGCCATGGACTCCATTCTCACTTTTCAGATTATACCTGTTTCATAGCAAGTGGGGTAGGTTCTGTCTTGGCTGCCAGATCAGCAAGGGGTGTTTGGTGCACAATACATGCAGCTGATGTGTTGGTGGTTCCATAACATCCATCTACTGCATCCTATATGTGGATGGCCCATGGTTGACATACCAACTGCATTACCAAAGCCATGACGAACGATAGCCTTCAAATGGATGGTGACTGTTTAATGGTAAATCGATGGTTAAAGTCAAAATGGTTAATGGTCCAACACCCAACTGGAAAAGCCGATGTCTCCCATTGTCCAATTTGGTGTGATTTCCACCCATGGGCCATCGGTCTGGATCCACCGCCCCATGTGCATGCCTTGCTGATCCTGTGCTCTGGATTTGAGTCAGCTCATTACTAGTGAGTTCAGGAAAAGAAAAAGAACTTTTGGTCATGCTATTGGACTTTCTCTGTAATCTTAGCATTTGCAATTCGCTCCCCCACAGGTTTTGTTGAGGAAGATAGCCCGTATGCAACAGCTGGTCAAAAAGGCACCTATTACTTCGAATTCTCAAGGCCTCTGAGGACCATGGATCGTCTTCAACAGGTTAAATTCTCCCAACTCCTCCTTTGGACATTCTCGTCCGTGGATCTTAAACATGCGTATTTCTGTTCTTACTGATAAATTAAAATGGCATTTGCGGATTCAGGATGCTCAGTTTGCGATTGGTCAATCAAGCAAGGTGTCGGTTGCTTTCTGGTACCCTGTTGATGGAACTCGATGGAGTGGTTCCCAGCACTATTCTGTGAACTGCGATTGGTTGATCTTGGATATCTCCTCGTCCTCCAGCAGCAGCTCTTTTATGAGAGTGTCTTCGAGGAGTTCATGGGATGCTGCCAGTGCCTTCTCCCTGCTCCTGTCAGTGGTCGCCTTCTGCCTGTCTATATTTGTCGCTTACTGGGTTTCAAAAACCAAGGCCATCCCATTTACACCCATCGACCGCCTTTAGAACGATTACAGGCTCGTGTTTGAGTGATGTCCCTGCTGCCGGATCGTAGATCTCCCATTCCCTCTCTCACTGTATTATTTATTATTTGGGATTGCAGTTGTTGGATTCGCAGTGCTGCCTTCTGTTTCAATTCTTTTTTTTTTGTTAGTCATGCAACGCACCCACCCAGTTAATCGAGGTACACACCCACCCGGTCAGTCATACGTCGCACCCACTAGTGCGGTTAGCAGTGGGAGTTTCACCCTATGGGTTTCGATATCTAGACCTCTTGTTGAAACTCCTCATAGCCTTCTGTTTCAATTCATTTCTTCATATGGCCGGCTGATTGGATTTGTTGTATTTTGGGCGGATATTCTTTACATGGATTTCATTCTCTTGGCGCTGATCTATTATAGATTGCTTCGTATGTTTTATATCTTGCAGCATGTGGAGACTAATGCTAATGATGAATGATCAGATACAGCAGCTGTATCAGAAGTTATGATATATCCAAATTTTCCAGCAAAAAGGTGGGCCACCCCATGATGATTACCTGATATGAAAATCAGTTCGATTCATTCATCGGGTTGCCCACAACAGTTCACTGGGTCATACCATTGACTGTCATTGATTTTGATGTTGCCCCACTCGTTATAACTGGATTGACCTGATTTTCACGCCCAGGTTGGATATTCTACACCCAATATTTGTCCGGAAAAAGGCAGCATCATAGCTTCTGATACAGCTGTTGTATCTAATCTTCTCAATGCTGATTTCACACCTGTTTTCCCCAGGGCATGTGCCAGGCTTGCACAGATCTGGGTGGCTCACCTGGGAAGGTCCCACCATGTTTGTCCCATGGCCCAAAACTTTCCAGGGAGAAAAGAAGAAGAAGAAGAAGAATACGACCAACACGCTTTGGGGGGTCTTTTAATTGAGTGGTGAGGATCATCTGACTTTTGGGCCTCGGCATATATGGTGGGCCTGCTGCGTGAACGGTTTGGATCATTGAAAATAGCTAAACTACTATGCATCTAGGCCAGCAATGAAACTATCATGATCTTTGATTTTTAAAGGATGCACACAAAAAGCATGGAGAGATTTTGACAAGGGCCTCCAGAAAAAAAAAAAATCAAGCACCATTCCAAGGAATGTGATTAGGGTTGCGTGGGTGGGGCCACCCTTGTCCTTTAACCCCATTTGTCCATTCGCCAAAAGGTGGCTGATCCATGTCCTAAAAATACCAGAAATCTGGAAGCTGCATTGCATGGGCGGCAGATCCATGTCCTACAAACACCAGAAATCTGGAAGCTGCATTGCCACCTGAGGCCTTCTCGCCCCCCACGCGTGCTGATGTGGCATGCGTGAGAGATCCAGGTGGTTCATCTGGTGCGGCCCGCTGCCCTTTTACAGTGGCCTAAAATTTGGGCGGCTCTCCTCATCAGGAGGGCTACATGCATATGAAAAGAGCCGATTGTTGTAAAAACTGACCATAGAAGATTGGATGTGAACGGTCGGATGTCAATCAAAACCCGAAGAGGTGTCTTGGGAGTAGCCATAGTAGGCTCCTACATGCATGGTTCCACCCAATCAACCACAGCACTGATTTGCTGGAGAAGAACTTTTGATACTGTCATTATTGAGTGTGAACAATTTTTGCCCCATTTTGGACGGTTTAACTTCTGCCGGGTTTGTGACCATCCAAAAAGGGCCCACAATCTGGACGGTTTTGATCATTCATTCAATGGGTGTGATCATTAGACTTTCCCTCAGGCAACACTCAGTTAAGCTACTCGCGCGAGTATTATTAGAATCTTACATGCCAAGCGAGTGCGAGATCCTGGCCGTTCACTCGAAGAATTGGAACTGAAAAAAGAACAAGTGGTCCACATTGGACGGCTACCTATGAACACGCTTGCACATGTGTGGCTGAGAGCCGGACTCAAAAGCTAAGTAGCGGTACTTGAATGCACTTTCACGTACTCACAGACTGCATCTGTCAATATGGCATTCATCGGAGAGATCTGACCGTTCATCCATCACTATCTTGATGCTTTAGGCCAAAAACGAAGCTAGTGACTGCTACTCAGATCATCCGATGGGCTACCTATGAAATTTGAATGTGGACCGTCGGTTGATAGTTTAAACATTCAAACGTACTCACATGCCTCACATGCTGAGAAACCGACCCAATGTTTGGACCCGAAAATAAAAAGTAAGTGGTCCACAGATGGTCAGTCTGGATCTCTAACACGTACCCCACATGGGCCCACGTGCGCCGCGAGTATCACACGCGTGTGCCCAAAGGTTCCTACAGGTATTTCTTACGCCCCAAGCGCGGCGGGGAAATTGAGGAATCACAGCGTACTGCTCATCACCAAACGAACTGTTTGCACGTGCGAGTGATTTGTACACGTGGGAATATTTTTCAAAGATCCAAACCGTTTATATGATGGGCCTCATCATGGATACAAATCATGCAAAAAATCTCCCCCATTGAAATATATTAACTCTTTCCTCATTGAATTATGTTCTTTCAAATATGAACCTCTACTCAACTGGCCATCTATCAGACGGTCTTAGATCCTCCTAACTTGAATATTTTTCAATACAACTCCCATCAGCTATGTATCTCATCATATCAACGGTTTGGATTAACAAACCATGGCCCAGTATGTACGGAATCATGAGCGTCATCAAACTGTATGTTTTCCGATGAGCAGGACCTTACAATTCCTCAGGGAAAATATCAGCTAAAGAGCTCTCTCGACTCTCGCAGGAAGAGGGGCCTCTCTCTCTCTCTCAGTGCAGTGGGGCTAGGGTTAGGGTTAGGGATTTTAGGAAGGCAATGCATTTTCGGAAAGCCCTAAAATCCATCTATCGAGCTTGCTTTCTTCTTCGAGGTAGGGTCTGAAATTCCATATCAGACGGATTCCAGCTCTGACTATCGTTTCTCCCCTTCTTTTGGATTGGATTAGGGTTTCTTGAATATGGTAGAAAGATGGGATTTTAAGAATGCTTTGGATTTGTTCTTGATGTGGAGTTAGGAGTTCAGGACCGCTTTCATCTTATTTCAGTTGGGTTTTTGAATTCGAATCTCTTTGAATAACAGCTTCTCGGTTTTTCTTCGTAGTTTCTTTTGTTTGGATTGGGATTTTGTGGAATGTGAAAGAGAAGTATGATTCTGGAGGTGTTTCCGATAATAAGTTTGTGTTCGGATGAAGTCACTGGCATTTTGATCTTTTCTCAGTTGTGTTGTTGAATTTATGTACTCCTTCATCAGAATTTCATTTTACGGATTGCGACTGAGTTGGGATTTTTCTCTGGTTCAGCTTCGGGTTTGTCATATATGAAAGGAAGTTATGATTTTGAGCTGTTTTCTAAGTGGTTTTGAGATGAAATGAAGACCCTTTTTGTCTGAGTCCAATTGGGTTGCTGAATTCGCATTCCCATCTACCGCTGATTTTGGCTTTTTTGTAGTTCATTGGGTTCGATTGGAGTTCAGCAAAATACGAAAGAAGGATGTGTTTTAGAGCTGTTTTAGGTACGTTCAAAAGATGAAATCAAGACCATTTCTGACTTAGTCCAGTTTGGTTGTTAAAGATGGTAGAGACAGATGATTTTGGCGATCTCTACGCCGATGTTGAAGTTCACGTGAATGCTGGGATCGGAAGCTTCCATGATTTATATATAGATGAAGGGGAGAAGACTGATAGTAACCCAGCTAATTCTGAGAAGAACGGGATCAATGTTGATTCAGTTGGTGGAGATAGTAAAATTAGCAAGGATGATCAGGGATCGGTTGGATCCGATTTGGAAATTCCGGTTTTGGAAGCAGGTGATGGGAGTCCGATTGTGGAAAATGGGAGCGATAGTGAGGACGATTTACATATTGTCTTGAATGAGGAAGATTGTCGGGTGTTTCCGACTTCTCGAGGTACAAGCATGGTGAATGGAGGAAGAGGCGAAGGGAGCGACGATGAGGATGACGATTTGGTGATTGTTACAGAAACTGATAGTTTGAGTAAGGATCGGAAATGGGTTGACCCTTTGCAGTTGCCAATAGATGGATTGGATCAAAGTGTTGGTGGTCCTGGTGCCGAAAGAGGGAATGCGTTGAAGGGTGCTTATCTTTCACAATATTCCCAATTCAAGGTATGGTGAAGATCCTTCATTGCTCCAGTTCTGTGTACCAAATGCCGATTTGTATGTTAAAAAAAGGTTCATTGTACATTGTAATAGAAGATTTTCTATTAAATTCAAAATTGTATTTGTTCATGTTTATGAGGAATTGGCTTGCAGATTTCCTGGGAAGCATGTTTGGAGTGAGAAATGAACAAGCCAAAAACTAATAGTCAACGATTCATGAACTAAAGCTCTTTTTAGTAATGGCGGTTTTTTTTTTTTTTTTGGATAAAAAAAAGTTTATGAATAATGCATAAAGGAAGCCAGAATTTGATTGTGGCTGATAACTCCTATTTGTCCATTGAAATTGAGATGCGCCAATTGTTTTATATTTGGAAAAAAAAAAACTATGGTGTTTTTTTCCCCTTGAATTGAAAGAAAATGGAAGACTTAGCTGAGGCCAATAAATAAATTTCTTGTAAAATTCAATTGCAGGCATATGCATGTCTCAGGTAGTTCTTGAAAGTGTCCGAGATACTTCTCGTGAATGGAAAGGCGGTAGTCTTCTGAATAATGCAACTATTTGCTAAGGGATGCCTTTATGACTAAGAACTCTATTAAACATTCTGCAAGTTGAAGGCTACCGATAAAAAAGAAATTAAAATCTCTTCAACGCATTCTGAGAGCTGACTTTTGCTTATGAATCTGTTATGTTTTTATTTAAATCTCAAGATGGTATCCTTAGTGTGTAATTTTGGAAAAAAATTTGAAGTACATTTTTACTTACATATGTTTTCTCCATCTGTTCTCAAAATGTGGCTTCTTCAACAAAGAACTATTTAAATGTCCATTATGAATGGACTCTGCACACTGATGGTTTCTAACCAAATTGCTGTTTTATAGTATGTAAGGCCTCATGCAGCAGCATTTTCTGTCAGCATGAGAACTGGTGAATCTGGGGGAGTTGCGTCCTTCTCTTCTCCCTTGTCTGGTAGAGGTGATTGGGATGTAAATGGGGGCAGCCAGCAGAAGATGTCATGCTCGGGGCTTGTTACTTCATCCTGTAATTTTGGCATTCCAGCCATAACTCAGAATGCTTTTGGTTTCTCTCTTCCCCGAAACAGGCAAGTGATGCGTAGTTATTTGTTGAGATGCCTAGAAGTTTGATGTTTCTTTACATAATTTTCCCTTATAATTTATGGGTAGCTATTAGTAGTACGAATTTAGAATTTTAACAGCTAATTCCCTTGGTTTCGCTCCTCTATCTGGAAGAAGATATGCGAAAGCAGTGCATAAGGGCTTCCTGCACTACCCAAAACTTCCCTTTCTCTTTTACCCCACCCGAGATGGGCTAATCCCTTCAGGAAACGTGTCCCTTACTCTGCCATCCCCATCAACTCTCTCAGTCCATTCCTAGGAACTGTATCCAGACCAATTCCCAATTTAAGCTACTTCCATCTTCAACGTTTCCAAAGGCTACCAGATTCTTCGCCAATACTCCATAAACAGTTAAATAGAAGTGAATGATTGATCTCTTCATGGCATCTATGTCTATACCCCTTCTTTCTTCAGTCTGCTGCCCTCTGTTTTCATTTTATGCCAGGTCTTAAGTGGTATTTTATTTGCATTTTGTTGATGATACGATCACACTTTGATCCTTTTTACAGGACTATATTAGATGTAGGTATTGAAACATTTGAGCGGAAGCCCTGGAGGCATCCTGGAGTTGACATAACAGACTTCTTTAACTTTGGCTTGGACGAGGAAAGTTGGAAAAACTATTGCAAGAGCATGGTACTTGAAGCTGTTATTATGTATCTGTTTCTGGGAAATTTTAGTGTTGCTTTGTGAGAAAACGGCATTCTTATTTTGAGTTGTGGCAGGAAAATTTTCGGCAACAAACTACCATGCAGACTAAAATTCCTGTCTACGAGTCTTTCAGGTCTTTTCAGGTGATAATTTATGTTAGAAAAACTGTCTTTGTTTTTGAGTCATCAGCCAGCAAGAAATAATATGGACTCATGATTGCTGATATTTTGATAGGTATATGAACCTGAATTTCTCCACAGAACTGTGGCTTCAGAAATTGCATTGGGTGAAATTGCTCAAACTGGGCTCGGGGAAAGAATTTCCTCATTTGCAGAAAATGTTGATAGTGGTGCGAGGTGCTCTGAAATGGTTTGTCTCAATCTCACTTGTTGCTTATTTGTCTTCCTAGTGCTTCTTCCTTTCTAATAAATTAGTAAATTCTGCCTGCTATTTTTTTAGTAATTATTTTTGTAAATTTGTATGTACTTGATTCAGCCAAAAGGCAGAGCAATTCTAGTCGAAGGCAGCATCGGAGAACGTAGGCCATCCATGGATGTAAGGCGCCCACGGCATCGGGATTCAGATGTTGTGATACAGGTAGGCCACATGGAAATAATCTTCCAACCCACACCCCCCCCCCCCCCCCCCCCCCCTTTCTTTTCTTTATTGTTTCATTGACTGATTGCATGGTGAGTGCAGATTATAGTACATGATTCTACAGAGGATTCCTCTGTTTCAGGCAATGAGGAACCAAAGCATATAGATGGTGCATTAGTTAACTTACCTGAGAACGGGGGTTCTGAAGATAGCCAGAGCATGCAACATTTTGGCAATGCTTGCGCTCGTGGAGATGTACAGCCTGTAGACAGTGTTGATGAATCTAGTGGGAGGTCTGGGCTTTTATCTTTTGTTGCACATTCTTATTAGAATATTTGCAATGATCTTTCTTCGAACAAATACACAAAAGTATTAGCCACCACTCATTGACATTCCTGCCCACCTCAGTGCCTTATTGTCGATTGAGAAAGGCTATTTGCACCTGTGTCTCTTTACACACCAAACACAAGTGCCCCAGCAGGTGCCAGCTTGGAAAATGCATGCCAGATTCAGTTTGTTCATCATGCGGGCCCCAGAGTGAATGCTTGAAAGCCCAAATCCAGCTGATCCACTCATCAGGTGGGTCATGTCTACCAAAAAATGGACAGCCAAAAATTGGATAAGCACACTGGTCCACAATCAATGTTGAGCCTTTTTTTTTTTTTTTTTCCCGGCCAGGATAAAGGACCCACCTGATGAATGTCCTGGATCTTGCGGTTCTGCGTGGCATAAATGTGTGGGGTGCATGTGTATGTGTGTGTATAATATGTTCATACATATGTACAGATTTCATTGTGTGGATGTATTTACTTATTTTGCAGTAATTCTTCATTTGGTATATAAAATTCTTATGTAGGCTCATGGTTTGTTGCTATTGGGCCAGGTACTCCCAACCAAAAGCCAAATGCAATTCATCAAATCTGGACAGTGATTATCACGGAGATGAGATGACTGATCTAGACAGGCCTTGCTCCTGGAAGGTGAAAGAACCTCTTTCTGAGGAAAACATTGAAGCAATAGAAACTGCACATGGTTCCAAGGTAGGGGATGAAGGCTATCCCTGCAAAGAAGACAAGGAAGCTGAATCAGCTTTTGACAGCCGGATTCAGCATGGTACGAGTCCTCCCTATCTTGAGGACCATTCTGAAGCATCAAAGGCTGGGGTCCCTACAGATATGGAGAAATCTTACCATCATGCACAAAAGCCAACTTCAAGCTCAGTATCTGGGTCACAGGAGCCAATCATATCCAAGCACCGTCACTCTAATGACTTGAAAAGTGACAACAGTAAGACTGATGAAGACAGCAAAGATAATTCTCAAAACCAACGTGCCATTCAAGATGAGCAGAATCACCGCAGTCGAGCTAGACTCCGCAGTGTTGCAGAATTGAAGATCCCCATAGATGATGATGGGGGTTCTCCACGGGCCAACCGCAAGGACTGGTATCATGAGGCTCGTGTAAACTGTGGGGTGCGGAAGGAGAAACAGCGCCACTACGATTTTGATGAGGAAGAAGATTTATCTTATTACAGAGAGACAGAAATATCAATTGGTTATCGTGGCAGAGGATTTGCTGAAAAACGGACTATGAGAAATGCTTACACCAAACTGTTTCATAGGAAGGATGATCTGCACTTCCGAGAAGAAATGAAGCCATTTCTTAGAAGAAGCCGGAATGAAAGAGAATATCTTCATGAGACCAGGGATAACGAAGTAACTGAAAGGGAGTGTTATTATCGGGCAAGAGGGATGAGTGTTATCGCTCGTAAGGAATCTAAGCTATTAATTTCAGGGAATACCTTTTACCCAGAAAAGGAAGGATATCCATGTCATAGAAGGAAAAGTGAGAACAGCCACCGTCTTGTAAAGGGACCCACGGATGATGATTTTGCTCGAGAACGTAGACACAGAGAGGAATTTTTTGAAGAAAAGTATGGAAGACATGCCCCGTACTGTGGCAGGGAAGAGGAACCCATTCAAGAGAAGTACAGGAGACCTGTACCATACTATGGCAGAGAAGGGGAATCCATTCATGAGAAGTACAGAAGGCATGCACCATGCATTGGTGGAGAAATTGAACTCTTAGAAAGACGAGGGAGAGATGATCGTAGTTTGCATTTTGATATTGATGCTTCACCGAGATCTGTTGGAAATGATGGTAGATACTGGAGACATCCTGATCGCAGGCTCTGGTCCCCTCAAACTTTCAGAGAATTTCACATTGCAGATGGGAGACAGTGGCAGGATGATAGTCCACCAAGAAATCATGGGTACAGTCCATCAAGATCAGACGGAAGGTATGGGGATCACTGGGAACCGCCTAATTTCCGGGAGATGGATTCCAGGCGAAATAGAGATGGAGGTGGCTTCATTTCATCTCATGACATGGGCTTTGATTTTGACAGGGATGACCATGATGCAGAGGGAAGTCCTATTTATACTAATGATATTGTTTATAATGAGAAAGGAAGATACAGTTGGCAATCTAAAGTGGCTGACTGGTGTGATGATGAAGCAAGTTTTGGGCACCAAGAAAGAGTTAGCTTGTATGACAGTGACACGGGCTTTCAATATGAAAGGAGTTCAAGACAGAGACATGACTGTGTCAACCATGATTCTGCCCATGGTGGGAAACTCTTAGATGACCATCATTTACACAGGGGTAGAAAAAGTAAAATGGTGGAAAGAAGTACGGATTCTGAAGTTGGAAGACACATTAGTTCTGTTTCTGATACTGTTGATGGGAGTGAAGTGGCAGTCTTGAAGTGCAGGGAGTCGGTTAACTTAAATTTGAATGGTTGGAAAGGAAAGGTAAAGTTGGGGAAACTGAGTCTAATCCGTTGTACCACAATACTTGTACAATGTAGATTAGGAGTGCCCCATTCACATGAGGAGCATTTTTCTTCTCTTGTTTCAGTTTTTAACGAGGCTTTTGCGATGCATGTCATAGTGCCTATTATACATGTTATATTCCTTAATTCTTTTTGCTCTGTGAGCCTTTGTACATTTCAAGCATGCATTTTGGTACGTGAGTGTTTGACATGTCCTTGCAAGCTGAGGCAGATGGCCATTCAGTTTTTTTTTTTTTTTTTTTTTTTCTTTTTTGAAGGATGACAATTTGTTGAAAAAACAGCAAAGCCGAAAAGAACAAACAAAAAGATGGCCATTCAGTTTGAAACCCTAAAATAATTCAGCATGTAAATAAAAAAGAAAAAGCCTTGTACATTAATGACATTTCTCACACATTCTTTGCTGAAGTTATTCAGTTATTTATTGGATGTGTTTTGTACAAGGCACCTGTCAACTGCTGAGAAATTTTTGTCAGAATATATTTATGGGGCTTCAGGTAGGGATAGCTTTGTTGCTTCTGTTGCTGTCGATCAACACACTCATACAACCTTTGTTATTTGTGTGTGTATTTTCCAAAAGCTCACTTTCTTTTTGTAGTTCCTAAGCTTCCTTTTCGGAAAAGAGTGTTTATGCTTTTGTTGCTTAGGATATCATTTGAGAAAAAACTTTGTTCACCACCAGGTTGTTGATATCAATACTGTTCTTGCACTCTACTTTTTCCTAGGAGGATCTGCAATACCTACACGGAAGTCACATTTCAGTAGGTGCTTAGCATTATGGATTTTTTACAAATTCGTTTTCCCTGTAGAGTTATGTTCTGATCTTTCCATGATGATGATGCCAAGTTCTTTCATGGTTCAGATTCTACGTATCATCTTTATTATAGCATCAATAGTGGATTCTATGAGCTGCCTTCCTATGTGGTTGGCCCAGAATACATTGTTCCAGGATTGGTCAGGCATGCCATTCATTTGCTATCATGGATCCAGTTTAGCAAAACTTCCTTTGGACAATAGATTGCTGAAAATGTTTTGTCAGACCCCATTCGACCTGGGCTTTTGCCAGTTGGTTGTGGAGGAAATCCCACAAATTGTGAAGAGGGGATGTCCTCTTTTTGTCAAAAATTCCTCTTCTTGATTTTGTGGGGACTTCTTTGGAAACTGACAAGCAGAACTCATGTGGTGGCACAGGACCTGGCAAAATTGGGATTTTGTTAAAATCTTGATTTTCAGCCTCTGTTGTCCAAGAGAAGCCAAAGCCTCTTATACTAACTTGCTATAAAACTAGTTTTCACACATTACCACAGATGAGTCATACTAAGACTTTGTTGAAAGAACCAACAATGATGAAACAAATGGATGTAGATTTTGGTAATGTACGACCAGTGTAGTCAAAGGCGTTCCAGGTGCACGCCTAAGCATTTTGGCCCTGTTGTGCCTCACCTGGACACCCTGGTTGATTACCTTAGGTGTGTGACCCTAGCGCTAGTGCCTGGGTGCAGCTGTGGCACTTGTGGCTTTTTATGTGTACCTCGCTGTTTTTTTTTTTTTTTTGGTTGGTATTTTACCACCTAATAAGGGTGCATAGATAAGATAGTACTTCTAAGTGATATTTCAACAACTCTTCTTATTTCTTCTAAGATTAAAGCTTGAGATATCCTTCCTCCAAATTTCAATGACTTTTTCATTTTTTATTCCTCTTGATTTCTTTCTTATAATAGTGTGTTAAGGTCATGACAATGGACTTATTGAAAGCAATTTGAGCTTTTGTTGGTGCTGTACAAGAGATTTTAGGTGGATTGGGATCTTGGGGGAAATTGGAAATTGGAAAACTACAGTTAAAGGGTTTGGGGGATTTTGGAAAAATGGATTATCAGGTTTGGAAGGATTTTGGCAAAATTGTGGTTTTGGATTGGTGAATTTGGGGGATTTGGTGAAAATGGAAATTTAGGGTTAAGATTAGGGGAAATTGGGAAATCAGGATTTAAAATTGGGGGAAAATTGGGGATGTAGGGTTCTGGGCTAAGAGGAATTCAATAGCATCGACTTGATTATTTTAAAAATTCACCTTATCTATGGATAATTAAATAGTAATATTTATTATATAAAATTTAATTATTGTGCCTGGAATCTCCAGGCATGTGCCTAGGTGTGTAGGTGTTTTAGGCGCTAGAGGAGCAGGTGTGCCTACCACCTTCAACTACACTACGGACAACTGTTGGTGCTTCCATATATCAGGTCAACTTAATGGATGATTCATTTTTACACGCTTCTTTCTCTTTACCGGTATTTTAATTTCTGTGCCTGCCAAAAAATGCAAAGCATGGAAAATGGTTATGTTCCAAGCCTATGATTGTCAAGTGGGGCTCCTTGAATCGCATCGAGTGGGCATTGACAGCAGATTCAGAACCATGGAGTCTCTTTTTCAATATTAGGGAGATGCAAAGTATTCTGTTTTCTTTGAATGTGTCTTTTCATCATTTTGGAGAGGCAAGCGGAGTAGCTGATGGCTTAGACAAAGATGGAGTGAGGAGTACTTGTCATGGGCATATCTTTGCTCTTCTCTATTAATAAAAAGAAAAAGGGGAAAGGAAAAAGAAAATCTCATGTAGCTTTTTATCTTTTTTTTTCCTTTGCTTTTCTTGATATAGGAGTGATAATTGCAAATGACATATGCTTTGGGAAATTTAGTATGAAGCTTCTGTACGAAAACATAGTTTCTCACAAATTTCAGGCTCCAAACATGCTCTGAGGTTTATTTTCTATGCTGCTGAGGATGGTTCTAGTAAGTATTTTCTTTTCAAGCGACATAATGTTCTTGTTCCATGCATCCCAGCGAGCCCCACACCTGGCGAAAAATTTCATGTCTCTATCTGCCTTTAGACTAAAGTGATTTTCTGAAAGGTATTTACTCTTGGTGAGGAAGTACTCGTGGAATCAAATTTCTATGTTTTTGTTAGTTGGTTAGACTTTTTGAAGCCCATAATCTTCTTTTTTTCAGCTTTTTGCATGTCTAACTCTTTCTAGGAAAGGGAAGAGTTTGTTTTTCAGTGTATTTGTTAATTTTGCATCTTCTTGTGTTAATTTCTGTTTGGCTGTTAACTTCAGCTTTTCATTTTTCCATGGTAACATTCCTCCTCATGGTTTGTTTATTCTTCAGCTTTTATGCTTAAGGTCACTGAGAATGAATCCTTAATCATTTTCAGCTTCATTTGTCCTGGCTTACTTTTCCAGAATTGTGTTTTGTTTTAACAACCATCTGCTTTCTCATGTGTTGCTGTGAAATTTTATTCCACAGCTAGATTGCAATCTGCTATTTTCAATATTTAAATAAAATCCATGATACAACATGCCTCAGATTCCTTGCTGTTCTGTTAGATTCTGTGACCTCTAGATGAGCATGACTCTGAATGCCACATACAAGATGATTGTACTTTTCTACGGCAACTTGGAGAAAGCTTTCCCTGCGCATGTTGATGTGTTCAAGATTGTTCATCATGAGGGTCCCACTGTGTATTGCTGTGAACCAAAAATCGGGCTGGCTGGACTATGGATTTCAAATGTGTGGCGCACCTGATGGCCTAATCGACCAGATTAATGGGCTTGCGACACATCCACGGTGGGGCCCAACTGATGAACAGCCCAGATCTAGCACATTTGCCTCATTGGCTGGTGAAGGGAGGCTTGGAATTCGTCAGCGTAGCTATCACATTTTCTTGTCTCACATTAATGCGCCTCATCTAGTTGAGGTTATCATTTCTACTTCTGCAAAGAGGTCAGTGCTCATTTGCATTCCACTTAATCTATATTTCCATCATTTTGGTATCATGGTGATGGGGTTGATGTCCGTAGTGCTTAGTTCTGGTGCTTAGTCTTGAACTGTGCATAGTTTTCCTTCAGGAATCGTTTTCCTTGTAACTTGTCATATATTCCCTAACACTTTGTTTAATCTTTTGCGAAATTGAGGATTGATCTTTTCACAATTGCATTTCAAATGCTGTTGTTATTTGAATGCTGCAATGCAAAGTTATATATGGATGCATTCTCATGAATTAGTTCTCCTCATCTCAGTATTGACTTTCTGCAGCACTCTCGAAGTTCCAAAACTGGAGATACAAGATGCAATAGGCATGATCCAGCAAATCATGTGGCTGATAAAGAATCAGCTGCTTTCAGGCATTCTGATGAAGTACGTATAGGAAAGGAGGTTCCACCCTGGTCGCCGAAAGTGGCAAGTAGTCATCCTTGCAGCATTAGCTCAAAGATTGAAAGATTGGGCCCATGTAGTCTGGAGCATTCGACTGACCATAACAACGAGAAGTGGCTTGACAAGTATCCCGTCGTGCAGCACCAAGAAGCTTCAATGCTTGAGGAAGGTCAGCTGCCATCAGAAGAACCCGAAAATAAAGAAGTGCGTGCTGGGGCGAGAAAACGTGCTTTTGAGAAAACTGCATCAACTTCAGCTGTTGAAGTTAGACGGTCTGATAATGTAGAGGAGAAAAAACCACGCAAAGAAACAGTTGGGGAAGATAACAAGGCTGTTGGGGGGTACGACAACCACCGGATTCTCGAGACACTGGCGAAGATGGAAAAACGGAGGGAGCGTTTTAAGGAGCCCATTGCTCCGAAAAAAGAGCTTGACAAGAGCACCAAACCGCAACCTGAGCCTGTGGTTGAAACAGCAGAAGCTCAACCACAGAGGCCAGCCCGGAAACGGCGTTGGGGTGGCTGTTAGGTTGTTCAGCTGTCATGGTAAGGGCTCACAGTCTCCTTGGATGCTGCAACTTGTATATTAACAGATAATTACAGGATAAATAGTTTTTGAAGATTAAAAAAAAGGTTGCCCAATTGATCGAGTTATTCTTGGAGGGAAGATTGAAGGAAGAATGTTGTTTTTTAAGATTCAGTGCTTGTTTGCTGTGACATTCATATTTCGTCATTATGTAATACGATATGATTAATGGGTTAAATCCCGCCATATGTGCTACAGTTGAAGTCCACAGAAATATCTGATAATTTTTATGTTATGTGGTTTTTTCTACCCTTCGTCATGTTTCAGGCCATCATCTATTTAAGTTCATGAATGCCATAAATGACCACAGTTCTATTGCAGTTTTAAAAGAAGAAAACAAGAGGTTCTCAGGTTGTATCGCTGGGATTGTTTGTCTTAGGATTCAAGCTCTGCCACCCTGTGGGATTGTTTTGTTGGATTTTTTCCGTCGTGCATCTATGGAGGTGAGTAGAGTTGGAAATGTATTCAGTAAGAGGCTGTTTCCTGCTATTGCCAATTCAGATTGAGAGTGGGATGAGAACCCATATGACATTCGGGCGAGCATGGTTCACCTGCTGCAGGAACCAGTGGCTTCTTGATGGATCCTTGAAGAGTTAGGCTGCAAACTAAGGAGCGGATGCATTGCTTGTTGTTCTCTGTAACTTGTAGAAGGCACAGGTAATGAAAGTGGTGCAAATATGCATTGCTTTTTGTTCTCTTTAACTTGTAGAAGGCACAGGTAATCAAAGTGGTACAAATGGTGAATTGTTTTCCAATCTGTCGGTGGATTTGCGATTGCTAGGTGGGCCAAAATCACAAGGAAAAGGAAGATACTAAGGGATAGGTGTATGTGGGCCAAAATCACAAGGAAAAGGAAGATACCAAGGGATAGGTGTATGCGGCAGCATCTGTTCCCTTTGGCCTTCAAGGGCCAACCTGATAAATGGGCAATCCTGATCTTCTTCTTCTTCTTCTACTTCTTCTTCTTTTTTTTTTTAAATCTTTTGGCCAAGGAATATAAATGGTGGGGCCCAGCTGATGAATGGTCCAGATCTTACAGACGGGCAAAGACAATGGTGCCGTGTGCCATGTGGTGCAAATGTGGTTTCGTCCCTTCTGTAGTTGCCTGCATCCCCTTCAGTGACTGTGCACTGGCGGAAAAGCAGGCTGGTCACTTCGTTAGCTGGACAACATGCCAGTTGAAACTTGAATGTAGAAAGTTTGCTGACCATTGGTTTTTTTTTTTTTCCTATTCTTTATCTGAGGCATAATAGCTGTTGGCCCCTACTGGTGAACGGTTCTGATATTCCACATGCGTTACATGGTCGCAGGTATGGGGCATATTTGTTTGGCATAGCAACTAGCATTTTATTGTCCGAGAAGTGAAACTTAAAGATGGGAGTGGGTGTGCCAAGGGCTCATGTGGGAGCTCATATTTGGAATGAATTGGAACCCAAATCACAGCAACCATGGAAAATGGAAGAAAATGGAATCCTCGAAATACATTGGAATTCTTTAGTATAATCATGCGAATCTGAATTTGATTAACTAAATCAGTTACAATAACTTAAATTGGTGTACATATGTGATATTTGATAGAATGATTGTAACATGCATATATTGAAATATATACTTTGGCTAAAATTGATGAAATTACAAGCCTAAGGTGGCCACAAACATAAGGATCATAAATGAGCTAGTCCCATTTTTTAACCGTCCATTTAAAGAACGCGGATTGTGTCCCACGTCTCCAGCTCAGAATCGACAAGGGCTCTAAGTGGCCACTGTGTCATTTCAGGATATAGACCCAAAACTGAGGCAGATCCAAGACAAAGGTGGACTACACAATGGGGATTAAACTCTTATCGTTGAAAACTTCTTGGGGCCCACTGAAGCTTTGGACTGAGCTGGTATTTGTATTTTCCCTTCACCCAGGTCTATGTAACTTTATAAATAGGTTGGATAGCAAAAAAACATTTTGGTGGGCCTTAGGGAAGTTTCAACACTGAGTATCATTATCACCGCTGCTTCCTGTGGTGTGGTCCACTTGAGCTTTCGATTTGCCTAACTTTTGATCCTATTCCAAAAAATGCCATGGCAAAATGGACTGTTGGTGTGGATAAAACCCATACATATGGTGGCCATTCACAGCTCCTGCCCCTTCCAAGCAAGAGATGGAGGGGGTAGGGCACGATCCAAGTTCCCATTTAAATGACTAACCTTTGGACAGAATCCGGCTTGTTAGGGAGCTTGTAAATGGGAAATGGAATTGGAGGTAAATGAATTAGGAGTAAATGGATTTACTTAGATGTTTTTGGATTGGAGTAAATGAAATGTATTTGAAATCCAAATATTTTATATGGATGAGAGTCAATGGGAGGAATTGTAATGCATCTGAATTTTTCAATACATTCATAGGAATATATGTGATATCCTAAATCAGCTTTAATATCTTAATTTAGTTCATATATGTGATATTTAATAGAATGATTGTAATAAGCCCATTGAAATATATCCTATTGCTAAAAATGAGGAAATTTCAAGCCTTGGGTAGGCCACAAATATAATGTTCACAAACAAGCAACTTGTAAATGTTTTTTTACCGTCCAACCTTCGGACGGTTTGCATCATTCTATTGGTGTGATTTTAATGATATAACTGACAATTGGATTGTTTTGGAGTATCATTAGCATGCCATGTGAATGGTAGACATGCAATGGCAACTTTGTTTCCTCATGCGACTTTCTAAGGGAACTTTAAAAGGCATTTCATCCCATTTACTTTTAAATCCTCTATTGTAGAGAGGATTTCATTTGCATGCTCATTTGCTCCCATTTCACTCCATTTACTTTACTCCCAATTCCTCTCATTTACCTCCATTCACTCCCATCCAATCGCCCATGAATTTTGTGATGTAGTCGATAATTAGATGGTTTCAGGGTATCATTAGCTTGCTAATGTGTGAGGTTGATGAAGTACCCTAAGGGCCTGTTTGGAGCGTGGATTTGAAACCCCTTAGATTTGAAACCCCCTAGTTGTGTTTGACACCCTAGATTACCCCCAACAATCCATAAGTATGATATTTTATAGGGTTTGGATTTAGTTACTAAATCAACTTTAATATCCCTAATTAGTGTACATATGTAATGTTTGACACAATGGTTGTAATAAGCTCGTTGAAATATATACTTTGGCAAAAAAATGATGAAATTTCAAGTCTCAAATGGGCCACAAGCACATGATCACATTTGAATGACTAACCAACGGTTTTTAACCGTTGATTTACATGGACAATATTTGGACGACACAAATCATCGTATTAAAGTAATTTTAGTGATGCTGGTGATAATATAATTGTTTTAGGGTATCATCAATGGGCCATGTGCCTCATAGATTAGTAACCTAGTGACACACATGTGACTCTTGGAAGGATTTTAGATGTAATCCAAGCTTTCATTGCGATTTGAAACCCCTATTGCTTTATGTTCCAAACACACCAGGGGATTCTAAACCCCCTTCAAATCCCTCTGCATCCATGGTGCCAAACAACCCCTAAGGACATTAGTGTGCCACGTGTAAGGTTGATTAGTGGCCTAAGCACACCTTTGTTTATGGTGAAAGAAAAGAAAGCATTTAGTGCTATTATACTGGAATCACGATCCATATTTAGGGCTTATTTGGATTTTTGGAAACGGCCATAAAGGTAATAAGGGCATAACTTCTAAAGAAAACTTTTAATTGGATACACAATGTTTCACTGATATTTCATTCCTTAAGAATCACGCTATAATGAAGGCCTATTTCCACCGCTTTCCACCTAAATTAACTGTGAGGATGGACAATATGGATGTGAAGTACATACATTAAAGATGGCCCTAGAGTTAGGGATCTACCCACGTGGGTCGATCGAAGCCACACCCAATTTGTCCGACCCTAAATGCTATTGATATGAGATAATGGGATTATGTATCTAATCACTTTATTTCCAATTGTACTTGTAATTTGCTCCAACTAAATTACATCTATTTAAAATGAGCTGTACTATGATCTTTTGGTAGAAAACATTGAATAATTAAACATGAAGGAAATAATTATTATAGAAATACCAACCATTAATATCCAAAAAGCCCTTAAAATAGTACCGTTGGATATTTTCATATATGTTTAATCTGTCCAATAAATGTCCACCATTCCAAGTACTTAGATAATAAAATCTGATCATTTATTTTTTCGTTCATGAAACATCTAAACTAGGTACCATATTTGGACAGTTTAGTTTGACTAATTGTATACACGTGCAATTTCTAAGTGCCTGCGTATCATCAATCACACTCTGCCGGAGTATCAAAGTTCTTCTAACAGTGATTTATCAACTCCTTAGATGGGAGCGGTTTAGGTGTTACCCTTACCGTTGGGCCCACCTTGATAATTAGCTGTATATCCAAGCCGTCCATCCGTTTTTCCAGCTCATTTTGGACGTTTTCTAAAAAATTAAGCAGATCCAAATCTCAGGTGGATCACACCACAGGAAACAGTGGTGATTGAACGGTCACCATTAAAAACTTCCCAAGGCCCACTGTAAGCAGATCCATAATACAAAGATCAGCTTGATCCAAAACTTTTGTAGCCTATAAAATGTTTTTAATGGTCACTCGCTACTTTTTCCAGTGGTGTGGTCCATTAAAGATTTATATCCGTTTAAATTTTGGGATAAGCTCCTAAAATGATTTTAAAAAACTGATGGACCGTGTGGATATACAACATATTCATCAAGGTGGGCCCCACACTGTAAGGGTAACGCCCACTAAGGTGTTACCCGGGTAACACCTAATCCTCTCCCCTCCTAGATATATCCAGGATTGCCTGCCAATGACCATCTCCCACGTGTCAAAAAGTTCTCCTCCCTCAGATTGTGGTTCAAGCCCCATCAAAGTAGCTGACTACGTGGCAGTTCCTCCACCAGGAATACCCGCTCTACTGAGATGACGGAAATGTCCTCCTATTTAAGGAAAACGGCTTTCTCAAACCTCCACTTTGAGAAAATGACAAAAATATCCTTCTACAGTGCATGCGGGGTTTTGAACTGATCGTCGACACCTCTCTGTTTGATATCCACACCCCTTTTATCCAAAAAAAAGATGACTATGCATACAAAAAAGAGGGTGTAAATACTACCTCTGTATTTTTTTGCTGGAAATCTAAGAAATCCTACGTCGTTGATTAGATGGCTCACCATCTGTTGTCCATTTATTCCAACAGTGTGGTCCAGCTTATTATCAGAACAGCTTGATTTTTGTCCCAGGTGATCTTACTTGTGGGGCCTACAGTTTTCATGGTGCTGATTCATACACAATTGGCATGATGGCAGGAAAAATGGTACGGTACGACAAGTTGTGGTACCGGCATCCTCTGCAAGTTTGCAACACTTTTTTACACAGGCGTTCATCAATAAAGCTCCATGAACCCACCATGTGGCCTATGGGACATCCAATCCGTCCATCAGGTGATCCCCTCGATGCTAGGCCCTGGGACGAAAATCGAGGGACCCACAGCTAAGGTGTGCCCCACCACAGGGAACAATGTGTATGAGACGACAGCCATAGGTTTGCATACGTGGGACATCATGGTGCGTGTATTTCATCAAACCCGTTCATCATGTATGAATCACTTCTAAAACGGTAAAATATAAATATCATCCTGATCCAAGGTGGGCCACACCTATTGAATTAGAGGTTTTAGGCGTAATTTACAAGATTCCCAGTGTTTTAGTCCATCTTAGGTTACATTTTTGGATTTACGGTTGAAAAAATGATTTTCACCTGATGGACGGAGTAGATTCCACAGAAACATCACCATAGATCCAAAGAGCTTGGGTGTTGTACGCACTGCGCGTAAAACAGGCGTTGTAGTGCATTTGATCAGTCGTCATAAAGGGCAGTTACGTCCAACTAAAAATATTCCCGTCATTCATACAGAGCACGAGGGCATATGAATAATTACACACACATCTCCTCCCTCAAAAGCCCGCCTCGTTTTTCATAATACAATCGTGCGGGTTCTATCCAGAGTCCAAATGCAGCTCTTCTCTTCTTCAGCAAAATCCCAATTCTCTCCTCTCTTCACTTCCCAAAACCCAAATCCCCCCAAATTCTTCTCCAAAATTCCAATCAAGTCCCTCCTTTCTTCTCCGCTCTTCAAATCCACTCCATTCTCTTCCAAGCAATCCACACCGTCCCTTGACGAGAAGATCCTCATTGCAGAATCCGACGATGAAGATGATGATGATGGTGATGACAAAATGAACGGTGGAAATGTGTCGGATGGGATGCTAATCGTTCGTCGGCCGGTGATGGAGTCTACTTCGGACGGAGAAGAATCTGAGAATTTGACAGAATCTGAGGAGGGAGGAAGCGAGAGTGCTGTGTCGTCATCTTCATCGATCGATCAAGGCCTTTCGGAATTCGCGAAGAAGATTCCGATCTTCGAGCCGGAGAGGGTCGACGGGAGCTTGGAGAAGCCGCTCCCTATCAATTTGGAGCTGGCGTTGTACAAGGCGAAGGTCTTTGCGAGGAAATTCCAGTTTGAGGATGCAGAGAAAATACTTCGGCAGGTGCGTTAGGGTACGGAGATTTCGCTTCCGTTTTATTTCTATCTTTTTCTTTTTCTCCAATTTTTGCCTTTTTTTTTTGGTCGAGAATGGTTGTGGGTTTGGTTTCTTGGAGCATGTTTTTGAAAATTCTGTGGAAATTTAACTTGGGCGGCATGAAAAGTTACTGATTATTGCAATTCAGCAGTCATTTTGGATGGAATGGAATTCTACTAAGGAGAATGTGGTGTCTTATGGTGAATTTTGGAACTTAGTGAAATAGGATTGATAATGATATTCCTCTTCTGGACCTTTCGAGTTCAAAGTGCATGGATGTCTCAGTCTTTGAAGTTCTTTTGAACCCAGTTTTGTAATTAGACTATGCTGCCAGAAACTTCTCAAATTGGAAGATCCTGCTATTTTGATCAGTGGCCAACAAACAAATGGAAATGTCAAAGATTGGATATCTAGGATCTTTCAATCTAAAAGGTTGTTGGGGGCATCCCCTGTCCCCCACAATTAGGCCCACATACCAATCCAGACCATGGGTGCACTTCCAGGGACTGGCTGAATTAAAGCATGTTGAGTAATGCGGGCGGGGCGTGTTGTGGGATTGAACACCGTCTCTCCCACGGATCTACAGGGACTCCTTAACCTGTCTTCGTCGAATCCATGATGGGATACTCGAATCCACAAAGAACAAACATAGTAGAAACTCAATTTCATTAAGAAAATAATCAAAAGCTCTCTTACAATGAAATAAAAACGATTATAAATAGATAAACTAAACCTAAGAACGTATGCAAACCCTAACTTGCGTGCAAAGAAACAAATCCTAGAAGAAAACGGAAAGAATCAGAAAAATCAGAGAGAAATTCATGAAATCGTGGAGGTCTCTGGACGCGTGCCGACGGGCCGGCCGGAGTTGAGGGCCGACCGGTCGGATGGGGCTGAAAACAGTCCAGCGAGTTTGGTTCCTTCTTGGGTGAGGGTTTGGTCCGACTGGTCCTTGGACATCAATCGACGTTTTCTCTTTTTCTTCTTTCGGTCCATCGCCTCCAAGAAGATCTTTGATCCTCGCCCTTGATCACGGGATTCTTCCCCTACATCAATCTCCCCTACTTGGAGAAAACTCGACCTCGAGTTTTGCTTCAGGTGATGTTGGAGAGTCACCTTCATCTTCCTTCTCGGCCTTGGCTTGTGACTTATACTTGGACATGATTGGAGATACTTGTCCTCGGCCATTCCCTGGCATAGCGCAGCAACAATCGCCGTCTTCCTCTTGTCATGAGCAAGGAAAACTGCAAACGGATCTGCCGTCATAACGGTGCTGCTGAAGATCGATTCCATCTCAGAGGTGATTGAGGATTCCTGCGAATCCGTATCCATAATTGCTGAAACAAGTACTGGTTCATCTTCTTTGTGCACAATATCTGGAGTGCCAATCTCCTCCACTCCCTTAGGAATCTGAATAATTCCCGAGACGATGGAGGGCTGTACGTTGTGTCCCTCTTTCATGGTCTCAACATCGATCAAGTCAGCAGCTTCCTCGTCGCTATCCTGGGTAAACACAGAAGAATGCTCTTCTTCTTCAAAAGCCTCGAGAAGGATTCCCGTATCTGGATGAATGATCTCCACCTTGGGGGATACTAAAGGAATTTCCATTTGCTGATGGTCTTTCGTTTCCGCAGGCGCAACATGTGTGTTGTTGATGGGGCTGGAGACTTGTGGTGTCACCACCTCAAATGGATCTTCATCGTCGACTAGGAAACAGGCCAGTAATCTCCGTTTCATCCGCTGCCACGAGCGAATTGGCGCTTTCACCTCCCTCCTCCGATCACGTTGAACGCTTAACCACCAGTCTCAAGCATCATCATCTAAGCGACACTGCTGCGGTTTAAGACTCTTTTCTCCTCTGGAACTCGCATGTAATCGAAGTAATATTCGACCTTATCGATCCATTCGTCGATGCGGTTATAGCTATTGAAGATGGGAAGTTCTATTGTCCTCTTGTAGGACTGATCTAGTTTCTTGTTGATGCGGTCGGACCCAGCCTGTAGTTCTTGCATAGCTTGATGAGTCTTCCACTGGAATGTCTCAAGTGTTGTCCTGAAGGCCGCCACTTTGAGAGGATGGATACTTGGAGCACCGTCCACAGGATTTTTGCTGTAGCCACCATTAAAAGCCATCTTCCCGAGGAAGAACCTCGCTCTGATACCAATTAATGCGGGCGGGGCGTGTTGTGGGACTGAGCACCGTCTCTCCCATAGATAACTGATCTGAATCCATGGATCTACAGGAACTCCTCAACCTGTCTTTGTTGAATCCATGTCGGGATACTTGAATCCATGAGCCTATCTTTGAATCCACGAAGAACAAACAGAGTAGAAACTCAATTTTGTTAAGAAAATAATCAAAAGCTCTCTTACAATGAAATAAAAACGACTATAAATAGATAAACTAAACCTAAGAACGTATGCAAACCCTAACTTGCGTGCAAAGAAACAAATCCTGAAAGAAAACGGAAAGAATCAGAAAAATCGGAGAGAAATTCACGAAATCGTAGAGGTCTCTGGACACCTGCCGACCAGCTGGCCGGAGTTGAGGGCTGACTGGTCAGATGGGGCTGAAAACAGTCCAGTGAGTTTGGTTCCTTCCTGGGTGAGGGTCCGACCGGTCCTTGGACGTCAATCGACGTTTTATCTTTTTCTTCTTTTGGTCCATCGCCTCCAAGAAAATCTTTGATCCTTGCCCATGATCACGGGATTCTTTTCCTACATCATTGAGATTTTTAACTTGTGCAATCTTAATGCATTCAATGAAAAATGAAAAAAATTGAAAAGAGAAATCAAGGCAAAGGAGATTTTGGAAGTTGCCTGCTGCCTTTTTAGGGCTGTCAATGGTCTGGAACTGGGACAGCCTGTCGGGCTCCTGGGCCCAGCCAGAGACTTGCCACTTTTGGGTTTAATATTTTAGGCTTGTGCGTCGGCTCAGGCATTATTTTTTCAGGCCCGAGAAATAAATGGTCCAGTTCTGGGTGAGCTTTAACAAGAATCTCTATTAAGCACCATCTGAAACCCAAATCTCGGCCTGTTTATGGGCTGCCATGGGGCCAGGCTTGGGCCTAACTTTCAGGGCAATGGGCCCATCCTGTGCGAAAATTTCAGGCCTGGAAAATAAACGCGCTGGGATCTGGCTGACCTTTACCTGGACAGAGCTTGGGCCACTAACAGCCGCATGTTTTTGGCTTAAAAACTGGCATCCTGAATTCTATCATGCAGATTGCACAAAGATTAACATGTCCACTGCCCCTGTAAATCTGTAATTATCCATGACCACAATCTTGGTTACCTTCACCATGCTGACGGGTGTTGGGCTGTGACTATGAAGGTCAAAGCACTCAGTGGGCAGGAGCAGTTTTGATCTGCAAGTAAGTGAAGAATGTGTTGTTGTCATCATCATTTATGCCTTATCCCCACTAACTGGGTCAGCTACACAAATCCTGTTCCGTCATTCAACTCTATCAAGAATGTGTAGTAGGCCAAATAACATGTTGTGATACACAGATCTGTTTAAAAGAGGCAGGTCTGCATGACCTTGGAATTGCACAAACTCCCATTGCTGCTTATCTAGCTCTAGTACTATTATGGACTGAATATGCATGATATTAAGTAAATCATGTAAGAATTAGTGCAAAAGATGATCAATGGTCGGCTCCTCCTTTGACAACATAGGATACAGCAGAACAATATTGAAGAATAACATATAAAATGGTGCTAGTGTCAAGGATAGTTTCACTTTTTCAAATTCTGGCTTAGTGCTTCTTTGAGCTTGCTATTCATGGGCTTTTAGGAATTGTGGTTGTTACCTTTTTGAATTTTTCTGAAACATCTAATCTTGGTACTTTACTTTTCAGTGTATATCATTTTGGCCAGAAGATGGGCGACCCTATGTGGCCCTTGGAAAAATTTTGAGCAAGCAGTCACGATATGGAGAAGCTAGATCGGTATATGAAAGAGGATCCCAGGCAACACAAGGAGAAAATTCATACATTTGGCAGGTCAGTATAACACGGTGTATTGTTAGATTTTATTATTAGATTCCATCTTTGGTTCGTCTAATCATAAAGTCATATCTAGAGGTGAATTGTGTTCTAGCAACTGAATGCAGGGTACAACTAATTGATCCAATCTGTGTGGGTGGCAAAGTCAAAAGTCCTCTATGATGAGAGATTGCGGTTGGTCATGCTTTCCATTGCAGTGGTGGGTCCCCGATGTAGGCAGGATCAGCTAAAGTGGCTAACTCATCGGAACGGCGGGACCACTCATAAGGGATAATGAATATAGAACCACGTATCTAAGAAAAAAATGTTAGATTCTATCATTAGATTCCATCCTTGGTTCTTCTAATCATAAAGTTCATTTAAACACCTAGTCATTTTCTTTGTAGGTTTGGTATACTCTCCATTGTTCAGACATTTTTGCACCCCATGTATGTTGCAATAAGTGATATTTTTAGAGTTTTCTAACATTGTTTCTACCTTGAACAGTGAACAAAAGATTGGATTAAACATGACAGCCTCTAGGATTCTTTTGACGGAACAACAAAAATTCTAGTTTTGCTAAGTTTCAGGAATAAATCTACCATTTAAAGAGAACTTACCAATAACCAATTTATACAGGCCATGTTTGGATGCACAAGTGAACTGAATTGCAAATATTCAGTAGTGAAGTCGAGACTACGAAATAAATGATGTTTCCTAGTGCTCATAGTGAGATAGTTCCCGAAATTGCAATTATGTTCATTTCAAGTCCAACTTGAAAGTAATGCAATTGCAATTTGGAGCTCAGGTCCTCAATATGAATGCTGAGGAAGGAAACTGCAATCTGGTTATTTCCACTTTATTCATCTAATAATTTGAACTCAGTTGCATAGTGCTTAGCTGCATGGTCCTTGTAGCAGGGTGCCATTCCTGCTTCACATTGCATTTCAGACTCCAGCTCCCACTCCCGCTTCCTAACTGTTTTTACCTGCTAACTTTTTGAACCAGATGCTTCCGCACTTGAATTTGTTGCTGCTTCATTTCATGCTTCGTGCTAATATAATCCAAGCACCCTTTTTGTTATTATTAATATACCTATTACTTCTGTTTGGTGGTAGATTTCTATGTATTCAACAGTCTCGGTCATGCATTTTAAAGTCCAAGATATATGATGATTTATATCATCTACTAAAATAAAGTTTATGTGATTAGTGTTGTTTTTAATTATATTCATGACGTTTTCTATTTGCACAACTCATTGATTGTCATCAACCTATGTAATAGACTAGTAGATAGTGCTTGATGGTAATCAACCTATGTAATAGTCTATTACATTGCACCTGTGGTATTTTTGTGCTCTCATTGCCATTCACCAGCACAAATAAAGGAGGGTTGCGTTGGGTTGGTAGCCAGTGTCAAACTTATGCCGTAACTTTCAAGAGGGAATCCTAAGCAGAAAAGGATTCATGTAGCCGACCCCAATTAGTTGGGATATGACTTAGATGTTGATGATGATAATTTCTCTTTGCACATTGTGTATGTGAATAACACATTGATTAGTTAATAAAGAAAAAAAAAATGAAGCAACAAAAGGTCAATGTCCAAAACATACTTTAAAAACATTGGCAGTTCAATTGAGTTTATTACTTCTCCACACTCTTTCACACTTAGGAAGTCATTCATGTGAACAGTATTGTCTTTGAACAGTGCTGGGCTGTTTTGGAAAATAAGATGGGGAATATCCGGAGGGCAAGAGAACTATTTGATGCTGCTACTGTTGCTGATAAAAGACACGTTGCAGCCTGGCATGGATGGGCAGTTCTTGAGCTTAAGCAAGGGAATATCAAGAAGGCTAGGAATCTTCTTGGTAAAGGAATTAAATATTGTGGTGGAAATGAGTACATATACCAAACGCTTGCTTTGCTTGAAGCTAAAGGAAATCGGATTGAGCAGGCTCGTTACTTGTTCCGGCAGGCCACTTTATGTAATCCCAAAAGCTGTGCCAGTTGGCTTGTAAGTGCCATGCCGATTTTTACACAAGCCTTTGTTGAGAGGAATGATCACCTACAAGAGGTTGCAGGTTAACATAACGTACAACCCGTTTTTATTATTCATTTTTCTCTTGAAAATATACAATATTTTCGAGGGAAAAAATTGGATTCAACATGTGAAGGTAAAGGATTGTACGTTAACATGCAACCAGTTGTAGGTGGTCATTACTCTTTCGTGATTAGAGCTTCTTTTCTGTCTGTAAGGTTATGATTTTGTAAAATGTTTTTGACCAGGGGTATGCTTGATATTGAACTTCTCTTAATACAGGCATGGGCACAATTAGAGATGCAACAGGAGAACAATCTTGCTGCTAGGCAACTATTTGAGGTTATATCATGTTCTCCGAACTCTTCTCTTCTCATTTTAGTAAAATGTATTAACTGAAGTACTTGATAAATTCCAGACATTTTCCATGAAAGCACTAAAGTTTCAGCAAAACTATATGCAGTAAACTTAGGGTGATTTGGGAAATGGAGACCTCCTAAGGTAGTATTCCAGCTGGTCTCAAGCCTGGATAAGGGCTGACACCAGGTGGGATGCAGGTCATCAAAGTGCTGTCCAACAAATTATGTAATCATCATCATCATCTAAGTATTATCCCAACTACTTAGGGTCTGCTACAGGAATCCTGTTCTGCCATTCCACTCTATCAAGGACCATATGCTCAGTAAAAAGAAAATCATGATGAGCCGATCCAAAATAGCCGGACAAGGGTGTTATGATGATAGACCTACTCATAGTAAAGCTGCAATACGTCAGAGTCACCCAGACACGGAGTTCCCTAGTTACATGAAACATTGGAGATCATGACATGTTCTGATCTATGAATTAAAATGTACATCACCATCTGTTTCCCATTAGTTACATGAGATTACAGTCGGTCTTAATGCAGTTTCGAACTCAGTTCTACAATTTATTGAAGTTGAGAACTGAATTTCTACACAGTGAGTTGACAAGCAAAAAGCTGTCTACCTTAGATCAGAAAAATCAAAACAGGCTTTATCCATCTCAGTGGACATATTGTAAATGCAAAAACATATGCTAAGGGAAATATGCGAATGAATCCGAATCAGATGCTAATGGAACTCCACATCTGATAAGAAGATTGGCGTTGACAATTAAGGCAGAGATTAAGTTTGCAATTTTTTTGTATTTGCTGTTGGGTTGAGGCATGGATGATGTCACTCCCCTTGAGATAGTTCACGCCCCTTGGTATGTAGAACCTATGCAGGACGCTCCCAACGCGCTACCCCCAACACCCAACAAAGAGGAACCTCACAGCATGCACAAGCAGTAGAATTCCTAACACCAAATCTCTAATAGAAACCCTACTGTCCGACGTTATGCCTAAAAATTGAAGAAAAAATGATTGAAGAAGAAGAATTTTAGAAGTGAAGGAAGCGTGAGTGCGTGAGAGAGAATTTGACTTAGCGTGAAAAACCCAAGGGATGGAAGTCCCTTTTATAAATAACTCCAACGAAACAACCCATTTGAGAAACCGCCCTGTAAGACACGATGCAACGCCTTATGGAAACATTGCACATCGGTGTCACTTCAGTTGTACCTGAATAAATAAGCACAGTTCACACAATGGTAAAGGCCTTAATGAGTGGGCCACATTCAACGGTCATGATAGAAAAGAAAAAAAAGAATTTATAGATTTAGGAAAAACCAAGCCCATCATGACTCAACTTCAACAAGGCCGCTCAAGCCTACTGCGGTTGGATTCCCACCTCCTCTACATGTGAATATCGTGCGTATATGCATGGTTAACTGGTTTCTTTTTGCGTTTATAGCACTCTCTTACAAAATTACCTAGTTTCCCACATGTGCAAGCAGATGATTTATTCTGGTCGTCATTTTTCTGGTTCTTAGGCTTGGGCTTGGGTTTCTTTTTGAACTGATTGTCATGGTTCGGCTTCAGGTTATTGAGCTTTCCTTTATGTTGGTTCTGATTATGTTTCTCATTTATCATTAAGACCTTAGATATGTCCTTTTTTTTTTTTTAATCTTTTAATTTATCTTAGAGTCTTGCTTCTTCCTCAGTTCGAAGACGTATAATTATTTCTTCCATTTTAATTCTTTGGTTTTATGTTGAAAGGAATTTTTTAGATCTTTCCAAGAGGGTAGTAGTTTTTCAAATAGACAATTACTTGAAAGAGTTCATCCAATTTAATTCCTTTAGACATAATCTCATGGGCTATGAGATTAAATGCATTTACTTGTTGCACATTGATTTATTGTCAACCATCTAGAGCTTGAAGTGTCAACCAATAGTGTATTTTTTCATGCTACCTTTTCTGTCTTGTACTTCTTCTCTAATGCCTTCTGGATTATAATATTTGTTTCAGAGTTGCAGTAGAGGTCATACAATTAGTTTGACATAGCGATTAGAATGCAATTATCTTTATTCCATTTTTGTCAATCCAAAAATAATTCTGGTTTGAGAAGATTTGTCGGTCGTGGATGATCGATGACATATGCAACTTCAAGGGAGGTTAGATAGAAAAATAATTATTACTTCCACCTCTTAAAGTGTTGGCCTTCAAAAATCTCAGGGCAGACAGACTTTTCACTTGAATTTTGCTGAAGTCATAAGGCAGACTATCTTAAACTTGTATTTCTCAATTTGAACCGTTTTGCCTAACGTTTCTTTTTTAATATTCATTTACAACCTAAGTTTTTTACTCTAGAAGGTAGGTCAACTAATTTCCAAGTGTCGTTAGTCCTAATAGATTCTGTTTCATTTGTGACTACTTCGTTCTAAGGAATAACATATGTGAGGACATAGCCTCCTCAAATGTTATGTTACAAGATCACCTTCTAGTTGGGTTACAAAACAATTGAAAATTAGGACCATAGTCCTTGGCAATCTTAGGACGTTGACTTCTCCTGATTTCAAGTTCAAACTCAGGTTCTTCTGAGTTTTCGGGATTTAAGCTAGAAGACTCAGTTATTTTTATAGAAGAGGAACCCCCACTAGGATGACCCTCACTGCTTGTAGGAATTACTCTACAAGAAGCCATATTTTTAATAGATTTAGCATTTACATGACTTAGTCTAACTGTGCACATCATGTAAACAAAAAAAGAAGAAGCTTTATTCGATTTCACATTTAATTTGAACATTCCATGACCATGATCATCATAACCTTTACCAATGAAGGAGCCATTATTGGTTATTACAATTTGATCCAACTCAATAACCTGCTTTAGACCCGGTTTGTTCAAAAGAAAATCCAAAATTAAGTTCTTCTGCATGTTTGGAATGTGAAGAATATTAACCAAAGTAATGGTCTTCGCAGATGTGAACATGAGTTCGACCTTTCCTTGTCTGATCACGTTTGCAATGACAATGTTCCCCATTTTAACCTTTCTTTCAAAAGGTACTTCCTCATAGCCTTTGAACAAGTTTCAGTCGTAACGCACTTGTGTGCTAGCACTTGGGTTAATTTACCATCTATCACACAATTCTACGCGAACCATGTTAACTTCCGTGAGCATAGCCACGATTTTAGGCTCCTTGGTCAAGTTTGCTTGAGGTGCAAGTGCTGGTTTTTTTTTTTTTTTTAATTTCTTTTGTTATTTTTTTTGAAATATCTTTGACGCATGAGCCAGTGATTTCTCATCTCCACTCCACATTTATTTCTAACACATCACAGTACTCCTGTAATCATGTGGTTTCAATGTTTATCTGGGTACCATCATAACATCTCTGTCTAAATCCTGTCTGGGCGAAGGTCTGACTGCCACTTGCATGTGTGAACATAGTGCCCTTCCATAGCCTGTGCATGCAGCTACATTCATAACAAGTGTGGAGGCACCTCAGTCCTTTTTGGTCATCTTCTGTAGCAACCGTCATCATCAAGACCTTGAATATGCCATTATGGCATTTCTATTTGCTCATGATCTGCCATTTGTCTTTCCTTTGATTAATTTATCCTTTCTTGGCGTGCCCAGCGTGCCAGATGTTCCGAACTGTGAGACCATCTTCTTGACCCTAATCGCATGACATTATTTTCTGTCATGTAAATTGAGTGTTCTATCTTTTGTATTCCACTTCCAGCTGAAAGCAAAGTTCGGATGGAGCAAAACTTGGAAATCTGTAACTACAGGTGTTTGAAGGTGATGTCGCTGGATATGTGAGTAGAATCGTCGGAACTTCATGCTTTGGAGAAGCTTGAAGTCACAAGGTTCCAGAGTAGGTCACTGAGTTCAATGGTGGATTCTAGTAGCCCTAGGTCAAATGCTGTTCCTTATGTTGGTGAATCCACATTGTTCGCATAAGAACTTCTAGCGACAATATCTCCCATTACAACCAACCCCTCATGGGGGTTCTCTACTGCACCCTAAACAAGTATCCAAGCCTTCTAAACCCACACTTCCACCGGGTTCTGCAGCTCCCATCATACCCATAATAGGTTATAAGCATGAATGCATAGTTTCTGGAGTCAGTGCTGTATGCAATACTACATTTTTAGTAATCATGAACTTTGTCCCATGCACTCCTGATTGCGAAGTTCGCTTCCGTTTTCCATTGCTGTATCACTTGAGGCGTGTGGAATTTCACATTCTGGGTCAACTGAAAGCACCACCTTTTCTTCTGTGCAATACATGGATGATTGCTCCACAATATCCTTTACACATACTGGAAGTGTTCAGAATACTGTATGGCCTATTGATTTCACAGGATCTGCTTAGTGGGCGAACCATCATCATGAGATCCTGTTCTTTCAAACACTGGCTAAATTGAATGAGATTAGTTTTCTTTGTTCATTTCCTTCACATGACTTATCATTGTCGCAATATCATTGTTTGGTTATATAATTGAGATATAGCTTCTTAAACTTTCTGAGCTTTTAGAACAGTCCTTTTTGCATTACTTAGGTTTTATATGTTTCTACCATATTATTATTTTTCATTGGCATGTTTTTAATATATTGCATCCCCCTTGTTACTATTCAGAAAGCAGTACAAGCTAGTCCAAAGAACAGGTTTGCATGGCATGTATGGGCACTTTTTGAGGCCAATCTGGGTGACATTGAGAAGGGAAGGAAACTATTAAAGATAGGCCATGCACTAAACCCTAGGGATCCTGTTCTCCTCCAATCACTTGCTTTGTTGGAATACAAACATTCTTCTGCCAATCTTGCCCGTGTATTGTTTAGGAGAGCATCAGAACTGGACCCAAGGCATCAACCAGTATGGATTGTAAGAGATTTTGTTCCCCTCTGTTATTTGTCATATGCATCTCTTTTAGCTTATATTTGTTTGAATTTGATTTGGATTGATATCTATTCAGATGTTATCATACTCAAATTCTTTTAGATCAAGCTTTGTATAATATATATACATGAATAATGCAGACTTTCTGGTAGATGAACGATGTTTTGGATGTATGAGTTCTCACATCTTTTCTGGTTCTCAGGAGCTATAAGTGTGATGAAAATAATAAAAAATCCAACTCCAAGGTTGTCCCTTTGTGTTCAATTATTAAACAATGTGTTTCACATCTGCGCTAACAAAATAATATAACCATCACATTTTCACCCAATGAATGATGGAGAATGAAAAGAAACTACAAAACATGTTGAGTTTGTATTCTGAGCAGGTTCTCTACAGAGAAATGGTTGTGTGTTCCATTCACTGCAATACGATGGGGTTGATAGGTGTTTCCATGTTACAGTGTAGTTATCTAGTTCTATAATCAATATATGCAGCCTTTATTTTTCCGTTAGTTACTATTTTCTTGTCCTAAATTGTGGTCATATATGGTTCGCACCTAGTCAATAGCTGCAAGAGAATGATCTTGTATTGATAGCTGCAGGAGAATGATCTTGTAATCGTTTAGGCATTTAAATTCCCAATGAACTAATGGTAAAATTGGGTTTCTGTAGGCTTGGGGATGGGTCGAATGGAAAGAAGGAAATATAGCCACTGCGAGGGAACTCTACCAAAGAGCATTGTCAATTGACTCAACAAGTGAAAGTGCAGCACGTTGCCTTCAGGTATGGTTTATATCACTTTTCCATGGCCTAGTAAGTTTCTGTTTCCTCATCGGTAAGATCCGGTGGTATATGCACTTGTTAATAGAATATGAGCTTGTTATTATTTTTTTTTTTTGGGGGGGATCTGGTGGGTCCCACTGTGGGACCCCTGGAGTGCTGCCCCAGATGGTGTCGATAACCTGCTGGGTCATTCCTGCAGGAAACCCTCACCGGGCTCAAACCCAGGTATTTTCTGGGATGAGAAGGCATTATGACCAGCTGCGCTATCTAGCTGGACAGAGCTCGTTTCTTTTTCTTCTATTTATTCTGTGGTATTTCCTTTACATGCAACCAAGATACACGTGAATAAAGAGCAAATGCTTCTTCAAATGAGGTTGGAAGTTCGAGACTTCTTATGGACCATGACTTCTCATCTCTTCATTGAAGAAATTAAGATAGGATGTCAAACGTGCCCTTTTCTCATTCAATTCCCTTTTCAATAAAAAATAAAATAAAAGAAAAATAAAAAACAGAGTTAAGAGGGCATCTGCATTAGTGAGCAAACCAACCATATTGTTTTTCATTTGATTTGAAAATGGAGTCACTTTCATTTGAGCTTGTTCTTCTGGCAATTGCTAGTTATGTCAACACAATGCGAATATTGTCATCACTGTCATCTGTTTCAGGCTTGGGGAGTTTTAGAACAGAGGCTTGGGAATATGTCGGCAGCCAGGAGACTATTTAGATCTTCACTGAACATAAATTCTCAAAGTTACATAACATGGCAGACATGGGCATCATTGGAGGAGCAGCAAGGAAATGCAATCCGTGCTGAAGAAATTCGGAACCTCTATTTCCAGCAGGTCAGTTCTTGGCATGATCTGAACCTCTTCTCTAATTCTTCTACTGTGTGTATGCATTAGTTACTGATAGCGACAGTAATTGTTCTGGGATTATGTACATAGTTTCCATGAGAAATGATATCGCTACTTGCAAGATCATGGCTCAAAGCTGTTTTGTACCAACTAGCCAATTTGGCATGTGTACATCTGGGTTGTTCATCAGATAGGTCCCAACATGGGTGTGCTGTGGCATGAGAATAGGCTGATCTGGCCACCAGATAGCCACATGAAAGAGAAAAAGGATGGTTAAAAAGATTTGGTCTGTGGTCCAGATTTGGTGTACATGTGTGGCCCACATGATGATTAAAGTAGCCTGATTTAAGGTCCATGGCAAGTACGTGGTGGGGCTCACCTGCTGAACAGTATGAAAGACATGCAAGTAGCTATAAAAAGGAATCTGTTTCTTAACACAACTTACCTATGAATCAAGCTGGAAAATTTACACCTTTATGGGGCTTTTTCTATGTACAGCGAACGGAAGTAGTTGATGATGCTTCATGGGTCATGGGTTTTCTAGACATCATCGATCCAGCTCTCGACAGCATAAAGAAACTCTTGAACATGGACCCAAACTCTGCTTCTAAAGGACAGGATTCTCTAAGAATCATGGCAGAATCAACAAGGAGCACCGCTGATGAAGAATCTGCCGATTCCTCAAGTCCTATAAATGGTAATATCAAGGAAAGTGAAGAAGATGCAGGTGCCCGGACAAGCAATTTTGATTTGGATGCTTTCATCAAAGAGAAATTATCTCTCGACGCATCAAAACTGGATTCCCAGATGGAAGTATTCGAACCCAAGAACATCAAATCCACAAGAAGGATATGGAAATCAGAAAATAAGTCCATCGCTGCATCACCCTGAGCTTACGTCTTCAACTTGGGGGGAATATAGATTGCAAACAACATAATACAAATGTAAAAATTCAATGTAGTCATTCAACATCAACAAGATAGATGATGCAAAATGCTATGAATCAACTGAAATTGTTGTTTGTAATAATTGTATGACAGGAAGAGCAGTTTGTAAATAAGATTGTATTTGGATGTTCATTATCTTCAATCCTCATTCAAAGAGAAATGCTAGTCATTTTGTGTCAGATGGGAGTAAAATTTCAGTGGGCCAGATCATGAATGAGTCAGACTCAGCAGCCGACTAGCACCGACGTATTGAGTAATCTCAGTGGGTCAGAGCATGAATGGCCCATGTAACAAAATTCCCAACGTAAAGCCAGTCGCATTACGGAGATTATATCCGAACGGTTCATCCATGAATCTACCAAACGCACCAGCATTAGCATTGAAGTAGAATTGTGTGCTCACCTCATTACCAAATGGCCCATGCATTTCATCAAACCTGAAAAAGCTATCTTATTACAACCAGATGAAACCAATCGTTCGCATAACGACCACTTCCCCCTCCTAGTAAGTGAATCGCGTGGATTAACCGATGAAACAAGATTTCAATAGGTAGTGAAAATTAGGAACTAGGTGGACTAATTTCAGCAAAAAAAAAAAAAAAATAACCCACCATGAAAGATCAAAAGGTGGGCCCATGAAAGATCACATTCCAAAGTGTGTATCCGTCCAAACCAGCAGATAAGCATACATTGATATTTTGGCCAGTAAATCTCCACTGAAGTTAGGGCCCACCCAATTAGCGGCTAGGAGTTGGGCACATGTAATGGGCCCACACACAGTATAACAAAACTATTGGTTTCGTCCTATCATGTCGAATTTGTTTCCAAACATGCCTGTCCACAATACAGAATCTCCTTGTATGAAATCTTAGTGGAAATAATGTGGGACCCACTGTAGATTGGTCATGTCCCCAAAATCAAAATGACCGGACAATGTCCACCGTTAGTTGTTGGACATTTGTTTGAAAGGCATACATGATGCACATGAGTGCCACTCGTAGGACTGTAGTACACATGCAAAACCAATCATCAACGCATATTCAATAGGGGAACTGTCCCCTTTCAACGGTGTATATGAATCAGGACCCTTAACTTCTTTTCAACCATCCATTAATGTATACAAATCAACAAGCTAAGATCAGACGTTCAGATTGATATTTGATCATGTCCCCATCTATAGCGAGGCCCACTTCTGAGCGGTACAAAGACGTATTTAAAAAAGAACAGACTGAAATGAAAGAATACTACACTATCGTACTTTGAATATGATAGGCTGCTACTAATAGTAATGGACGTGGATTGCGTGGTGGGGCACACACCACCGACCTCGGTGGTGTTTTGACATGGCAAAGTTCTGTGGGCCCCACCATGATGTATGTGTTTTATCCACACAGTCCATTCATTTTGCGAGAACTTTTGAGGCATGAGCACTAAAATGAGGCAAATCCAAAGCTGAAGTGGATCACACCAGAGAAAGCAGTGGGGATTGAAAGCCTACCATTGAAAGCTTCTATGGGGATACAGAAGTTTTGGATCAAGCTGATATTTGTGTTTTACCTTCATCCAGGTCTATTTGATCTTATCAACAGGTTGGATGGAAAATAAACATCATGGTGGGTATTTTCCATCATGGTGGGTCCTAGGAAGGTTTCAACGGTGGGCGTCATTGTCACCGCTGCTTTCTGTGGTGTGGTCCATTTTAACTTTGGATCTTCTTATTTTTGGACTCATGCTTTAAACACGATCACGCAAAATGGATGGACGGTGTCGATACAATACATTCATCATGGTGGGGCCCACAACTTTGCCAAGTCAACCACACCAGGTAATCCACCTCCAGTAGAATTGAATTTGATCATATCAAAGGTGTTGATCACTGGGACACACATGAAATGGATCACTCATCAAATCAATGGCGTTGATCACCTGGCTATGAAATGTGGACTGACCAAAAAAAAAAAAAAAAAATTGCGAAAAACATTTCCATTGCCGGGATTTGAACCCGGGTCGTCTGGGTGAAAGCCAGATATCCTAACCGGACTAGACGACAATGGATTTGCGTGATAAACTACATTAAAAATAACTAATCATATATTCAGTAAATATGGACCATCCATTGAAAAACTTTGGGTGATAATCTGGGTTCAAATTAAGTAAGGAGACCCAAATTATCGAAGGGTTAAAATAATCTAATTGGGATCTTTTATTTGAATGGTTTGGATCATTGGAAGATGACCCGGATTCAAAGGCTAAAAGTCCAAACATATTGTATTGTAAAAAGTTGGTATGTATTCTATCAAACCTCTAGATTGAGTTCTATTGTGTATGCCATGTGCACACAAGCAATATGCATGACTAACTTCCCACTAGAAAACCCATTTCCCTTGAGCCACTAATTGGGCAAACCCTGTCTTGGAGATGACCGCGGGTTCTATTGTGTATGCCATGTGTACAAAAGTAATATCATTATTAGACATTTTCTTAATATATGAAGAACTTATTGTGTCCAATCAACTTCTTCTTCTTCTTCTTCTTCTTCTTCTTCTTCTTTTTTTTTTTTTTTTTACGGATGCTTTCAGGTGGAGCCTTACAAAAAGGATGGGACCCCACCTATCATAAAACAGAGACAGAGCCACTTAATAGAAGAGAGGAAAGGAGGAAAAATAGCTGTCCCAATAAAGTATCAACCCTCTCCTTTTCTGAACTTCAATGAAGTTCGGAGGACTCCAACATTTGCAATATCAAGGGACACGGCACCTCTAGATAATCTCGGCAATTCACTGCGCCTTTTGAAAATGCTGTTGGGTGCTCCACTACTACCCAACTTAGCGAGGCCATCAGCAACTTTATTCCCTTCCCGAAGTATATGAGAGAAAGAGAGATTAAGGGAAAGCCGCTTTTTTCTGATGAGCTTAACTCGGTACCAAATGGGCCAAAGGCAATGGGCAGAAAGTTCGGAGATAGCATCCACAAGAATCTTCGAATCTGATTCCACTTCTATATATGATAATCCCATTGTTTCGCATATGTTAAGACCATCCAACATGGCTTGGGCTTCTGCCATTGTATTAGAGACATGGCCATAGTGGTTGTGAAAGGCAAAGATGATACGGCCATAGTGGTCTCTACAGATACCACCTCCTCCTCCCATGCCTGGGTTTCCTCTGGACGAGCCGTCCACATTCAATTTCAGCCTACCCTCATTAGGCTTGCACCATCTAACAACTCTGCATTGCTCAGTTTTTGTAGCTGAAAATTTCTGCAGCCCAATCGCTTGAAGAGTGGAGAGTTCGAGAAGCGACTCCCTATCCCTACTCGAGAGGTTGTCACCTATATCCTTTAGCCAGATGTTAACTTTCGAAATGATACTGAGAGCTTGCATTCTATGACCATCAAATCTAGCCGCATTGCGGCTCAGCCAAATCTCCCACATAATGAAGTTTGGAGTAACACCATGGAGAAGAAGAAATCTGGAGGATCTGCTAGCTATGGAGAACCATTGCTTCAATCTTAGAGGAACAGACTGATTTTGGATGAGGGGGACATAAAAAAGCTGGGAGAAGAATTTCCAGACCTTAGACGCCACTCTGCTTTGGCAAAAGAGGTGATTCAGACTTTCCTCGTGGAATTTAAATCGCTGATCCAGCTGAGAAGGGTGGGTTACTTGGATTCTTCGAGGGTTGGGCATCCCATCAGCGTTGTTGGAGCCACCAGGGTCTCCTCTATTAGTGGCCCATGGGCCACAACATTCGCATTTAGATGCAAGATTGACGCCCATTCTTTTGATGGAATCGTCAGTTGGGACGACACCAAACATGGCTTTCCAAATGAAAGCAGCAATCTTGGGAGGGGTATGACAATGCCAAATCCAATTTGGCCAACTAAGCTTCGGACTATGAAGTCTAATCACATCCCACGCCGACTTGAGAGAAAGCTTACCTGAAGAAGATCGGTTCCAGATAAGCAGGTCATCCGATTCTGACACGTGATTTTCACTATCCTTAATCGACTGGAGGATAGGTTGGGGAATCAGGTCTTCCACCAAATGAAAATCCCATCTGCCAGTGGGGACCCAAAAGTCAGCTATAGAAGAGTTCTGGAGGGATTCTGAGATTCGGTCTCTCACTGTCTCAGCAACCAGGCCAGTTCCCGCCCAGTTATGAGACCAAAAGCTGACAAGTCCTCTCCCTATGAGCCATCTGGAATTGAAGGATGGTAGCGGGCAGCATTCTACCAATATCTTTCCATTGAGTTGAACTTTGGGCACGAATGAATCCATTGCTTTTGAAGAAAGAATAGAGATACTTAGCTGTGAAGAATTTTGCCCAAAGCGATTTTCCTAGGAGAAGAGTCCAACTCATTTTCAGCCGATACGCATCCGTGATATCCTCCACGCGACTGATACCAAGACCACCTTCATCCGTCGGCCGGGTAATGTTTTTCCAGCTAAACCAATGTCTGCGTTTCCCTACATCCAATTGCCCCCAGAAGAAATTGGCCAAAGCTGATTCCAAGAGTTTGCAAGCCAACTTAGGAATATTAACCGCTGAGAGATTATGTAACGGATAGCTCGACAGAATGTGTTTGATGATGACTAATCTAGCTGCCTGGTTAAGAAGTTTCCCTCTCCAGCCAGCCACCCGACCTGTAATTTTGTGCAAAATAGGCAGGATGTCCACTGATCGAACCCTCCCTTTAGATAACGGCACTCCTAAGTACGTAATGGGGAGGGACGCTTGGTGGAATCCAGTGATTTGGTTGAGCTTGAGTGTTCTCGCTAATGACGTCTTCTTAGGTGGAATGAAGGCGCTCTTGGCTTTGTTAATTTTTTGGCCGGAAGAGATTTCATAAGCCTTTAGGAAGCGAAGAAGCGAGCGAATTGAATCAATCCTGCCATTAAGAAATACGATAGTGTCATCAGCAAATAACAGATGCGAAATAGTGGGACATCCTCGGGGGAGCTTATACGGCTGGATGGTTCCTGAGGAGATGAGGGCGCGGATGCCCCTACTTAGCACTTCTGAGGCCAGAATAAAGATGGAGGGAGATATGGGGTCCCCCTGACGTAAACCACGGGATGATTGGAAGAATCCGGTCGGCTTTCCATTCAGGAGGATGGAGAACCAAGCTCCAATCCAACATCTTTGCACTAACCGAATCAGTCAGGGTCAAAGCCAAATTTGAGCAGGACTTTGGAAATGAACGACCATTCCAAGCGATCATAGGCCTTCTCCATATCAAGCTTTATGATCATATTCCCCCCATGAGCTTTCCTATCAATATCATACGCCATCTCTCTAGCCAAAGAGATATTTTCTGCTATAGCCCTCTCGGAGACAAAAGCTCCCTGTTCTTCCGATATGATCGAAGGCAGCACCACTGATAGCCTAGTGGCTAGAATCTTTGAGAAAATCTTGCTGATACAGCTGCAAAGGCTTATTGGCCTGTAATCTGATAAATTTTCTAGACAATTCTTCTTTGGGATCAGACAAATCAATGTACATTGGAAAGCACGAGGGATTGGACCACCCTTAAAGAAATTAGAGGCAGCTGCGAGCAAGTCATTGGCTATAATCTCCCAACAAGACAAGAAGAAGGATGGGGGGAAGCCATCCGGACCAGATGCACTGTCAGCCGGCGATGAGAAAACCGCATCTCTAACCTCTTGAATAGATGGAAGGCTCATAAGCTGGTTGTTTGTTTCAGCGTCGATGAGATGCGGGATGGCCTGGAGAATATTTTCATTGAACGACCTGGATTCTGACGCGAAGAGTTGCTGGAAATGGCGAACAACTTCCTGATCAATATCTTCCGACTTCTTTAGGATAGTTCCAGACGGGAGTTTAATTTTGGATATTTTAAATTTTCTCTTCCTGTCCGCTACCAAGTTGTTAAAGAATCTCGTGTTTCTGTCTCCTTCCGACAGCCAATTGTTTCTCGCTTTCTATTTCCAGAGGATTTCTTCCTGCAAGATAGCAAGGTTGAGATTGGCCTGGGCTTCTTTCCAGCTTTGGAAGTCCTCTTCAGAGCTGGAAGGGTGGAGGCTCTGATCCCATTTGATAAACTCGTCTTCCGCCTTTCGGACCTTCTGAAATATATCACCGAAAACCTCTATATTCCAGCATCTGAGGGATTTCTTCAAAATTTTTAATTTGATCATGAATTTGAACATAGGAGTAGCAGCAACCTCAAACCCCCCAAGACTATTTGACCACGCTCAAAAAATCTGGATGGGTGGTCCACATTTGCTGAAATCTGAATGCTTTCGGGACATTTTTAACTTCCTTATTGAGTTTTAAAAGAGCTGGAGAATAGTCTGAGTGAATGCTCGTCAGATGCTCCACCTGAAACTGCGGGAATGACTGAAGCTAGGCTGCATTGAGGAACATTATGTCAAGGCGAGCCCATTTACGGTTCAATCTCGATCTGTTGTTGCACCAGGTGAAGGTTGATCCCGAGAAGCCTGCATCCATGAGAGCTGCATCATCGATAGCTGATTTGAATTCTCCCTATCGCCCGAACAGAAGCTGCCGAACAGGTGCCCCCTAAACGCTCATCGCTGTTGATTGTGGCATTGAAGTCACCACAGAGAAGCCATGATTCCGAAATAGTTGAAGATAGGCTACGAATTTCCTCCCATAGAAGCATTCTATTTTCCTTTTTGCAGCTGGCATATACGACCGTGACAAAAGAGCTTTTGGAAGAGTTAATCGCTGAAACTTTGATCGTGACACATTGACGAGAGGCTGCCACAGTTGCCACCTGCAACTGATCATTAAATAGGATCCAAATTCTACCTTCTGTCACCTCTTCAAGAATATTGTTAGCAAACCCCAGCTTATCCGCTACAGATAGGGTTCGGGAGCTGTTAAGCATAGATTCCTGCAAAAGAAGGAGAGCCACATTATGCTTCTTGAACAACTTGCGAATTGGTGACGCAAGGTAGGAGTATTGCTAACCCCTCTCACGTTCCATGAGAGAAGGCTACACATCTGAGTGGTGGCAAGAAATCGCAGCCTTCTTTCGGAGTCTGGCCTGTCTGAGGCTCCTTCTAACCGCAACAATATCTCTATATCTGCCAAATCTGGAAGTTGCAGGTTTCTTTTAACTAGATCTGGATTGTGACTCTATTAGGTGCCCTGGGCTGTTATCAACACACGGACCCCCTCGCCCTTCCAGGTCCACCCACAATTTAAATTCTTAATCAGGATTTGGCTGAATAATCACGCTAGTTCTCTGCACTTCTGGGATGCTAGGTTGGTCTTCTGAGCTTAATGATTCAACAGCAAATTCTCAGTTCTCCCCATAAAGATTGACCTCCTCGCCACCCCAAGACCATCTGTCAGCAGTGACAATTCGATGCACCATAGATGTATGATTAAGGTCCTTCTCTTCCTCCTTATCTGAGCTAGAGGCACCAAGTTGAGTTGAAAATAGCTTTGGTTTGGTGAGGGACGCAACTTGCCCCAGCATATTCTCAGCCGACAGGGACTCCACTTCTAGCATCCTACTTGGTTGACAACCAACACTATTTGTGGAGGGCAGGGCATCGAGAGGGGATGATGAGACATGGGTTGCTTGACTGGATGCGCTATGCCTTATAGAAGGATCAGGGGACGGGTGGGTAGATGAATGAGCCTCCTGAGAACTTGGGCTTGGTCGATGCGGGTTGACAGGCTGAAGGGGAGTGGAAATAGGGGGCCCCTCCTGAATAGAAATAACTCTATCAGTGGCAACATCCTGCATAAATTGGTGAGTCGTTAATTCCACTCCATCTGATTCGAAGCCTACTCGCACCGGATGGTGTGCAAGGTGAGAATCAAGATGGTCCTTGTCTAGAGTGCTCAGACTCCCTGACTTCTGTTGAACTGCAGCTTCGATGGGGATTGAGAGCAAAGGAAACCCCATTATAGAAACAGGGTGGGCCACTGTAGACGGATTCTTTGGAACCTTTTGACGAACACTTGGAGAGTCTTCAGGGTTCGAGATAATTTGATTGAAACCAAGTCCCACTGGAGTAGGGAGCAGGGGCTGAATACTCGGATCTAGCTGATTTGCAATTGGAAGGTTTAGACCTCCCACCTTGGTTGCTGGATAAAGTGTTGGGATCCCTAGAAGACAGAGGGCTAGATGTTTGAAAAGGCTCGATATAACCAGGTCTTTGCGGAAGTTGTTGGGGTGGATTACAAACAGCTGATAGGCTAGGATTGAAGGCTCTGGCGACCCAGTGTTTGGTGGTTTCTCCGGGAATGGGGGGCTTAGGGAAATTCCAATCAATGTTAAATCGCTTAGCAGGAGGAATAGACGCAGTTGGCTCAAAATGGACCACTATCGGGAAAGAGAGATTTTCCACTTCCAAATAAAAAATAGAGCAAAGAGGAGTCGGGGAAGGGATAATTCTTACTCTGGCGTAGCTTAGAAAGGATTCATCCAGAGAGTGATCATCAATCTCCATCACCGTACCGAAATTTTCAGCAATCTGACCGATGACCTGTTCACACCAAGCATGGAGAGGAATGCCTTCTATGCGGATCCAAGTGCCTCTATTGGTTGCAACCATTGATGGGCCCCAGGGGTGGACAGACGATAGTTGCATCTTCACATGTAGAACAGAGTCTCTCATAAAGGCATTGACCTCTTCCCGTGATCTGAAGGATAAGAGGAAAGCTTTATTCGTTGTCCTCGAGACTTCCACCTGGGAGGCGCTGAAAGTGGACTGTCTGATGGCATCTAGTAAGTCATTTGAAGAGGTCTCTGAGTTCTGGACTTGAGCTATCAATGCATTGGAGAGAGCCTTTTGTCTCTTGCCTGAAATCCATCTCGAAACCCCCATGGATTGAAGACGATGGTTTTGGGAAGCTGGAGGGGGTTTAAGAATGGAGGCAAATCCTTGCAGTGATGGAGGTGGGACAATACCTGGATTGGTCAATTGCGGGAATTTCGACATCTCTGGTAGAGGCTGCTTGGATTTAGTTGCTGATCTGTTGTTGGATGGATGGCCCTCCTTTGGGGCAGAATCCTCCTGCCTAGGGTTTGCTTCGTTGATCGTGAGCTCCCTTCCTCCAAATTTTCGACCATTGAGCATCTTCATCGCTAAGAAAGCCTCATCCTTGCTGAAAAATCTCACAAAAGCATATCCCCTACCTCTATTAGAGGCCCCTAGGAGAGGGATGTGAATATCTGCAAGATCCCCAAATTTTGCAAACTTTACCCTAATATCCTCCTTTGTTGTCTGATAAGGGATGTTCCTAACGAAGAGTGAGGTGATGAGCTTGTTGCGTTGTTGACCTCCCACGATTTTCCATCCCCCTTTAGAAGCAGGAGCGCTCATAGCTTCCCCTCCCTTAGTGTCCAATCAAATTATCACTCTCTCCAACTTGAATCGACGAGTAGCCACGAATGTCGTGAATTCCAAGTTGGAGAGAATGATAAGTGTCCAATCAACTTATCACTCTCTCCAACTTGAAATTTACGACATTCGTGGCTACTCGTCGATCGCCAGACCAAAATCAAGGTCATGGCCCTTCCCTATCTACAGAAGTTGAGGTGGCGGTTGTGGTAATGGAGATATAGGTAGTAATTCAAATTATTCCACATCTTCCACTTGACTAACATGCTAAATTTGTAATCATCTGGGTCATATAGCGATTGACTACCATAATCAAATTAATTATGCATACCTGGACGTATTCCTCCTAAAAAATTAGGACGGTCATGATCGCCACTCACAATCCCACTACAGGTCAAGTTTGGTATACTGACGAGTAAGAATCATGCCGCTGTTGAATCTATCTCTTTGATCGGAATACCAAGGAAGTGACAAAATATCGGTTGAAAATGGTTATGGTTACCAATACACAACATTGGTGATGCATTTCTTCAAAGTATATCCAAAACCTTTCATTTATTTCATCTCTTACATGTTCTCTCTATTTCTTCTAGCTTGCTATTTGTCAATCAATTTTTTAAAGGTAATAACTACCTTTTTTTTTATAATGAAAATAACTTTTGTATTGAGGACAAAATGTTGGGGATGACATTTTTTGTTGTTGTTGCAAACGGAGTGAGAACAGGTTATATATCCATTCAAGGTTTCTTGCAACCATAAGAATAAGAATATTCTATTAGCCTTACTTGGAGAATGTGTTTCCATTTCTTCTTGGCATCATAGTCTTAGCCATCCTTCACCCTCTACGCTTGGTCATTTACTCTCTACTTTACTTGTTAAAGATAAATGGTTGCATTTACTCTTTTTGTGAATTCTGTCAATTGAGTCAATTGGGTAAGAGTTATCATTTACCTTTTATCTCTTCTCAAATGGTTACTTCTCAGCCCCTCAAACTTGTTCATTCTAATATTTGGGAGCTTTCACCTCTTTATTCAATAAATGATTTACACTATATATTATGTTGTGTTTGTAGATGATTTTTCTACATATTGTTGCTTATTCCCTTATATCTTTATCATCAACTTTTGCATGTGTTTGATAGTTTTAAATAAAAAATTTAGATTTATTCAACTGCAAAATTAAGTCACTCTAATCATACTGAGAAGTGAATTTATTAGTCACATTTTTTTTTTCTATAAATAGGGGATCTCTTATCAATTATCTTATCCTGATCAGATCCTAGAACAAAATGAGATAGCTGAATGAAAGCATCGACACATTATTAAAACAAGCCTTCACTCACACAAGCAAATATGCTTACCAAGTACTGGGTTGAAGCTTTTCAAACTGCAGTCTACAGTCTTTCTTATTAATTGGATGTGAGTCATGTCGTAGGAATAAAATCACTTTGGAAACTTTTATTCCATCGGCCACCTAATCACACATTCTTATGAACTTTTAATTGTGCTCATTATCCCTGGATTCAACCCTATAACAAGCACAAAGGTTATTAGTGTTTTAATATTTTCATTGGATGATGTCATGTAATTATTGATGAGGAACACTTTTCCTTCGCAAATACTTTGAAGGATGTGCCCGACTCCTCCATTACAAAATAGTGATCACTCTTACCCTCTCTAGGACTACTAGCTATTTGGCTGTCATCTTTATATATTTACACTCCCAAATCATCTATCCCTACCCACACTATCACACTCACTTTATTGCCAAACTCAAATGCCAATCCCCCTCAAACCTCCAGGCCTACCACATTTGTCATTTCACCCACCCCAACCACCACCTCATCCTCTCGTTCATTTGAGCTCCACCCACCAACTCATTGATCACCTTTAACTACTATCTCACTTACACCCATATGGAAATATAAAATTCATCTTCTGATCACCTGTGCTAAAGATGGAATCTCTAAAAAGCGTATATTGTTGAGTACCTGATATTCATTAATTATTGACGACTCTCTTATCCAATTCAATGCTTTTTGAACCCACAATCTTTACACAGGCTTCGCAAAGTCCTGAGAAGCGAACTGCTATATATGGCTAAAGAATTCATGGCTTTAAAAATAAATAGAAAATTAACTTAGACGTTAGTTTCGTCGTCTTAAGAAAAAAATGAGTGGGCTACAAATGAGTTTACCGCATAAAGACCCGATTTGACAACTCTCTTGAATGATTACGTTTCATCAACAAGCTGGGATTGACTTCACAAAAACTTTAACCTTATTGCATATGTGTTGACTACACAAGTTTATATTTAAAATAGACACTACAAACTTGGTTTTAAAGCTTCACCAACTATCTACTTGGGTTGAATTTCATTGGGTTGCATATAACTATTCTCTTGATATATGTTAATGACATCATCATAATTACATCTTTAGAACTCATTTTTCACACATCCATGCTTGGTAGAGCTGAGCACGAGCCGAGCTTAGCCATGTTTGAGCTAGGCTCGGTCACTAAATAGCTTGGCTCGGCTCGGCCATCGAGCCGGACCGACATGTTCGAGCTGGCTCGACTGAGCTTTCAAGCCGAGTTCGAGCCCAATTCAAGATGAGTTCAAGCCTGAAAAGAACAAAATTTTAAATAGGACTAGCCCAAAGCTAAGCCTAAAACTATTAAAAATCAGGCTCAAAAGCAGCCCAAAGCCCATTTACATCCCCACTTACTTTTATAGAGAGTTCCACTTCTCATTTCCTTGCTCACTTCTGATGTGGGACTAAAAAACATACTTTTCCAACTAAGTCCGTCAAGTCGAGCTGAATCAAGCTTCGATTGAGCTGAACTTCAAGCTGAGCCAAATCGAGCTTGGGTTAGCTCGAGCTTAGCTTGAAAATCACATCGAGCTTAGAAAAATAGCTCGGCTTGGTTCGAACCTGTAACGACCCGAGATTTTCGACTCTCATGTATAACATGACGGTCGAATTCTCAAATAAATCATGGACTAATTGATTTGTTAAATAATAAAATATAGCATTCAAGCACAATGGCGGAAACAAATGTTCATCTTATTCTATCAAACTTACTACTTCATCATCAATGTTTAAATAATGGAACCAACCAATGTTCATACTAATTAATCAAAATATCAAACCATGTCTTCTCTGGAAGACTTATTACAATTTTCATAAATGTTACCACTAATCAAAAGAAATATTTAATAAATGAAAATATCAACTAAATTCCTTCAACATCTTCATCCGCCATCTGATCGTACGAACCATCGAACTCTTCAATTTGAAAGTTGGGTTCGATACCTGGATCTTCACCTGCATCGTCTAAATTGCGATTGGGATAGCGTTAAATGCTATCATAGTGGAAAATATTCTCTCTAAGACAATCAATAATAATAATGTATAAAACTCAGAGTAACGCAACACAATGATATCTTTATTCAAACAAAACAATCAAGTAAAAATCTTTGTTAATGCGATGCATGAAATGCATACTCTGGCTAAGGTACCTTGGCTAGAAATCATAATACATGAAGTGGGAGACTCCCTGTTACGACTTCACGCTAGCCACTAGTCATTAGAGGTTCTTGGGATGCACAAGCCCATAGTTTTGCCCTACCACGTGAGAAACGGGACGCTTATAGCCCAAATTTATACGTGACAGTGTACGGGAGAAGTAGGACACTCTAGCCTATTCTCAATTCCGTACACCCACATGGAGCCAAGTGAATGCATGACTTTAGTTTCACCCTTATTTAAGTAATTTCACATACAACCATTCTTAGCAGCTCACTAGACACTATGGGGAGTCGCAAGTGACCCAGCATAGGCCGATAGCTCGGGCTTAGTGTCCATGGCACCAACCCCGGCTCATGAGAATTTGTATACCATTAGTGTCCACTCATTGTCCCGTTTTATGATTTCATCATGTCCCATAAAGCCAATATTGTACATCATGACCAAATTCATTAAAATACTCATGTAATGTAAATGGATCCAATCAAGCATCATGTACATGTAAGGATCCATTGACAAACAATCACTTCATTCTCTCAGTTAAGTCAAGAGATATTCTTCCATCATGGACACCTCTCATGGGTTCTATCTCTCTACATCGAATAATTTTACTAACTTAGGGACAAAGAGTATACAATAATGGGATGTATATATGATGATCTTATACACATATTTTATATATATCACAATATGAAAATCAATGTTACTTGTAACACATAGACTAAGAAAATAAAGGCATAGATTTCACAAAGATAAATAACACAAATACACATGCTTCTTAGTGATATTCATTAAAAATCCTATATTAAATTTCATGTTATATGGATCAGCAATTCAAAACAAAATACTTCACATGCCACAAAAGAAACTTATGATAATCGTGATATTATTAATGAAAGGCTTGAAGGAAAATCCTCACCTTAGGATAGACTTAGAAGAGGGTTGTAGAAGATCCTAGCCGCTGAAAAATATGAGAAAGAACTCTCTTCTCTTCTCTTCTCTCTCTCTCTCTCTCTTGTTTCTTTCTCTAGGGCATGGAGGCTCTCTCTCTCTCTCTCTCTCTTCTCTCTTTCTCTAGGGCATGGGGGCTCTCTCTCTCTCTCTCCTCTCTTTCTCTAGGGCATGGAGGCTAGGGTTAGGAGAATGACTCAGAGGTGCGTAGGAATATGGAGAGGGATGTGAGCACATGGGGAGAGAAATGAAGGGCGTGCGCGTAACAACCTCTTGAGGTGAGTTTCTCAAATCTCAATATTCAGGTAATCTTTGATCAATTTCAATCCATTCATCTTATCAAGCTCGAAGATTAGAGTCAGAATACGTAAATTTCTTGATGATCCACATTCTAGATTGGCCGATCCTTGAAAATGGCCTGACGGGTGCTAAAATGGGCTAGATCTCAATTAACGGTCTACGCTTGATGATCAGGGCCCAAATTTTGAAAAAATATGTAGTCATGATAGGCAAATAATTTTACAAAGTTTAGTGGTTGATTGATGGTGAGAAATGCCTAAATATGAAATTCCAACTTTTGGCGAAAAAGGAAGAGGCTGACTTTCTGGTTCAACGGTGTAGGATTATAGATCGGGGTCCAAATTTTGTGCAAACTCGTAGTCATATGAGTATAATGGGTTGTCCAAATTTGAGAAGCGATTGATGGTGAGAAGTGGGTAAATTGAAATGTTTAGATTTAAAAAGAGTTGGTAACTCGTTCATTTCTAGAACGGGATAATTTCGCGCATAAGAAAGAGGCTTATCAAGGTGGTGCACTCAAATCACACTATTGGTCTATGATAAAGAAAATCCAAGTCACTCATATGAAGAGAAATATTCGACTACGACTAACTATTTACTTTCCTCACTCGATGGACATGAAAATCAAGGGTTAAGGGGCTAATTTGACAATTGGACCACTTCTATTATGATTTAAGGGCTTAAATTTAATGTGTATGGTTAATATGTGCCCAAAAAGCTTAAATCCAGGGTTTTGCAAGAAAGCGATCGTCAGAAACTATAATACTTAAAAATGACATCTTAACTTAAGTTTAACTAATGCCAATTTCGTAATTATCTAAAAAGTGCGTGATTTTTTAAATCTGATCTTTTTACGATGTTTATGGGATCATTCTAAGCAACTTTTGTAAAGGGTCCCCTATTAGATCTCCTACGGATGTCCCGCTATTCGTAAATCAACGGTAAATGTATGATAATTAATAAAAAATAAATTAAAAATGAATTTTAAAAAATTTTCAAATAAATCTTGAAAATCTGGGGCTTTAAAGAATCCAACCTTCAAATCGAGCCGAATCAAGCTGGTTCGAGCCAAGTTGAGTGAGCTAACCAAGCTAGCTTGGCTTGTGCTCAGCTCTAATGTTTGGTGCTAAACCATTTTATTTTCCAGCTATCTCTGTTAAGAAACTTTTGCAAGGATGTGCTCGTCTTTGTGATGTAACTGAATATCGCAGTATAGTTGGTGCACTTCAATATTTGATCATTTGGACTCAACTAAATCTCTCATACGCAATCAACCAAGTTTGTCAATTTATACACCAACCAATAGAAGACCACTTTATAGTTATGAAGGGCATACTTCAATATATCAAAGGAACTCTTACTCATGGTATTCGAATATTATCCGATGATCTTTGATTACAAGCTTGCTTAGATGCAGACTGGGTTGGAGACCCTAATGATCACAAATCCACTAGTAGTTTTTGTGTCTATTTAGGATCTACTCTGATTTATTGGAGTTTCAAGAAACAACTTATTTCTCGTTCCGGCATATAATCTAAATATTGGTTCCTTGCTCATATTGCAACTAACCTAGCTCTTTTGGATAAGATTACCAAAAGATCTTCACATATTTCTTCGTTTTCCATCAACCATCTAGTGTGATAATATCGGCATTATCACATTGGCTTCAAACTTAGTTTTTCATGCACAATCAAAATATCTTGAGAGGTTGATTACTATTATATTTGGGAGAGAGTAGTACAAAGGAATCTTAACAATTGTTACATATTCTCTTTACTTGAAATTGCTAATATCTTTATGAAAGGGTCATCTACATTACGCTTCCAAAATTTGCATGCCAAACTATTGGTATGTAACTACCACATATAGAAGGTATGTGTTAGACCATCACCTAAAGAAGAATCATCCAAGATCTCTTCCAGTACTCCAGGAGAATCTCCTGTTAACAAAAACATGTAATAGATTCTCACAAATCTAACAATGAACATCTCCTTTCCATTATGTAAATCTCTTATGCAAAACTCCATGAAATTGTAATATACAATATCGTCCATAGAATTATAGTGATTAGAGAATACTCTTCAAATATTAATTCATTCCAATCTTTCAATTTCAACCATAATTAGAAAAACTGATCTATTTTTAAACTATGTATTTAGATAATAAAATCAGTAAAATATTTTCGTTGATGGTCAATCAAATATTAGATTATACCAACTATATGATTTATTTGTACTTGTGTATCAACCATCACCCTTTGCATGTACATCATTCACCCCCTAAGTTACATGAATGCTCTTACATATATGTATCCATGAAAATGGCATCCAATGGTAAATATGGAACATGCATTTGTTATTCTTATGATGAGTGGGCCAACATAATTTTTAAGATAATATAAGTGCACTAAAGAGACCCTCTGATGAAGGGATCTGCAAACACGTGCCAATTGTCACGTGTGAGCCATTTGGGTTTGGCGCTTGAATATGGGGTGTGTGGAGTTTACATTTCTCAGCTGTACATTTATATTCTTCAATGAAGGAATGAAAGAAGGGTACGTTCTGCTGGTTCACGGACGTCAGGATAATGTTCATGTGAATAGCATGACCCTTACTTTGTGGTCCCAACCAGCTTCCACCTACCAAAAGTGAGGGCTTATAGATGCAATCGTAGCCCAGTACAAAAAAAAACTAGTGGACGATACCCTATCCATTTAGATGATGGTCTTCGAATGGATGGTTAGGATCATCCATTCATTTGGTGTGATCTTCATCCAAGGGCCATCTATGACTGAACACACATATGGGCGTCCTGGATGTCACATGAATGCAACATCATATCCGTCGATCAGGTGGGCTCCAGCATTTACATTGCTGGCCCAAAAGGGTGCCAAGTCACCCTGTCCTCTTTTCTGTACAAATCCAATGGACGGCTAGAAAAGAACTTGGCTAGTGTCCATTTTGTTTCCTACACTTAGCCAACCAATGGGTGGAGTAGACTGATCTGAATCAAGAAGCTGGGGCCCACCTAATGAACGGCTTGGATAGCATCTCAGGGGCCTAATCCATGTCAATACCATACGTGAAACTAGAAACATTGTTTTTCTGTTAACGTCTTATAGAGAATACAAGCCATTTTCATTACACCACATATGTAAACCTAAATACGATAATGTTCATGTCTAACAAAAACCACTTAAACAACTAACCTTAGAATTCTCTTGGATCAACAAACACACGTGCCAGCGATTGCGTACCGATCCAACGGCCCTGATCATCGATCGCACCATTGACTCTCTTGAAGCACCAAAGATCGTCGATGCAAGACATGGATGGCCCATGTGGGACATGGCCCAGTAGAGGGTCACACATCCCTAACTCCGTGACAACCACCTTGCAATCCTTCACCTTCCGGCCCAGATTGTATGCAAAGCACCACAGAGATTTGAAAAGCTCCCCCACTCTCTCTCCTTCCCCATGCAGCCCATACAAGAAGAGAAAGCCGAAGGGCTTGTAGGGTATCTCACAAAGCAAAGGTATTTTAAGGCATGGGAAGACCTTAGCTCCCATATTGCTTAGGGTAGTATAAACAACCCTAAGTAGGTGGACCCCTCTTATTTGAAGCTTGTAAGCTTCATATGTCTTCCATATGCTTAGAACAGCCCAAGAGCTAGGAGTTTTGCTAGTGAACAAATCATTCTTCTCATTGCAATCCAATCCAATCCATTCCTCTTCCTTGAAAAATGACACCCATGTCCCCATGCTCAGCTTTTCGCCGAGGATTGCATCGATGTCGACCGGAAAAAAATCCTTGCGGCCTAGCCTGTCCTTGTACAATGAAACTGCTTGCTTGATGCTTAGCTTCTCTATTCGGATGTCTGGAGAAGGATTGGTAGCGTGAGAAATGATCGGTTGGACTAGTATGACTAGGGAGGTTAATTTCAAGTAATCACATTTGAGAGTGAAGAGATTCGTAGAGGCTACATTGTTCTTCTCTGTGGCTAGATAGATGTATTGAGCCCCATTTCTTATGGCCCACTCTTCAACTGATTTTACTAGCTTCAAACCGATTCCCATTCGCCTGCATCAAGAAAATCATACAATCATTTAAAATGGACAAGTTGATTTGCGGTGATCGCATAGTTGAGTGGTGCCATGGATGGAGCACAATTAAAACGGATGCTTTAGATAATCGACTGGTGGATCTAGTTGAGAACAAAAAACATTGATGGCCACATCCTAATTCTATCTCTTGATGGTCAGTTTGATCAATCAATCCATCAAGAGTGATTTTGGACTGATTGTTCATCAGGCAGATGGATTGTTCCAATCATATGACCATCTTCGCATTTGGGCCCCATGGGGCGCCAGTTCATGTTGGAGAAACATTAGGGACTCATGCAAAGAAACTCAATTTACAGTAGTGGTTAGATCCTTGCTGACATTAGTATTTATTTACTATGTTAATGGGACAATCTTTTCTTCATTATCCATGATTAAGCCTATGCAATGTACATATATAACAGCATTAAATTCGAGAGAGAGAGAGAGAGAGAGAGAGAGAGAGAGAGAGAGAGAGAGATTAAAAAATCAAACCTATGCTTAGGAGAGACTCTAAGACCAAGGATACAACCCATCTTGACATATGATGCACCTGACCGAGTCCCCACACACTTCATGCAACCCCTGACCACCCCAACAACGTCCCCAGATTGAACCAGCTCAGCAACCTGTTGGCCATCTTCAACATGTTATCTTATCTCTAATGTATTATTACCATCTTATCTACATATCAAAGGAAAGAAAACATAGTAGATAAGGATTTTGTTCACACATAAGTAGCAAAGGAAAACATAAAGGGACAAAGGCATGAGACCAATTCTCATTAATGGAAAAATCAGCACAGATCACATATTTTCTGAGGCTGGGTTGTGGGGGAAAAGTCGCAACATGAAAAGCAAAAAACAAAGAGAGAAAAAGATCAACGGTTGTGAAGTTACCCCACCTACCATCATAACATGAGATGGGTAGAGCCTAATCCTACATAAGGGATCCCCCATCATGTTAGTAAGGATAGAGAGGCCTTTCCTAGACCCAATCTCACAATTCCTCTCTAGCCTCTCTACCATCTTCAAGTCCCTCTCCTCATTGAATTCCCTAATAAGGACGGTCTTGTTGTCTATTTGGTGAACATCCATCTCTCATCTACAGCAAATAGCAAAGAGAAACAACAGCACTGGGTTTTTTTTTTTTTAAAGAAAAAAGGAAAAAAAAAGGGGGTGAAACACATGAAATTAGGGAGATGAAAGGGGCTAACATAGCCTCCTTTAAATGAGCTAGCCACAACCCCACCACCCATCAATTGCTCTTATAACTGTTTGGGCTTGTATCATTTTCCCATGACTTTAGGCCCTCTCTTGTTTTTTTCTCATCACAAACCAGACAACTCAACAAAAAACTGAAAATTTCAAATCAATCACTTGGTAATGTGATAAGCATCAAAATATCGGCTCTCTAATGCTTTTCTTCCCAAGGAGGTTTGCATGCTTTTGATAGTATCTCACAAAACTATGTATCTATGGCAATAATTTATAATATTATGCTAATTAAACAACCTTTAATCGCCAGAGCGGCTCTAGTTCAGTTGTGAATGAGGGTGCGTTTGGTTGCATGAAATTTCATGACATGTCATGATTAGTCAGTCTAATTTGGTGCAAAATATCATAAAATTTCATGTTGTTGGTGCAACCAAACAAACCCTTAAAAGCTCTAGTCTTTGATAATTAGCTTATATAAAATTTTAGAAATATAAATTATTTGGGCCTGTTTGGTAGATTCCTGAAAATGAGTAAATCTCACTTTAGTTAATCCAAATTATATATTAGGGATCGTGATCTCTAATACATAATTCCATTTGGTTAATCACAATAATATAATTCATACTTATGATTAAATAAAGAGAATTCAGGTTTCTACCAACAGGCCCTTAGAATGTTTAATGAGCCATTTAATTTCCTAGGAATACCCAACATGGAGTATTTTTGTTGTGGTTGCTCTAGTTCCTAGAATGTTGTTTTTTTCGTACGCGTTTTGGTTGCTGTGGTTGTTGTTGTTATTGCCACTGTTCTCATCATTATTTTGATGCAAAAAGTTTCTGTAGGCATAGTGTGCACCAAGAATCGGTTGGAACCTATATCCCACCTTCCAAAAATGACCGGTGAGAATCTTAACACAGATTTCAAAATGGAGTTTCGAAAATTCGAATTTTGGAATGTGGCTAGATTCTCACCGATCATCATTAGATCGATGGTGAGAGATGCTAGTGCAAGGACTCTATGGTGGTCGCTGTGCTTCTTGAAGTTATGCCCACAGCATCAACAACAACAACAACAACAACATCATCATCAACATCATCTAAAAGAGAGAATACAGTAACTTGAGATGCATGAAGGATATGTATGACATATCCCAATAGGGACATGCTTCATTTTCCAAGGCCTTTCCACCAAAGCTGTCGAATTCTGCAGCAGAATCTACATCTCTCAAGATCTCTTAACTGTTTCAAACGTCTCATGAGCATGGGTGATGATTTGTATATGACTATTGCAATTGAGTTCTCCAGCCAACAAGGTTAACCTCAGATCGATATGTACTGGATCCACTACAAAGCTTTGTAGGTTAAGTTTAACCTACAACCTGATATGTGGGACCACCGTGATTCTTGCATGACATCCAATCTGTCCATCATGTGGACCCTGTCATCTTCTCTTTGGTACCCAAAAATCAGCCCAATCCAATTCTTTGGTGGGCCACACCATTACAATCATGCTTAAAACCTCAGTGTGGCCCACCTGAATTGTGAAACGGCCGGATTTTTAGTTGGGTTTTCCATCTGAAAAATCTTCTAAATGGATTGAATGGCATATGCAAGACACAATGAGCCCCACATGCAATTTGAAAGGTTTTTAATGGTGGGCATCCCATTCCAACTGTTCCATGGGGTGTGGTCCACTCGAATTTTAGGTCAGTCTGCTTTTCACGCACCAGGATGACCTAAGGGACTGCTCACAATGTAGTGATTGGATATCATTAACACGTAATGGTGGGCCCCACACACAGCATTGTAGATCGAGCTTAACCTACAAATATATGTTTGCAGTGGATCCCACCTCATAAAATAAGTAATGATAACCTTTTAGGTGCATGGAAAAATCTTTGGTTCCTTTTCTGTTTAATGTGGATGGAACTTTAAGTAGTACTTCATATTTTAAACTAATAAAACGATGAATAAATTATTAATTAGAAATTCTCAGAGCAAATCAGCTGATCCGATACAAAGTTTGTATGTGGTCATTTGGCAGCTTGGATTTTGGGTAGTTGGGAATTGAAATTCAGGACTTTTAATCCAAATAATGTTTGTCAAACCCTGAAATATTACTTGATTTTAAACCCAATTTGAATTAAAAAGCTTCATAGGGTCCCTTTTAAATTGAAGAAAAAGGTGAGTGCAAAATTTTAGATTTTCAATCATTTTCAGTTGTCTTAATTGCTCTCTTCTTGTCTCTTTTAAGGCTCCCTTAAGTTAAAATCTAGGTTACCAAACATAATTTCATAATTATGCAAGTTTGAAAAGCAAAGCTGCTAAGTACAACTGAAAGAATGCAAAATCTAGGTTTGAAAAACTCGTATTCAGAATCATAAACCAAACCCATGTTGCAGAACGAATGGACAAAGCTTTGTTTTTCTTAAATTTCATATTCTCTAGTGTTTAACAACATACGTCTTGGTACTTATACTCAATCTAACTTAAAAGCGTTTAGACCAACGTTTTGGAACCTAGATTGGATGTTGACCCCTTTTCGTGGATGGTTGGGCCTAACCGGTGAACCCACTCTAGCTCCTTTCTAGCTCCTTTCCATCTAGATCTATTAACGAAAAGTGATAGTAGAGAGAGAGCGAGAGTGTGAGAGAGAGAGAGAGAGAGTTAAACCGGCCCTAAACCCTAAACCCTAAACCCTAAGCAATACACTATTTATGTAGTTTTAGAGTGCTTGATTTTTAAATGAAGCTAATCAATTTGATTTTGGTGGATGTATTTGCATTTACAAAAATATATATATAAATTAGCTATTCATCCGACAAAAAAGAATGTGAGCGGAGACGATGAGAAAAGATTTAAGGCCCGTTTGGATACCACCAAATAAGTTACTTTTCTACTCACAACAGTAGATAAGTAACTTAGTTGAGATAAGTTTATGATTAATTATAATTAAGTAACTTTCTTATTTAAAGTTACTTAATTATTTCAATTTAATAAGTAAAAATCAGAATCAGCTACTTAAGGCATAAGTACAGAGCTTATTTTAAGTAACTTATGATCCAAATGCCCCCTTAATGACTTATAGGTTTGACTGAGGATATGACCCTTTGACAGTGTGGAATGGAAAAATAGGATTAATGTACCCGATGCCAATTACTTGGTATAAGACTTTGAAGAAATTTTTGGCAAGTTATCCACACAACCAATCTCCTTCAGTTGGACCCATTGGAGTCAATGATAGAAGTGGGGCTTTATTTTATTTTATTTTAATTTTGCCTATTTTTCTCAATTTTTTTTGGAATTATTGAATTATTTCATTTTAATATGAAAATACTAAAATACTAAAAATGTATTGAAGAGAATAAGTGAAAAAAAAGATGACTAAACTAGTAATGTACGAATACTCAGTGGAATCAACAAAAGAAATTACCCTGTCGGTGACTAAAATCACCGGTGCTTTTCCAAATCATCAATGCCCTAGAGACTTCTCTCCCTCACAAAACATAAAATTTACCTTTTTGCCATTACCATATGGGGGGAGTGGATGAGATGTTACCCGGGTAACACCTCAGTGGGTGTTACCCTTACCATGTGGGGTCCACCTACGTGAATTTGTTGCTTATCTACTCCATCCATCTATTTTTCCAGATTATTTTAGGATGTGACTTGAAAACTTAAGAAGGTTCAAGTCTCAGGTGGACCACACCACTGGAAATAGTGTCTAATGACCATTAAACACTTTTTGTAGGCCACGAAAGTGTTGGATCAAGTGGATCTTTGTATGTTAGCTTCATCCAGGTCTTATTGACCTTATCAACAGGTTGGATGGAAGATAAACATCACGGAAACATTAAGGTGGGCCCTAGGAAGTTTTTAATGGTAGGGCATTCAATCACCACTGTTTCCTGTGGTGCAGTCCATTCTAGATTTGAATTTACTTAATTTTGGGGACCACATCCTAAAATGGGCTGGAAAAACGGATGGATGGTGTGGATATTAGAAATCATTAAGGTGGGCCCCGCAGTAAGGTTAACATCCACTACCCGGGTAACTCTTAATCCGCTCTCTACCATATGCCTCTTATATAGAAATAAAACTCTCATGTATGAGATCCAGGACGTTTAGGTGTGGATCACCTTGAAAATGGACCACCCCAAGAAATAATTCATATTGGTTTACTTATCAGGTAGGCCACCGTGTACATTAAACCTGGACTCTTGTTCTCTTTATTCTAACCGTCTATTTCTCTTGTAATTAGCATCACGGTCAGATTTTCCACCCTAGGAATCTACACAGTTGGACCCACATGATGAACCGACTGGATCTCACACACCTGTAGCCTGTTGCAACATGTGAGTGGTGAGTGACCAAAAGGTATTCTAGCTGGAGGTGGCAAGCTGTTGAGTTTGTTGCTCATCATTGAATGCATTATACCCAAGTTCACGGATCCACCTAGCCTCAGACGTGGTTCACCCGATCCACCATACCCGTTTCCGGATCCACCGAATCCGTGTCCCAGCACGGAATGCGGATTCGTTGGATCTAGGTAGAACCGTTCGCGAGCCCTGCTCGTGCTCAGCTCCACCTTCGAGCTGGACTGACATGATCGAGCTAAGTTCAAACTGAGTTCGAGCGGAAAAAAATAAAAATTTAAATAAGCCTGGCTCATAAGCCTGGCCTAAAGTAGTTTAAAATCCGAGCCCAAAGGCAGCCTAAAGTCCATTGACACCCCCCACTTGTTTTAATAGAGAGTTTCACCTCTCATTTCTTTACTCTCTTCCAATGTGGGATTAAACAACATAACTTTCTAGTTAGTCGAGCCGAGTTCCAACCAAGTGAACCCGAGCCGAGTTCCAACCAAGTGAACCAAGTCGAGCTGTGATCATGTTGAACTTCGAGCCAAGCCGAATGAAACTTGGGTTAGCTCAAGCTCAGCACAAAAATCTTTTTGAGCTTAGAAAGATAGCTCGGCTTGATTTGAACTCAACCTTCGAACCGAGCCAAATCAAGTTGGTTCAAGCCAAGTCGAGCAAGCTAACAAAGCTAGCTTAGCTCGTGTTCAACTCTAGATCTAGGAACCACCGAGCTAGGTGGATCCCTAACAGTGCTGTAGGGCTCACCGTGGTATGCATGTTTTATGTCCACACCATTTATCTATATTTCCAGCTCTGCCAAAAATGAAGCAGATCCAAATTTCAGGTAGACCAAACATAGGAAAAAGTGGTGATTAAAGGCCCACCATTAAAAACTTCCAATGGCCCACATAATATTTATTTGCCATCTAACGTATTGATAAGATCACATGGATGAAGGGAAAACACAAATATCAGCTTGATCAAAACTTTGTGCCCCAAGAAGTTTTTAACAGTGGGCGTTCAATCACCACTGTTTCCTGTGATATGGTCCACCTGAGATTTGGATCTGCTTCAATTTGGGCTCATGCCCTAAAATGAGCTGTTAAAACGGATGGACAGCTAGCGTGTGGGTATTAACACGTATATCACAGCTGGCCCACAGTCACGGATCCACTTACTTTGGAATATGCCTCCCTCTGGTACATTTCAAAAGTGCACTCACTTTACACATGAAATCACGTGATACGTGCGTAGATCAGACGAGGTGTGCAAGGTGATACGTACAGAGAGGCATCACTGCAGATTCTATACATAAATAGTTAGGCAAATATATGATCATCCAGCATGCCATGCATGCGTGTATAAAGAATCTAAACCATTGGTTGATTTCTAAACTGTTTATTTATTATGAATATGTGTTGCCCACAGATCACACCTTCTGGTTTGTGGAGTCTAATGTAAAGACATAACGAAAGGTTATTCTTTCATCAGCAAAAGATTCGGGTTTTTTTATTTTATTTTATTTTTTAAATCAATGAGATGGAATGTGGCCCACCTTTGCAAAGGGGACAACACTTCCATGGGTAGATTGAAAGTTGCAGTTAGTGGCAAGTGAAGCCTATTGTTCCGTAGTCTAAACCATTGGACTTTTGTGTCCCACCATGGATGGATTATGCCTTAAAAATTACAGTTGATGGGACAATTTAAACATTTTGCTTGTGGTCCACATGTCAACGGTTCAGAAGAGAAATACAAAAATGGTTTACCTTCAAATGAAAAAGGGTCCTAATACTTGGCTGCTTGAATGAGATTTTTGGAGGATGGTCCACCCATGGTAGGACCCAGCAGGCCAATGGTCACCCATTGAAGGACCCAACAAACCCACGGTCCAAATTACTGAACTATTTTGGCCACTTGTTACATTGATAACCATGTATATTATGCAAAAATGCGGACTGGGTTTCAGATAGCTCCTCAGGTAATATTTGCATTTCCGATTGTAATATTTACATTGAGTTGATGGGAAGTGTCACTTGGGTGAATGGGTAGGATCTAACAATGTCTACACGATTTTAGGAACTTGCACAGAGCCAAAGTTGGACAACCCTTATCCAACATTTCCCCTTACTACTTATTATCTACTCATTTTCGGTGCCGTGACGTGGACTAGCCAAAGGTTGCCATGTGTCGACTTTACAAGGCAATGACTAGAAGAAATCTTATTCTCACCTTAGAGTATTTTCGTTTGATATTCCTTCGGCGTTATGTGTTCTGTTATTAATGCAGAGGCACAAACCACTATGCCTACCTTTAGGAGAACAAATTAAGGGATGCCACGTGACCACATTTATCGTGCTAATTAATGAGGCAATATGCCTAGCATGCATATAAGAGACCCACTGAGAGAGAAAATCTTATCACATATTTGGCTATGATATACTAGACGAAACCATCTCTCACAATCCTTCCAAAATGAGAGATCTTTCCAGAGATGTTCAGAGAAACTGTAGCGTTTGAGAAGATTTTGAATATTCGAAGATTGGATTGAGATCCAAGCAAACCCAACAATGGTTTGGACCCTAATAAGGAAAGGCAGACACATCAACCCGATTGGGTCCTGAGCCATTCACTGATCAGAATAAAGAAAACGGGAAAAGATTCAAAAAAGGATATGATTTGTCCGATAATAGATCAGTATTGGGAAGATCCGATCCATCCAACACCTTGAGGCGTTCCGGAATCCTATTTGATGATCGAGCTTGGAGTCGGGGTTTGATTGGAATCAAGAGCTTGGGAGATTTTGATGTGATGGATCTTGCCCATTTATCCCTCCAGCATTCCAAACCATATGGGAGGGTGTAGGAGGTGATTCAATCGGAACCATTTGATACTTCGAAGCAAACTTTAAGTAGCCATGATTTGAGATCTGGGATTAGCCTTTGACGTTTCAGGTTTGATCTCAAATTCGATTAGTGGGCCATGAAGATTTTCATAGTGGGATCAACTATGAGAAGAAGATTAAGAAGCCGACAGTTCTAGATTTAATTAGAGTCCTTCCTTTCTAATGCAAGCTAAATACATGGATGATCCATGATCAGCAACGAAACCCAATGAGAATTTTGCTACCTTGACAAGCTATAAAAGGAGCACATGAAGAAGACCTTGAGGCCCTACGCTAAACACATCAATTTACTTTACAATTTATCTTTCGTGGCATAGCTTAGCCTAGTTCTAGCTTATATTGCTACTGCTTAGCAACTCTTACTACAGTATCTTATGAATAGAAGTAAATATCCGCAACATTAAGTTGTAGGATCATGATCAACTAAGTTTCAATTTAACTGATTATACCTGTCTGGTCACATCCTGCTGATCACCCATCTCGATCGTCTGTTTTGATAGATGCATCGAATATTTATCTTTCTTTCTTTCTAGTTTATTTCTTTGATTATTTAATACTTTATTGATTGTAATGGGTCATACATTCAAATATTAATAAAATCGGCATTGTTTAGCCTTCTTTAATTTATTCTCACATTCTTATTCTTTTGAGAAATATTGAACTAAAGTACTGGTGAAAGAACATGTCCTTAAGTCCATAGACTCACGTTTATTGTCACAATGTAAAAAACTTCCTACCCTATCATAATTATTTGATCAGAGTTTGAATTAAAATTAGAACTTTGAGAAAAAGAGATAGAAAAGAAAATTACATCTACCTAAAAATATTCTGAAGAACACTATGTGGACCCCATAAGCCCATATCCAACAACATTAACTTGCACTAGTGTACTTGCCTCATGTCTGAAACTAAGGAACACATGTGCAAAATCCGAGCTGCTCATCAGATTGAATGTTTCTAGTGGTGGACTTATGGAACGATTTCTCTTGCCCTTGCTAACTCCTGAGCACCTTTGTCACTTGTAATTAGTTCAACTTCCACATTTAAGAGACCAGAGAGTGCCTGATGATTTTTGTTAGACCATGAATGAGGAACATAACCAGTACAGGGAATAAGGAAATACCGGACCATACACTACGTGAAAAAGGCAAATTTGCGACGGATTTTACGACGGCATTGACTGTCGCAAAAATTTCTTGGATTAGCGACGGACAAGGTCCGCCGTATTCGAAAATATTCCGTCGCTTCTGCGAAATTAAGGCGGGATTTCGTCGCGGGATTTACCGACGGACATAGTTCGTCGCAAAATTATAATTTCCGACGGACTTAGCCCGTCGCTATTTAACGACGAACTTGAGCCGTCGCTAATCCCAGCCCGAAAAAATCCCCTGATTAAGGTCTGTCAGAAAATAAAATTTAAGAAAAATGAGATACTGAAAGAAACTGATATTTTTTAAAAATTAAAAAATTTGATATTTAAAATAATAGATTTAGTAATTTGAAAGAAAAAGTTAAGAGGTTTTAAAAACAAAATTGAGAAATTTGAATAAAATTAATATGTTTGAAATTTCTTTTCAAATTTTCACAAATTTAAACATTTTGATAAAGAAATTGTGAAGTTAAAAAAAGAACTATGATTTTCAAACAAAAAAAAGTTGAGAGGTCTGAAAATAAATTAACAATTTTTTAGTAAAATTAAGATTTAGAAAAATAATAAGATTCAAAAAATTGAGATTTTAAAAAAAAATGGCCATTTGAAAAAAGTTCAGAAGTTCGAATAAAATTGATAAGTTTGTAAAAAAATTAAAATTTTTATAAAGAAATTAAGATTTTGTATTTCGAAAAAATTAACAAGTTTGATTAAAAAAATGATATTTTGAAAAGAAATTGAGAAGCTTTAAAAAATTGACATTTTGAAAAGTTAGAGAAGTTTAAAATAAAATTGAAATTTTGAAGAAAAAATGTGATGTAAAAAAATGGAGATTTTGATAAAAAAATTAATTTGAAAATAAAAATTAACAAGTTTTAAAAGAATTTGTGATTTCAAAAAAAAAGGTTGAGAAGTTGGAAAGAAATCGACAATGTTTGATAAAAATTCGGATTAAAAAAAAAAGAATTGAGATTTAAAAAATAATTAGTTTTTTTATTAAAAAAAAAGTAACATTTTTAGACAAAAAAGGTTATTTTGAAAAAAAAAAAATTGAGATGTTTGAATAAAATTGATAAGCTTAAAAAATTTAATTTTTGAAAAGAAATTATATTTTTATAAAATTGACATTTTGGAAAAGAAATTGGCATAAAGAAATTAGTGTTTTAAAAAAAAGAATTAGTATTTTTTAAATGTCGAGAAGTTTGAATAAAACTGATAAGTTTGAAAAAGTTCGAAAACAAATTAGATTTAAAAAGGAAACGAAGATTTGAGATTTAAAATAAAATTGAGATTTCGTATTTTGAAAAAAAAAAAAAAGTTGAGATATTTGATAAAAAAAAAAAGAGAGAGAGATTTTATCAGTTTTGAAAAAAAAAAAGTTGGAAAAAAATTGTGGTTTAAATAAAAGTGAGAAATTTGAAATGAGTGGGCCAAATTTATTGGTGGACATTTATTGGATAGTTGAAAATGAAAAATTACACTCATCCAGTTAACTGGTTATCAGATTGGTTTATGCATACATACATGTTCATTGGTGCAAAAAATGAAAGCCCTAATATAATGATGTTAATTAATTGCAAGGTTAATTTATAATGATGAGATTGATCAAATTCTATGATCAAGTCATCCTAAACTTGATCTGAATGGTCAGATATGTTTAGAACGTGGTAATTATTATTGAAAACAAAATTAAGCCCGAATCATATCCATATAAAAGACTCTTTAAATGTGCACAATCACTTTGTCTAGAGCTAGACAAATTTTGGACAATCTGATTGGTCCAAATTGAAAAGTAAATGACTTTAGATGTTTAGATTAAATTTCACTCAAATCTAATGGTTAGGTTACAAGATATGGCCCATCATTGATCAATTTTATTTATTTAGTATCTTTCTCATCTTAAACTTGATCAGGGCAAGTGACCAGTCAAATCAAAGTTATTGATGAGTAGAATAGAGTAAATGGATTAGATTTCCAAATTAGGCCAAATTTTTAAGTCAAAATTGCGCTGCAACTTGTTGACCTCGTGAAAACCTAATAAATGTATAGTCATTGGACCCCAAACTCTAATCTAACCATTGAGAATTTGATCTTTCTAATATTTGCTATTGCATCCTAAAATGATATAAAAGAACAGATGGATGGATTAGATATACATAAAATATATCAACTTGGGGTCATACCGTCGGGATAACGGATGCGGATTGGCTTGTGACCCTGCCACCAGTCAATGCCTAGTGATCGGTGCTCTGTGGGCCCCACCACGATGAATGTGTTTCATCCACTCTATCCATACATTTTCATAGATCATTTTATGGTATGAGCCCAAATTTGAGGTAGATCCAAATCTCAAGTGGACCACATCACAAGAAACAGTGTTAATTGAACACCCACTATTAAAAACTTATTGGGGGCCACGGAAGTTTTGGAACAAGCTGATATTTGTTTTTTACCTACATCCAGGTCTGTATAACCTAATCAAGAGGTTGGATGTCAAATAATCAATATAGTGGGCCCTATGAGGATTTTAATAGTGGACATTCAGTCAATACTATTTTCCTGTGGTGTGGTCCACCTGAGATTTAGATTTGGCTCATTTATTGGATCAAGCACTAAAATGATCTTCAGAAATGGCTAGATAGCGTGGACAAAACACATACGTCATGGTGGGGCCCACAAAGCACCGGGCAGTGGCCCCATAGCCAAGCTTTAATAGCCAAGGGGTGTGAATTAGGTGTTACCCCAGGAACAACTTAGTGGGTGTTACCCTAACTGTGTGGGGCCCATCTTGATGTAGTTTTTATATATCAACACTATCTATCTCTTTTTCGATATCATTTTAGGATGTGATCCAAAATCCTAAGAAGATCCAAATCTCAGGTGGACCATACCACTAGAAACAGTGATGTATAACCATTAAAAACGTTTTGTGGGCCACAAAAGTCTTGGATCAATCTGATCTTTATATTTTCCCTTCATCAAGACTTTATTAGTGCCATCTCACTTGAATTATGGGACCTATATATATTAGTGCTTAATATGGGCCCTAGAGGGAACCACACTTGCAAGTTTCCCTGCATGTGGCTTGTCCGTGCTTTTAAGGCACTGTTCGTAACTTAGCATGTGAGAAAAGAAAGGGGCGGAACTGCAAACTTTTGAGTTCAAAGCATTTTTCAAGTGTGGGTCCCTCCCATCGATTTAGACGTGGGGCTGAAATGGGCTGGTTCCTTTTCGGCGCACTCCCATTCATTTAGATATGAGATAAGGCAAGCTCAGGGAAAGTATAAGTTGGACCCCCACCTGATTAGCATCCTGTTTCTTGAGAGAGTGGGATATGGAGCAAACTACTCATGTGCGGTGTCGCCCTAGCCCTAGCCCTAGCCTAGGGGCATTTGGAGAAGAGCAATATTCCTGTGATTGACAAGGCCACTTCGACGAGGCGATTGGACTAGACTGGTTTTGGACTAGCGTGCTTTTGTGGGACTTGGGCCATGCCCTAATGTCATTAGAAGAGCTTAGTGAAATCTTTCTGATTCTTGGCCAACTATTGAAGATTTAGAACATCAACGGTTTGGGAGATTTTGGGTGCATGGCCATCATGGTGAGGCCCATCATATCAATGATTCTAATAACTAAACCATGTGTACCACTTGCAGACCTTTGGCCCGAACTTTCTATAACACCTCTCACGGAGGATTGATCACCTAGCTGCAAGCCTGCTAATTTATATGACATCCATGCCATTCAAATGGTATATTCATCAAGTGGGCCACACTCGTATTAGGATAATGGATTTTTAGAAAGACAACATCAACACCATATAGCCCACATGATGAATGGAACAACCTAGTTCTGATCTCAGACGGTGAGCCACATTTTGGCATTTGCAGCACAATTCATCTCTTCTCTCTTCCCTCACCAATGGCGTTAGCTCACAGACGAGGACCTAAATTTTAAGTGCATCCTAGCTTTTGATAACATGGACGGTCCAATCATTAATCCAGACCATGCATTAGGTCCAAGCCAACGTGAAAAAAAGGCACCAATCAGACTATTCCTCCATCTCTTCCATGAACAATTCCGATCATTACGACATTTGATTCAATCGAAAATCCTAATCATCTATTAAATAGGACCCACCTTACATTGCTCATGTTTCCAAGAGTATCTTCAATAGGATGATGATAACTATCTCACCTGATGTGTCGAGATCATCCTGTAAATGTGATCCCATGAAGAGTGGGATCGATACAATGGATAGTCCAAATTTGTGCATGATACAATGGACAGTCCAAATTTGTAATGTGTCTTGAATTTTAAATCAAATTCCTTTTGTCCCAAATGATGATGAGGTGGGCCCAAAATCTATAGGGTGTTTTTGTCCATGCTTAGGGTTTGGGAACACTGCATGTAACATGTTTGCACCTTATATTTGTAACCTTTATCATTGCGAAAATCTCCTTGATTGTTTTTTCTGTCGGCGTAATCACCTTTGTTATGAGCCACATATATTTTTTAAGCATTTTTTAATTTATTATCATGGTCATCATTATCTAAGATCATTTATCCTGAGTAATTAAGGATGGCTACATGAATCATTTTCTTCGTTCAACTATCAAAATAAATGATTGGACTGTCCACATTTTAAAAAGCATTGGTGCACTTAAAGTTTAAGTGCATTTGGGTACATGTTATATTAATTGATTGTTGACTCGTGGGGCTCACTTGCTTGCAACCATTAGTAAGTCTCAACCACCTTTACACCCAGGTCCATAGCTCAAGTGACAGACTGAGTGAAGATAGTCTTGTTTCAAACACCATTAGTAAGTCTCAACCATCTTTGCACCCAGGTCCATAACTCTAGTGACAAACTGAGTGAAGATAGTCTCGTTTCAACACTGTGGTCATGGTATTGATTCCCATAGTGGGGGTGGCTAACATTGTGATGTGACTAACAGAGGTGGGTGGGTGTACCAACAATGGGGTGTGTGAACTAACCCATAAAAAAAAAAAAAAAAAAAAGTCTCAACCATCTTTCTCTATTGAACATCTCTCTTTCTATTTTATCCTGATGATTTAAAACAAATTCACATTGGATTTGATTATGATAAGACCCATTACATTTGAACTTCTCCCATGTCCTCTGTTTTTTATTTTTCTTTTAATTTTTTAACGCGCATTCACTCACACCCCACATGCACCCAAATGTTCATGCCACAATGGCTTTTATATATATATATATATATATATATATATATATATATATATATATATACCACAATGGATACTCAAACCCATGACCTCGTCTTGAAACTCTTCCGAGTCTACCACGGAGGCCTGAGTAAGGACCCCTCCCATATCCTCTTGATTATTTCTTTAGTGTGTGTGTGTGTGTGTGTGTGTGTAAAAGAATGCACACTTGGTAAAATTTCATCTGAGAGAATCCTCTTAGAGAAAAATAACGAGATTATTCATTGTCTACTACGCTGCATCTAGATGTTTTAAACCGTTGATCATGTCCAGGTCCATCCTAACTATATGATCAAAAGGGTGATGAAATCCTTCACACTTCAATTGTAGCTAGGCGGACCCCTCCCATGTCCTCTTGATTCTTTCTTTAGTATATATAAAAAAAAGAATGCACACTTGGTAAAATTTCATTTGAGAGAATCTTCCCAGAGAAAAATAACGAGATAATTCATTATCTATTATGCTGCGTCTATATGTTTTAAACCGTTGATCATGTCTGGGTCTATCCTAACTATATGATCAGAGTGATGAAATCCTTCACACTTCAATTGTAGTTAGGAGAACAATGGGTTCATGCTGTCTAGCTTTGGTTTTGTATAAAGTGATGGGGTTTACCTCCTCAGGTGTAGAGGAGAGAGTGGTGCAGCCTGGGAGTGGTCGGGTGCCCGGTCGGTGTTGGTCGGGCGACCGAAATTCACCCAGAATGACTGAAAAGTCACTGGACTGTTTTTGGAACAGTCGAGCGCCCGATGGTCTGCTGACCGGGTGCCCGACCATGTTGGAGCGGGCGACTGAAATTCGGTAGAATTTACTCTTAACTCTCTGGACAGTTTTTTGGTTGGGCAAACGCCCGACGGCTTACGGCCGAGAGCCCGACCATGCGCGGACTGCGAATCTGCAGTTTCCTGTTTTGACTCTAATTCCTCTGGTGCTCTATTTAAAAGGTTTCAAATCGGGATTACGTGATCTTAATAGGTGGTTTTCACGTCCAAGGAGGGCGAGAGAGAGAGAGAGAGAGAGAGAGAGAGAGAGAGAGGAGGCTTGTAGGACGGAGATTACTGCTTTGTAGAGTTGATCTACTGCGCAGTCGACGTCTTGGCGCTTTTAAGTCCTCGTGCTCTGTGAGATCTCTCAATTTTTCATATTCTCTTATTGTTTATCCACTCCTGCATGAGTGAAGAAGGTTTGATCCAAGCGAGTTGTGCTTGTGATCGGTTGTAACAGTTCTCTTTCATAATGGATTGTTGATTTGGACTAGGTTCCGTGGTTTTTATCTCTTTGAGGATTTTCCACGTAAAAATCTCTTGTGTTGTGTGGTTTGTGCTTTGATTTAGTTCATTGCATTATTATATCCTATAATTTAAGTAGTTTGGGGGCGAGATCCTAAGGTTTTGCGAAACGCACCCAGCAAAAGTGGTATAGAGAGTTCAGGTTTTTTGAACGGAAGAGGGATCAGTTCTGAATTATAGAAGGTGGTTCATCAAGGATGATTAGCCTCAATGGGTCTAACTGGCCCATATGGAAGGAAAAAATGGGGGACTTGCTTTATCGCAAAGACTTGTATGCTCCAATCTTAGGCATATCAGAGAAGATAAAAGATATGACAGATGATGATTGAAAGAAGTTGAAACGGAAGGTGGTGGGGTTCATTAAACAAAGGTTGGATGATTCGGTATTCCACCATATGTCTACGGAGACCTCGGCTGCTAGCCTATGGCGAAAATCGCAAGGGATGAGAGGAAGACAGCCGGCAATAAGATCTTTCTGATTAAAAGACTTGCAAATCTCAAGTTCAAGGATAATGGTTCTATGACTGAGTACATAAATGAAGTCAGTAATATTGTGAACCAACTCTTCACTATAAAGATGGTCTTAGACGATGAACTACATGCCTTGCTATTGCTTAGCTCGTTGCCTGATAGTTGGGAGACATTGGTGGTATCTCTGAGTAATTCTACACCAGACAGAAAGATGTTCATGGAGTCGGTGACGAGTTGTTTCTTCAGTGAGGAGACAAGGAGGAAGTCTCAGGGGTCTACTCAGCAAGAGGCCCTTGTGACACAGGATCAGGGGAGAGGAAGAACAGAAAGGGTGGGAAAGCCCGAGATAAATCCAGATACAAGTCTAATGTCAGCAGAGATGTTGAATGTTGTAACTGTGGTAAGAAGGGCCATTATAAAAGTAAATGTCAAAAAAAGGATCGGAAAGGAAAAAGGAAGGAAAAAAGGTGATGAATTGGATTCTACTGCAGTCGCCTCCTATGGCGACATTGTAGTCATTCTCTCAGTGGATCACGATGTTTATCTCACGGTTGCATATTAGGACACTGTTTGGGTGATTGATTCCAGAGCGTTGTTTTATGCAATTCCACGAAGGGATTTTCACAAGCTATAAACAAGGCAGCCTTGGTACAGTGAAGATGGGAAACTCTGGAGTATGTATCCTAGATTGTGGGAGTTAGTAATATTTGTGTGAGGACTGACGTTGGCTACACATTGGTTCTAAAAGATGTGAGATATATTCTAGACTTTCGCCTCAACTTGATGTCAACGGGAAGGTTGGATGTGGCCAGCTATGAGAGTCGGTTTGTTGGTGGGCACTGGAAGCTCATCAAGGGTTCGATGATCACAGTAAGAGGGAAGATGTGTTGCACCCTATACAAGACATGTGTCAGCATATGCAAGGGTGAGTTGAAAGCAGCGAAAGATTTAATAACAGACATGTGGCATAGATGGCTCGGCCACATGAGCGAGAAAGGGCTTCAGCTACTAGCGAAGAAGCGTCTCCTTCCAGAGTTGACAGGTATACCTCTCAAAACCTGTATTGATTATTTATCAGGGAAACAGCATGGAGTTTCATTTGTAAAAACTGCTTTTCATGTTAAGAAAATGCATGCATTAAATTTGATTTATTCTAATGTTTGTGGTCCTATGAGGACAAAATCCTTGAGTGGGGTATTGTATTTTGTTACGTTTATAGATGATGCATCTAAGGAGGGTTTGAGTTTATGCATTGAAATCTAATGACAAAGTTTTTGGTGTGTTTAAAATGTTTCATGCCATGTTGAGAGAGACATGTAGATCATTGAAGTGCATCTGCACCAACAATGGTGGTGAATACATCGGGGCTTTTCATGAGTATTACAAGTCCCTAGGTATACGGCATGAACAGACGGTGCCCAAAACCTCCCAGCACAATGGTGTATCTGAATGAATGAATCGCACAATTGCAGAGAGAATCAGATGTATGTTATCCTATGCGAAATTGTCCAAGATGTTCTGCGGAGAAGTAATGCACACGGCGGTGTATTTAATAAACATGTCTCTATTAGCCCCATTGAATGAAGAAGTACCTGAGAAGGTGTGGACTGGACGTGATCCTTCGTACAGTCATCTCATGGTGTTTAGATGCAGGGCATCTGTTCACGTACCAAAGGACGACAGGTTCAAGCTCGATACGAAGATCAGGCAGTGTGTGTTCTTAGGGTACGGTGATGAAAAGTTCAGTTACAAATCGTGGGATCCGACTGAGAAGAAGCTCGTCAGGAGCAGAGATGTGGTTTTCATTGAAAATCAGTGTATAAAAGATATTGAAAAGCCAGAGAAGATGTCACGCCCTGAAATTCGGAACCCGAGTACAACAACCCGAAGCCCGAGTTCCAGGGTGTGAATTGAAAATTCGAGCATAGATTCCTTGAAATTCCATCCCACACATTATATATCTAAAATAAATTCCCAAATATAAAATTTCTTTTCCACTAATGTCTTATTACATTGAATTTTACAAAATAAAACAAATCTGGCGCGATTGACGCTCGAGACCCCTTGAATACTCTCATTTGCCTATGTCTTGTCCTTCCTGAAAACCTGCAAGAACTGTGGTGATTTTGGTGAGCTAAAAGCCCAGTGAGGTCATTTCCATCACAGGTAATATTCCAGTTAATAAGAGATAGGAGATGAATCATCAACGGATAGAATTGTATGAAATATACAAGGATAAGGTTATGATTGATATACGTTATGATTTATTATCAATGGAATATGATTATCATGAATGTCATGTATGTTATGATAGGTGCGAGAGCAATAAACGTCTAGGAACTCGTTGCCACTGAACATTAGGAACCTATCGCAAATCAACCATGCTCACCTAACCGGTACAACGAGGCGGCAAATCAACCATGCACGCCAGTGGGCAAATCAACCATGCACCACTGATCCAACCGAGCAAATCAACCATGCTCAATAAGTGAAACGACCAGAACTCGCTGCCACTGAACATTAGGAACCTGTCGCAAATCAACCATGCTCACCTAACCGGTACAGCGAGGCGGCAAATCAACCATGCACGCCAGGAGTCAAATCAACCATGCTCCTGTTCTGTCGTTGTGTATAAGAATGTATATGAATGTCATGAATCATGGAAACATATCTTCAAGCATACAATGCATCTCAACTCAATTCCAATCACACCATGCATGTATTATCTGTATTTACGTAGTCCTTTGTCTAATCATTTGGTTGGTAGTAGATTAAGGAAGCCTAGAATAATTTGGAAAAATTATTAGAATGTGTAAGGTAACCTATGACAAGTTCGTCTAGCATCTAGATATGTACAAATAGATAGGATAATTTGGGAAAACATCACGAATGAACAGAACAGAGGTTGAAGTGGGTCCCATACCTAAGACTTTCCTACAATTAAGAGAAAAAATAAAGACCATATTAAGACTTGATTAATGAAGCGGATTGGAGACGGATTCCTAACCCAAAACCCAATTATTAAGCAATAAAAGAAAGAACTAAGACTTAGAGCATAATAACAAGAGAAGTAAGGAAAATTAACCAGAAAAACCATGAGATGAATCACTCACCGTATGATGAACTGTAGGCTCCACACATGCCCAAACCTGAATATGAGTTGGCTCAGCGAGTCGACTCAGTTTGAAAGTCTAGAGAAGAAACTCCTTCTTCATTCTTCTTTCTTTCTCCTTTTTCTTCCTCCTTTCTTCTTCTCTTTTCTTCTATCCTTCTCCTATGCTGACTGGGGATGCTGCCCCAGCAATAGAAGCAACATCAGCAACGACAGCAACACGCAACTACCATCTCTCACTTTCTCTCTCTCCTTCTCTCTCTCTCCAACGACCCACTCTCTTTCTCCTTCTCTCTCTCTCCAACAACCCACTCTCTCTCTCTCTCTCTCTCTCTCTCTCTCTCTCTCTCTCTCTCTCTCTCTCTCTCTCTCTTTCTCTTTCACTATTTCTCTACCAGAAAGCACAGCCGAAATCCAGTTTTTTTATAGTCAACCTTGCATGCTCGTGCGAGTCGCTGAACGTTTCCGAATCCTACTTGGATTCGGATCCCACGTCTTGCAAAATAAACTGTTTCCACCCATTGGAACGATAAGTGGGGTCTACACGACCCTAACGGAACAATCCCCAGACTCCCATGCGCAGCGATGGCCAAGATCTTGGCTGTTTTCGATTTGGACGGTGAATTCAAAACGAGCGGATAGACGACCGATGTCTGAGCTTTTCAAGGGAATATCATGTGTGAGGGAGAGGAAAAGAATGGATGGTTTAGATGATGAATGTGGGGCCCACAGAAGGACGGTGCGGAGGTTGCAGACGGACAGTTCTCGCACGTCCGTGCGTTGTTACAGCGACGCACAAAGAAACGAAATTGCGTTTCTTCCTACGCGGTCGGCATAGTAACCGGACGCGTTAGGATCGCCAGGTGGGGTCCACTGAGATGGACGGTGGCGACTGGTCATGGCGACAGCGGCAGTGCTGTCGCAGCGGACGCTGTAACAGCGTCCGCAGATGACGTGGTCTCTCTCCTTTCTTTTTTTTTTCTTTTTTTTATATAACGTGCGTTGCACGTGCCATACATCAACCTGTCCAGTGGGGTCCACCCGTGCTGGCCCACCAACGAACGGTGTGGATGGAGCAGGCGGACAGCGCCGTTCGCTGCCGCTGCGGACGGAAAACCGAAGAAGGAAGAAGAAGACGCTCCGCGTCTTGCAATTCACGCGGTCAACGCGTGTTGACCGGTTGTGATACGTGCATGCTGTGCACGTGGGTCCCACCATGATGTATATGCTAAATCCACTCCATTCATTAGATAGGCCACATGATTTCAGGCTATGACACCAAAAATGAGACAGTTCCGAAGTTAGATGGCCCACTTATGGCCCGATTTTTTATTAGGGCGTTTGTAGGATGATCGGAGGGTTGAAATTCGACGTGTATGGTTAGATCGTGCCCTAAAACTAGTATGTAGAGTTTTGCGTGAAAATGATTTCCAGAAATTATAAAACTTGCAATTGGTCCTATAACTTAAGTTGACTAATGGTACTTCCGTAATTATTATAAATTTATGATTTTTTTTATGAGATCTGATACTTATGTGCTGTCCTAGGATTCATTTGAAGTAACTTTAATAATTAGAACCTATTCTAATTTCTTACAGTTTAATTACTATTAATTTATCAAAGCTTAAGTTAATTAATTTTCTAACTAATTAACTAATCTATAATTTAAATTATTCCGAAACCCTAGGATGTTACAAACACCTGAGCAGCTTCATAGGGCCAAGAAATCACTGGTCTAAGCATATGCCTTACGATGAACACGAAGTACGGGTCATATTTATGGATAGACATGTACACAGGGCGATGCACGGCGGTTCACATTAATCGCGAGATTCGAAATCATAAAGGAAGGTTAGATCTTCCGGTCTAGTAACGCTAGATCCTTCTAACGGTCAATTTGTTGACTTAGTTAAGTATTTTGAATTTTCAAGGTCTTAAAAGTGTTGGAACGCGTATCAAAGTTCATACGTGTGTGTATGCGAGTGAACAACACGGCCTAGAATTTAAGTTCTAACGTCGGAACATGCACTCGTGTACTTACTCGTGCGTTCCAATTTTCGGGTTATTACATTCTACCATCCTTACACAGAATTTCGTCCTCGAAATTCGATCCACCTACTAAGCTAACTAATGAAGATATTTTCCTGAAGAGTCTAACATGTGTATGAATCTAAGGCTCGAGGGCGTACAAGTGTGTATGCTTGCTAACAAGAATGTGGGTTCTTACAGAAGACCTAGCCCAGTTCAGGTGAGCTGGAAGATATGGATCCTATGATTCCTCCCCTGGTGCCTGATGACGGGGAAGTAAAGCAAGATGCAGAGGATGTGGGAATTCCTACAGAAGATGGATCGGGGGAGCAATCCCCACTTGATCCACCTGCTGAGCCACGGGTGAGGAGGACATCTAGGGACAAACACCCGTCCAAGAAGTCCTTGCCACATGAGTACATTATGCTTACTGATGGGGGAGATCCAGAGGATTATTCTGAGGCCCTAACCGACGAGCATAAAGGGGGAGTGGTTGAAAGCTATGCAAGAGGAGATGGAATCCTTGCATAAGAACCACACTTATGATATGGTGAAGATGCCTAAGGGCAAGAAAGCTCTGAGCAACAAGTGAGTGTTCAGAAAGAAGACTAAGTAGAAGAATTCACAGACGAGGTTCAAGGCAAGACTTGTGGTGAAAGGTTTTGGTCAGAGGAAAGGTATTGACTTCAAGGAGATATTCTCACAAGTGGTGAAGATGACGTCCATTCAGATGTTACTTGGGTTGGCAGCTAGCATGGATTTGGAGATAGAGCAGTTAGATGTTAAAACTGCCTTCCTTTATGGTGACCTGAAAGAAGAGATCTATATGCACAAACTAGAGGGGTTTGAAGTCAATGACAATGAGCATATGATGTATAAACTTAGGAAGAACTTGTATGGGTTGAAACAAGCTCCAAGGCAATGGTACAAGAAGTTCGACTCGTTCATGTTAAAGCATGGATATGATAGAACGTAGTTGGACTGTTGTATGTTCACATGTAGGTTCTTAAATGATGATTTCTTAGTTCTGCTATTGTACGTTGATGACATGCTTATTATAGGGAAAGACATAAAAAAAAATTGACAGGCTGAACAGTAGTTAGGCAAGTCGTTTGCGATGAAAGACTTGAGCTCGGCTAGACAAATTCTAGAGATGAAGATAACCCGTGACAGAAGCAGCAGAAAACTTTGGTCGTCACAATAACAATATATTGAGAAAGTCCTAGAGCGGTTCAATATGAATGCTGTGAAGCCGGTTAGTACTCCACTAGATGGTCACTTCAAATTGAGCAACAAGAAGTGTCCCAAGACGAAGGTGGAGGTGGATGAGATGCAGAAGATACCCTACGCCTAGGCGGTAGGAAGTTTGATGTATGTTATGGTGTGTACGCGCCCAGATATAGCATATGCGGTTGGTGTAGTCAGTCGGTATCTTGTCAATCTTGGTAAAGAACATTAGGCAGCGGTGAAGTGGATACTATGATATCTGAGGGGCTCATCCAGGTTGAGCTTGTGCTATGGTGACGAAAAACTTGTGTTAGAAGGCTACACAGATGTTGATATGGCAGGTGACATAGACTTTAGGAAGTTTACATCGGGTTCATGTTCACATTTGCAGGGGGAGCGGTCTCTTGGCAGAGCAAGCTATAGAAGGTCGTAACATTGTTGACGACAGAGGCCGAGTACATCGTGATCACAGAAGCATGCAAGGAGATGCTTTGGATGAAAATGTTCCTACATGAACTTAGCTTGAAGTAAGAGAATCACGTGGTCTATTGTGATGGTCAGAGTGCGATACACTTGAGCAAGAATCTAAGTCACTATTCCAAGTCGAAGCACATAGAGATTCGGTATAACTGGATCAGGGATACTTTGAAGCAGAAAGTGTTACAGCTTGAGAAGGTTCACACGGATGATAACAGGTCAGACATGATTACCAAAGCTTTATTTAAGGGCAAATTTGAGGCTTGTAGAAGTCAAGCAGGCTTGAAGAAGGCAGATTCCTCCTGAGTTGGAAATAGGGAGTTTTGATGGGGTTTTCCTCCTCAGGTGTAAAGGAGAGAGTGGTGTAGCCTAGGAGTGGTCGGGCGACTGAAATTCACCCGAAGGACTGAAAGTCACTGGACTGTTTTTGGAACAGTCGGGCGCCCGACCATGTTGGGGCGGTCGACCGAAATTCGACAGAATTTACTCTTAACTCTCTGGACAATTTTTTGGTTGGGCAGGCGCCCAACGGCTTAGGGCCGGGCACCCAACCATGCACGGACTGCGAATCTACAGTTTCTTATTTTGGCTCTAATTCCTCCGGTGCTCTATTTAAGAGGTTCCAAATCGGGATTATGTGATCTTAATAGGTGGTTTTCACGTTCAAGGAGAGAGAGAGAGAGAGAGGGAAAAAAAAGAGGAAGAGAGAAAGAGAAAAGAGAGAGAGAGAGAGAGAGAGAGAGAGAGAGAGAGAGGAAGTTTGTAGGAGGGAGATTACCACTTTGTAGAGGTGATCTACTGCGCAGTCGACGTCTCGACGCTTCTACGTCCTCGTGCTCAATGAGATATCTCAGTTTTCATATTCTCTTATTATTTATCCACTCCTGCATGAGTGAAGAATGTTTGATCCATGCGGGTTGTGCTTGTGGTCGGTTGTAACAGTTCTCTTTTATAGTGGATTGTTGATATGGATTAGGTCCCGTGATTTTTACCTCTTTTAGGGTTTTCCACGAAAAAATCTCTTGTGTCGTGTAGTTTGTGTTTTGATTTAGTTCATTGCATTATTATATCCCATAATTCAAGTAGTTTGGGGGGAAAGATCCTAAGGTTTTGTAAAATACATCCAATATAAAGGTCTGTGAGATTGTGTACATACTGTTAGATCTTACGAGGGCCTTTCAATATTTTTATTGTCGATCTCTTTCTCCAACAGTTGTAGATTTCTCTCTTACCAATGATGTACTGCCGACAACACTAAAAGGTTACGAAGTTGTGCCTATCTCCCTACAATGGCACATCAGAACCGTGAGAAAGCTTGGCCAGTTCTACCCACTCATCAGGTGGACCAACCCTTTATGATAGGCTACACTGTCAGCTGTACATTGATTTTGATGGTACGACACACCTAATGAGCAGAATAGCCTGATTTTCACATTAGATGATCTTTATCATTAGACCAACCTTTTGCATGGCTTGGATGTCCTACGCATTCAACAGGTTGGCAGGAAGAAGGGTCAACGTGCTGATTTCTCTCTCCCCAACAGTTTAATAACTAAACGATCTAGTTGAAGTTGGGCTGCCCCTACTATGTTTTGTGGGGCCGAGTAATCTGGTCCCATGTATTTTCGACCCAAGATTGCATTCTTAGCCACAGGTTCGAATGCTAAGCCCCCTCATTAGCGTGGCCTGGTTTAGACCCAGTTCCTTAGCTCGTAATGGCGTTGGATCCAATTCATCAGTTCATGTACGGGATTTTGAGGGACTTAAAACCAAGTCATCTTTCTTACTTTCTCATCCCATCACCCTAATTTTTCTACATGGTCCCTATCTAATGCTGGAAAGGACATGATGAGGTCGATCACCGTCTTCCTTATGGGATAACTATCTTGAATCCATGAGGCTCTCTTGATTCCATAAGATCTTTCTTGAATTTATGAGAGAGAAAAATGACAAAAGTCAATTTTGATTGAATAATAATGAGAGTTAACCCTGACAGCAAATTACAAGAGTGTTTATGTATTCTAAGCATACTATAACGTAATTAAGAAGCTATTAACTAAATAAGGAAACAAGAACTAAAACACGTGCTAAACTACGTTATCCATCAATCACATTTAGTCGACCGACCCAAACTTTCGGGTGACCGATCGATCGATCGAAATAGCTCGAAAGTGTCCAGTAATTAATTTGAATTTCCGAAGTAGTTTCAATCGATCGACATCGGTTGACCGAAATACCCCAAAAGTATCTAGAGAGCAATCTATTTTTTCTGGCATATTTTCGATCAATCGTCTAGATTTGTTGGTCGACCAAACTATGCTGATTTCTGCTAATTTCTCTTGGGCTTCTTCCTCCGGTCCATCTTAGCCATGAATGTGCCTGCAACTTGTTCTACATCACTATCATGGTGGAACCATGTCGATGCATAAAGTTGATCTGGAACGTCCACTGGGGAGACGATCTCCATTGGACAACTGTACAAGACTTAGGCATCCATCAAGCAAACCCTAGCCATAAATGTAGGCTTGTCTACTTGTGGGTGGGGCCCGGACCTGTGGGGTGCATGTGGGGCTTGACATTGGCTTAGAAACCTTTTTCTATTGGGTGATATCACAATCGTACTAGTCGGCCAGAGAATAAAAAAGATGTCGGCAAAAGAGGAATTACATGATATGTGGCCACATCTATTCACATCTATTCACATTATACATGGTTTTTTCATTCTGACGAATGGGACCCATGATCAAAACCATTGATTTATTGTGTCGCTTGCCGCAAATGGACTGCGGCTCAAAAATCTACTGGACAGGACACTTTTAGGCCACTGAGATCTTATAATTCAATATTTCTTTCGGGGAATGATTCATACACAGTGGTACTCAACAAAGCAATGGCCTGAATTATCAAACCATGGGCCCCACTTATAAGAATCGATAACATGTGTAAGCTGTGGATCTAATCCAGGAAAATGTTGCTAATGATCCACACACACTGGGACTCAACAAATCAACGGTCTAGGTTACTGAACCATGGGCCCCATTTGTCAGAATTGAGAACTTGTGTATGCTGCACAAAGATACCGGCCAGGCATGATATACATACTCGTCGGCAAAATGCATGCGACTATTGTGTTGAGAAAGCTATCGTCCGTATACTAGTTTGTTTTTGAGAAATACTTTGATACTTTGATATTCTGACAAAATGTGATGGATGATACACAGGCACTTAGAAATTACTGATAAATTGTATACCTGATCTACAAGTAACTCAAACTAAACCCCTCAAAATATGATTACTGGTTTAAGTGTGCCGTGGACCAAAATTTATTATTTTCACTCTCTCAGACCCCCCCCCCCCCCCCCCCCCCCCCGTGGACCAAAATTTATTATTTTCACTCTCTCAGACAACCCCCCCCCCCCCCCCCCCCCCCCCCCCACAAGCATGTGGCTTACAAAACTTCATTATGTTTCTTGAACTATCAAATACACGCACACACACTACTAAAACTACCTGATCCGTCTTTAAACAAGTCCATCACATGGACTGGACCAAATCCAACTATGGTTTGAGTCTCTTTTTCCCCTTTATTATTATTATTATTATTTAGGTTTTGCTTTACTTGTATCAATTGTGTATGGGTATTCTTGGGATGCAAGAAATAGACTTGAATAGGTTCACCAAATAAGAAATCAATCATTGAAGAAGAAAACTCATGAAGTGGGTTGGTTTCTCCAATGTCGCACACACAGGTGCTACTTTGACACATGAATGGTTTGTAAATTGAATCCCTTATTTGTATGTGGCTAATAAAACTTCATTACGTTTCTTGAACTATCAAATATATTAAATATATATAATTATACTACTAAAACTAACCGAACCCATCCCATACCTGATTTGACCCGACTTTAAACAAGCTCATCAGATGGACCGGACCTAAATCCAACTATGGTTTGATTCTTTTTTTCCCTTATTCATTCATTTATTATTATTATTATTATTATTATTATTATTATTTTAGGTTTTGCTTTACTTGCATTAATTGTATGTGGGTGTTTTTTAGCAGCAAGAGATAGACTTGAATATGTTCACCAAACAAAAAGTCAATTATTGAAGAAGAAAACTGAAGTGGGTTGGTTTCTCTACTATCGCACACATGCATCAACACTTTGACACATGAATGGCTTGTAAACTGGATCCTTACTTGCACGTGGCTTACAAAACTTCATTATATTTCTTGAACTATCAAATATATTAAATATATATAATTATACTACTAAAACTAACCAGACCCAACTCATACCTGACCTGACCCGACCCGACTTTAAACAAGTCCATCAGATGGACCCAACCCAAATCCAACTATGGTGTGACTCTCTTTTTTCCTGTTGTTTATTATTATTATTATTATTTAGATTTTGCTTTATTATTATTATTATTATTATTATTTAGATTTTGCTTTACTTGCATCAATTTATGAGTGAGTGGTTTTTGGTAGTTAGAGGTAGACTTGAATAGGTTCACCAAATAAGAAATCAATCATTGAAGAAGAAAATTGAAGTGGGTTGGTTTCTCCACGTTCGCACACACATGTGCCACTTTGACACATGAATGGTTTGTAAATTGAATCCCTTACATGCATGTGGCTTACAAAACTTCATTACATTTCTTGAACTATCAAATATATATATAATTATACTACTAAAACTAACCGGACCCAACCCAAACCCAATCTGACCCGACTTTAAACAAGTCCATCAGATGGACCCAACCCAAATCCAACTATGGTTTGACTCTCTTTTTCCCCTTTTTTATTTTTATTTATTATTATTTTAGGTTTTTCTTTACTTGCATCAATTGTGTGTGGGTGCTTTTTGATGGCAAGAGATAGACTTGAATAGGTTTGCCAAACAAGAAGTCAATCATTGAAGAAGAATATTGAAATGGGTTGGTTTCTCCGCTATCGCACACACATGTGCCAGTTTGACACATGAATGGTTTGTAAACTGGATCCCTTACTTGCATGTGGCTTACAAAACTCGATTACATTTCTTGAATTATCAAATATTACACACACTCACACTACTAAAACTAACCAGACCCAACTTATACCTGACCTGACCCAATCTGACTTTAAACAAGTCCATCACATGTGCCGGACCCAAATCCAACTATGGTTTGACTCTCTTTTTTCCCTTTATTATTATTATTATTATTATTATTATTATTTAGTTTTTTCAGGTTTTGCTTTACTTGCATCAATTTCTATGCGAGTGTTTTTCAGCAACAAGAGATAAACTCGAATAGGCTCGCCAAACATGAAATCAATCATTGAAGAAAAAAACTGAAGTGAGGTGGTTTCTCCACTGAAAAGCAGTGTCAGGCCATTGATAATTGTCCTTTTTCATGCAATATATGGAAACTCTCCCAAAGGTTAATATTGGAAACATAGAAAAGTGAGAGATAATCCAATGTTGTCAATATCATTTAAGCTAATATCAACATATCATACACTTAATATCAGTGTATGCATATCTGTCTCCGAGATCTGGACCTTCCACTGCCATGGCCTACTCCAGATCGAGCACATCCCAAAATCACATTGGTCGATTGATTCTAGCCCACTGATCACAGGATTCTTGAGAATTAGTAATGCACGGTGGGGACAAAATCCAATTGGTCAACATTCACTAGCCAAAAGTCGTCCATTAGATGGACAGGATCATCTGAAGGGTTTTGATCTTTGACCTATCATCACCTATCCATGTCTGGAAGACTAAGTGAACAGTCTAGATTTCATATAGGTGGGCCATGTATAAGTAGATTAAGTGCTTGATAACTAAATTAAATATTACTGTTTAACACTAGATATATTTAAAAAAAAAAATAGAAACTCTATGAAAAGCTTGAAATATTCCAAAATTTTGAAAAGAAAAATCCATGGAAAATCCCACTTGTTTATTTATTTTTTTTTTGGATGAAAATGTGAACTGTGCTGTAACAAACCAGTGTCATGGATTATTCGAATGGCCCACAAGAAGGCTCAACATGGAATGGGTCAGAGTCACTTCATCCACTTTTTTCTTTCAAGCAATGAGTGATGGGTAATGTGATTTGAAATGCTTATATTCAACATATGATTGTTGTACTATTGGGCATTGTATGTCTACATGAATGACAATTGTAGCAATGTAGAAATCACAGCCAAACATGAGCCATCTTGGACATAATGTATGGGGACAATGTCAGACCACATGTTTTGTTCACATGGACGGCTACAAATCAATCAAAATATCGTATTATTCTTTTCTGCTGTACAAACAGGAAAATGGCACTTTCACACATTTCCTAAAATGTTTCTCCTGGAAATTAGTATAATTTCATTCAAGGCCCTGTGTGTTAGACTGGTAGACCACTCATTTTAGTTGATGGTAATGATCTATATTAAAGATCTGTGACCTCTAATAATAATTAGTGTTGATCTGAACTAATTATATGATGGAGATCAAAATCTCTAGTGTTAGTTTTTCTTGAAAGATATGAAAGTGTAAACTTACAGATTTTAGAATCTTACGTTTGTATCCCTTAACCATATATATTTGAAAGTAAATGTTGATCTTTTAGCAGGAAATGTTCAAAATCTCTCTCTACTATATCCCAATAGGAAAAAGAAAAAGAAAAAAAAAAAAAAAAAAGAGAGAGAGAGAGGAAGAGAGAGCTTGCTCACACGTGCAGGACACGACAACCTTCCAAGGATGGGCCACATACATGCACAGGTGTGAAGAGAAATATGTGTGTGTGTGTGTGTGTGTGAGAGAGAGAGAGAGAGAGAGAGAGAGAGAGAATCTCTCTATTCTTTTCCTCTCCTCTTTTTCTCTCTCATCTCTCCCTACGTCCAAGGAAGAACGTCCAAAATCTCTCTATTCCTCGAGATGGGATTTTCTTGGTAAGGTAACGCTACCAGGATTTAACCTTGGGTTACTCATACACATTATACTATCTCCACCAGCTCATCTAACGAACGGGAGACCCTTGAGATAGGATCTATTAGAAGGAAGAATCTCAGTTCCAGATGTGTGTACATATTATGGGGGTCCCATCTTTGGCCTATTAATCCCATGCAAGCTTAAGAAATAGATGTGAAGATATCAATGGGTGGGATCCATCAAGTTCGATAAAACCATTTTCAACAGTAATGACAAAAGAATAATGGTTAAATTTTTTCAAAAAAACATTTAAAATCATTTGAAAATTAAGCCCACCTAAAAATAATTCAATGGACAGTTCAATCACTTAATATTTAACCCATTAAAATGTTTTGAGTAAAATAGTAGATTCCTTACTGGAACATGTAGGCTCCAATTTCATTTTAAATGCATATACCCAACCATACTCATAAGTCAATTACAATTGTAACCTCACTAGGTGAGCTATAGCAAACAACACTTTGATCTTGAAATTCCCATATACCCTTAGCTCAAAGGATGTTTCAAAGCTAATTTATAAGTTAGTACGAGGACGTGCATGATGGGCCTCTCGGATGAAAAAAAAAAAAAAAAAAACTTGATACGATTCTCCAACATAAGTGTCTAATTGGGCCTAAGTACAAGACCCCACAAATTAACATGATGGACACTAACACTTTGGTGTAGGATATGGCAAAGACACAAGATGCCCAATAGTGGAGACTATCTATCAGAACTTGTCATTAGTTCCCATCATAAAACATGATCACAGGTAACCCAAACCTGCTTTGGTGATTAGGGATGATTAGGATAGTACTTAAGAATGATGGACCAAAAAATTTCTATGTTCATTGCTTTTCAAAGAGGAAGTTGGCTTCATCGATAAAGGGCTTGCTTGGTCTAGTCAATAGCATTCATGGTCACCCATAGCTCCTTCCCTAAGCCTCCATGGTCAAGCAACCGTGTTGTGTCCACTCATGTATTTCTCATGTACATACAAAGGAACCCCTCTCTTTAACCCATATGATGATATAAACATTTAAACATCAAACTCGATCATTAAACATAGCATTAATAACATAATTGAAACATAGATAATTATCAAGATCGATGACCATGATTGTCATTTTCTATTTAGGAAACATAAGGCAGACATCTAATACATAATTACGGTTAACTAACATGACAGCTTTTAAAACTCCCCCTTATTGCCGACTGGTCATGTTAAGGATGGGTAGTTCATTTCCAATCCTTACGTCAAAATTATGATAAAGGAATTATTATAAAGGAGGCTGACATTAGAATTAAAATAGGTTGGCCTCTTTTCAAGTTATCCCTTTCCCACGATGAGAAATAGAGAAAATCTCAATGGATTGACCCACTTCTATTGTAGTGGAGCCCACAATTAATTAGGTGGTCTAGATGGTAGTCTAACCCATATAATCCAGAGAGTAGTTATGTCGTTATGCAATCAAATTGGATATTGTTATTTTGAATGGCCAGGGTTATGTCAAATTGCAATTAGTCAGTGATCACCATCTACTTCAATTTTGAATCCAAACAGGCCTTACAGCTTATCTTGCTCATTATGTGACTTCATGCTAATCTGCACCTCAACCCTCAACTCAGTTTTGGACGTACAAATGATCATCATCACCACCATCAACATTGATACTGTAGTTCGTGCTAGGGTAAGGCACCAGTCAGGTATGCTGTGTGATATCTTAAAATCACTCTTAAGAAAAGAAAATCTAGGGAAAAAAAAGTTTTAAAAAGTGACTTTATATGCCATTTGTCCCTTGCTGATGATTGGTGTGTTGCTTGTTATAATAAGACATGACCTACTGTATCATTTTACAGTAGGGGTCGTTTGTTTGATAGTAAACGGTTGTAATTAGTGGTAAATGTATAGATATGGGCAAAACGGGTTATTTGCGTGATAGTAAATCATGGTAATTGAAATCAATGTGAAATGAAATATAGCAAAATCAAGTGAATTGGAATCTTCTCAAAAGGCTGAGAATCGAATGCAAATGCCAAATCTTCAAAAGTGGGCCCACTTTTATGGCCACCTAAGTCTTAGAATTTCTTTATTTTTAGCCAAAGTATATATTTCATTTGGCTTATTATAGCCATTATGCCAAATGTCACATATATACTAATTTAAGGTATTAAAATTGATTTACTTAACGCATTTCAATTTATGACGTCCAAAGACAATTTTTGGTCTCCAATTTATTCTAATTACAAGCATCCAAACACAACTCAAGATTACAATTCACATCGATTCCATTTTATCCTTGATTTGATCAATTCTAGCGTATTCCAATTACAAGCATCCAAACAGGCCGGCCTATAGCATTTTCACATGGAATATGTAAAAAACATATTAAAAATTCTACAAAAGCATTCGGCATAGCTACTACACCGAACCCTAATTGATAGATACACCCTCTTTTATAACCTTGGTAATAAATAGTACAATTTTACCATTTTGTTACCAAAAGTAGAAAAGAAAGGGTGTGTCTATCAGCAAGGGTACCGTTCGGACAACCATAACCAGTCAATTAATGTGCCTTTATAACTTTCCAATTCATTGGGTACAATTTTGTCTACGTATGTAATAACGCTTGCACGGATTTGGGCTTGCTTGTAATCATTTTGCCATGGAAACATGCTCATGTTGGTTATTTCTTGTAATATGAAAAAAAGAATACGGACTCTTTAAAAGGAAGACGGTCCCTTCAACTCTACTTTTACGCCTCATTTTAGAGTAGTATCATGGGTTTAAAGTCATAGACATCTGAATGGTCCTGATCATTTGAGTGACAATGGTTCATAGTCCCAGCAATTGGGCCGTCCTGACCGTATCAGATGTGAATTATTGCCTATTGCAATTAAGGAATAACATATCCATATATAAGATGAGTGTAGCTAAAATGAGAATGTTGAAATGGATGAGTGGCAAAATATGAAAGAAGTAAATTAAAAATGAATGCATTTAAGAAATTTTAGGAGAACAAGACATGACATAGTCATGTGTGACTGAGAACAAAAACTATGCCAGCTAGGAGTAAGTACAAGCTGAAAGTCCTAAAAGAGCAAGGGAAAAAGCACAGAAGAACATGCATGGAGGTAATAAGAACAGCCTTTGAGAGCTGGTATTTGAAATATATTCGACTCCAAATCACAAAATAAGGTGATCTTGAATCATAACTTGTGTTTAGCAACTTCTAACTGGAATGCAATGCACTCGAATCCAAAAATAGAAATATATTGAAATTTTGCGATATACTTATAAAATTAAATTTGATTACCCGTACATACATGATATTTGACTAATGATTATAGTGAGCCCATTGTAACATATACTTTAGCCAAAAATGATGAAATTCTTAGCCTCAGGTAGTCTACACGCATAGGATCACAAGCTACTCGCCAACAATTTTTAACCATCAATTTACATGGCTAATGTTTGGATTGTTCAGATCATTTTTATTGATATAATTTTAGGTATGCAAGTGATAATTTGATTGTTTTTAGTATCATCAAGGTGGCATGCGTACAATAATTAATAGCCATGTGACACCTTTGTTACACCTGTGACTCTCCTACTATAAAAAAAAAAAAAACCATTTAATTCCAAATCACAATGGAAGGAAAAAATGATGTATTTAATGATTTTTGGATTCTAAATGCACTCAAATCCACACCGTTGGTCTAGCTCTTGGTAGAGTAAAACAGTGGAACAAAGCTCACGAAGCTGACCCAATTAATTTTGGGACAAGGCTTAGACGACGACGAAGATGATATCTAGCACAATCATGATGAGGCCCACCCGATGGATGACCAAGATCATGAGATTGCAATGTAAATTGCATGCACAGAGACAATGGGAGTGGACACCCATCCTTTTGTGATCATGATGGATGGCCAAGATGTGTGCATGACATCCAACCCATCCTTCATATGAGCCCCTCATAATCTCCTTGGAGCCCAAACATCTGTCCAACCCAAAACTTGCCTAAGCTAAGAACTCTAAAATCACGTGGTGTGAGGGCTCGGATCAGGTACTACCCCACCAGGATGCAGCTGACAAAGACAGATGGGTACGTGTCACTTCTACATTCACCTCTACATTGGCGGAGAGTAGGTGGGACCCGCACCTGGGTATAGTGGAGAACTGACAGACCTGTCACATCAGCCAAGTCCCACCTGCTATCCACCAATGCCGAGGTGACACATACCCACCCCTCTCCAGTTGCGTCCTAGTCCTTAGTGGGGCTAGTACCCAATCCAGCCCGTGGTGTGACCTACGTGAGTTTTAGAATGGCCTAACGTTTGGGCTGTCCATTCTTCCTGGTGGGGGACATTTTCTGAATGCACTGGATGACATGTAAAAAAAACCCACACTGGGCCCACAATGTATGTGGAAGGTTTTAATGGTGGATGTCCTCATCACAACCGTTCCTTGTGGCGTGACCCACCTGTGTTTTGGATCAGCCTGATATTTGGGACTAGAAGGTGAAATTTACAGGCACACCTTATGGACGAATTGGATGTTGTGAATACATCACGGTAGGACCCCACACGTTGTAGAATAGGTTTATTCTAGAAACGTTGCAGAGGAACTGGCCTCCGTTCCATTAAAATCTCTGGTTTTTTTTTGTACGTTGAGTATCATTTCTTGGCCAGGAATCTGAGAGCTTGTGTTTTGAGTTTTGGATTATTACTTAGCTACTGTGGGGGCCATCAGCATAACCCTCACGTGCCACACGTATGCTACATGTGTGTAGGTAACGGACGTCAGTGTTAGGAAACTTTCCATTTTTCAATGGGGCCGTGAGAAGACGAGATTTCACAGTTCTTATATATGCCCCGTCTGTACGGCCGTTGAATCTGGACCCTACAATTCGTGGGCCCTACTCCGGATAGATGATGGTTCGGATTGCAGTCTTTGGGTCCTACTAATTCACGTCTTCAAGGTCCAAACACAAGCACTAGGCGTGTCAACGTAGAACGCATGTGCAGGATCCGGGACATTCGTAGGGTGTTCTAATCACGTGGGCCCCACAAACATACGAAGGAATGGACAGTATGAAAAAAAAAATGATAACTATCCAATAATCCCCTTCTTGGAAAAAGTGTTGAGCACCTCTACCAGTGCCAACTTGGGACGTGCATGGGACACCCATATACATCCGTACCCTGCATTAGGTGGGCCCCACTGTGAACAAAACCTGGCAAAAAATCAGGTCGGTCCATTCAGCAATCAGGACCCTCCATCAGTTGGAATCTGTTATAAGTAACCCATTTCTAGAAATCATGTCCATGGACAGCCGTAGCTGTCGCTTTTCTTCATTGTCCCACTCTTAAATTGGACCTCCAAACATTTTTTATTTCTCTTTTAAGGACACTAATTAATCAGGTGGCTAGGATCATCCAATTTAAGTTTGTTTTTGAGCCATTTACCTTATGACCATTTGACACTTTGTATTTGAGTGTGTTTGAGGGAAATGGAAAGGAATTGGGAGATTTTGTGCCAAACTCACAATGTTGTGGACATGAAATAACATTTTGCTTTCTTTTTAAAGGTAGGAGGGACACAAGCATAACAAAGGTGTCACTAGGGTACTATAATACATTATACACCTACACATTGATTATACTCATAATAATTCAATTATTGGGTGCAATACTTTTTTTTTTATTTTATTAAGTCTGGATCGTCTGTTCAGCTTCAATAGGATTTTCCTACTACATTTAGTGTTGATAACATCAGTGCTGAGCTGGACCAATCAGGTGGTCGGCAAATAGAAAAATCCTGTTGAAGCTGCGCAGGTGATCTATATTCTTTTTTTGTTTTTTTTTTTTAAAGTACACACCCTAGTATTCTTACTACACCCACCCCCCAGTTAGTCATGTTGCAATGTTAGCCACCCCCACTATGGGAATTCGATACCATAACCTCAGTGTTGAAACGAGGCTATCTTCACTTAGTCTACCACCTGAATTATGGATCCAAGTATGAATACAACACTAAAATCATAATAATAGAATTATTTAAATTGTCCAAACATTGGCCATCTAAATGGACTAGCGGAGTCCTTACGTTTGTGGCCCACCGAATGCTCAATATTGCTTAGTTTCAGCCTATGTATTTCGATAATCTTATTACAATCATTTTGTCAAATATCACATATGTATGCTAATTTAGGATATTGAAGCTAAGTTAGTGTATCAAATTCAGGTCCCATGAATATTATGATACATTCCAAACACAAGCTCTCAAATGAAAGAATTAGATTCTAGTGCATTCCATTTATAAGCTGTCAAATACAATTAAGGATTTGGAATTGCTTAATTCTTTTGCATTGTAATTTAGATTCCAATGTATTTCAAATACAAGCCCCCATTGGAGCCCTAACCATTAGTTTCAATTAATTAGACAATTGCAATTGCTACATCTTTTCAAGTGAAATTATATGGTCAGTATCATCTACTCGGCTTGATCTCTAGCCATGCCCCATCTACAGTGGGCCTGCCATACCGATCGTTTTAAGACTCGTACTGACTCATCCAGCCTCAAGTTTAGTCACGAATAGCTCGAATTGGGGTTAGTTGTGAATCGGCCCAACTCAACCTAGGTTGCGGGGTGGCTCATCGTGTCAAGTCGGATCAGTTGGACCGAGTCCAGGTCCATTCGGACGAGTCACATGATACTCCTCCCGAATCTTAATGGTTAGGTTGATATACCCTCATTTCTATAGGATAACAAAAAAAAAAAAGTACTCTGACCGTGTGATGGTTGATACACCGGCCCTCAGAAAAAGAAATAGCATGTCACATGCATATAATTAAAATTAAACTGCCCAGACAGTCCCCTATTGAGATAGATTATAAGCCACCTGCACCATTTTTTAGCCTGTGTATCAACAGTCACACCCTGACTGAGTATATTATGTAACTCCCTCATTATTTTGAAAATGGACGTGATTCAATGAGGGTCCCTCACACATGAGTAGGGGTGAAACACGTGCCAGTGATCTGGGCAGATGGAACACGTGTCAGAGATTTCTGCCATACATCATGCAGCTTACACTGAACACACCAAGGACCAAAAATGATGTTGGCCCACTGATCAGGCATCTCAAGCTTGCACTGATCTACCTGATGAATGGCACAGATCTCTGACAAATGCACCTGTAAGTGCCCCTCAATGAATCATGGCCCTTCTGAAAATGGACCATTGACCAGTGGACTTGTACTGCCATTATGTTTTTTTCGCTGTGGGCCATCCAATATACAATAGGTTCCACTAGAAACTGATCTTCATTCGACCTGTTGGCTGGGCACTGTGTGGATGACCTGTTCCAAAAATCATGGCCAGCTGATTTCATGCAAGATTTATTGGTGTTAGCGTTTTTATGCAGGTACCATATGATACATACATACGTGTTTGCCATCTTAAGCTGTACATTAGGAGGGCCCACCTGATGCATGGCTTAGATACCATTCGAGTGATGTCTCCATTATTTATATTCTTTTGAATTGTGTTGTAGGTATAGCTTGATTACCTGGATGAGGTAATTACTTGAAACTTTTCAAGGCTTTGAAAGTAATAATTAAGTTTGAATTATTTTTTCAAAATAAAAAGTAAAAAGAGAAAAAGAAGGGTTGTGATTTTTTGTGATTCTTGGTGACCTTGGACTGTGAATTATGGTGACTCTAAGTGTAATATCTTGTCATGAATTCAAATAGCAAAGGAAGTAGTTAACTGAAAAGACATCATAAAATGACCTGTATTTTTTTTATGGGAGGAACTTAAAGTGTTCTTTTTAAATTCATAAAAATTCATTTTTGGATTATTCTAATCTCCAACAATCTCCTCTGTGTAAATTGCAAAAAGAAATAAATCAAGGTGAAAATTACAGAAGAAATAAAGAAGTTAAGGATGCTAATGGTGGGGAGATATTGGTGCGACTTCAAAGATGCATTGTATCTCCATTATACAGGAGTGGGATTGCCTACAAGGTAGAGCATATGAGATGTAGGATGACCATGGGGTGAGACCCATTGTGGGACCGTGTGATTTGGGGATTCAAGCGACGTGGTGGTTGCTCACGGGAAGGAAGTTTGCTTAGGAGAGCCAGAATATAAAAATAATTTGGTGCTCTCCTAACAACTTTAGGGCTGTTGGTACGCTTCTCAGTTGTCCGCTATCAGATGCACACTACAAAAGTGTGTTTATGGTACATTTTTCGATTTTGTAGGTCAAATTTCACATTCTCCATTTTAGAAGAGGGGGCTTATTAAATCATAGGGACAGATTTGATATAACCCTCTCTTGCAAATTAGTTTAAACACCAACAGAGCGTAAATATCACCTCAGAAATCATAACTTCGTAGTGTTCCTAAAGCATAATTTTTAAGTGTGATTTTCTTTTGTTTTCACGTCTTTCATTAACTTCACCTCTTCCAATAAGACCATCAATGTTCATTACTAGTGCATTCAAAGATTAAAAGTATCATAGGCCATATGATCATGAGGGACGCATGCCTTTACATCATCCATTGGAGGGTTAATGGCAAACTAGTGGACAATCTAACCATAGATATGCTCTTGGAGTTCGTGTTTACTATTAATTCCCAGGCCACCCATCATGGTGTGCCAGGTGAGATATGATGGCCATGGGGTATTGGCATCCATGCTCTCTAAGTTGGATGATCCTAGACGTCCAATTTTTTGAACTTGTGAACCTTTTCCCAGCATTATATGATCAGATGAACATATTTTTATGTGTTATTATTTTATTTTTTACAAATTTTTACTCTTACCTCCTATTTTTGGGACATTACTCACAACTCCTTATAAAAAAAAAACTTACATATTAGTCCTTTTAACAAATTTAATATTACTTAGATATCCCTACAAGCCTTTTAAGCAACTATAATAATAATTTTAAAAAAAAAACAATAATTCCTAAACTACCTTTCCTTTAAGTAGATGCCCTTCCCTTATGGAGGGCCCACCATAATGTGAATATGCCATCCAATCCGTTGGAATAAAATATCTGGGTTAGATGATTGCAAACCTAAAAAATAAGGCCGTTCTGAAACTTGCGTGGGTTAATGTTGGCCGTCCATCTCCCAACTGTAGCCACCTCAGTCATGGACTGGCCTGATTTTTTGTCCCACGACCAAACATAGAAAGCATGCACGATGGTCGGAGTGGATGTCACCAATGCATCCCGGTGGGGCCCGTTTTAACTAATTAATGTCCCATCCTAATGCATTCTCACGTTGTGGATGTCTCACATGCAACTAGCTGGACCATACATTACAGTCCAGCGGTTGGAATGGCATATTTGGGATATAACAAATGTACGTGTAAAGCGGGCTGGGCCGGGCTGGGCGGTCTAACAATGAATTGAGTCCAAGCCCAACTTGAAATTGACCGGACCATGCGTCCAAAAAGTCGAGTCGGGCTCGTGGTCTAGGCCGGCTACTTGGCCCACTGCCACCCTTATGTGGACCATGCTATAAATTATATTAGACGGTGGTGATTGACCATTAAAAACTTATTGTGGGCCACGAAAGTTTTGGAACAAGCTGATATTTGTGTGGCCGCTTCATCCAGGTTTTTGCGACCTATCAATAGGTTGGATGGCAAATAAATATTCCAGTGGCCCCCAAGAAGTTTTTAATGGTGGGTATTCAATCACCACTGCTTACTGTGGTATGGTCCACCTGAGATTTGGGTCTACCTGCATTTTTGGGACTATGCCCTAAAATGAACTGTCAAATCGGATGGACGGCATGGATGTAAGGTACATACATCACTATGGGCCCCATAGTCAGGGATCCACAGATGACGTGCAGTCCATATTTGTGTAGAGGTGGCAATGGGCTAGGCTCGGGCTAGATCAAACTAGGTCTAGTCCGGCCTGGCCTGAGCACCAACATGGGCTTAAAACAGCAGGCTCAAGATTGAGCCCAAATGTTTTTGGGGAATGGGCCCAATTCGGCACAGCCTGAAATTGATTAAATCATTATTTTCTATGGTGAATATTCCCAATCCATCCGTTGATTAAGTGGGGCTCACTGTTTAATGACCCGAGCCCAAGCGCGACTGGACATTGATCGGGCCATGCATGCCCAGGCCAAGCCAGGTTCACGGGCCAAGCGAATAGTTCCAAGCCCAATCCAACACCGGGCCGAGCTCACCCGATGAGTGTACTCCCTGATTTTTTGCATATATCATGGGCATATCACAGATTATTTGATGAACGGCCTGGATCTCTAATATATAGAATATATTTCATTTTGGGCCGTTGGGAAAACAATGGGACCATGGAATTCCAGTGTCTCCTCTCTCAATTCATTTGTTATCCATACCTTCTTAAAATATGAGAACATTGCTGTGCTATTCTATAGATCTCAATATGATTTCATCTCCCCACGTGTGTGGGGATCATAGCCGTTTGAAAGTGTGCCCCACCACGCATGTTAGATGGCAAGAAAATCAAGCATCTGCACGATCTCAGGTGGGCCACACTTGAAAGTTAAATGTGGAACGTTGGTAAATTCTCTCTCGTCCGTTTATTTGTACATGAGTGGGCCACTTGATGACAGTACCGTTGTTACAAATATCGCAGAGATTTTGAAAATCTCACTATATTTGTGCAGCACAAAGTGGGATTGGGCCTATCCTTACCGCCCATAGCTGAGCTTGGCACAGTGATCCGTACCTGAGGATTGCCTGCAACCTGGACTGAGGAAGTTCCTGCAGTCCGAAGCTATTTGGGGCGCACCGTGATGTTAGAAAGAAATCCACCCGGTCCATCCGTTTTGCCAGCTCATCTTAGCACACATGCTCAGAGAATGAGGCAGATTCAAAACTCAAGTGGGCCACACGAGAGGAAAAAATGGAGAGGAAAATGCGTACCGTTGAGACGTTCCCAGGATTCACCGTGATGTTTATATGCCATCCAAACCACTCATAAGGTCATTCCCACTGAGATGAACTGAAAATACAAAAATATTTGCCTGATCCTAAACTTCTATGGCCCTGTGAATGTTTCAACAGTCCCCCATTATTTCATGTCGTGTGGCCCACTTGAGTTTTGAATATTTCTCATTTTTTCTTATATCCTAGCATGAGCTGGCAAAATGGATGAACGGAGTGGATTTCTCACAAACATCATAGTGGACCCACAAGACTGCCAGGAGTAATTGGATTCGTAGGCAATCCGCACAGCTGCCACCACGGAAACAACCAACACTCTCCCAACCAATGGACGTGGATTGGGTAGACCAAGCCCTGATCAATCAATGGACTCTCCCAGCCAATGGATACGGACGCAGATTGCATAGTGATACTGTGAGTATGGACGTGGCTACTGTACAGTATTCTGTGGGCTCCACCATAATGTATAGGATATATATCTTATCCACACTGTCCATCCAATTTAGATCGTTATTTTAGGGCATGAAACCAAAACGGAGGCAGATCCAAATCTCAAGTGGACCACGCCCCCCATTAAAAAACTACTAAGGCCCACTGTAATTTTTATTTGCCATTCAACCTGTTGATTAGGTCACACAGACCTGAATGAAAGGAAAACACAAATAACAGCCTGATCCATCGCCCAATGAGTTTTTAATGATAGGAGTTCAATCACCCTTGTTTTATATAGTGTGGTCCACGTGAGATTTGGATCTGCCTCTTGTTTGTCTCATGCCCTAAAATGAGCTGGTAAAATGGATGGACCGGGTCGATATAACACATACATCATGGTGGGGCTTAGAGAGCATCGTCCAGCAGCAGGGACACTACTTAGCCCCAACCGGGATCCAGCAATGTGTGTGGGACCCTGACCGTGGGGCCCACCTCAATGAATGGCTTGTATATTTACACCGTTTATCTTTTTTGCCTGATCATTTTATGGCATGGAACAAAAAATGAAGAAGATCCAAATCTCAGGTGGACCACACCCCATCAGAAAAAAACTTCATGGGCCCACAAAGGTTTGGATCAAGCTGATATATGTGTTTTCCCTTCATTGAGGTCTCTGTGACCTGAAATTTGTATTTGCTTCCATTTTTAGGCTCATGCCCGAAAATGAGTTGGCAAAAGAGATGGACGGCAAATATATACAACGCATACATTAAGGTGGGCCCCACCTACATTGCTGCTAAGTAGCGTCCATCATGTTCCGACTCAGTCGCCTGATCAATGGATGCGGATTGGGTACTACCCCTGCCGGTCCCTAGGAATGGACAGAGGCTCTGAGGGGCCACCGTAATGTATCAGTTCTATCCAGACGGTCGATCTATTTTGCCATGTCATTTTTAGGGTACTATGCAAAAAATGAGGTACTTCAAAGGCTCAAGTGTACCACACAGTGATTAAACACCTACCATCGGAAACTTTTTGGGGACCACATAAGTTTTGGATCAAGTTATATTTGTGATTTCCCTTCATCCATGTCTATGTGACCTTATGAACCGTTGGATGGCAATTAAGAATTATGGTGGGTCCTAGCAAGGTTTCAACGTATCACCACTGCTTCCTGAGGTGTGGTCCACTTGAGCCTTCGATCTGCCTCAGTTTTGGACTTGTACCCTAAAATGATACAGCAAAATGGATGGACGGTGTCAATAGAACCCATAATGAACAGGGGTTCATAGGGGCCACCATGATGTATCGGTTCTATCCATACCGTCCATCCATTTAGCCATATCATTTTAGGGTCCACCTGAAGTAGTTCCAAGCTCAAGAGTAACCCACGGTGTGGATTAAACACTCACCTTTGAAAACTTTTTAGGGGGCACAGAAGTTTTTGACCAGGCTGATATCTGTGTGAACAGGTTGGATGACAATGAACCATCACAGTGGGCCCTAGGAAGGTTCCAACGGTGGGTGTCATTATCACCACTGCTTCCAGTGGTGTGGTCCACTTGAACCTTAGATCTGCCTCAAATTTTTAGCTTGCACCTTAAAATGAGATATGGCAAAATGGATGGACGGTGTGGATAGAGCCCAATCTGCGTCCGATCCAGCTCCTCCCACGCCCACGTGGCATGACTTGATTGGAGGGCAAGATGCGGTTAGAGATGGGTCCATCTCTGATGTGGCGATCCAATAGCAATAAGCCGATTGCAGAGCTAGGTGGGGTCCACACTAATGTTTGTGAGAAATCCACTCTCTCCATCCGCTTTGCCAAACCGTGTACATCCAAAACTCAATTGGGCCACACAAGAGGAAACACTGAGGATTAAACGTCCACCATTGAGACATTCATGGGCACCTTATGAACGGTTTTGATTGCATATAAACATCAGTGGACCCAGGAAGGTCTCCAAGGTTGACATTTCCCCGCCCATTTTTTCTTACGGTGCAACCTTTGAGTTTTGGATCAAACCTTATTTTTGGGCTCATGTTCCAACATGAGCTGCAAAACGGATGGACGGGGTAGATTTCTCACAAACTCGAGGGCCCCACCTAGCTTCCGACGGCAGGATCTTCAATCGGCGTCCCCGACTAATATCGTCGGCCAGATACGTCGTTCTGATCGAGGCAGATGGTCGGGTCATGGAAAAGATGCATGCATTTTAGTAATATCAAGAAAAAGCTATCCTTAGGCCTTTTCAAAAGGTGTGTAGACTGGATATTGGTTTCCCAGGATCAGGCCCAGCGATAAAACAAATAATACAGATTTCAAACATCGGAAAAAGAAAACGAACGGTTCAGAAACTTTCATGCTCTAAAGAAGGATGAAACAGGCACGATATTGCACACGTGAAGTAAAAGCCACCGTCCGAATTGTGGGCCCACTACTAAACCATCGGAATAGTGGGCCCAATTATTAGAAATATATATATATATATATATATATATATATATATATATATATATATATATATATATCCGATGGATTTCGTGGACGATTGTGGTGGGAAGAAGGAAGCAGTTTCTTGGAAGTGTCCACAAACCAAGAGGTTAGATTGTTAAAAAGAAATGAAATTTTCATGTGGGCCCATCTAAATTCGGTCCCGCAATTTTGACCGTTTAATGTCAGTTGATGCATGCCGCGTGTATGGTTTCGAAGTGCCTGCGTATCAACAATTACACTCTCAAGAGTATCGATTGACAAGGCCAGAAGACCCCACTGCCACTGCACCGTGGCCCCACCATACAGGAAAACAAAGCAGCGGAGTATAAAAGAGGCCGATACATCCACAAATGCCGTCCACCGTTGGACGCGGTTTGGCAATTGACCCCAACACCAGCCAGGTAGTTAGTGTCAAAGCTCTATGGGCCCCACCATGATGTATCGGTTTTATCCACGCTGCCCATCCATTTTTCCAGCTTATTTTACGGCATAAGCCCAAAAGCCCAAAAAATGAGGCAGACCCAAATCTCAAGTAGAGCACACCACGTGAAACATTGGAGATTGAATGCTTAACGTTGAAAACTTGGGGGGCCACAGAAGTTTTGGATCAAGCTGATCGGTTCGTGTGACTTCATCAATAGGTTACAGTGGACCCCATGAAGTTTTTAATGGTGGACATTCAATCAACACTGTTTTCATGTGGTGTGGTCCACCTGAGATTTAGATCTACCAAATTTTTGGGTTCACTCCCTAAAATGAGCTGTCAAAATGGATGTACGGCGGCGGGATAAAACAGATACATCGTGATGAGCCCACAGAGCTTTGACACCAGCTAGCTAGGTAGCTGGTGCTGGAGTCGCTAGCCAAACAGCGTCCTCCACCGTTGTGTAATGTGGGGCCCACCTTATGATTGGATCAACCTGATCTCTGGGCATGCCAATTTAATTGTGGGGCTTCCAGCTGGCTGAAATGCCGTATGAGCACCAAGGTGGGCCCCACATGCAGATCTCCATACACAAAAGGAAAAAGGAAGAAGATTTGCAGGGCTGAAGGATCGCCAGAAGAATTTCCAATACGCTATCCCCGCCATTAACCTTTTGGTCCTTCACCCTTTCGCATTTTCCCAACCCCACAAAAACAGTACAAAACAGAAACTCCTCAAAACGTACTGAACGTGCAGATACGAACGGCGGGGATGCGAGGAACGCAGCCTATCAACGATCATGATTCTAAGATATCTACAAACGAAAAAGAAAAGCGGCCGTTCGTTTTTTTTACCCCCCTTTCCTTCAGAATCCGAGCGACAGAAAGGATGAAGGAGCAGCGTCTTCACGAAAAACATCAAGAGTCGTAGCTGCAGCATCATCAGCAAAAACATCAACGGTTGTAGCTGCAACAGCAGGTGAAGCAGCAAGAACCGTTTTCATGTTCTTCCGCTTCCTCTTCCTCGATCGATCTCGATCTCGGTCTCTTGGCCTTTCCTTGATCGAACCCCACAATCGACCGCTGAAAGTAGCCGGGATTGGATGTCGACGACCCGCAGATGACATGTGGATCGTCCGCCAGCAGATTCTCCTTTACGGATTTCAGCGTTTCGATCGACTGAACGGGGCATTCCTGCCATTCCAGCTTGGCCAGATCTTCCTTCACCTGCTCCAGCGTGAGGAGAGCGCAGGAAGATACGTTCTCTTTCAGAGTCGATCGCAGTGGTGGCAGCAGCACATCGATTGAGTTCATCGCATCCATCAGCTCTTTCTGAGAGATGATTATTTCAACAAAAAAAAAAAAAAAAAAAAAACAGAGAGCAGAAAATGAGAAGCGTAGGGATTGGAGGAGAGAAATATTAGAGGAATGAGATTAATAGAGAATGCCTTAGGACGGTTGTGAAGTTTGATGAATCCATGCATGGCGATGATCTGAAAGGAGGGATGAGAAAGACAGTCAGATGCTGCTTTGTAAAGGAATATAAATGCTCTGAAATGAATGGTAGAAATTGAAAATGCAGCAACAGGAAGAAGAAAGAAAGGCAATAGAAAAATTTCTGAAATGGAAATTGAAAAAAAAAATCATCAAATGCTGTAAATATTAAAAAATACCGCAAAACAAGTTAGATCGCGAAATTAGTGGCGCGCAGGAAGAAGAACAAGAAGAATCAGAAAAAAAAAAAAAACAGTAGAAATGCTCTGAAACGAACCATTTCTTCAAGAAATCGAAAATAATGAGTGAGAAGAACAATGAGAAGCCTTAAGAACGTTCTAGATCTTTAACAATACCGCGAAATGAGTTAGATAATGAAACTCCAGAAGAAAATCAATAATAAAAGTCTGCAATGATAACAAACATAGAACCATTCCGGAGAGCTTTTACCAGCAGATCTCGAATCCGAAACGTTTCCGATGCGTAAAACAGAGAAACTGAAAAGGAATTTTCTGAAATCTTTTTATGCTTTTGGAGTAAATAAAGGGAAAGAGCATGAAGAACTATCAAAATCTTCTGGAAATTCTTCAGAAACGCAGAAGAAGGATTTCGGGAGGAAATCGATTTGCAGAGAGAGTATTTCTTGAAAAAAGGAAGAGAAGAACCGCAGCTGAACAGAGAGAGAGAGAGAGAGAGAGAGAGAGAGAGAGAACCTGGTTGAGCTGATGGATGGTGAGAATATCGCAATTTTGGGGATTTTCATGGAAATCAATGTAGTTCTCCAGCGTCAGTTTCGGCCTCGCTTTCATTTTCTTCTCTCCGCTCCAGCCCAGGCCTTCCATCCCCACCCTCTCCCTCCACTTGTAACCCACAGGAAGGGGAGGGGGCAGTATAATGACCCAATTACCCCTATTCTTCCACGAAAATTATTATCAGAAGGGAATGTGGGTGGGACCCTGACCGTAGGGCCCACCTAGATGTATGCATTCTGTATCCACTGCCGTCCATCTGTTTTTTTTTTTTTCAGATTATTTCAGGGCATGGCCCAAAAATGAAGCAGCTATAAATTTCATGTGGACCATGCAACAGGAGACTGTGGTCATTGAACGACCACCGTTCAACCGTAATTTTATTGATCATCCAACCTGTTGATAAGGTCACATAGACCTGGATCAAGGGAAAAAAACAAATATCTACTTGATACAAAACTTTTGTGGCCCACAAAAGGATTTTAATGGTCAATAATCACTGTTTCCTGTGGTGTGGTCCACCTAAAAGTTGTATCTGCTTTACTTATTTGAACCATGGACAATATGGCAAAACAGATGGACGGCGTGGATATAGAAGATATATATATCGAGGTGGGCCTTATAGTCAGGTCCCACCCACATCGCTGGTACCCTGGTCGCAGCCATGGGGCGCTGCTACGGTGGATTGGGTGGATCCCTGTGGGGCCGACCTTGATGGATGTGCCTTACATCTATTTCGTCCATCCATTTTGAAAAGCTCAATTTAGGGCATGATTCCAAGAATGAAACAGATCCAAATATCAGGTGGACCACACCACAGGAACAGAGGTGATTGACCATTAAAAACTTCTTGTGGGCCACAAAAGTTTTGGATCAAGCTGATATTTGTGTGGACCCTTCATCCAGGTCTTTGTGACCTTATCAGAAGGTTGGATGGAAAATAAACATTCCTTTGGTGTGGTCTACATAAGAATTAATTCTCTAGTGTTTTCAGTAGGGTATGAGTCAAAAAATTAGGCAGATATACATCTCAAGTGGACCGTAGAATAGGAAAGAGTGGTGATGGAATGCCCATGGTTAAAAACTTCTAAGGAGCCACAAAAGCTTTGAATCCAGCAGATATTTGTATGTTTGGATGGCAAAACAGTGGGCCTTGAGAAGCTTTTGGAAGTAGATAGGGTGGGGACACAGCACCAACCATATATGATATACCCAGTGCCTGTGTATCAATTTTGAGGGCTCATATTAGGAAATGTGCTCAAAATTGAAGTATATCTAAAACCCAAGTGGACGGCACCACGGGAAAGAGCGATGATTGAATGCCGTCCACTGAAAAATCATGGCCGTTTCAAAAGTTTTGGATTAAGCTGACATTTGAGCTTTCCCTTCGCCTGGGTCTTTTGTAACCTTATGAATAGGTTGGATGACAAATAAACATCATAGTGATTAGTGGGCCTTAAGAAGGCTTCAATGGTGGACATCATTATCCTCACTCTTTCTTCAGGTGTGGTCAGCTTTGCAATATGCTTCAAGGGGATAAAACACACATCCCCGCAAAGTCCAGTCACCAAGGATATCGAGGACGCAAATTGCGTCCGACCAGATCTGCATGGGGGCCACCAATGTATCTATTTATCCACGCGGTTCATCCCTTTTCTAAGATCAAGTTATCGCCCAAAAAATGAAGCACATCCAATGCTCTAGTGGACCACACCAGAGGTAACTCTTGCATTTAATGCAACTTGCATTGTGCATTTAATGCAACCCAAGCTTACTATGTGGTGTGGTCCACTAGAGTGTTGGATCTGCCTCATTTTTGAGGTTATACCTTAACATGATCTTAGAAAAGGAATGGATGGCGTTGATAAACAGATACACCGCAGTGGGCCCCCACACAGATCAGGTCAGATGCATCGTGTATAGATATCAATGGTGTAACGGATTGGATCTTAAATACATTTTCCAAAACCAGTCAGTCCCAACTCCAGAAGCAGTTCCTGGGTCTCATTGGTCTGAATATGCTACAAGATCTGGTCTAAGTTTTAAAACACTGCGCTAGTTCAAGGGTGAGTTAGAGCCACCACTCTATGGGGATGGGAGGAGCTATTCAGGTCAGAGTAGGGGTGCAAATGGTTCGAGCTGGGTTTGGCTCAAAATTACCTGAATGGGTCAGGCCTAGGCATAAGGGATCCAAGCTCAACCCACAAGATTCACGGTTGGGGCTGGTCTAGGTCTGGTTGGGCAGTTATTAACTACTTTTCGTCCCCCTTTTCCTAAACTTGTTTTAATTAACTAGTTCCTTTGGTCTAAGATAAGTCGAGACCAGGTTCGGGTTTGAATTGGGTCCATTTTAGGATGGTCTAAATTGGACGCTTCAAAAGCCAGAGTCAGGTTTGGGTCAAGTGACGTTGATTTCCGAAGGTCCCAGCTCCAGCCTATTTAATAATCTGGCCGAACTTTTGGACCCTGAACCACTACAATGGATTCAAATTTTGGACATCAACTGTCAGGTCGACCCAACCCATTTGCACCCTTCGGTTGGGGGCATCGTAAACATGCTGTGGCAGAAAACAGAAAAGTCAAGGTCTATCAGTAAGGTGGGCCACACACACAGCATCGACTATAGGATGGTGGTCATTTCTTCTTGGTGGCCATTTTGTCATCCTAATGTGGCCCAGCTAAAGAACAGAAAGGCCTAACTTTCAGACACAGAAATTTTGAAGGTGGGTCCTGCCTGGCGAATGGCCTCCACCTCTGAAAGATGCTGGGAAACCTGCCTCCTCAACATGAATAGTCCTCGCATTGTTATGTGATTTTTTATATTGTTTCAGCTGCAAATCAACACAAACTTCCCCCATGGAAATCTCATTGCTAAGGGCCTGTTTGGAGGTATTAAGTGGGATGGAATTGCATTTGGTTCCATGCAAATTCCTTAAGACTTTGGAGACCAAGGAAAGGAATGGGATTAGGTAGATTACAATTCCATGGTCCCACCAAACAGGGGCTTTGCTTAATAGGGTGTTTTTGCCTGAGGAAGAATCTGATCCAAACATGGGGATTGGATGGTCAAAATACAATGGTATTTCCACACACGCAATCATTGTGCAATAATGGTGTTAATCCCATCTAATGCAATTTCATACCATCTAATCCCGCTGACCAAACAGGCCCTAAAATGAATAAGACACTCCGGGAATTATAAGGGGGAAAAGAACAAAGACTAATATCTTCTAAATCACATTAGCAACTGCCAATATGCATCCCTAATGATTTTTTGGTACTGCCAGTTAAAAAGACCTCAAATCAACATACAATAATAGAACTCGCGCTCTTCAATCTACCAGTCTTCAAGTGTAGTTTAGAAAGGCAGCTCAAATTCAATGTGCTTTTCTGTTGATAAAGATCTGCAATTGCTTTGATCAGAAAGGAATACATTCCAATTATGTTGCAGCGTTTTATGGTAAAGGGGATTTGAGTTCTTAAGTGTGCGTTTGGATGTGCCTCAAATCACAAGTGGTTTGAATATGGCAGGAATGGTCACACTGCATTTGTGTTGACATGAAAACTGAAAACCCAATATTAGGCGGGATACTGTTTTTCCGACTTCTGTTCCCCAAATCAGAGTCAGTACCAGCGAGTGTGTTGAAGTTGAAAAAAGAAGTCCCTGATTTCCACACCATCACAAACTTCATATCAGAATGAAAAGCTCCCAGATCTGCCAAAACATTCAAACCGCTTGCAATTAAGGGGGCCACCCAAACACAGCCTACCATTCTTCACAAAGTGCACAGAATGGTGAAATGGCCGATCTCCATGGACAGCTCTTATCTGGCAAGAAAAGCTTACTCTGGGCAGACCCTTTGAAGGAGCTCCTTTGTTTGTGAGTTCATCTCAATCTCATCCAATTTCATCCGCTGACGCATCAAAGGCTCTGTTTTTCCAGCGGCCATATATGTACGAAGCAATGAAGAGTAGACTTCCAAATCAAGATAATTAACCTTTTTCAACTTCTTGTAGAACTCTTCGGCCCCATCGACATCCTTCGATTCCTCAAAATGCTTCAAGAATGCCCTCACTTTTTCTTGGCTGGGCCGCCACTCATCATCCTTCGCTTTGGACACAGCCGTCTCAAAATGCTTCATAGCCAAATCAATCTGATCATTCTTCAAGTGGAACTCGATGAACATCTCCAACGTCCTGAAGTTGGGGCCGGGGCCCTTCACTACGGCGCTCTCGTAAAGGGATTTCGCTTCTTCGATCATGTCCCGCCTGAGGTACGCACTTATCAGAACGTTCACCAACCTGACATCGTAGCTCGTGCAGCCCAGTTCCCATTCTTCAAAATACTTCCCGAGGGCATTAAAATCACCCAATTTAGCAAGAGCCTGAAGCATGACAAGATAGCTCAAGTTGGTGGTCTTCGGAAAGGCTGATTTCAGAGATTCCCATACCCTCTTAACCTCTGCTAAATTGTGAGTCCGTGCATACAAGGAGATAAGGAAATGGAATGCCTGGCGATCACGGTGGTTGATGATTTTCTCTAGCCCTTTAAGGGCCACATCGGCCTTATCGAAATTGCCGGCCTCAACATAAATGGCAGCAAGGTTACTATACGTGGTCCAATTGCAGCAAACATTGCCTTCCTCTTTCATTTCCTCCACAACTCTCTCTACTGCTTCGATGTCTTTCAAAGAAGCGTAGCTATTCATCAAAACATTATACGTAAATGCATCTGCTGAGATCTTTTTTGCCTTCATTTCTTGGAATAGTAAGGGTACCTTCTCAGGCTGGTGCAACCTCATGTACAACGACATTAGATTGTTGTAGACCAAAGAAGTGGAAGCGAAATTCAGTTCCTTCATCTTATCAAGGAGTGCCATGGCCTTATCTGGCATTTTCACCACACAATAGGAATTCAGCAGAGCTCCATAGGTCAAATGATTCTTTGCAGGTTCTGAGAGGCTCATGAAGTACTTCTCCGCCTCAGTAATCCCCTTGGTTTTTGACAGGAGATCTAGGCGTATTGCATAGTCACTGTAGGACAAGTTAGTGCCCTTGCTTTCCAGCCATTCCATTAGCTGCGGAAAATAAATCAAAATCCAGTGAGCAAGGCTGCCGAAGAACTATGGCCTCAAGAAACATTAGAATCAAGTGTCAACAACTGAAAGAGTATTAAAATTTTGCAGCAAGTGATAGTTTTCTTGATATTCTTCAGGAGATGCTGAGATGATTTGCGTGAAGAGAGATTGATAAGGTAGATTAGCTACCGGATGTAGCAATGTTGCGCATGTTTGTTGGATGTAGGCCCCTCAGTAATAAATTAAAAAAAAAAAAAAAAAAAAAAACTAAGGACCATCATCAGGTCATCAGAAATGCACGTTGAATATAGAACAGTGTTTGAGAGAGGAAATTCACTAGTAAATCACTTATAACCTGTAAGTCACAGGCAAACTTGCCAGGATACTTCATGGGGCTGGTGGTGAGAAGTCACTTCCCTGTAAGTGACTTACAGCTGAAAGTCATTTTTAGTTGAAAGTCAACCTTGAAAAACTTACAGGCATCCAAACAACTTCTAACCATCCATTTTTCTTATTTACACATGCCCCACCAGATGGGTGATGGGTGGACCTCCATTGTTTGTGCCATGGCATGTTCACGGTGACCCGCATGATGAATGACCTGGACCTCACCCATGTGTACCTCAAACTGCTTCTTCAATCTCTTGAAGCACTAATTTCCTTGGCAGTTCTCCTCCCTTCAATGGTCTTTCCATCTTAACATGACACTGCAGAACAATGCATGCATCACAATGCAACCAGGCAAAGTAGGGGGGTGTTTGGATGGTGGTAAATGAGGCAAGTTGTATATGATTTACTAGAAAATCATTTACAACTTGCGTTTAGATGCCCTAAAATACTTGTAAAACTTTACTAGTTGTACGATTTACCACCTTCCCCCCCCTTTTCATTTGCTAGAAAAAAAGGCTGGGATTTCATTTGCTAGCAAATGATTTACCAGCAAGAAGCCTCCAACGGCTCTTTTTTTTTAAGGATGGGAGATATGCACCTCTCTCTCTCTCTCTCTCTCTCTCTCTCTCTCTCTCTCTCTCTGCCAAAGGCAGAAGATTTTTCTACCAGCCTTATAAAAGATCATTGGAATTCATGGGCCTACTTCTATGACTCACCTACTGCTTGGTTTTATGTGAGGATCAACCCTAAGCTTTAGTGAGATGGGCTTAACCCTTTAAAATCCACTCTTATATGCCATTTGAATATTTTTTAATGAATTACTTCTACAAACAATCTCAGGTGTGAAAACACAATTACAGGATATAAACCACTCACAGGCTATCCAAACACTGTAAATGATTTACTAGTAAATCAACTTAAAACTTTTACCACCATCCAAACGCCCCCTAGAAGAGTGCACATAACAGGTCTACTAAAATCGGATAAAACCAAAATAGCAATGATTCAACCATGACCAGGTAGCATGAAAATCTTCTCTCGAAAGATGCATAAACTTTAGACCGTGTTTGGATGTGCAAATGAATAGAATTACAACAAAAAAAAAAAGTTTGATAACAAGGAAATGAAAAAGAAATAGAACTAATGATGTTGCCCAGTATTCATAATGAGGGAGTAGTCCTCAAATTGCAGTTGCATTCCGTTGATTCAAATGCAACTTGAAAGCAAGAGAATATCCATTATCGCAATTCAATTGGATAGTGCATCCAAACGCACGCTTAATTCAGAGTCAGATTCCATATCCAGCATGAATGAGGGTCTCTAGAAACAGACACGAAAAGCTAATCTACGTCAGGATTGAGGTTATAGGTACATGATGAGTGAATGAGGATAGACAGTCATTTCCATATAAAATCGGGGGTGTTTTGGTCATTTAAAGATAGAAAGGGTGGCAGGCAAGAGTGAAGACAGACCTCGAGGGCTTGGTTGTAGCGCTTGTACTTGCGGAGCTGTTTGACGTAGTTCTCGATCTCGTATTTCTTGACGGATTTGCCCTCTCTCAGCCATTTGTTGAGCGTCTTAGTAACGGTCCCGCTGCTCGCTTCCCCCAATCCCGACAATCGACGGTACAGAGATGAAGATGAAGATGAAGATGAAGATGGAGATGGGACTACCTTCGCTTCAGTTGCCGTCTCCGTCATGACAGCGTCCGTGCAGAGGCGTCTCGTCGCTGCTCTTGCATACAACGCCGCCCGGCTTGGGTTCTTCGCCATTACTCCTCTCTCTCTCTCGCTCTCTCTCTCTCTCTCACAGAGGGTTTAGTTAGGGTTTCTTTTACGTTTTGTCTCCGTCGCGACTGAGGTTCCAGCGTGAGTCGCCACTCACGGACGTAGATTAGGTACCACCCCAATCTCGAGCTCGGCACTAGCAGGGCCCCTGTGGGGTCCACTGTGTTGTATGGGTTTTATCCACACCATCCATCCATTTTTTCATATCATTTCAACGTGTTGGCCCAAAAATCAGGCATATACAAGTCTCAGGTGGACCACACCATAAGAAGCAGCGGTGATAATGATGTCCACCGTTGAAACCTTCGTAAGGCCCACCGTGATGTTTATTTGCCATCCAACCAGTTGACAAGGTCACATAGACATTGATGAAGGGAAAACACAAAATATGGTAGAACCATCGCTCCAAATTACACGTGGCATGATGATGTATCAATCGGGACCATTCATCTACCGTGGTCTATCGTACTTAGCGTATATTTCAAAAATCATACCGATTGGACAATCCTGTCCATTACTTATCTTCACATTACCTAATTGAATTACTGACCGTTTAATGCTTTTTGTCATGCGTTGATTTGATGGCCACCAATCAGATGGACAGTACAGTCTAATAGGCTTAACTTTAAAACATAAGCCATCCATTATAGGGTGCGGAAGATGGACGGTCGCGATTGACAAATCACCCTGCCATGTCTACTGCGAAGTGAGAGCACTACCGTATTCTGGTTCTTCCCGCTCTACCGTATCATCTTAAATGGGGGATTTTACTATATTAGCCCCGAGGTGTGGCCATTTTAACTAAAACTTCAATTTCTCGTACAAAGTTTTCAAATTGGTCTTTTCATGAGAAATTGAAAATTTTGTGGTCGGTTTTGCCCCTCTACCAGTTGGTCACATACGGAGTTGCTTTTCGCACAAGTTTTTTTTAAGGGGATTGTGGAGCCCACAAAATCAATGATTTTGGCCATCGGATGGCCAATCTGATCCGCTCATATGAGAGGATTAATTTCGAAAATCACGGGAAGTGTTTTTGCATTCATTTTTAGGTGATGTGTGGTCCACAAAAGTCTTGACGTTTCTCCTTCCTTCTAAATTCTTTTCTAATGGTGTGGTCCACCCATACTAAGTTTTATCTTCAAATTTTCTGATGATACACTAGTTTAAAATCCTTCTTCTACGAACAGATTCGATTTCTTCTACCACCATCCAATGGGCCCCCACATACGAACAATTTTCGGTTTGTAAAGGGTGGGGCCGTTGGCTCGTAGCCATTCATTTAGAATTTCAAAAGGCAGAAACCTCCACCGTCGTCATCGCAAGGGACCACCACCAGCACGACGTAGGGGACCACAACCAGGCACGACGTAGGGGACCACCACCAGGCACGACGTAGGGGACCACCGCGGTCAACTCATTTTCTAAGAAAGCGACCTCTAACTGGAGAAGGCGGTTAAGACCGTTGCTCCTTCTTCCGTGGGACCCACACCGACACCGACACCGACACCTCAAATCTTCTCTCATTGCGACTGATATGGCGTGTAAAGGTAATAATATGTATTATTTTAATTATTTCTCTTGTGTATATTTCGAAAGTCTTCTTGGATCCTCTTGGTAACTGTGGATTCCTACTGATCACTGTGGAATCCCCCTGAGCACTGTGGATTCCCACTGAGCAGTGTGGAATCCCCCAGGCACTGTGGATTCCCACTGAGCAGTCTGGAATCCCTCAGGTACTGTGGAATCCCCCTGAGCACTGTGGAATCCCCCTGAGCACTATGGATTCCCACAGAGCAATGTGGAATCCCCCAGGCAATGTGGAATCCCCATGAGCTCTGTGGATTCCCACTGATCACTGTGGAATCCCCCAGGCAATGTGGAATCCCCCAGGCAATGTGGAATCCCCATGAGCTCTGTGGATTCCCACTGATCACTGTGGAATCCCCCAGGCAATGTGGAATCCCCCTGAGCACTGTGGATTCCCATAGAGCAGTGTGGAATCCCCCAGTCCATGTGGAATCCCCATGAGCTCTGTGGATTCCCACTGATCACTGTGGAATCCCCCTGAGCACTGTGGATTCCCACTTAGCATTGTGGAATCCCCCTGGCATTGTGGATTCCTATTGAACACTGTGGAATCCCCCTGGCACTGTGGAATCCCCCTGATAATTCTGGATTCGTACTGATCACCGTGGAATCCCCTAAGCACTGTGGAATCCCCTTGAGCACTGTGGATTCTCAATGACCACTGTCGAATCCCCCGGGCAGTGTGGATTCCCACTAAGCACTGTGGAATCCTTAAGCATTGTGGATTCCCACTTAGAAATGTGGAGTCCCCCTGGCATAGTGGATTCCCAATGAGCACTATGGAATTCGGCTTGCATTGTAGATTCTCCCTAAGCAGTATGTGTTACATCCATCAAGGTGCACCATTTGAAGGGCCCCGATAACCTTTGGTTGGATTCTAAAATAAACATTTCAATGGTGCCAATAGAAGTGGACACAAACCAAGCCAGCTCGAAAACTAAACCAAGCCTCATAGTCATGCTCCTTAAATGAAAACAAAAGCAAGCTCAAAGTAGGGTAATACCGGGTCCATATGGCTCGAAGCTCGGTTCGATCCACCTCGGTTCAATTCAGCTTGGTTTGATTCGACTTAATTCTGCTCGTAGATCGTAAGTACATTGTTTCCTGTGGTGTGATCCACTTGAGCTTTGGTTATGATTTTAAGATCATGTCCTAAAATGATATGTAAAAATGGATGGATGGCATGGATAAGACATATACATGATGACATTAATAATACATAATACATAATACATATACAAGGATGTATGCTGTTCCCATGCAGTTGTAAAATTATGCTCCTGAACTTTTGTTTTGAATAGCCTCTTACATGGATGACATGAATAATACATAATACATAATACATATAATACATATACACAAACCAAGCCAATCCACAAATCGGGGTGGCATAAAAACAAGCCAAAGCAAAGTAGGGCTAACTCCGCCCGGCTCGCATTGTTTCCCACCTCTAGGCGCCAATTACCCTCGAATGTGTATTTATTATATGTTTATGGTTAATTCATGTATTTCAACTTATTATACATTATTCATTGTACTAATTGTTTCAACACATATCCACAGGTGGCATGAATGAGAGAAAGCCGGGTCCTTGCCCAGATTATTTTGCTAAGAAGGTGGCAGCAAAATGTTCAGTTGAATTTTTAACTCCATTGAATGCTGCATTTGCTGGGTGTAAAAATTGTAGAGATTTATTCCGATCGAGTTGCTTTGGATATTTGCTAGACTTTAACGAAAGAGAATTCATATTTCATGGACCAATCATCCATGCGTTGATGCAGAGACATCTCGGTGACCTACGGTTCAACATCCATGATTCCATCATCCGTTTTGGTGAGATGGAATATACATTAATTATGGGATTGAAGTGGGCATCGTACAAGCCAAAAGAAGTCAAGAACGACTTACGAGACCGGTACTGTAAGAATTACGAACATATTAGCAAGAAAGACTTAATGGAAACTTTTCAAAGTCTTGTAAGGTTGAAAAGACATTCGCATGTCTTGAAATTTGCCCTACTATTATGCGTGGAGAATTTAATTGTTGGATTGCCTGGAAAGAATAAATGTGTGGAGGAATATATTAGTTTAACAAATAGTATCAATGATTTTAATAACTATCCTTCGGGTCGAGTTGGCTACGAAATCTTGAAGTACCATGCCAACACGGCAATAAAGGCGCACTATCCAGATACATACGCTTTTTGCGGAAACACATTTGCCCTTCAGGTAAATTTAGTATTGTATTCTATGAATTTGTGCATTCCAAATACACGATATATTACCTTATATTATTCATTTCCTTTTGTATTCTTGACTCAACAGGTTTGGGCGTACAAGTCATTCCCATCTCTAACCGGCTCACATCGTTGGGCTTCGAGAAGGACTGTTATCCATATTCTGTGATTTCTCAACTGGAAAATGAACATGTTAGCGCGGTCTGCGAGCGTTTCTAAAACATTTGAAAAAAAAAATGGTAATATGCATGGAATATAATGTAATGGTGGATTTTGTAGTTTAAACATTACTTTTATGTTCTAATAATTGCATTCATGTTCATCGTGCAGTTTGTGAGCATCGGGGCCCTCATTCCCACCATAGATGAGGAGGAACGCGACGTTGTTATAGAAGTTCAAAGACTTGTTGGAAACACGACGTTAATAAGTGAGAAGAGGTCAAAGAGGTACATGGATAGACGACAAGAACAGTATGAGATTAAATCTATAGGGCCAAATAAGACAGTAATGAATATAAATGTAGATGGGAGAGTGAGCACAAAGAGGCCCGTAAAATCAGATGAAAAGTCTAGATGGAAGAAATTGTATAAGATATTATTGAATAAGGTAACTAAATATGCGACTGAAGTGGCCGAAGTGAAAGAAGAAAATAAGAAATTAGGTGAAAAAATTTCTCGTCTTGAAGCTGAATTGGAGGCAGTGAAGGTATTTTCAATTATAATTGTGCACCACTGGTAATTTACAATGTGATTTAGATACTAACCAAGTATCAATCGTGTGTCTTCAGGGGAAACGCGCGGCGGATGAACGGGATGAAGAGGAAGTAGAGCCTCATTCAATTCAGCGTACTCCGGATGCATACGCTGGTCATAACGTGGATGATGCAGAGGTTTGCACTACCCTTGTCGTGTATTCTAGGGGTCATTCAAAATTTGTGACACCCCCTCATTTCACGTGCGGGGTAGTGAGAGATGATAATATGAAGCCCGTTCGCGACCGACAACCTTCAAGGTTCCAGCGCAGCACGTTCGTAGAAGAAGGATTTAAACTAGTGTATCATCAGAAAATTTGAAGATAAAACTTAGTATGGGTGGACCATACCATTAGAAAAGAATTTAGAAAGAAGGAGAAACGTCAAGACTTTTGTGGACCACACATCGCCTAAAAATGAATGCAAAAACACTTCCCGTGATTTTCGAAATTAATCCTCTCATATGAGCGGATCAGATTGGCCATCCGATGGCCAAAATCACTGATTTTGTGGGCCCCACAATCCCCTTGAAAAAAACTTGTGCGAAAAGCAACTCCGTACGTGAGCAGCGGGTCAGAGGGGCAAAACCGACCACAAAAATTTCAATTTCTCGTGAAATGGCCACTTTGGAAATTTGTATGAGAAATTAAAGTTTTAGTTAAAATGGCCACACCTCGGGGCTAATATAGTAAAAATCCCTGTTAAATGAGAGTAACGGCGATTGATCTGGACCGTCCAATTACTCTTCTCCCCTCTTCAAAATTAGGGGGAAAAAGGCGAAATCCCCTTGGCGCCAAAACTCGCTCTTCTTCTTCCTCATTACAAAGCAGAACTAGGGGTCTGAAATTTCCGATTCTCGATCCAAAAACCCTCTCCGCAAAAGCAATGGCCTCTTCATCTTCTCGCCCGACCCTCATTCACGACGACGATTTAGATGCGCAATCCGACGATGCCTTTCTGCAGTTCGTTGATTACGCGCGATTGATGCTATTGTCGGAAGAAAACGGCGAATCGGACGGAGGAGAAGAAGAGAATCGGCGGGGCCCGTCATGGAGCTGGATCGTCTCTCGGATTCTGAAGACATGCATCGCGTACTCCAGCGGAGTCACGTCCGCCATTCTCCTATCCGATCTCTTCCAGGCATTTGCCTCTCTCTCTCTCTCTCTCTCTCTCTCTCTCTCTCTCTGCATTTTGTCTATTTTCATGGGAGCATCGTACGGAATTTGGGTGCAGTACTGGAGGTCCTTCTCAAGTCGGGATTCTTTTGTAGGATCTCGGCGGCGGAAAACATAATCTGAGTAGATTCGATTGCAGTAATTAGTTTAAGGGGAGCGTTTGGATGCACTATTGAACTGAATTGAAATTTTTAGTCTAAATGAATATTTGAATTATTCTAGCAAAGTGGTATTATTAACAAATGTGGTTTCCTTTCAATTGGAAATGTGTTACTTTCAACTCAAACAGAAAAGAAACATAAATGCAATTTGATGGCTGCTTCCTCATTATGAATACTGTGGAGCATATTAATTTCGGTCATCTTTTCTTTATTGAATTCAATGTTCGCAATTCAATTACCTCATGCATCCAAACGGACCCATAAAGTGGAAATGGGGAAATTCTGTTTTACCTACCTTAGCATTCAGTCATTGCATCTTTCTGTTCAATTGGATACAACAAATCCATTTTTTTGTTTTAAATGAAAGCCTTCGGAGATGTTACTATCTTGATATCTCACTACTTTTTCCCGTTTAACATTAGGTTCTTTTTGGTAGATGCCTGAAAATGGGTTAATCTCATTTTATATATTAGAGGTCATGATCTCTAATGCATCAATATGATTAACTAAAATGAGATGAACTCATTTTCAGGCGTCCAGGCCCTTAATATTTCCATCAGAAAGTATTTTGCTGCTACAGATTTACAAGCCATCATAGCCTTCTCTGATCCCCCCCGCGCGCTGTGCTCCTAATTTTGATTGATTTGCTATGCAGGCATGGAATGAGCAACATAGATCTGGGACTTCGAAAAGCAGACTAGAACGCATGGTTCATATGAGGAAGAAACACAGGAGAACGAGGCTTCCAAACACCGTCACAATTGATTCAATATACGAGAAAAATTTCCTGTCAGTAAATAGTGTTTTGGAAGCTGTTGTTTTGAATGCCTATCTACTTCCAGGTGCCTCCCTTAAAATTTGAACTCGACGTATTTAAAGCCAAACCTTTTAGTTCAGCTGTGCCTTCAAATGTCATCATTTTCTCAAGATTGATGCTTATCTTTTTTCTTTTCTTAGTTATATTATCAATTTTTGTCTTCATCATTTGCTCTAAGTTCTGTTCTTTTAGGTACAAACATATATATGCTCACTCTGGGAGATATTTGGAGCTCATCTACCATTGATCTTTATCTCCATTGCAGGTAAAACTACACAATGTTGCATGTTTCACCCACTTAAAAAGTTAGTGATGTGATTATGTCTTCAGTAGTTTGCACTTTTGTTAGGGCTTTGTGACCTGCTAAAGCTGTGTTACAAAATCCATAGCACCTGAAAGCTGTATCTAGCTATATGGTTTGAATTTCATGATGTTAATATTGGCCATCCAGATACTATGACTTGGTTCGTCCTGATTATGGGATTCTGAGGAAAGGACGCGAGATCTTTCTCACTGGATGCTGTCTTAGGAGTGCCAGGGAAGGATCTGGCCACCCACGGCTTTTGCCAACAGAATACCTTGTGATATTGTTAGATGAGGTAGTGAACGGAACTTTAGAATCCATGTATTTGCTATTGATGTCGCAGTATTATTAATGCCTGACTTTGGAATGAAGTTCAAAGTAATTCGTCTGGTTTTGGTGGAAGGATCTTATTGAGCTTCCTCCAATATTTTGATTGACATTTTTTTTTTCATGTAGGATGAAGATGAAGATGCAATGCTTCTTGGAGCTCAGTTTTGTTCAGATTATTTCTCTTCCATCTCATTTGATGCTGTGAAGGATGGAACATCGTATTCGTTGTATGCAAGGCAAGATCTCTTGAGTCTCTCCTACCATTTTTCACTTTCGGTTTATCCTTGAGCTAAAAATAGTCTACCCAACTGAAGAGAGACATTGTCTCCTTATACCTTTACTGATATGCTCTAGCATTCTTTACCGTTTGTTCTTTTTTTGTAGGATTGATTCAATTGGGTTATTGGAAACTCATGGAAAGTTCAGTTGTTTGCAGCGCAAACAAATCACTCTTGTTGATAATGATGGTGTCAAGTTAAAGTTTCTCTTGTGGGGAGAGCAGGTTCTCCTTGCAAATCTTTTCAGGTAGGCTCTTAACTGAAGTTGGATTTTCATGTTATCTTGCTTGTTCAGCTATGATCCTAACCTTAAAACTTCTTTTCAGTGTTGGAAGTATGCTTGCATTGGATAGACCTTTCATTGCAAATGTTGTAGACAGCGATGTGCAAACAAATGCTGAAATCTGTCTTGAATATGGTAGTGCCACACAGTTATATTTGGTCCCCTTTATTCAACATGAAGAGCAGGTAATTATGAAGATGCACATTGACAGCCTTGCATTGCCTACATTAAATATTCCATGACATGTATGTTTCTTAGGTACTTGTAGCATCCACACCAAATCGGTTTCAAGGATCAAGGCTGTTGAATGGATTGAGTCAAAGTCAGGGTCCTAAAGTTTCTCAAGTGGCATTGCCCTGCAATTCTGAAGGCTCTATTGACTTCAGTAATTATCCTTTCAGAGTGAGTATACTATCATCCTGATTTTGCTAACTTTCAGTGATCTTCGCATTTTGCCTTTTCTTTTAACTAGCTTGTAAACCTGTTATTTCTGTTATGCTAGAAAATAACAACTAGGGCTTTGGATATTGTTTGCTTGTGGTTGTGAAGTGCTGGCAATTTACTTGACATACACATTGGATTTAGTGAAGCAAGGTTCTTGAAGTCCATTAATGAGTTCAGATGTAAAAAAAGAAAAAGAAAAAAGAAAAGTGAACCTATCCCTGTCAACTGACTGTCAAAAGAGCAAGATGCTGGCTTCCAAGAATCACTGCCAGTCAACTTCATGGAGTCACATGTGGCTGCAAAACCACTGTCATCAACACATTGCAGATTTCAGGGTTAAGCAGCCAGCTTTTCTCATTCCAAAACTGGAATACTGATTAATAAATAGTTCATAATTGTGCTGTTGTAGTTCTAGATATTATTATTGGCCTCCTTTTCTGAGGTGGAAGGGTTGGGTGGCATCCTGGATCACTGCACCCAGGTGTGTGTGTGTGGTGGGTGAGTGGGTTTGGGAAATGGCCCACATCACCAGCTAAGGCTCCTAAATGACCACTCAATGATTGAGGTAGGGGTGCAAAGCCAGCGAAGAGGTTTGCCTAGAAGCTGCTACCCAGCCTACCCTTGAAAGAGTGTGTGCATGCTTGTGTGCTTTTGTCTTCAGTTAAGTAAAACCTTATTCTTACTTTCTTGCATCATCAAAGGGTGTGTGTTCTTTTCCTCTACAGTTTTTTTTTGTTGTGAATTTAAGATATTTAACTGTTTGTCTTCAGCTAAGTAGAATCTTATTACTTATTTTCTTACATTTTCAAAGTCTTGCAGTCATTTATCGTTGATCTTCGTGACAAGATGACTGGAATCAGCCTTTATGGTGCTGTAACAAACATCGTAAGAGAAAGCAATACTGAAGAAGCTATATTTTCTTTGACAATTGAAGATACAACAGGAGCAGTTGTGGCAAAGCTACACTTTGTCAGATCTTGGTAATGGCAAATGATCACTTCTAAGTTTTTCATTTTGTCAGTCTTGCATCCAAGGTGTTCCATATCAGTTACGATACACCCGTAAAGGCCAATATGTATAGGTAACGGCCATGACCGTTACGCGATATGGGGGTGAAATGGGGTAGTCGATTTTTTGGGACCATATTGGCCATTACGATGGCCGTAAAGGCTGGTCATTTTTTTCTATTTAAATCCATTTTCTCCTATTTTTTCACTTTTCTCATTCCAAAATCTCTCCTAGATCATTTTACAATAGATTTCAATCACTCTTACTAGTATTTATGATTAAAACCATAGATTGAAGTGATTTGAGCGAATAGAAACTCCAAGGGCCCTTTTTTTTCAAAAAATTAAAAAGTAGTATTTATACATTTTTTTTTCTAGTTCAAATGCTTGATTCTGATGTGTAAACATTAGAAACATATGATCATGTTCACAAATTCACTAGACAACCCGATACAACACTCTCACCAAAGAGTGGACTGTTACGCTACCATAAACATGTTCAAAACAAAAAATGAATACATATTTGGAATATTTACATCGTTCTGGATTTTCTACATATTTTTTTTCAGAATTTTTCAGGCGAAAGAAAATTTTCAACCGTTATGGTGGTTGTGAATACCTTGAAAAATAAATAAATCTTGTTGCATATTTTAACTTTATCTTGATTGTGTCGCCCCTTGACAGTGAAGGCTGGGAGAGCTCATTCATTTGATAATGATCACTCTTTTCCTTACAGTATTCTTTCATTCTGAGTAGCCAATAAAGGGTCTGTTGCTTCTTTTTCATTTAAAAAAGACAGCATTAGCAGAGATAATGTCAGAATTGCTATTGTTCACTGGTGTCAGTTTCATGTGTTATCACAAAACAAAGAGTTTCCTAACATTTTGGTAACTTCTAAAATGTTATGGTTATCATTACTTGCAGTAAACCCTTGTTTTCATATATGCTACTTTTCGGGAAACACATATACAGTTTTGAGAATCTATGATTCACCAAGTTGAATCTTATTATTTAAATCAAACTTTATGGCAAGAATGGAACCTTATGCTCGAATCCCTTCCTCCAAAAAATCAAAAAGTCCGATTTGAATCTTATAAATCTTGGATGAATAATATTGCTATTTTTCTCGCATCTTAAGATTCCATCAGAAGACAAAGATCCTTGTTTTGGGTTGAACCAATATCTATAAACTGGTAATTTGTGTCCTTTCCTTCTTTGGTTTTGCTTTCTAAAGTTGGGCTTTTTATGCGCTCAACGGCTGTGTGGCCAGTGTCTTGATTTCAAATTTCATGAAGTATATCATTTGATATTATCGTGATTGCTAATGCTTTTGTTACCTCAAGCTGCAAAGTTCACATTTTTATATGTGTACACTATAATCTGTCGTTTCTCAGGTCGTTGGGAAGATTGGGCCTTGGTCACACAATATACATTTCTGGCCTGACATGTTCTATTACCAAACAAAAGAAGTGAGCACGTTTCTTACCTTTAATGGCGGCATTTTTCTTCATTACATAGATGTATGATCGCAAGTGCAGTGTGATGGATAGTTGTAACATCCTCTCTGATATTTGAGTTTATCCCACTGGTTTCTGCGAAAGATTGAAGCTTATTTCTGCTAAATCTGTGCTCCCTATTCCGTTGTAGTTCCCCAGTATCAGTTTACATATTGTTTTGTCAGAATTTCATTATCTATGACATTGGATCGTTTTGCTTTACAGGCTTGAAGTATTGTGGTTCGAGAAAGAGGTTGGGGCTTCTTTGGTTAATCTAAGCTCCTTGCCAGCTCTGTTGAATTCATCCTGTCTCCATAAGTTATCTTATCTCTCTGATCTCTCCTGCCAAACTAATATCATGCACGTATGTATTTCCAAGAAAACTGTGGTTTTTAGTTCATTCATTCATTTATTTTTTCTATACTCACCATTCAGTTAGTTGTTATCTGGGGTGGAAAGGTGGAAAATAACATCCCACTTGAAGTGTCTGGCTTTCTACACGGCCCCAAACACATGATGGAACTGATAACCATCCCTTCTGCCAAAATATCCAAACTGTTTGTTTATTTGCAGTACATCCAAATAGACCCTTTGATATCTGGCATTTCTGCTGTCAAAATGTTTCTTACATTTACAAAATACTGTCTGAATCTTCAGTTAGATCTTTTCATTTGATATTTCATTTTTATTAGATTATTCAAATATAGCTATTTATTGATGTATCATTGTTGTTGGATCTTATTGATAGCTTACTATAGCTATTTATTGATGTATCATCATGATCATTCATGTACATTTCCTTTAATGATTGAACAGATATGTAGTATCCGCCTTGACCAGATTGAATACCATCATGTAAATTCAAGATTTTCACATATGCTTTGCGGGCAACCTGTGAATGAGAAAGCTGAAGGGTTTATGGCGTGCAAGTTCTGCCGTTGCACTAGTGATGGTGAGATCATCCGTACCTTCCATTTGGAACTAACCCTTGCAGATGAGAGTGGAAAGATTTTTGCATGGTGTGCTGGTCAAACAGCAGCAGAGTTGCTGCAAATTTCTCCTGATGAATTCTACGAGATGCCAGAGGTAGAGATTGTCTTAATTGATTGCACCATATGTCACTTATAAAATCTATTAGGGTCTGTTTGGATCATTGACTGCTGCTGTAATGTGGTGGAAAACTCACATCATAACAATTTACCATTGATTGGATAGAGCTGGGCTGTCAAATCTCGGTAATCCTCCCGGAGACAGGATTGCGGAGATGTGTTGACGTGGAAAAGTTGTGGGCACACCATGATTTATGTTTTATATCCACACCATCCATCCATTTTGCAATATCAATTTAGTGGTGGAGCCAAAAAAATGAGGCAATCCAAAACTCAAGTGGACCACACTACAGAATGCAATGGGGACAATGACGCCCACCAAGATGTTTATTTGCCATCTAACCTGTTCATAAGGTTATGAGACCCAGAGGAAGGGAAATCACAAATATCAGCTTCATCCAAAACTTCTATGGACCCCAAGAATTTTTCAACGTTAGGCGTTCAATCCCCATTGCTTTCTATGGTATGGTCCACTTGAGCTTTGGATCTACCTCGTTTTTGGGCTCATTCCCTAAATTGATATTGCACAATGGATGGATGGTGTGGACACGTATGGACAAATTTACATCCACGTGTATCCAACCACTGTAGTTGTCATTAGAGCTGTACACAAACCGAGCTAGCTCGAAAAGCTTGCTCGGCTCAGGTTGGCTCGTAGGGTGGATTAAGCCAAGCTGAGCCTATTTTTTGGACTCATTGAAAACTCAAGCTAGGCTGAGCTCGATTTAGCTTGGCTCGAAAGCAGGATCATTTGGCTCGGTTAGTTTTCTTTATATATATATATATATATATATATATATATATATATATATATATATATATATATATATATATATATATAACTTATATTTCATTCAAGCACCCTAATCTCTTTTTGGTTTTTTTTTTTCATTCGAGCGCCCTCGCCCACCCGGCCGCCCCCCTAGCCTCAAACCCTCATCATCCAACGCCCGGCCAGACTCACCTAGCTTGCCTGATGGCCAGACTCTCTCCCCTCCTCTCTCCAGTCTCCATTCCTCTCTCCCTCATCTTTGATCTCTCTCCTCGGCCAGCCAACGACTGGCCTGACCCACTCGACTGCTCCTGCTCCTGCTCCTCTCTCTCTCTCTCTCTCTCTCTCTCTCTCTCATCTCTCATATCTCTCTCTCCCCTCGTCATCTGGCCATCCAACGCCTAGCCGAACAGAACCCCCTTGTCCGACAGCTGACCGGACCCCCCCTCTCTATCCAGCCGACCACCCTCAACCCTGTGTGACAACCGACCTGACCCCCTGTTCGTCCAGCCAACCGCCCCCAATCCTGTCCGATAGCTGACCAGACCCCCTTGTTCGTCCAGCTGACCGCCCTCAACCTCGATGTTGGCTTGAAAGCCCAAGCTCAATGTTGGCTCGAAAGCTCGTCCAAACCAAGCCGAGCTGCCCAGTTGGGCTCAATGACCAAGCCGAGCCGAGCCGGGCCAAGTTCAATTCGATTCGGCTCGTGTACAGCTCTAGTTGTCATGCAAGAGTGTAACGTACGGCGAACACCCTATTTTACTTCCATCTATGATGGTAATGATAATCATTACTCATTCACAACACATTATGGATGTAATGGCTAATCCAAACAGGCCTCATGTTGATTCTAGGTTGGATGGACTTCATATTGTTTATTGAGTATTTATCTATCATTAATACAAATTTGCCTTTTCCCCATCAATTTTCAGGACGAACAAGCTATGTATCTTTATACGCTTGAAAATGAAAGATTCATGGCTGCGATAGTTAATAACAAGAGGCGGAGCGATGGGCTTGATGGTTCAAACCTAGAAAATGATCCAACCACATGGGAAATTGTGCGCACTCTCAAATGTGAATAGCATGTTGTAATTTGGAAACATTTGTTCGAAACGTCAACACCTTTGGAGCAAAGGATGTATGGCGGGCATTGAATCAGAAATGGAAAAGGGTCGCATCTTGATAAGGATTGATCAACTTATTGAGTTGTACATGTGGGCCAGAGATGCAAAGATGGGGTGGATCCATGGGAGATTGACCAGTAAAGAGGTGAGATTGATCGGTATTTACATATTTATAGGTGAAGCTGAAAACCAATTTGCCAACTGCAAATAGAGAAAATGATTCAATTCAAAGGGTAAAAAGGGATCGTTGACAAGAAGAAATATGTTTGGCTTGTCTGATGTTAGCAATGTTTCGGAACGGTATCTCACTGATGAGTCTAAAGGAACAGATAGGCCTGGCATTATGGTTTTCCCCTGGTAAACATGCCTCATCAATCTCTGATCTATAGTTTTCTGTTGATATGGATGTTTTTGAATTACCCTGTTTTGGATAAATTTATGGACCGTCCACTTTGGAGCTCTGATTACAACCTATCCAGCATGTACAATAAATAGTTCAGCTTAGAGCTTGAGATCTTTTCTGCAAATGAAATCATGCCCCAATGTCTTAGCAAAATTGTTTAATGTCTTATGAATTTTCAGGCTCTTAGCACAATGCTCTCCGAGCGTCATGTGCTCAATCTGTACTGCATGCCCATCTCCCCATTGAAAGAAAATGTCTGCATGTTTATATGTTTTGAGCCAGTGCCTCTTCAGCCAGGACGTCCAAACAGTGAAAAGGGTGGAGATGAAATTGGAACAAGGCATTTGTTAGGTGGACCAAAAAAATTAAATCGAGTGGAATGATTAGGTGTCCATTGATTTCGATGGTGTAGCCTGCCTGAAGAATGGACATCCTGGTTTTTGCCTCCGTGGTATCTATATTGTGTCCCACCATTTGGATGGCTCAGATGTTGTTAAAAAGGACAAATTTTCAGAAAAGGAAGTATCTTATGTTAAAGTTCCGGTACAACATTGAGTACGAACATCTCTTTCTGGCTCCGGATTTGCAGGTGCATGGAAATACATGTTGAGAAGATAGCCTGTACGTTTAAGCTTTGACCCCCCACGTCCGTGCAAATAAAGAGCGTGTGAAGATACAGACATCTCTTGACAGGACGAGGATTGGCTAGTGACCCCAACACCAGCCCCCGGGGCTGGTGTCAAAGCTTTGTGGGCCCCACCATGATGTATGTGTTTTATCCACTGTCCATCCATTTTTCCACCTCATTTTAGGGCATGGGTCCAAAAATGAGGCAGATCCAAACCTCAGGTGGACCACACCATAGGAAAACAGTGTTGATTGAACATCCAGCCTTAAAACTTCCCAGGGCCCACCGTGATGTTTATTTTCCATCCAACCTGTTGATAAGGTCACACAGACCTGGATGAAGTGAAAACACAAATATCAGCTTGATCCAAAACTTCTGTGGCCTCCAAGAAGTTTTCAACTGGTGAGAATTCAATTCCCACTGTTTCCTGTGGTGTGGTCCACCTGAAATTTAGATCTGTCTCATTTTTGGGCCCATGCCCTAAAATGAGGTGGAAAAATGGATGGACAGCGTGGATAAAACACATACATCATGGTGGGGCCACAGAGCTTTGACACCATTGGCTAGTGACCCCAACACCAGTCACTAGCCAATCTGCGTCCCTCTTGACCGCTCTTCCTCGTACAAGAAGATTGTGGAATGAAGTGGCAAGGTATATAAATTGACAGCGTGTGAAGCTACCTAAGCGTGAAATAAAGGGACGCAGATTGCGTCCTGCCCGGTAATCCGACCGGGCAGACCTGTGAAGGGGCCCACCGTGATGAATCCGTTTATCCATTTTATAAGATCATGATCAGATATGGGCGAAAAAATGAGGCAGATCCAACGCTCAAGCGGGCCACACCAAATAGGGAGTGGAACCTGGTGACTATGTCCTATTTGGTGTGGCCTACTTGAGCGTTGGATCTGCCTCTTTTTTGGAGTCATACCTTAAAATGATCTTATATAATGGATGAAAAGAGTCCGGGCAGGGGCAGGGGCAGGGCAGGATGCAATCCTCGTCCGAAATGAAGAGATGTACGTTCCACAAAATATCCAACATGCATTGCTCTTCCTGCCCACCCACCATCAATATGGGAGATTGATTCTTGGGCCGGACTTGGGCTAAAGTATCAAGCCCAAGAGCTGGACTTGGGCTTGAAAATCGAGCCCGTTTCAAAAGTGGGCCAGGCTTAGATGCAGATGACCAAAAGCCCGATGCCCGGACCAGCCCCGCCCATTAGGGTTTTATTTTATTTATTTATTTATTTGTTTTACATAATCTCTCATGGCTCCCTCCAGCTCCACTCACGCCTCTCTCAGGCACTGCCTGCTCCAACCCACGTCTCTCTCTCTCTCTCTTCATCCCCCCCGCTCCAATGGAAACCTCACCGGAATCCGTTTTCTTGCTGGTCAGTTCCTCTCTGCAACCCCCTCTGATTTGGGCTCGATCTGGGCCCAGCATAAGCATTCTGGGCTGGACTATTTTGGCCTGTCATGGGTCACGGACAAGCTTGGGCCCTATGCTAAACAGTCCGGGCCAGGCTTGGAGAGAACTTGGCCCCGCCCTAACCTGGCCCGTTGGCACCCCTTGTGGTCAGGCCATGCATCAATAACCATACTACTGTACCATGGATAAACACATGCCCAAAGCATCCCCTTCATGGAAAATCATAGCATGCAAATGAATGGTTAAGAAAATACGTTAAGGCTCCATATTCAACTGGATGTTCAGATTTTTTATTTTATTTTTATTTTATTAACACACAGACACACACACCACGTAGGCACTCAATCCAATGAACTCGATGTAAAACCAGAGTGTCTAACACTGAAAAACGTCTAGAATGGCTAGCTAGGATCTTCCAATCTGTAAGATTTTTTGGGCACGGTTCATTCTCATTGGGACACAACGGAACATGGGCCGTTGTCAGTATTGAAAACCCATTTATACTGTCAGTGTATTGCAAAAGAACCCACCTGCTGCTCTTCTTTTCATTAAAAATAAAAGGAAAAAAATAAAAATAAAAATAGAATTCGAGTAGGAAGAAAATATTCATAACAATTACACAGCAAGCAGCATGGCCCAACCACTGTGGGGGCTATCCAGTGCAACACCCTTGATCGCCAATATGCTACATGTGAGTCACATGTAAATCAGTCAGTATTTCACACATGCATGTTATATTCAACACTTTCAATCGGAGAAATGATCACCAACAGGTGCCTGGAGAAATTCAGTTTTATAACGCCCCAGCTCATTGATTCCACCATGCTGGAATCACCAGCTCCTTAATAAGGAAGAAAAACATTGTATGATATAATGCAATGCAAAAGGGGAGAAAAACATGTTTTGCATCTAAATCATCTTCTTCCATATTTCTTTTCTTCAGATGTGGTTACACCACAAATCAACCCAATCTTTTGTGTAAATGACATGGCTAAACTGGACTTCCTAGATCTTGTAGCATTAGCCCTAAGATCTGGATTTTAACACTGTTAATTGTAGTAATGTGGCAGTTGTTTCTGGTAGCCAAGCTACTGTACTACCTGCAGAACACTGAAACACCGTATGACATGGACACCACAGGATCCATCTAGACATGGATGTAGGTTAAGACTCATTTCAAGGGTTGGAATGTTGAGGTCCCAGGGCTTGGCCAATGATCATGGTAAAAATATAATGGCAGTAGAATATCAGCTAGGGAACCACAGCCCATGAAACTCCATAATAAAGTCAGCAGATCCATGAAACAAACTGAACTGCTTCGAGGTAACTAAGCCATGGAGTTACCGGTTCTGTCTTGCAGGGCCAGCAGGATTGTTATGCTCTGAAAGGATCTTTAAGACATTAACCAATGCTCGCAGTCGATCCCACACATTCAAGCCGTAGAGAGCTTCTACAAGTGACTCCTGAAACTCGAAGCAATTATCTGCAACAGGATACTGTCCGTGTACAAAAAAAGAGGGAAGGGAGAATTAAATGGGATCAGTAAGTTAGAGATGCTGCTTGGATTAAGAAAAACATTCTTCTCTCAGACCTGAAGTGGCTTCGGGATCTTGGTTTTGATATATGGCCACCATCTATCCTCCACAACTGATTTCACAAGGCAGCAAGCTCGCAGTCCTTCCACCCCAGCAAATCTTCCAAATCCACTGTGCTTCACACCCCCAAATGGCAGGGACTATACCAAGGAACAGGGAAAAAGCCATGATTAGCATAACAGGATTAGTGAGAAAATTTCAAGGATGGCCAACAACTACCGGCCTACTATGTTGAGAAATGAGCATCTTTGCAAGGAAAACCAACTGAAACCTTTACTAGATCCAGGGAGAGCAAATTACGATTGTAAGATTTAACAAACCAGGAAGGTCTTTGCACATCTTCCATAAAACCCGACAAGGTTTTCCTTTGGGGCCTGTTTAGATTCATGGAAAAGAAAGGAAACACTGTTTTCCATGAAACTCACTTTCCATTGTTTTTCAAGTCTTTCTTTGTGGGAATTTGTGAGAAACACCATTTACCACTTTCTATGTTGGAAAATTAACAAATTTATTTTCCAACCTCCAACCCTAAGAAAGACATTTTCTCATTAGAAGGAAAAGTTATTTCTCAAGGGTTAAGCCCAAATGTGCCACCAAACATCCTTAATTACCTCACATGTGCTACATGTGTCAATGCGTCAAATGAACAATGTCCATCTTCTGCTATGCTCCACACATGCTACTGTGCCATATGAGCCAATGTGTCACATGTGTAACAATCCATCTTCTTCAGCACCCCACATGCATAAAGCATGCTGCATGTGCGAATGCATCATATGTGACACAATCCATCTACTCATGAGCCCCACATGTGCTAATGTGCCACATGTACGACCATTCATATTCTCCTGCACCCCACACATGCAAAGCACTCCACATGAGCCAATGTGCCACATGTGCCATTGTTCATCTTCAATTGCTCCAAATATGCCACTTGTACAAATGGTGCTGCCATCTAGCTTCAAGTGCCCACATGTCAAATATGACAGTGCATGTCTTGTACTGCGTGTCATTGTACAGTTTCAAGCACCTCACATGTATCACGTGTGCCACAATTCACCTTCAAACACCCATGCATATCACGTAAGCATCCCACATGTGCCACATGTGCTACATGTGCTAATCTAAGCATATGCTAGTGACTACTTGATTTTTTTTTTTTTTTTTTCCTAGAGAATTTCTCCTTTTTTCCCCAAACACCCATCTTGAAAATAGATCCTAATTTTTCTAGGAAAATCTTGTTGAAAAATAAACGAGGAAAGCAATGTTTCGTTTCCCAGAGTTTCCTAGAAATATGGTTTCCCAAGAAACACTATTTCCTTTTTTGTACTTCCATGAATCCAAACATGCCCTTAGGGCCTGTTTGGGAGCTTTGAAAGTATGTGGGTGGAAAATACTCTGCAAGAAATGACACTGATTGGGTGGAAAACATTTTCCAACAATGTGTTTTCATAGAAACAGTCCAAAAAAAAATTTCCCAGCCCTCCCCCTGCTTTTTTGTTTCTCTCCAAATGCTTTCTCCAAATTAACTTTCAACGAAAATGTCACTCCCCTTTTATTTCCAAGCTCTCAAACAGGCCTTGACAGAAAATGCACAATTTTTTTTGAAAGTGATAGAAATACCCTTTGGCTGATACTCAAGTTTCTCTATGGAAAACTTGAAATCCTCCCAGAGCGTGCTTCTGGAAAATCAAGGACAACAAAATCTATCCATAAGACCAATGGATGAAAAAGATTGATGAGGTGACACTTCAAGTTTGAATAAGCATTACATTATGGATATGAGAACGGTGGACCAATTGGCCAAGGCTGGTTTAGTTACTACCTCAATTAGCACAGATAATCATGCTAGGATGAATTGCCGGTTGAAAGAATAGACAGAGCTGAAACTGTAATAAATATCTGGACCAAGGAAAAGTATGCACCCATAGCATAAAGGTAATTACCTGACACATGTACGTTGATGCAAAATCATTGATTGCAGCAACACCACAATGTAATTGGGAGGCGATCTCTTTTGCACGGCGCTGGCTGCCAGAGAACACAGCACAGCCAAGTCCATAGTTCGAGTCATTAGCGAGATTGATAGCCTCTTCATCGGTACTAAATTTCATAATCGGGATGATTGGCCCAAAAGCCTGCAGGCCAGACAAATAATATTTTACTGAATGCCCATTCATGGAACCTGTAAAGATCAGGTTTTTTGGATTATACAACTACCTCCTCTTGCATCAACCTCATTGTGTGGTTAACATTCACCAGGATGGTAGGCGGAAAGAACTGATCAACCGCATCTTCACCTAAATTGCCAAAGCTTCCTCTACCAGCAATTTCAGCCCCTTTATCCAAGGCATCATTCACGAGGTTTTGAAGTTTGTCAGCATGCTCTTGCAAACATATTGCTCCCATGTCATATTTCCCTGCTAATGGGGGTCCCTGCAGAAGATGGACAGTTAAATGCATCACAGATATTATGCAGTCCTTCGATCTTCAATCTAAAAGTTCAAACAATTAGACGAAACAGTTGAGGCCAAACAGAACAAATCTTCTAACATGATACAGATCTTGATTGAACGAGCTGGATCAATTGCAGTGGCCTGTGAGTGGTGGAAACAGAACTAAGAGTTTGTGAATTAGTTGCAAGAAAACTACTATGGAAGTCCATGCAATTGGCTTAAAATTTCAAGCTGCTGTAAAATTGAACCCTGGTTCAAAGCTAACTGTGAAGATGGCCAGCTTCAATCCGACACATAAATGTTCTTAAGAATAAATCATGTTATTGTGGAACCCTGCTCATTCCACTCATATGCATTTTGACAATATAATTCAAATTTCAATTTTCCTGGGTCACAACACAAATCCTGCTTTTGTGACAGTGCCTATGAGCAGAACGAGCAGTATTCTTAGATTTTCGCAGCATCATCCCAGCTTCAGAATCTCTATTATGTTCAAAGGACAAGTGAAGCTATAGCTTGTGAAACAAATGTCTGAGGTCGCAATTCTTGGTCTGCTGTTTGGACAAAAGTTCAGATAAACGCATTCACTTAAAGCATTAAAATAATGCAAACAAAATATACAAATGGAATGGATTCAGTGCTGCTGGAGGCACTGCAATTTGATGCCTCCATGTCATTTCTGCACTCATTGCAAGCATTTACAAGATTGGAACCATTCATTCAGTAGTTCCTATAACATCTGGGCTTGGTCCAAAAATCAGAATGTTTGGATGATTCTAGCCTTTTAATTGGCAGAATACTAGTGAACACTAAAAGACAAAAACCAGCAACAGCTTCCAATAAAGGAGAAAAGGACCATTCATTATATTGGTAAGAGAGTCCAATCAAAGTAATTTTGGTCACGGGCAATCAATGACAGAGCTCGCAGGATGCCTGGTATGGATCATCATACATGTGCCACGTGGATGGTATACAATGATGGAGGCATGAAAATGTCGTGCCTCTGGAGGCACGGAATCTGCTTCCAAGATATAATACCAACAGAATCTCTAATACGCTAGTAACTTGGACATTGACATGTGTAGGTATTACACAGATACAGGAAGTCAGACAGGTTAACTTCTAGAAGCCCAATTCACCAACATGCTCATACAGATACATTTAATATTCCATTTGATTTATGATACAGTAATAGTATCATCAACATCATCATCTAAGGATATGGTAATACTATACTGTAATTATTTGTATGTAAAATGTCCAGAAATAAAGAAAAACAAAACCCATAATTAGTGTGATAAATTACGTGGAACGGTGTACTTACAACGGATACAGATTTTACGATTTTGACTACTTGAGCAACAAAAGTGGAATAAATGTCTCGGTGAACATAAAATCTCTCAGCACCAGCACAGTTCTGCCCACTAGATTGAAGAGAAGCCCTAACGGCTATTTGTGCAACCTACATGATGAAAGGTAGTAGTTAGATAAACAGTCAGAAACAATATAAAACAGTTATTAAACCAAGCTAAGACCAACTTCTAGCAAATCAAAGTGGTAAAGAACTTCCAAAGAACTTAAATGCAGAGGAATATCTAGAACTACTGGATATTGGCATAAGATTGTCGTTACATACATGAGGTACATCTACATCCTCACACACAATGAATGCATCTTTTCCGCCAAGCTCGAGGGTAACTGGTATCAATGTATCTGCAGCATGTTTCATTATCTGCATGAGAAAACCAACAGGCTGTCTTACAACCGCTGCTGAAGAGAAAGGAAAAGTTGTTGCAACTTATTAAGTGGCTCAGAAATCTACAATATCATATTTGATGAGATTTCAAAGAACAAAACTATGGAGCTACCACAGATATTAAAACAATGAATTTTCTTAAAGATGTTAAAACAGTATGATGGCACAGGACTCTTACATGGTCCCCTCATTTCTTTCCAGATTGAACTAAATGATCCCAAAAATATGGACCTGATAAAAAAACTACCAAGAAATTCCAGATTTGTCTATCGACTTGATTGAGAGTATGGCTGTCATTTACTTTAATCAATAATGGTAATTTAAGAACTTCGCAAGAGTAAAAAACTAAAAATAACAAGCATGATGGGATGCTGAGGAATCATCTCATCATCGTAGTCGTCATCATCATTGTCATCATCATCATCATCATCATTTAAGCCTTATCCCAACTAATGTCTGCCATTCTACTCTATCAAGGACACGATGAGGAGTCACCTACCGCTTCAATCTAGACTTAGCCCCCCATTCTACCTCAAAGTCTTCTTTACGACATCCAATGAAGGCCTTTAAACTACCTGCCCACATAGGGCTAGAGAAAGTGGTCAAACTATGTAGGAAGGTTTTGGAAACTAAAAAAATCACGTAGGTTTCATCACATGACACTTGCAAAGCCCACCTGATGTACAATGCAGCCCATCTATTCTACACACACCACATGTGCCAAAATGGCAAAAGGGTGCCCTACACGAGCGATCATTGGGTGGGTTTGATCATGTAGATGATCTGGCATTAAATTCTAGTCGGTCCACTACAATAGTAGAAATAGGTGGATGGATTACAGAACCTTGGCAAATTTTATTTCAACCATCCATTTGTTTGGTAAAATGCAGCCTACTAGATTTTAGACTGCATTATTTCGAGGGTCATTACATAGTGGATCCCAAATGATAGATGGCTGGAATCTTGTACCCGAGCCCTATGCTGGCACACGCGCTGGTGTGCAGATGGTCTGCCTTATACATGTGTGGGCTTCACAAAGCTCTCAGTCTATCACAGAGAATATTGGAACAACCAAGGAAATTTAATGATATCAGCCAAAAGAAAACCATACCATCCTTCCCACACCGGGTGATCCCACAAAAATGATTTTGTCAACTGAAGACACAAGAGCTTCTCCTGTTTCAGCATATCTGGCATGGACAAGTGTAATTAATGTTATAAAAATTCAATCAACTCGTATGTCAAGCCAAGTCAGCCACAAGAGATGAAACCACAGAATGCCACAAATGCATACCCTGTTATTACATGGACCAGGTTCTCTGGAGCTCCTACAGCAGCAAGAGCAGCTTGAATAATTCGGAAATAGAAACATCCAGACCAGCTTGCATGTTCTGAGACCTACATTAACTAGTGCTCAGGTTTTATGTAAAAAACTGCACTGAAACTTTAAAATACTTCCATTATTCACAATCAAATTTTATCATGTTTTGATAAGTATTTCATGCAGGACGGCCTAATTATGATGCATGCTCATGAACATATATAATCCAGCAGAAATAAAAGACAATAATAATCTAAAAATTCAACATCAACCATCATAAATTAAGAAAACCACAAATAGACATGCAATGGAGCGGGCCATCATCACAACTACGAAGTGAGAAGTTCAAGTAGTGCATAGGTTGGATCCGGCGAGGAATGGAACCTCCCGATCTTGCATGGTCATACCCAAATGTCCAATGTGAATCACTAGTCCAAGGGATCAAATGATTTCTCGGATTAGGGATTTGAAAATCTGAGAAATTGGGATTTTGAATCAATTCTCAAATTTAGGATTCGAAGATTGGGGATAATGGAGATAAAGAGAGAAAGAAAAAGAACTTACCTTAGATGAATATTAGAAGGGCACAAGAAGCAAAGAGAAGAAGAGGATTAGGGAAAAAGATGAAGTTCCATGAGAGAGAGAGAGAGAGAGAGAGAGAGAGAGAGAGAGACGAGAGAAGCAATAGAAGAGGCTTTCATTCAATAATAATCAACTAATGAAAAAGGTTTAGGGCAATACCCTTATAAAATTCAAAATTAGCATAATTACCAAAATACCCCTACTAACAAAATTTCAAAAAAAAGACATTTGCATGAAAAAACGTGTGTACACTAACCCAAAACTCAAATAAGTAAAAATGTATAAAAAAAAACTCAAATCAAAGATGTCCGATGGGCTTCGATGATGGTGTGATGAAAGTGGGCCACGACGAACCAATGGTCCGATCACATCATCATCGCAATCCAACGGTTCGATCATCTCCTCCAAGCAACTTACACATGTCTTCCCAAGGTGGGGTCTTCTCAAATGTCTCGGACTACATGTGTAAGGTCTTCAATGCTCCTTAAGTTGTCACGAACGATCCAGGCCCGTCATCATCGAGCCATAAAGATATAGGTGTCACTCACCTCTTACGCTGATAAACCCTAAAGTGCTTGATGTCCGCATCATTCTCCTTATCTGAGAAGAGCTTGACTCCAGCGAGATAAAGCTCTGGTGCATCTCCAACAAATCTGGACCAAGTCTTTACAATTCCGATTCTGTCAACCATGTAGAATTGGGCAGTGGCTTGTTCTTTCATTTTATAAGATATCTTTGGAAACCTCCATCTCTCGTGAAAACTATCTCTTCATCCACGATCCCTTCAATTTTTTCCTTTCGAATAATAGGTGGGGAAGGGGTGGAGTGGGTTGTGAAGCAAACTCGGAGTGTGGCCATAAAAGAGAAGAAAGATCAATGGTAGGATTAGGTGAAATGACTAGATCTTCCACATTAAATGTTGGATTAATGCCCATTTCAGGTGGAAGGTCTATCCTATACGTGTTGGACCCAATTCTTTGCAATACTTTGAATGGTTCAGAACTACGCGCTTGCAATCTCTTAGCGGTACCTTGTGAGAACGGCTCTGGCCTTATCCTCACCATTACAGTCTCCTTCTTGAAACTCTTGCAATCTATGATGCGAGTCAGCTGAAAGCATATAACTATCATTGCTTCTATTAATCCGCTGTCTAATATATGTATGCAATTCATAAATGTGTTGTGCAAATGTATTGGCTAACTCTAAAGACCTTTAGGTGACAGACATAGGTGAAACTAAAAGATGCTCTAAAAAACAACGGACTAGAAATAAGCAAACCTATGGAAATAAACAATCCTATGATCTAGAACTTGAAAAGCTGAAATAAAAGGACACTTCTCATGGGTGACACATAATTTCTCATTATAAGTATTATAAACAAGGATGGTGTTCAGGTACCTTAACACTTGAGAACACACACTATTAATACCAAGTCTTGAGCAGATCTTAGCATCAGCCATTATGTCCAAAATGTCATCAAGATGCGGAATAGGGATTCTGGCCATCATATCCACCATGAAGTGAATACGTTGCAAGGTGGCGTGACACTTGACTGAGGCTTTGTGGACGGCCAGTATATGCCCCACATGTGCGCCATATGCCATTGTTTTTTAAAATGAAAAGGGCAGGCTTGGCACACAAAACAAAACTCCGACTCAAACTTTCCTTATTGAATTCTTCCCCGAGAAGTTTATCAAATTGACGCTGCATTTCTGTATTTTCTGCGAGGTTCACCTGGTATGGAGAAAAGCTTGACAGGACTGACCTAGGGACAAGATCGATTGTGTGCTGAATGTCTCATTTGGGTGAAAATTTATCCCATAAATCATCTAGTAGGATATCACAAGTCATGTGGGTGTCTACCATCATATCCTCACTAGTCTCCTTTTCAAATTAATTTATGTGCATTATGGTAAGAGACTTAGATTGGGACTCTACATCACTTAAGTCACACATGACATCTGGAAGTGGTGCGGTCTCAATTTCTTCGACATTTTCATCACTAGCACACACTTCGTCATTCTCAACGATGATGAGCGATGCCTCAATTTCTTCCATTTCCTCACTACTGACGTTAGGCACGTACTCTTCCACTTTATAAACAACCTGATTGGATTCTTCCAATTCACCATTCACCAAAGTATTATCTCGCTTCCAAGGAAATATAATTGGTATTAAACACTCAAATTGTTCATAAGCCGAGATTTCCTTAATGATAGGTTGGACCACTTTACAAGGAGGGGACCATATTGGTTCTGTGTTTGGACGAGAAGGTGGGGCAATTCTCTTATGAGCCAAGGGCTTTTGACGATAAGAGATAAGAAGATATTTTTCTTTCAAACACTCTTTCATCTCGTCCCATTGTAACACCGGGACTCTCCCAACTCTATCAATTCGTCGCTCCAAATCTGTCTAAAACGACTTAGCTTGGCCCTCCAATTTTCACTTGGTAAACCTCACTTGACTGTAATTCGACATATCATACCAATAAAAAAAATAGTCCAAGTTTTTAAGCCAATCAAGGAATGTTTGTAGGTCCATGTGACCATTAAAGTAGGTCAACTCATCAGAATTCGGCTTTCCATTGGGTCTCGATGGCCACACGACAACACTTAATAGCCTTGAAGATCTCGAACGCCTATATTCCATTTACTACGAGGAGACTCTACGGACTGGGTGACTCACAATATGAATGTGATGAATTTAAACTACAATGAACTGATAATTACTGTAGAAGACGATTCAAATATGAAAATTTTCCAAATTAAGAAACTTGCTAAAATTGGAAAATTTCTAAAATTGGAAACTTTCTAAATCTGAAAATTTTCCAAAGTAGGAAACTTTCAAAATTTGGAAAGTTTCTAAAATCGGAAACTTTCTAAATCTGGAACCTTCCTAAAACAGACCTAAAAATCAAAACCTTAATTTTATAACTCGATCTAAACATAACTATGCAAAGCCTATTCTCTGATACCAAATTTGATGCAAGATGGCCTAATTATGATGCATGCTCATGAACATATATAATCTAGCGGAAATAAAAGACAATAAAAGACAATAATAATCCAAAAATTCAACGTCAACCATCATAAACTAAGAAAACCACAAAGAGACATACAATGGAGCGGGCCATCATCACAACCACGAAGTGAGAAGTTCAAGTAGTGCATAGGTTGGATCCGGCGAGGAATGGAACCTCCCGATCTTGCATAGTCATACCCAAATATCCAATGTGAATCACTAGTCCAAGGGATCAAAGGATTTCTCGGATTAGGGATTTGAAAATCTGAGAAATTGGAATTTTGAATCAATTCTCAAATTTAGGATTCGAAGATTGGGGATAATGGAGATAGGGAGAGAAGGAAGAACTTACCTTAGATGAATATTAGAAGGGTACAAGAAGCAAAGAGAAGAAGAAGATTAGGGAAGAAGACGAAGTTCCATGAGAGAGAGAGAGAGAGGGGAAAGACGCAACCAAAGAGGCTTTCATTCAATAATAATCAACTAATGAAAAAGGTTTAGGGCAACGCCCTTATAAAATTCGGAATTAGCATAATTACCAAAATACCCCTACTAATAAAAATTTAAAAAAAAGATATTTGCATGAAAAAAACGTGTGTACACTAACCCAAAACTCAAATAATTAAAAATGCGTAAAATAAACTCAAATCTAAGATGTCTGATGGGCTCCAATGATGGTGTGATGAAAGTGGACCATGACGAACCAACGGTCCGATCACATCATAATCGTGATCCAACGGTCCGATCATATCCTCCAAGCAACTTACATATGTCTTCCCGAGGTAGGGTCTTCTCAAATGTCTCGAACTACATGTGTAAGGTCTTCAATGTTCCTCAAGTCGTCACGAACGATCCAGGCCCGTCATCATCGAGCCATAAAGATATAGGTATCCTGCGCTGATAAACCCTAAAGGGCTTGATGTCCGCATCAGTATTAGCTTGGGATTTAATATCCACTGATTAATTTGGTAATGTACAATGACTTTTATGTATGCGTTCTAGGCAGCATGATGCGGTTAAACATTGCTCAAGTAAAGAATCAGTGACAACCTGCACACTTGCCATTCAACAAAAAGCATTAATAATGGAGTTATGGTACAAGTATTCATCAATGTTTAGTAGCATGCATCAACAACTCAAGATACCATTAGCTACAAAGGTGCAACTTGTTGCTCAGGTGTTAGATGTAGAAACGAGGCATGAAACACAGAAACCTCAAGCATGCTAACATTTATACATATTTATCCGATAATAACCATATTTATCCTATAATAATCATATGTATAAATATAAATGCAAGTGCAGGAAATATCTAAAAGATGCAGCACAAGTATTCCGGACAGAAGACATCTCAAATGTATAAATAGTGTCAAAGACGGAAAGAAAATTCAGACATTCTTGTTTCCATCTAAAAAACACATCTGAGAGTGACATGCAATTTCTCTTAGGGGTATATAACAAAATAAATATTTTTGGAAGTACTGATAGCTGTTACGAAGACTGGCTACCTTTATCACCACGCCGTTTCCCGAGAATACAGCTGCTAGCATGGGATTAAAAATGTTGTGGAACGGATAATTCCAAGAAACAATTGCACCAATCACCCCAAGTGGATGAAATTCCACTTTTGATATCTTGTGCAGCATTGACCTTCCAGAAGACCTGAAAGCCATTGAAAGAATAGGAAAAGAATCAGCCATTCTTTTTTTTTTTTTTTTTTTTTTGCACTTGCCTGAAGTTAATGTCCTGCTGTGCAAAGGGCTCATTTTACTTCTGAGTGATCTAGCAACTCCAAATTATTCACTTCATTGATAGAAAGACCACACATTTAGATAGAAGAGACAAGAGAGTACAAAAATGTAACCTGTACTCAGGCTTCAGCCACCGCTCACCCTCTGAAAGAAGCCAAGTGATCTTCTCACATGTAGTCATAATCTCTCCCAAAGAAGCATCTACAATTGTTTTTCCGGTATCTCGAGAAGAAGTTCTGTTCAATATAAAACATGGATCAGTGTATAGTTAATTTATTAGAAAAAAAATGACCAATAAGGAAGCATTGGAAAATAGCCAAGTGGAGACAGAATATTTTCACACTGACTGATGCCCCTCCAGACTTGATAACATATGACACACCTATGTTGGTAACTTGGTACCTAAAGCAAAGAAGCGATCTATACCTTGAATCAAGTAATCCGTAAGTCATGCTATCTAGCAACAAATTTCTATTTACATATAAGATAACTATTCTATATCCACAAGTCATGTATCCATCAATTTTCTTTCTTTCATCGGATAGGTGAGAACCCCAACTGACCCAAATTTCTTTCATATGCATGTTTTATGTCCCCATTTTCTCCATATTATTGAGGTAGCTTAAAGAAGCCCGGTACTCTCATTTTGTTAGTTCTTTCAACATAAATATATATGGACTCACTAACAACAAAACAACTACAAAAGAAGGCGAACAAATGCAATACTTTGTTTGAGAAAAAAATAAAATAAGAAAAAAGTGGTGGCTGTTAAGATGTATTCCATACTCGCATATCAGCTCTTGGTGTTCAATAATATACTTCAAAAGTATCCGCAGAAACTGTCGCCTTTGCTTGAAGCTACTCTTTGCCCATTTCTTCTGTGCCTTCCTTGCCTGTGCCACATGCTCACTGACCTGTCCAAGTTTCATCCCTACTTGTGAGATAATAAACAAAATCAAGGATCTAGAAACACATCTTGCATGAAAGCTCATGTTTGGACAGTGTCTGGAACTTATTTTTCCACTTATCGAGTAACAGAAGTTATTCAGAGGGAAGATATTATGACATCCATCATAGTACTAGAGAGGAACCAGCTGAGAGGATAGGGCAAGAGATCCCCTTTTCTGCTAGCCAATCCGCCTATGGTTGCATGAAGTGTGAAGGAAAGAGGCAGTTGGGTTTGGGAGCGAAGAAGCATCTATTTCAAAACACCATCATCTATAAATAAATAGGAAGTATAGGCCGAAGCGGGAGTGGAAGCAGCACCTGGGAAGAAGGTTTGTGCAACTAACAATCTTCACATGCTTAAAAGATAAATCAATGATGAAGCTCAGGTCTAATCTCAAATACTCTGAGATTTAGTGGAAAATACTATCTGAAAGAGAGAAGCAACCAAAAAAATGCTAGATTATATAGAATGCAAGTTCTTTAGTATCATATAAGGCTGTAAATGGTCCAAGCCAGTTTGTCATGCCTTTCAGCCTGGCCTAACAGCTTGGATGTCAACAGGTCAGGCCAGTGAGTCAGGTCTTCACGCTTGTTCCCTCATGGATTGGGTTTGGGCCAAGGTATTCTATAACGGTAACGGTGGCCGTAACAGCCACCACCGTTACCTTTACTATACAAGCTGTAATGGCTGTTACGGCCCCCCGTAACAGCTATTATGGTCTCCTTTTTTATTGAAAAAAAAATCCGAAAAACTTGTATTGGTCCCATCATGGACCGTAACGGAGCCGTTACGGCCTTTACGATGGACGTAATGGGCCATTACAGGGGCTATAATGGCCTTTATAGGTCATTTTTTCCGTAACAATCATTACAGCCTTTACAACCCCGTAATGTGTAACGGTTGCCACCGTTACTTTTACGTAACGGCCTTTACGGCCCTGCAACAACCATTACGGCACACCGTGCTCCAGCCCATCAGGTATGGTCATGTGTAGATGTTTGGGCCTGATTAGTAATCAGCCCAGCTCAAATCAAGCTAATTGGCCCATCGGATCATGTTGGGTTGGGCCTGGGCCATGATAGTAGTAAAGTCTATTAGCCATATGGATTTGTATTAGGCCTATCCAAAAAATATGTATATGTATTACTTACTATTAATATAAATGTAGAAATTGATTAATAGATAGTGCTTGGGCTTCAAAAGAATTTAATCAGGTCAGATTTGGGCCTGACAATTTTGGCCCATTTTGGGTTCGAGTTTGGGCTCAGATTTTGTTTTTTCAGGTAGGATTCAGGTCAACTGACCTTGACCCTGCCTAGTCTGGCCCATTGGTACCCCTGTCAATATGCTCAGCCTACACGCTGATGTTTTTTTTGGGTTGGGCGTGGACCTAGCCTGTTTACAGCCATAGAAGCAAATAATAAGAATAATAATAATCATAGTAATAGTAAATTATTAATAATAACAACAATAACTTTACTACCACCGTTGAGCTTTCATATTGAAAACTTTATTTTGATTTCATATGCTGTCAATGAAAGCAATCATGATTAACATTCATCATCATACATATCAGATCAAAATACAGGAGATAATGAATTTTCATATGAATTGTTTCAATGAAATTTCACATGAATTTTTTCCTTAGTACATATCCTTGCAACTGAACGAAACTATAGTCTTAACAGAAAAGCCAAGATATACGGTAGATATAAGACTATGATGACCAACAAACAGGCTTGCCATATTAAGAGACAAAAGCATGATGAACAGAAGACAAGAAAGACATCGACTGAGATGCCCCAGCCATTTTTTTAAGGGATTAAACCTCATATTCATCATGAACCAAACTGGTACAAAAAAATCAAACGCTTTTGCTCATAATTTGGCACAACCCATCTTCCTAAACTTTTCCATATAAAGCACATACATCAGAGTCATATGCTTATGTATCATTCAATTTGGTCAGAGAAATATGGCAGCTTGCTCATGAAAAAAGTTGCCATTCAGTTTCCATGAACATGTATATCACAAGTTACCTCATCAGGTGTCAGCGCAGGGAAATATCCCAAGTACTTCATTGTTGCAGGCTCATAGCACTGAACTTTATCTGACTGAGCAGCCCTACCCTTTCTCGGGATCTGTATCAAAAGTCAAGAAACATGAAGGCATTTTATTTTAGAGAACTCAAAACCTATTCAGAAGACATCTAATTGCTTGGAGAAAATTTTTGGCATGGGAAATGTTCTCAAACATGCACAATCATGAACTTTGGTTTTCAAATTGTTATTGACTGTCTACAGAGTATCAGTAAGTTCACTAACTGGGAAAAAATTGTTCATATTTCCATGTTTGACCAGAATTGTCCTGAGTTGTGCACTATGGGTTGAATTTACCATCATTTGTTAAACACCCATCTAGTGTACACATGGCAAAAGCATGCAGATATCCAAGCCGTCCAAATCATTGGCCCCACAATGGGTGGAGCATAACTGAAAAATACACTAATCAGTCGCTCAGACAGCTGACTTTGTCTCTAACCATCAATTTGAGGATAAGCAATTTGACAGTATATGCTAACACTCCCATAGATGGAGTGGATAGTCCAACCCACAAAACGTTCATTTGTTTGGATTGTTTTTCTATTTTCTACATGCATTCGCCTAATCACTAGTTCACAACTACACATACACAGATGTCTAAAAGCTACAAACCTCAAAATCCATAATAGGGCGTTTGGGAGTACAGTCAACTGAGATTGAGATAATTAAGCCAGGAAACAAAGTGAAATGTCTGGAGGCCGGTTATCTGCATTATTTTCAGATCAACTAACCAGCCCTGAATTGTGATTTGAATTCATTTCAAATTTGGATCAGTAACAAAATCAATTCCAATGACATCGACAAATACATAAATAAATACACACACACACACACACACACACACACACCCCTACACCTGGGCACTTCTCTCACGAGAAACTCGTGAGCACTTTTTCATGGCTCATCTCACATGATGTGAGCCCAAAATCTGAGCCGTTCATGTGATGTAGCACCCCAAAAAACCTCTAGGGCCCATCTTTCAACCTGATCCAAAACTCTGGTGGGCCGCAGCAGAAAGCAAGAGGCAAATCGAGGGAGGAAACTGTGTCCTTCTACCATGGCTCACCAGAGTTTTGGATCAGGTTGAAAGATGGGCCTTAGAGGTTTTTTGGGGTGCTGCATCACATGAATGGCTCAGATTTTGGGCTCACATCATGTGAGATGAGCCACGAAAAAGTGCTCACGAGTTTCTCGTGAGAGAAGTGACCAGGTGAGCATTCCTCATATATATATATATATATATATATATATATATATATATATATATAGACACACACACACACCGATCATTTGTTCTCACTTCATTACAACTTAATTATCACAATCAAAGTCAATCGTACACGCAAATCCCCACTGACGAAACAGAAACACCGAAATAAGCAGCATTTCGCAGTACTTACATAAATGTAGCTGTTCTCCTTCGCTTGGCTTCCATCATCCAACACTGCCTCAAAAAACACACTAAAAAATTCAAAGAAAATGCGTTTCGAAAATGAAGAACGCGAAGAAACAAGATTTTAATAAAAAAAAAAGAAGAAGATAGAAAATCGAAGAAAAAGATAAATGAAAATGAAGTACCATCGGAGGCATCGACATCGATCGAAGGCACGTTTGGAGGGATGAGCATGAGCAAGAAGCGGCAGAGCACGTACGCGATCCCGAGGACGAGC